>JAZDUH010000315.1:0-1200000 GCA_036419115.1 Scarus forsteni
GCAATGGGTCAGTGTGTTCTTAATGATCATCAGAAGGAACAAGCATGAAAAATTTGGCAGCGAGTTAAAAAAAGGCGTAGGATTAGCTTTGATTCCAGCTCTGCTTTTTTATGCATGAGCATGACAAATGAATCACCAAAGCATGAAGCGATTAACTTTATTAATCAACAAAGCCAAACGCCTGCAGGTCTTTCATGCAAAATAAAAACATGGATGTGGAGCAGAGAGGAGCCCTTGTCCTTATCACAGCACATCCTTATCATGATAGTGTCTCTTTGTCTTACATGTTTGCATTTGTGTGTGTGTGTGTGTGTGTGTGTGTGTCACGGCGTGGCGTATTGCAGTGACGTGTATGCAAATGAGCTGAGTTGACAGACTGTGAAGCCAAGGAGAGGAAGGCTATTTATCACAACACAGCTCAGGATAGAAGTAAGAGAGGACTGGCATGCATGTAAACTGATTTATAACAATGAAAAACTCTCCTGATTAAAAACCATGAAGCAACACTCCTGGTATAACGCAAATTGTGACACACTGCGCGTGAGATTGGGTGACACTGGGGGAAAAAAGTTGGCTAAATGAATCCTGATGACATGTCAGACAGTCTATTGAGCAACGTGCAGTCTTGAAACACCATTCATTCAGAGAAATTGCACAATGGGGGAGGGGGGGGGAGCACACATACCTTGCACAGCAGCTCATCGCCCGTGTCGGTGTTCATCGCGCTATGTCCGCTCTCCCGCTCAGCCAGAGGTAGCAGCAGGTACGGTCCTATCCTGGATGGACCCTGGTGGGTTCCAGTGACGGGGTTTGAGAGCTGAGGGCTCACTGGGGACCCGGGTGAGGTGCCGAGAAGGAGTCCCTGCGCGTCCCCAGCTTCGGCGCTCAGCCTTGCGCATTTGGCCGGCGGCTGGTCGTCCGAGTCCAGCCGCTTGTGCGCGACCCTCGCGGTGCGGATGCAAGGTGCCGGGCTGCTCCACTGCAAGTTCATCCTCACAGGGTGATTCAAGGCAAATATCAGAGCCCGACTTCTTTTAGGATGAGTCCTGTGACGGTTAGAATAAACACACTCTGCGCTCCATTTCTCCGTGTGAGATTTGAGGTTCAGATTTATGCGTAATGGTGAAATATTCAGCAACAACGTCCTCCTCTCCGCTCTGCTGCTCTGAGGTCTTTGTACTTTTGGTGAGAGAGCCCCCTCGAGTCGGGGGAAAGAGATAGAAGGAGACAGACGGAGAGACAGAGGACAGAGAGACAGAGGGAGACAGCCTCACACTCGGAGAGGCAGAGAGTGAGTGAGCTCCGGTGATGTTGACTCAAACACTCCTCCCGTCCAGTCCAGCCTCCTCCTCCTCCTGCATGCTGACACAACCATTGAGCAATCCTGTAACGGCACCGACTCTGTCAGCTCAGCTCGGCTCTGATGAAACTGCCTGCTGGATTACGTTTCACAGAAGACAACGTGAGCATGTGGTGCAAACATTATTTTTGTGAATGTTTGCCATGAATCTGTGGAAGCCTGCATGCTTTCGCCACTGCAGAGATATGTGACTGTTCACTGCGGTGATGATCCGTCACGTACGGAAAAGTTAACGCATGTTCATGTCGGAAAGAATCACAACTGTGAAAGCGAATCTGTAAGCGAAAGACATGAAATTGTGAAAGTAAAAACAGAAAAAACTAAATTTGAAAGGCAAATGTGAAACTATGGGGAAAGCTGCATGCATAAATAAAAGTCGAAAATCTGAATAAAAATCATTTCTTAGTCAAAAAGTTGAAAATTTGAAATTCAGAGATGAAATGATGGAATGAAAAAGGCAAAATTATAAGATATTAAAGTTAAAAATCTATGCATGGAGTCAAAAGTATGAGCTAGAGTCAGGCTCTCTTCCCTGTTTTAGAAAAAGGCAAAATTTTAAGGCAAAATGTTATTTCATAAAAAACGAAAAATGTTCTCTACAGAGATAAGATTATTAGCACAGAAGATTAAATTATGAATTTAAAACCAAAAAAATAGGCTTAAGTACAAGCTAAGCATGTTAAAATATTTCATAAAAAATATTAATTTCTTTAAAAAATTCGTTATAAGTCCACATCTGTGAAATGAAATGTAACTTCATTTCAGGAGAGGAAGATTATATGAGTGCTATTTTTAATTACCATCTTGCATTTTCCATTTAAAATCAAAGTTTCAGGATTAAAAGCAATCAATAGTAACTGGATAAATGTTTGAAATTATGAGACAAATAGTTAAAATTCGGATATTTTAAAGTTTAATTGAGCATATTTATGCCAAAGTGTAAGACCTAAAGTCAAATAGAGATAAAAAGTCAACTTCAGAATTAAAATTTAACTCCAAAATTTTTAAGAGGAACCACATTGTTAAGAAAAAAGATCTTTTTTTTCTTTCTTTTTACATTTTAAGCCACATTTTCAAGGTGAAAAGTAACCTGTGCTCAAAAGAAAATTTCAGGATCCAAACAATTTAAATTAATGAGAGAACAAAGGTGTTATGGTATATTTTACAATTAAAAGTGTTAATGTTGTAAGGATTTACAAGATAAAAAGTTAGATTTTTGCACATAAACAAAATATGAAAGTCAGAAGGTGAAGTCGTTAACAGTCAAATTACACACACTCAAAAAAGAATATTAAAAAATACAGCATGGTGAGTTTAAAGCTAAAATAAAAAAAAATAATAATGTAACAAAAACCCAAAAATTAGTAAAAATGCCTAAGTAAGAAACTGTTTAAATTACGAGGTAAAAGTTTAAAATTATGAAATAAAAAGTCCAAATTATTTCAGGAAAAGCAACAGTTGCAACATTAAAACACAAAAAATTGGTAAAAATTGCTTGATGAGAAGAACAAGTTACTAAAGAAAATATAAATTAAATTAACCTGATTTCACAGATTTTATAAAAAAAAATCTACACAAAGCTTTAATTATTTTTTGGTTTCTTTTTCATTGGCTGCAGTAGGCCTCCATATTTAGCGCTGACTCCTAGTTTTACTGAGAAAAAGCCCAAACCATGTGAGGGAATGAGGAAACGCTCTCCCCTGTTTATCATGGCTGTTTCATCAAGCATGCACATGTTTTAGATAATAATTAACAATCTTAAAAACTCCCTCTCTGACTCACTTTTTCCCTCATGCTGGAGCTTTATTACCAACAGTTTCTCCACAGACAGACAGACAGACAGACAGACAGATGGACCCCCTGTACGGCACCTTGAACTGTTTGCCCTCCAAATGTTTGGGCCTGGAGTGTGAGCCTGCACAGAGCTGCAGTGTGTGAGCCTTTACTCTTAGCTTTAACATCACTGTGATATTTTCCCACAGCGAGCCTGTTTGTTATGTGGAGATGACTCACCCCCATAAAGCCTTCGTGGTGCTGGGCTATAAGCATTCACATAAAATATGCCAGTGCGGCGCCGTAAACAACTCTAGAGCAGCTGGGCTCCCAGAAGGTTAAGACCGGTTGTATAAGCGCTCCAATAGTGTGCAATTTGTGTCAAAATGATGCAACATTCTTGAAAACAGTATCTAACCACAGACTGTAGATTGAGGGGTCAGTGTGGCGCATGTTCAGTTTGAGGAACATTCCTGATGGTGCTTGCTGAGATGATTTGCTGTGCCATACTTTGAGGTGTCTTTGTTGCAGTATGTTCACATGTGTGAGTTGCGCAACAGTCGCCTTTTTCCACTGCTTTTTGTCAAACAGGCATAGTGGCGGGCTAACCGAGCGTTCACTGAAACACAGAGCACCAGCTGGCCTGTGTGTGTGTCTGCATGCACTGTAACCCCTCTTTGCACCACCCCTCCGGCCAAACACAAGCACGTCGTTCCAAACCATTTCTTCCTCCCATTTCCGACATTGCCCCTTTTCTTCCACAAGAGGTCACGCACTCTGCCGTGCAGGTTGCAGCATTTGGACTCTGAAAGGTCATGCGAGCCTGCCTCCGCACGCCGTCCAAACATGGAGGAGCTGCAGATTCCTCAGGAATGACGGCCTGTTATTTTTAGGCGCTGCATTCTTTCTTTGTGCAGTGGTCGTCCTATGAATAAGGTGACTCACCAGCTGATTGATGTGTGTGCGACGCTGTGAGCAAGTGTGTTTGTCATGCCGTCGAGCCGGCACAGGAACAGGTTTCCTATCTCGTTCTCGTAAGGATGTTCAAACAGCAGGACGAAGAGTCTTTGTGAGAATTAACAGCTACAGGAGGCCGAAAAGCTTCATTGTTACCTGATAACAGGTCCTGCCTGGTATCACGGTGATGATGCATGTTTGTTGTTTGTTCAGGCATGACGCATATATGCACAGGAGAAACGGACTCATTTGTGTTGTCAGGGATTAACACAAATGGTTGCTTACCACGTGGTTGTCTAATATAACAATGTGTTATTAAGAGTTTAAACCAGACATTTTACAAGGTCACCTCATGCTACCATGAGGAACCTCCATGAGAGAGGAAAGGGGAGTCAAAAGCCCAACTCACAGTGTTCTTTCAAGACACAGTATCCATGCTCCTGTGACGTTTTGCCTCTACTGTGCACGTCGTGAAGGCTGAAGGAGTGATCCCCTCTTTGCTCCATCTCAAAGGTACAGAGATGTTACTTAGCAGAGAGGCACAGAGTACTCAGTAAGCGTCTCTGTATGTGTGTATGTGAGGTCACACGTGTGTTGTATTCATCCAAGAATGTTGTGGCCTCATGGAGTTAATTTGAATGTCTCTTGAATTTCTCAGGGTGTAAAAGTAGCACAGCCCTGTGCAGCGTTTTTGCATAACAGCACTGTAAACTGGGCTTATCATATACGCCAATACCTGTGATTCATAAAATGGCCACTAGAGGCTAGCTGGATGACTGAGTCCATATTAAAGGGACTGTGAGGGGTTTCTAAGTAATTACAAAAAAGTCTCACATTTAGATATATGCCTGATCGAAATACACACTTTAAGATGAGTTTTATAGCATCAAAATAGATTATCTATAAATGCTATTCCTTAGCTTCGCAGTCGGGTCGGACAGGCCTGGACTGGCCTGGATACTCAACTTCGAGAACAAGACATTAAACCTAGAGCAATTTTATATTATTGGGACACGTCTTAGAGCACCGGGCTGTAAGTAGGAATATATAGCCGGCTACAAAACTACGATACTAAGTTTTCCAAAAATTGCTTGTTGTCACACATCAAAAACTACCGCTGCGTAACTAGAAAAAGATACATTACCTCGTCGCTTTGCATCCTGTAAGTTGTTGAAAAAAGAAGTTGTGAAACAATGCAGAGTTCTGAGGAAGGTCTGAGCTGCATGCTTTATTAGCATCACAACAAACACAAGCTTTGGCTTGGGTCTTTTGGTGCGTTCCAGTTGTAGTTAGAAGTAGGAATTTCCAAGTTCCGAGTAGGAAACTGCAACTGGGATGTCCCCCGTAGTCGGAATTTCCTACTTGGAACTCCCCCAAGCTAACAACAGCTAAAAATAGTCTGGTAGATCGGCATGTTTTTTTCTGACTTCAACTGGAACGCCGATAAGTCGAAGATGATGTCACTCCCAGTTCCGAGGTTACTGGAACGCAGCATTACGACAGTTGCCGCACGTGCTCATGGGTAGCAGAGTCTTAATGTCGCCGGTAATAGATTCTCCTCATAGCACCTTAAAAATTCTCAACTTTGCAGCCGAAAAAGCAAACAAACAAAGAAGCAAGCAAAAAAAGAACAACTGTAACAAAAAGAACAGAAATAATTCCAGTGCTGATAAAAGGGTGTCTGTGACAGCTTACTGGCAATACTCGTTCACTTAAATAATCTGGTCCAAATACCTCGATAGAGAAAATCATTATCATAGCCCCTCTGCCTCCCCCTTCACATTCAAGAGTTTTCAGAGGGGAGGGTAAAAAAAAAAACTGCATCTGATCCTCTACAGAGGTTCTTTTTTTTCCCTTTTTTTTAAGCTTAAATCTTAAGACATGTTGTACACTGGCAAACACCACAACACTGGACCTTTAAGATATTTTGACTTTTCTCCAAAAGGCCGTTTAGGTTCAGTTCAGTCCAATTGGATCAGTGTTGAATAACCAAGATCTGGATGACCGACGCCGACTTAACTGACCTGTTTATGTAAAGCATTAACTGGGCTTGAGGAGATGTTGGAGCTCGGTGTCCTCCACATGTAACAAGGGCTAATTCAGTCACCAAATAATTTCATAACTGTGAGCTTCTTTGGTTTCCCTGTAGGCTTTCTAAATGAAACATAATTTTGGGATGTTTTTGTTAAGATGCTCATGAAGGCAAACGCCACAAAAAAAATGCAAAACACAATTACAACTTAAAACACAACTCAGAAAAGCCGATCAAGTAGAATAATCACCAAGTCAAAACAACAAACAAGACAAATTGAAAACACAACCACAATTAGAAAAAAAAAGAAATCAAATAAAACATAAAACAGCCAATTTAAAACACACAATAACAACACGGCGCACAATAGCTTGTTTTCATTTGTTTTTATCCTGAACAGATTTTGATGACATTTTCAGGGGATTGTTGACACAAGGAAGGAGTGATTACATTTTGGTGGTGATCTGAAGATGATGTAGATCCATGATTTTTATTACAGGTTTTGTTAATTTTGCCAATAAGGCAGCTTTCCACATTTTCCAGAATAACTAGGCCAGTAATGTCAAAAAGCCTTGGCAGAGGTTTGTGCTCTCTATGTACTTCTATTTTAATTTTGCTGTTGTGTTTTTAATTTGTTGTTGTTATTTTAAAGTTTTACTGCGGTGTCTTCAGTATTTCTGTTTTCATTGATTTGTTTTTCTTTCTATTTTATTTTTTTTGTCTTTCATTGGTTTTTCCATTTGTATTTCCTAAAATTTGTGGTTGTGTTTTCTTTTGTCTCTGTGTTTTATTGACTTTAGCGGCACCTCAGATAATTATTCAGCAACACAATGCCTCAATCAGTGGGAAAATGTGATAATGAGCTCATTCATTTCTTACTTCACCACGGTTATAGACTCCAGCTCTGAAAGCACATGCTTAATTTTTGCTCTCATCTTTTGCACCTCAGCATGACAACTGCCAAAGATGCAAGACCAGGGCATGCACAGGTATGGTCATGAAAATGTGCCGCTCTTTTCCCTGTACATAAGCAGAAGGAGAGACTTGATTCATTGAACTTGATCACTGGCAGGTGGTTAGTAAAGGATCTTCATCCAATTCATCTGTTACAACACATTACAAACAACCGAGATACAAGTTTGCAAGTGGCAAACAGGTTGTATGTCCAAAGGAGAAAACAGACAAGGTCATTGCTCTGTCTCCACATCTGGCCAATGCTCTCACTCTTGTGCTGGCTGTATTAATCTTTTCTTAGTGACCTCAAGGTCAAAGCCCTACAGGGAAAAGACAAGTGCATGCAGGAATAAATCATCTTCCAACCACTTTTATGTAGTTGTTTGGTCCTGCTTTCAGATTTTTGTGTGATTTCAGTCAGACCACATGGTCAACTATGATTTTTAAAGTCAAGGTTAAATAAAACAGGACAATAAATGACTTCATGACTGTCTTTTATGACCTCTGTCTCTGCTCCCTAAATGCGACTATCCTTATCTGTCCAGTGCTGCATGCTGTTGCATTATATAGCCCACAGTCAGTGCATACCACACAGTCTATGTAGGTGTGTGTCTGTGGAGGATAGCTGCAGCCTCTCATCAGACAGCAGGGAGAGAAAACAGTATTCAGGGCATGCTCTTCCTTGTTATAATTAGCTGAGTCACTCACCACCAGCAGCGAGGAGGAGAGGTCGGGGAATTGATCTGCTCTGAGAATAGTTCAATCTGATGTGGCAGACAGCCAGCCATCACTGTTAATTTTTCTTCATTGAAGCTGCTCTGGATGGAGCTCCAGATGTGATACAAGGACTCCAGTCAGACTGATGAGGACTCGTAACCTGACTGTTGCTTCAGGAATGAACAAGACAGTAAGATCTTATGCGATGTTGAAAATACCAAAATTCTCAAGAAACAACTGAACTATTTTTACCACTGGCTTAAATTTAAACTCACACTTTGCTCAGAAATCTGTGTCCCTGGTGTGTGTTGTGAAATAATAAAAATAATCTCTGCTGTGGAGTTTTCCACTAAAGCTCTTCCTATTTCCACTATGAGGTTTCAGCAAGTCATTTTTCTTTATACTTCTCATACTTTATACTTCTTTATACCTCTCACAATACTGTTTGAGATGAAAATGATATGAATATCTTTTCAGAAAAGGAAAAAACATATTTTTTGTGACAAAAGGACTGACTCAGATGAACTTTTGACTCTGGCATTAAATTCCAGGATGGATGAGAGCAGTGCAGCTGTGAAATACACTTTGTCTGATCAACAGCAATCCCTGTGAGTAGACATTCACACTTGTCACTTTAGAACAGGCACAGATGTTTGTAATAACTCTGTGGTCATTTGATTTGAGCCTTGCCAAGGCCCTGGCCACACTGAGACAGAACATTTTCATTTTTAAAACGTTCCCTGTAAACACAGCAGTGTTAAGAAATGTGCCAGTCCATATAAAACCACTGAAAACATGACAGTATATATGCCTGTCCTGTAGGTGGAGCTGTAACTCTGCTGCAGACATCAAAACCAAGAAGAAGACATGGAGCATATGCACAGATCATAAGAAATGTACACAAACACTGGTGTAAGCTGTTCTCTGTTTCATCTTGTTGCTCACAGTGGTCGTAGAGAACCAGCAGACTTTGCCTTCAAAGCCATAACAGACTTAGCAGCCTCTGCAGCTCGAACATTCTGTGATTGTTTCTGTTGCTGTCAGTGTCCACGCGTGCAGTTTAAAGGAATATTTCACCCAAAGAATGATATGCCTTAATTTTCTACTCACCCTCATGCTGAGCTACATGAGGGTGAGCCGCGGCAGACCAATCCAGACGTCTTACGTAGTGCAGGGAGCGCGCGTAGACGTGCACTGCGGAAGTACGATATAGCACTGTTTAGGCTCGAAAAATGTACTAAATGACCTTGTTTCGAATTAATTATGGACGTTACCCGCTCAGGACACTTGGATTACAGCGGACAAGCAGTATGAAGGAAAATAGGCACGTTTTTGTGGACTTTTATGGACCTTTTTCTTTCGGGCTCCATTGTCCCCTGTTAGATGGAAGTTTGTTGAGGGCGAAAACCCCCCTGGACCTCTGGCTGCATTTGAGACGTCAAAAAAGTGCTCCAGAGTGTTGTTCAGCATGAGGGTGAGTAGAAAATTAAGGCATATCATTCTTTGGGTGAAATATTCCTTTAAAGGTGCTATGAGGAGAATTTATCGCCGGTGTAATGCTGCGTTCCTGTAACCTCGGAAATGGGAGTGACATCATCTCCGACTTATCGGCGTTCTAGTTGAAGTCAGAAAAAAACATGCCTAACTACCAGGCTATTGTTAGCTGTTGTTAGCACGCCCTGCGTTGTTGTATGAAGAATGTGATTATCACTATGGCGGCATTTTTGTAAATATAAATCTAACAATATTATGTATACAGCTGATCTAGAGTGACACACCCCAGTCAGAAGTGCAAATAAATTGATTATTACAGGAGCTAAATAACTGTTCACACTGGGGGCATCCATCTTCGATTGACACCTCGGGGTGGCGAGGTTTCACCGAGTTCCCAGTAGGAAATTCAGACTTCGGGGGACGTTCCAGTTTTAGTTTCCCACTCGGAGCTCAAAATTCCTACTTCTGACTACAACTTGAACGCACCGGAGACGTGAAGCCAAATGTGTTTGTTTGTTGTGGTAAATGCAGCATGGATCTTTGTCGGAACTCTGCATTGCTTTACAAGTTCTTTTTCAACAACTTACAGGATGCAAAGCGACGAGGTAATGTATCTCTTTCTAGTTACGTAGCGGTAGTTTTTGATGTGTGACGACAAGCAATGCAGGGAAAAGTTGTTAACGTAGTTGTAGACGGCTATATATCGCTACTTAGAGCCCGGCGGTCTCAGACGTGTAATATAAATAATAAAATAATATAAATTTACTCTAGTTTTAATTGTCCTGTTCCTGAAGTTGAGTATCCAGGCCAGTCCAGCCCTGTCCGACCCGACCAGGAGGCTAAAGAATAGCATTTATAGTTAACCTATTTAGATGCTATAAAACTCATCGATAAGTGTGTATTTCGATCAGGCATATATCTAAAAGTGAGACTTTTTTGTAATTTCTTAAAAACTTCTCACAGTCTCTTTAAGGGAGAGATAAGGCTCTGGTGTCATCCATTCTGAAAAAAAATCCAATTTCATTGTACATGGAAAGGCAAGGCTAGTGTTTTCAGATTTATCTATTCTAGGCCCCATCCACATGAAGCCAAACCAAGGTCTAAACGCATAATCCGAATCTGCATATCATCCTTATGAAGACGGCGTTTTGGGAGTCTGTAAACGATCATTTTTGAAACCAGGTTCCAGAGTGGAACGATTTTGAAATGCCGTATACACAGTTCCGTGTTTACTGGCTCTCTGCAAGTTTTCAGATACGCTTACGTCATAGTTTCATATCTTCATTGACACGCATGCACCACCACGGCGACAATGGCGGTGTGCGGTGTAGCATATGTGCTGATGAAGCTAGTGACCCTACTATCCCTGTTGCAGCAAAATCTCCTTCTTCTCAATCACATTCACCACCGAGTTAAACAAACAATTATTGAGGACACATTACGGCACTTTATGATCACTTTATCACAATCTCTGTTTACAACTTTTGCGTAAGTGGACATGCCCAGTGTTTTTTGGTCTGTTTCCGCTTGTTTCCATCATATCGTTACAGCGGTCCTAGAGGTCTGGCATGTGTTTTGATGTGTATTGAGTGTATTCATATAGATTCACACATTTTCTGAGATGCCTTGGTTTTTATGACGCGATTGTTTTGGAAACTGTTAAGCATTTTGTCTTCGTGTGGATGGGGCCCTAGACCTGTTATCAAAAAGTTGTCTTTTGGGCTCCCTAAACAACATTTCCATGTTGACAAAACGCCTATATGATAAAGAACTTGTGTCAATATGCACACATTTGTATGTGTGTGGATAGCCCCTGAGTCTCATCTTTGAAAGACTCAGCCTACAGAGTTTCCAGCCTTCTGAATCTTATATATTCAGTAATAGTTAGATGCCTAAATGGGAACCATACAGGAACACCACTGTTAGGTAATGGCAAACTAGATGATCACTTGTTTTTCCTGCTTTCTATGTGAATACTACCAAAACACCCATATGAAAAAACTGAGGAGACTGTAAAACAAAAACATTAAATAATATAGAGTAATATATATTTCTTTATTGAGGACATTGGATAATTGTAAACCAAGAAACAGGACAAATAAGTTGTGTACAGTAAAACAATACAAAATTTTACTGTACACTGTAAAACTTAATGATTGATAGTTTTAAGGGGAAATTACAAATTAGTCTGTTTTGCCCATTTTGTTTTACACTACAAATCTGTAGTATTCGAAAACAGCACTTTCAAAGAAAAACATCTTTTAATACAGAAAGCTGATGTTGCATCAGTGGATTGTGCGTTTTAATCCCGCAGATCTTTGCTCATCTCTCTAATAAATGTTGAGATTATGCTGCACCGCCTAAAACAAGATATTTGGTGTATTTAAGGAACAGTTCTTTTGGGTATCTTTAAAAGAGGAACTTGCCAGCTTTGTGTCTCACCAAAACATGTTGATTTGCCTTTTAAATGTTGTGAGTTCAAAGTGTAAATGACAAGTGCATAGGGTGGACTTTGGAGTGACCCTAGCTCTGCACAAACTCTCTGGGCCAGGCATTCGATAGTTACCAGTGTCTTTCTGAATGTACTTTATATGTGTGTGTATCTATATCTATATCTATATCTATATCTATATATATATATATATATATATATATATATATATATATATATATATATATATATATATATATATATATACATATATATATAGATAGATATATAGATATATATATAGATAGATAGATATATAGATTATTATACTGTTATACTTTTATACTATTATACTACTATTATATTATTATTTATTATTATATATATTATACTAAAATATATATATATAAAAAATATTTGACATATAAGACTTTGCTTAAGAGTAAATCAAAAATAAGTTTGGGGTGAAAGTATTGCCCTTTCTTCTCTGTGGGCCATTAGTGTTTTTATCAAGGCTGCACAGAGGTGCAGAAAGTAATGCTCGTGCCTCAAAGCAAGAAGGTTGCTGGATCAACTTCTCTTGGGCAAATCCTTTTTGCGTTGTACGCTCTGGGCATGAGTGGGTCTTCATCGTCATTTATCACTAAAGATGTCTTTTCACATGATCTGAAACGTTTTTGTCTCTTTGATGCTCTTTTACAGCTGTCTGGGCTGGTGTGCAGATCTATAATAAATCAAACAATAGGACCGTTTTGAACATTGACCCTATTTCTAAGTATCTGTAGAGAGGGCAGTTTTAGAAAAAGGAAGAGCAGAATCTAATTGCAACAGCTGTAATTTGACACATCTATCATCTTCCTCTGTTTGTGTCTAACAGACTGCTGCCACTTTGCCTTTAATGATTTTTTTGGAAAGAAGAACTTGCTTTCTGTAAATGTCTGGTCGTCTGCCATCACCATTGTGTCTCTGGACAGCTGACAGTATGCTGTGAATGTAGAATTAGTGTGTGGGAGATAGGAATAGGCCGCTGGATATATCCATCTGCATGCCAGCAGTAACACTGATTGAATTTTTCTTTGGACTATCAATTTCGCCGGTGGAACAAAAATTAGATGTTAATACTCCTTTATCCCATTGCATATCTTCCAAAAGCTCCCGTGAACTTTATGAACTCAAGGGTTGAGGTTTCATGCAAAATTAGTCATCGGCCCACTGTAACCACCTTGACTGAATAATATGCTATATTTTCACAACCCTGGCTGACCTCAAGGACCATCAATCAAACCAGGAGCAGAGATGGGGGATTGTTTCATGTGGATGGACTCCAGACCCAAGTCTAGCCAAAACTGTCCGCCTTTCTCTGCTAGTTATCCCAATCTGTCCATCACTGTTTCTTTGATCTGCTGGATTGAGTCAGAGTTGGTTTGACTGGAGAGAATGAATTCTTGGCAACACAGATGATAAGTGAAACTCAAAGCCCAGTTTAATGCAGTTCATGCTTTCCATTGTCAGCGTGCTTTTCCTGATTTAACTTCACATGACCGCTGACTGTTTTAACACACACCTACACACGGTTCCCCATTGATTGAAAACATTTGTTCTCACACTATGGAGCTGTCATATTTGCACACACTCAGCACTTAGACTTCCTATAGGTTTTCTGAGAAGTTGTAAAGCTTGAGTTGAAAATAAAATTCTTTTTCAGCAGTCCACACTTGTGTTCACGTGAAGCAGAAAAGGCAGTTTCATAGAAAAAGGAGTGAACTCTACTTTACCCAGGAAAGGTAATACTGGTTAAAGTGAATTGTTGTAATTGTTGTGTAATGGATGATGATGGTATTTGGTAACACTGCTATCACTGGATTGATTTCAGGTGAAGACGGTACTTGAGTAATTCTAAGAATATCTTATCTATCATCAGAGGAAGAATTCATGTTTTTGACTTTAGGGACTTGTGGAGTGTATTTTACTTTATTTTACATTTTACTCTTTTCATTATTCAATTTTTATATATATACATTTTTCAGCATATATTAGGTTGTGATCGTTCAACACAAATGAAATCTACTCTCCATGTAATACATTGAAAGTACTTAAGTATTTTATCTAGTATTTCTTTTAGAAACTACAAATAAGAAGTGATCTTTCCTGACCTTTCTGTAAACTTATACCCAATGTGCACTTAGCCTGTGGGTATGGGGAAGTTTCCACCTCTGATTTCATATTTCTAATGTGGGGGGGACGTCCCCCCCCCCCCCCCCCATTCAAACTCCGTCCCAGCACATACACACACACATGCACACTCACACACAAACACACACATGTACACAGATAACATGATTTAAAATGCATGATTGTAAAAGCGTGCCACACACTGTCCCAACTTCTGCTCTGAATGAGTGCATTTCCTGTGACCATCAGTACATAGATAGTTCTTACGCAAAGAATGCCAAGGGAGGGTGATGACATGTTTATTTAGGTCGAACTGGGAGTTCATATTAAACTGTTTCCCTTGACAAAAAGCCTTCGGGATCTGATAACAATTTTTTAGATTATTACTGATAGTATCTGTTGAAGGAAAAGTCCATGGAACTTTTTTATTATAACCTTTGTCAACCACAGGAACTTTTAATATTTCAAGCATAAATGTAATCAGGTATCTATCTATCTATGAAAGGATATATTCAGATACATTAAATCTAGACTCACAAGAAAGCTTTGTGTTTTAGGTAAAAAGGGATATGGAGTTTTACCCACTAAGCTTTTGAAAGTATGGAGTTGTTCTCTTTATGAAACTCCATTTCAGCAGAAAGGTCATGCCTATAATAGGTATTTTCACACATCCAGCTGCAGAATTTCACTTGAAAAACTCATCTCACTTCCCTCTATGTCCTAAGAGTGTCTTTCATAACTCTGTCTTTATATGTCACTCTGCAACACATGATTTTACTGAAACTGTCTCCTTTACTTTCAGAGCTTCACTCCAAAATGACTCAGGGGGTTTCCTGTGGCTAATGGGAAGTGGATGGCATTGTGTTTGCATGTGTGTGTGTGTGTGTGCACTCTGGCCACAGCACACACACACACACACGTCACCACCATTCTGTCACAGGACCATTACTGAGGTTACACAAGCTGTCTCTGCTGAGCTCGGCCGAGCCATGATGTCACTGTCAGTGGAATGAGAAAACACTGATTGAAAACAGGAAACAAGAAGTGATTGTCATTTGTTGCTCAGCTTTTGTACAATAGGACAGAAAGGAGGGTAGTGGGGGAAGAATTAAGGTCCAAGCATGACAGACAGATAAAGCTATGAAGCATCATGAATAGTGCCCCAGAGAAAAAGTTTACAATACAAGCAAATGTGCAACGTGCTACAGGTGCTGGTTCAGACCCCAAAACATAGACATTACCAGTGTAGGCCCACTGTGTAGACAGGGTTGTCCAAACTACAGCACTGGGCCCAAATGTGGCCCGTGGGCTATTTTTTGGCCCTCAGCCCTTCCTCAAAATGTTGTGAAATATCCAGAGGTCCCAGATTAAGATGTAAGTTTGCAGAGGTGGGAGAAAGTCACTGTTTTGCAAGTCTCAAGTAAGTCTCAAGTCTTTAAACCCAAGTCTCGAGTCCAGTCTCAAGCAAAGACGTGCAAGTCCAAGTCGAGTCTCTAGTAAAGACAAGTCAAGTCAAGTCTGAAGTCATAGGCTTAAATTTTCAAGTCCTTCCAAGTCATAAGCACCGTTGACCAAATAAAAAAAAAAAACAATAAAAACCAGGACATTTTTGTCACTTTATAAAAAAACAACCAGGACAGTCAGGGCAGGACATGAAAACAGGACATGTCATGGGAAAACAGGACACTTGGTCACCCTGGGCCTGAACTGTACAATTATTTTCAGCTGACGTCAGTCTCAGTTTTTAGCCACGGTGAGTTTACGAACAAACATGTACCATTGTTGCATATAATGGATGCTAAGCTAAAATTACCCAAAAGGATCTCACAACAGGTACCAGACCAACTTACCTTTCTTTCTGCAGCTTCAGGTGCCGAACAAAATTTGATGTCGTCGCCTCTCCGTCTGTTATTCTCACACTGCAGGTTTTGCAAACGGCAATTCGTTTTTTGATTATGACCTCGTAGTTTGTGAATGCAAATGAAATTATCCTCAGTAGCATGGTCCCGCATCTCTTGAAGTCTTGCTCAGGGAAGTAACTGTGTAATCCACACCCTTCTTGTTTATTCTTTTAAACCCTGATTGGATGTTAATAGATGCATTCAATGGGGCAGATCCTGTGGGAAAAATATTGTCTTGCTGGAAATGATCAGCTGGAAAAATCAGTCACTTAGTGGAATACTTTGAATGGGAGCACATTTTCTAAACAGTCTCACTGAAAATTTCAAGTATTTTCAAGTCATCAGACTAAAGTCAGAGTCAAGTCCCGAGTAATTGATGTCAAAGTCCAATTCCAGTTGCAAGTCTTTGATGATATTGTCAAGTCGAGTCCAAAGTCATCAAAATTGTGTCTTGAGTCTGACTCGAGTCTAAGTCACATGACTCAAGTCCACACCTCTGGAAGTTTGTGACTGTTTTTGACTTCTGGGTTTATCACTTGAATAAAGTTAAGGTACAAAATGAATGAAAAGTATTTTTACAACCAAATGATCAAAAATCCTGATGATGGAGGAAAACTGGATATTTGCAGCACAGCAGCATGAATTCTGCTCATTTGCTTAGCCATCTGCTTCATCTCATAATCCATTTCACAAAAGCTATCACGTCAATTATTCTTGAAGCAGCTGCATCACTGAAAAGTTTTGTATTGTTGCAAAGTTTGTTCTTGCTTTGTGTATGAAAGTGGAAATGAGCAACCTCTCTCCTCTCTACTGGAGAAAGTGCATTACTCCCCTTAATCAGGAATGGATCCAGTGGTGGCTAGGACCCTACAGACCCTCCTGAAATCTGATTTACTGTCTGAAATTCTTCAGTGATATGGTGACTGCCTTTTAAAGCCATGAATAAAAAGCTGTGATGTTGACTATCTTGACATTGGACTGGTTTTACAAACCCCATCAGCTTAGAGATGGGACGTTGCAAAAGTGACCTAACCAAGCTCTTTGTCTTCTTAGATTGGTCCTTTGTTAGGACACTTCTGTGGTCGACTAATGGGTGTACTTCTGTAAACACGATGCTTACAGAAAAAGGAATGGCTGCTAGACAAATTCTTACAGATTGTATTTTTTGGAGCCTTTTTCCCAGTTTTATTATTACTATTCAAACAGATTTTTGCATTCTTGCATTTTTTGCCCCAAAATCGTGTTCCACTCCAGGACTTTCACCATTGACAGTACCTCTACACTACTGGTTAATAGTAACTATGACATAGCAATAATGACAAAATGTCATTACAGCACAAAAAGTTTCTGTGGGAGAAATGTGGCAAGCATGGCATTTCAAACATATAAAGTAAGTTGTAAGGCTACAGTTGCCATATTTAGCTCAGAAAATCATTTTACAATAGTCATATAGACATTTTTAAATTTACAATAGACATTTTTAAATAAAGATATATCATTTTAAACAGGTAGACCAGCTAGATACCATGAAAATACTTTTCCTCTGTCATGTAGCCTGAAGTTGCTAGCTATTGTTACTTTTTTGCTACAGCTAGCTACCCTGAGCAAAACTATTTCTTTAACCATGTAGCCTATACATGCAATCACAAGCTAACTACTTGTACTACTACTACTTAACACTGGCCAGCTACAATCTTAATTATTATAGTTTACCATGTTAAACATTATAAGGTGACCACCTTGTCTTCAACCATATGCCCTTATATATGCATAAAGCACTATCTATCAGGGTTCTCATTTAGGTCCCCTTTTATTCGCTATTTATATGCTTCCACTTGGTAAAGTCATCCATAGTCATAATCTGTTGTTCCATTGCTATGCGGATGACACACAGATATACCTACCGCTGAGACCTGGTGACCCAAACTGCCTAGCTGCTGTTTTTAACTGTCTCAAGGATGTCAAAAGTTGGATGGCCCAGAGTTTCTTGCAGTTAAATGAATCAAAATCAGAAATTATACTGTTCAATTACCCAAATCCAAATACCACCCAGATCACCAGCACCCTCGGCCCATCCCCTGCTAACATCACACCATCTGCCAGAAATCTAGGCGTAATTTTCGATTCCAACTTCACCTTCGGGCATCACATTAAGAAAACAGTACACTCATGTTTCATTCAGATCCGGTTCATCTCCAAAATCAAATTCATCCTTCTGCTCATCCCCCTGCCGATTTAGAAAAAGTAATTCATGCACTCATCTTCTCCAGACTAGACTATTGTAACTCCCTCCTCTCCGGTATCTCCCACAAATTACTCTCCCGCCTCCAACTGGTCCAGAACGCAGCAGCGAGGCTTTTAACTGGTTTTAACAGACGACATCACACCACCCCCGTCCTTGCTTCTCTCCACTGGCTCCCTGTCCACTTCAAATTGATTTTAATTTTACTGATCACTTTTAAAGCCCTAACTGGGCGGGCTCCAACCTACATCTCTGAATTATTAATTCCTTATGAGCCAACTCGCAGCCTTAGATCCTCGGGTGGGGGCCTCTTGGCTGTTCCAAAGTTAAAGCTGAAGACTAAGGTGGGCTTTACACGAGTACCAATTTGTAAGACTCCGGTAAAAAAAACTATCGATCTGGTGATATTGACACACGGAGACGCGTATTTGTCCGTGACTCCGCATCTTTTTTGAAAACGGGTTTGCAAGTGGATATCTGCGTATTCGTCCGGAAAAGACGGTAACCTCATAGCACCCCTCCTCCTGCGCCCCACGCTGTCACACACTCCAACAACAACAACAACAACAATGGCGGGTTCCAGCAGCTATACATATTGCTACGACTTTTATACCAACATTTGCTCACAGAACACCAACAACAGCAACAAGGTCTCACGCAGAGATGAAGCATGTTACGCACGCATGAGCACTTGTTGACGTGGAATCTACCTCGGAGCAGAACTGTGATGTTACGAGTGTAGTAACACAAGAACTACATTACCCAGCATGCAATTTGAGTTGGGAGCATGCGTGGGAACCCATAGGTACGTCCCGGCGTGGATTTTGCGTTCTCAACTAAGTACACAAGCCTATCTACAATACGATGTGTAAACAGCGATCCATGTTTTGATGCCGACGCCAAGACAATACGGTGCCGTCCTCGTGTGAGGAGGGCCTAAAGGTGATCGAGCATTTTCTGTCAGAGCTCCTTGGCTTTGGAGGAGATAAGGCGAGCTGAATCAGTGACATCTTTTAAATCACATCTTAAAACCCACTTTTTTAGACTTGCTTTTACATGATTTTTTTCTTTTTAAAATTCTTTACTATTTTAACTTACTTGTTTTATTATTTTGAGCTCTACTGTTCTTATCCTTCTCACGGTTTCTCATTGTTTTATTCCTGTTTTTATTCCTGTTTAAACTTTTTTCTTGTTTTGACATACTCAGTTTTTATAATCCTTATTTTATTTCACTTTATTTTATGTATTGATTTATTTATTATTAGTATTTTTTTTTGTTTATTTATTTTTTCTTTTTACCAGTCCTCTATCTCCCCTGTTCTTTTCAATCTTCCTGATGCGATGTTGTCAACCTTCAACAGTCTTAAATTAATCTATGTATCTGTAAATCTACTTTTGTCCTTTAATCTCCGTGTCATTATGCATTATACCAGCTGTTTCAATCCTAACAGTTTATTCTATTTTATTTCATTTTGTTGCTTTAGTTAACTCGACCCTCTGTGCCTTTTCCTCTGACTCTCGTGGTCTCTGTTGAACTGATTGTTGATTTTATTCTGCCTTTTTCTACCTGTCTGTTAAAGCACTTTGCAAACTTCTGTTTTTAAAGGTGCTATACTAATAAAGTTCTAATTCTTATTATTATCTACTGAATCCAGGCTGCCATATTATTATGTGTTTACACTTATTTACACAGAAGATGAGATATTTAAGATTGAGGGAAATGTATAAAAACAAGGTTTTGTTAAGTGTTTTAACTTTAAACATCACCTTGGATGTAATAGATAGGCCTAATAGGTGAAGGAATATATCGAATATCAGTCAATATATATTTTTCCTCTTTGAATATTTTAAAGCTAAGGAGGTGAGTCACCTAAGTCACCATGTTACATTGACTGTAAAACACAATGGTTCTGTGGAGAGTGGTAGAAGCAGATGTTATGTTATAATGTTTCACATCAATGACAAAAATGCTTTACCACAAGTGTTGTCAGTCTCTGTTACTCGAGACTTTCCCAGTTGCCTCAGCATCTTCTCTTCTTGCACATTTCCTTCTTGTGTCACATGCTTTGATTTCTTTAAACTGCACAATTTAAAGTATTCTTTTACTCACATGCCTCTGAGGATGGCACATGAAAGCGTCATCCAACATTAATCTCCTCTGTGCTGTTTGATGAGAGATAAAGCTAAAGCTGATGTTCAAAAGGAACGTCCGCTTTGTCGCACTCCACTAAATTATTTTCTGAAGGGAGCGTATCCTCAGACCTTCTCCATTTCAACGAGTGAGAGCACAAAGTACATCCTCCAGCTAAAACATGAGAGGCTGGATCATCATTTATGACACTTCTGGTAAGAGAGAGAGAGATCTACAGAGACAAAACTCTTATTTGTTACCAATACCCTTTACAAATCCCATAACCCTCAACCCTCTTTTGTGCAGTGAGTCAACCAGTAGTAAATTTATCAAAGTGTCGAACACGAGAGCCAGAGAGGGGCTTAGCGTTTGGAAAAAGCAATTAATTGCTGGATAATACCCCATGTAACAGGATTTCAATGACTGTTAGCACTGCTGCGTTCCAAAAGTAGATTTATTCCCATAATCCCATGATGAAAGGGATGACCAATTATTTCCCATGCACTGGAACACACTGCCTGATCCAGGGCGAGGCCGCGGGAGAAAGAGGAAGAGAGGAGTAGGAGGAAATGCCAAGAACGTGTTTGTGTACACACGCACATTTACTATTCAGCCAGCAACAACAACCTGTCACTCCTCACAAATTACCTAACGCAGAGCTTTTAATGATACGATTGCAGTGCAACTCACGGGAGAAAGATGAAAGCCACGCGTTGCTCCATTAGCTGCAGACTCCGTGGCTGCTGAAAATTAGGCCCCATGTTTCTTGGCGTTTCATCAGTTTTGAAGGATGTTGAAAATATGGGTTAACATTCATGAAGTTTGTGTTTGAGTTTCAGCGGCAGAGTGTCATCATAAAGGAGTACACATGATGTTATTGAAACAGGCACTAAAATCTTTCAAAGGAATTCATTCATAGACACTTGTCCCTGGTGAGTCATGATGCTACAGATCCTAATTAAGAGGAGATAAAAGCAGCATGGGGCAAACTATTTCTCAGAATGTTTCGACGAGCATGAAACTTTTACCCAGAACTTGTCAGATAATTTAAAGCGTTTTGTTTGACAGCTTTTTTCTATGATCTGAATTGTTTCAAAACTCCCCACCATGTATAATTGCAGAGTTAAAGGTGGACTATCAGAGGGGAAAACACATGTCCAATAAAAAACAGAGAAAAGTTTTGATTCAATTTAACATAAGTTTGGTCTTCCTTTGCTCCCTTTACACAGTCCTAAAAGAGTTTAGCTTGAGGCAGACATTTGGGGAATACATGGACTGTATGCTAAAGCAGCCGTTCCCCAAAAAGTGGTAGCAATGTGAGATACCGTCCACAAAACAAGATTTTATTCATGATTTTAAAGGAGACATATCATGCTTGTTTCTCCTTTTCACTATGCCAGACTAGGATGCCTGTAAAGCATTTCTGCCCTCAGTACAAGTCATTTAGTTCCTCCACTGCCCCACAATAGCATTCTCAAAATCCTCATTTTAGGCCATTATCAAGCCCACGTTGAAACACTCGGTCTCAAGGCTGACTTAAAGTTACCTTGCAACGTCACAGCCCTTTGTGCTCTGATTGGTCAGTTCTATCGGGGGTTGAGCCAGCTTGTCCTTCCTTCTTCTTCTACTGTATTTTCTGGCAGGCTCAAAGCAGCGAGCGCATATTGATTCCCCCTACAGGCCAGAGCAGTTAATGAGTGAGTGTGAGCTAGGGACCTATATACCCCTGCTGTTGGATGCGTTCCTCTGTGACGGTTTTGTGGCTAACGGACATCACAGAGGAGGAAGTGTTTTATCAGATTACTCCAATAAAAAGAAAGGTACCTCGTGTCATCACAACGATTTAAATCTCGTGGTCATCTCACATTGACCTATTTTCAGAGGCATCAAATCTCGTTCTAGGATATCAGAAAAAATACAATATCTCATTTTTTGCAAATAAAGGGGGTGTAAGGTCTTGTTTTCAAATGTATTATATTATATGTAAGTATTAAATCATGCATCAGCATGATATGTCTCCTTTAAATGATATGTTACTGATTGCAGTAAAAATACATGCAGAAAATGGGATAGATTTCTCATAAAACCACAGTCAATAGGTAATGTTTATGGTAAAATGAACATGAAAACATGCACACCATATTTTCATGATTTTTGCCTGGAAAAACACTGTACTTGAATAAAACAAATTTAAAATATTATGTTTATTTAAAGTTTTAACCAATGAAGTTTCAGTATTTTCTCAACAAATACACAATTTTAGCAGATGCAGAAACACCTTTTACATCTTTTTCATTCCCCCAAATTGTGATGATAAGTGTATTAATGCCTATTAATAGGTTAAAAACCTTTTTGAGGGTTTACTTCTTCAAAAAGTGTCAATGGATTATAATGTGATGACTGGGAGCTCTGCTGACTTTTGAAGCTTGTGCCTGTGATGCTGTGCAAACCATATTACCCCCGGCAGAACTGGGCTTCCCCAATAATCCATTATGCATAGGCTCTGTCTCCAGGACAGAAAGACATTACTTTCTTAGGAGAAGGCTCAGATATTCTGTTCCCCTTAATATGACCTGAATGGAGGGGTCTATGACAGTGTCAGGTGGCAGATGATGCTACAGGACATCTCAGTCGAAGTCCTGTGCCTGTTTGGCCCCTTTCGTTGGCTTTTTGTCTTCCTGTAGCCAAGCCCAAATGGAATCCTGGATGATACCACATGGTTTCAAATGGAAACCATAACACTACCTACCAACTCCAGAATTTTTTTGACTTGCTAACAGCTTTCATATGCAGAGTTTGTTTAAAGATTATCCAGGACCACCTATTGTTTTCCCCACAATAAAACAATTGAAACACCTTTTATCAGACTTTCCAGATTGTCTTTGAATTCGGCTTCTTAGAGCAGCTATAAACACTTTTACTCTTGCATGTGAAAAACACTCTGATCCTGTTTCACGAAGAATTTATTGCAACTTATTTTTGCAGATCTTCTTCTAATTATACTATTTGTTTTTTTTTTCCAAGGTTCAGGTCTCGGTCCATACAGTAACAATAAATTGAGCTAAACACACCAAAACAGTTCCTGCATCATGCAGTTTGAGCTGTTTTGTGCTTGAATGTATAAAAAACAATCAACCTGCCCCTTTACTCTGCATTAAGTGGCAATTTCACCCAATAGGCTTAAAATATGTTCATAAAAAATACTGAGCCAAGAGAAGGGGGCAACTTTAACCTGTTTATTTTGAGGTAATTTACAATAAACTTCAACATGCAGTGCAAGTTTGCCTATTTAAACAAAGCTTTTTCCTGAAGTTCAATCAGGAGACACCAAATTTATTTATATATGTTACAAGTTTGGAAGAAAAAAAATGAGCGGTGTCTTTTGTTAGAAGCAATCAGACTCCATAGGGATATCTTTGTGTATTTCGGAGGTACCAAAGCCAATAAGAGTGGTGCAGGAATGACATATTTGGAGGCTAATGTGGAAGTTAGCATCACGCTGGTTCCCTCAGCTGCATTGTGTTTTGAATCAGTGCTGATAATAAACTCTGTAGAGAACAAAAACATTTTAAAAGGGGATGTTCTTTCCTTAGTGGTTATCTGAACAACTGACCTATTTTTAAGGTTTAAACATAACCAGCAAGACTGAAAAGTTAGCTACTCAGCCAGTGGAACTACAACATCGCAGCTCATCTCAGAAGCAACTACATATTTGTAGTTTATTGTAACCTCTTGTATGAAAGTTTCGTAATAATTGCAGGGCCTGATCAAGTTAGTCCTCATGGCTGTGGCAATAGTGTTTAAATTATCAAATATAAAACAAAAATCAGAAATGCTCTTTGGTGGATCATCAGCCATTTTTGTAGTTCATGTTACCAACAAGCAGTTGTGAGCACAAAACATGGCTTTAGAATTGACAGCAGGCAACATCAGATGGATTTTAATTTTTCCAATTAAACTTTTAGACTTTTATGTGCTTGTGTTCATCACAAACCTGATCTCAGGCAATCAGTTTCTTGCACCATTTACTCTTGGGGGGGACTAGAAACCAGGAATTGCTAAATGCTAACTCAGTTCTGCATTTTTGGAGTTATGGTGCATTTCAGTTGTACTGGGAAGTGGATATTTCTGAGCTCCAAGTCAGAAATTTCAACTGGAAACGAAACCTGAGGTCAGAATTTCCTACTAGGAACTCGGGGGATCTTCACTACCCCGAGTTGACAATCGAAGATGGCTTCCCCCAGTCTGAACATTTATTAAGCTCCTGTAATTACTGGTTTATTAGCACTTCTGACTAGTGTGTATCACACTAAATCAGCCATATACACAGTATTGTTCAACTTATATTTATAGAAATGCTTCCATAGTGTTATTTATATTCTTCATGTGGAATTTGTGAACTACAACGCAGGGCGTGCTAACAAGCAGTGAACAATTACCTGGTAGATCGGCATTTTTTTCCAACTTTGTAACTGGAACACTGATAACTCGGAGATTCAATTGCTCCCACTTCACTCTTCCCTGTTTTGAGGTTAATGTAACGCAGCATTATTCCTGCACCACCCTCTTGCGAGACAGGCTACCCCTCGCTTGGAGTCTTGACACTGGTGGTGGGGAAGGATAAGGGATAAGACGAGGAGTCGACTTCTGAGCAGCTTGCTGATAGTCTGATGCAGTGGACTGAGGGCCTGCTGGATGAGGTGAGGGGCCAGATTTCTGAAGAGTTAGGCCTGGACTCCGATGAGATGAGTGGAGTGAGTGGAGATGCCTGGGGTGGAGAAGGGTTGCTGAGATCACACAGCATGACACCACCATACTGATTGTGGAGGAGCAAAGACATGATTCAAAATTCTGACTGCATCAGGATGACTGACTGGACAAGTCCTAGCAGAATCAGTTTAGCTTAGTGCCTAATGATTTGAATCACCTGTGCAGGAGGCAGGCGGAGTGAAGAGATAAATGAGAGGCGACTCAAAATGAACACAACTGACTGAATGAATACTTCAGTCATTAATTAACTTTAGCTATGAGCTTGATTAAGTTAGCATGAGTTACATTGACTAGCAATACTGCTCTTAATTGTCTCCACAGTAACTTTGAAGATTGTTGGTGTACTTATGTTTTGACAGCTAGCAAGTTTTTGGTCATACAGAGGCAAAATTGTTTGCCTGACCACTATAAGGTTTTTTACGCCATCTCCTTAAATAGGGGTGCACAGTTAGTTTTTGTGCCTCTCTTAGTGCACATCAGTGTGCTGGTGCTTGTACTTGTACAGCATATAGAAAGCTTATATTTCCTAAAATGGCTGCATAAATACTCTTGAAATACGTATAATAGTTTTAGAGCTAGGGCTGGGTATTTCCAGCAACTTCACGATACGTATCCCGATACTAAGACCACGATACGATACGTATCCCGATACACGTAAATTGTGAACACTGACTATGCTTTAAGCAAAATTATTTTTTTCTTATAAGAAGAAAAAGAACAAGGATGAGTTTTAAGTGGTTCTACAACTTGAGAGACATAAATACAGATCCTCAAAGATGGCTGACCTAAGTTCAAATTTAGAACATATGCTTCATTATGTAGCTCGTCTTCTACCTTGAACTGTGCCACTGTTAACATTAGCCAAAGTGTATTTACAACAACTGTCAAAATATTGAGGCCATATCGATTCTGAAGAATCTGTATCGATACACGTATCCCAAAGGAGTGCGATACGATATTTTGCCGTATCGATATTTTGAGCACAGGCCTATTGAGAACTGTTGTTTGCTCTGCATCAGAGCTTGGAGAGCATTTTTCCCAGATTTCATTGAGGGAATTACACGATTGATTGGTCTTTTGTGTCCTTCCTGAGAAGTACCCTTTAAGCTCTTGATAAAAGTCAACTATGAATTTGGCTGAAATCAAGCTTTAATGTCTAAAACTTCATTCAAATTTTTAAACAGGGGAAAATACAGTCTGTGGTGAGCACCAGATGTGATTTCAGGATTAAAACTTGGCTAACGCAGGTCAACACCAGACTTAAACATGCATAGGTTGTTTCAAACAGGATGTCTGTTGGGTGTGTGACGATGTTGATGTCATCTTAAGGTGCATATTATCTTTCAAAATGTCTATGAGGGCTTTATCTCATGTTGATCGTAAGCGACAGAAACTAGGAAATTGAAGTTTTTTTTTCAACCGGGAGCTGTGATTGCATTATTTTTACAAGATGTGTACTATTTATTGCTGTGTTTCTGTATAGTTGTTAAAATTTTAAGTAATTGTTGTAGTAGGTTATTTATTGTTTGTGTTGTATTGTGTTATTCTTTTTTTTTGTAGTTTAACATTTTTATTGTGCTTTTCAATTTGTAGCTGTTTTTTTACTTCGTTGTTGCATTGCATTTTTAGTGTTGTGGTTTTTGATTCGATTAAACTTTTTCAATTTTTTGTTGTTCTTTTTCATTTATTAAATTTTGTTCAGTTTGCTGTTGTGATGTTTTAGTGCTGATTTTCAATTTATTGTTTTTATTGTTTTTTTCATTTAGTTGTAAAGTTTTTCAGTTGTGTTTTTTAATTTACTTTTGTTTCATCGCTTTTTGTCTCATCACTGTTTTTTTTTCACTTCTGTTGTGTTGTGATACTGTGTTTTTAAATTTTTTTGTGTTTTAACAGGGTTATAAATGGTTTGGTGACATTTTTATGGAATGTTGGTCATGGTGGTGATCTAAATCTGGATGTGCATCCAGATTCTTTTGTGAGGGATTTCTGTACAATGCGAGATAGGGCAGTTTTAACACTTTGAGTAATAACTCAGTGGGTTTACATGATATATATTCGGGGAAGTGTGCTCATGATGTTCCAATTCAAATGTCAGTCCAGAATTCTCATAAAGGATTGATTTGGGATGTAAGAGAGCAGCTTTACAAATTTTTGACAATAACTTGCCGGACAATGTTGGAAATGCCTTGGTGGAAGTTTGTGCGGTTGGAGCACTTCTACTAAAAAATATTTTGAGCTTGAATGTCAATGTTTTGGATGAAAATGTCGAATACGTAACCAATAAAAAGTCACATATGACTGCTTTCTGAATTAAAGGATAAGTTCAGTTTCTACAGCTTTCACATTGTTTATAGAATGAAGTAGAACAATATACTCACCCAGAAGGCTTTCCTGATCCAAACAGTGCTTCGGGAGATATTTAGATCCAAAATCGAGCGGCCGACATCTGTATAATGGTAGCACACGGGGCATATATAGCGCCGCTCCTAAAACTGCATTAATCATCCAAAAACTCATTAGTTTCACCAATATTTCATCATGGTCCGCTCACGCTACTCCTCCATTACAGTCCAGGGTCACTCCACCCATGTTTTTGTGACTGTGCTGACCTCTGAACTGGAAACTTTCTTTACGGCTGCCGCGCATGCGCAGTACGTCTTCCTCCTTTCGATGAGCTCCTCATCTGTAAACTCTGGCTCGAAACTGTAAGGACACCCATCATATTCAAAGTTCTCCACAACATCTTCATCTGATAGGTATTCGTCCATTTTGCACAACAACTGGAAGAAGAAAGTTGTTGAGTAGCCGGCAGTCACCCCTGAAACAATGAGCCGTACTGCTACCCGTGTGCTACCATTATACGATTTTGGATCTAAATATCTCCCGATCAGGAAAGCCTTCTGGGTGAGTATATTGTTCTACTTCATTCTATAAACAATGTGAAAGCTGTAGAAACCGAACTTATCCTTTAATGGGTTTTTTGGTTTAGCATGGGAAATGCTAACAGCATATTTAAATTCTTGTTTCCTAGTTATCATCACTCTTAATTACAAAGTAAGTTAAGGTTAACAAGGTCAGTGAAATTAATGAATCTTTAAGCACAGTGGAGAGTTCCCTGGTGACTTCTGCACCTGCACAACTCAAGAGTTCACTCACATTTCCTTTACAGGGTCGACCTGGCAGGCTGCCATCATTACACACCTCCTCCACACACACACCGTTACTGTAGATATCAGCCTGCGGGTCAGAGAGCCTCCATTGAGATTCCAGTCATACACGATTTTGTTGAATTGTGATTCATTGCACCAAATTTAACCCAGTCTGTCTGTCTGTCAGTTTTTCAGGCCACATGTTTTGTCTCCATTGCTGCACACTTTCAGTGAGGTCTGAGTCATGCTGACAAAATCTCCATGTGTGTATTTTTGGTGTGTGTTTATGAGACAGTCAGTGAACAGTGTGTCCTGCAGTGTGTTGAGGGACACACAGCTGTGCTTACCTCGAGTACCTCATCTGCTGTTATGGGTGTTGTTGATGTGTAAGAGTTTGTGTTGTGTGTGTGTGTTGATGTAAAAAAAGCGGATGCTGACTGAGGTGTGTTCAGTGTGTGTGCAGGGTGTGGGCGGAGGTAATTAAGGTGTCAGGAAACATGCATTATTAATCCTAACACAACGTAATAATGGAGCAGCAGCGTGATCTGTCATGCCCAGCCGCTTTAACAGCCCTGGGGTGTGTGTGCCACTGTGTGTGTTCTGCATGTTTTTAGTACAAATTTGTTACTGTGTTAAATAAAGATAAACCGAAATGTGTTGTTTTGATGTCTGTATTTTCTTGCGTCTGTCTGCCTCACCTACAAGACTAGGTGTTTAGCAGTGTGGTTAGCTGCCTCTCAGAGGTTTACAGTGGTCTTGGATAGCTGATAACAAGCACTGTGGCAAAATTCGTGTAGCCTAAGTCATGTGTTTTATTCTTCATGATAATCTTCACAAAGTAACCTACCTTTCATGATTTTTTTGAAACTTAAACATAAACTGCAAGAGTAAAAAGATATTAACAAGCTATTATGCCACGACAAAATGGTGGTTAAACTTAAAACAACTATCACACTTCCAACATATAAGCCACTTTTTAACTCCTCGTTTGAGAATTTCCTCCAAGCCAATTGAGCTGATCAAGTTGGTTCCCATGTCAGTGGCCATGATGTATGTGTTGATGTTTTCTTAAAAAAAACAATCAGAAATGATTGCATTTAGTCCCCTGCCATTTTTTTGTAATCTTTGTTTAGGAGTTCAGACCAAAGAGGAAAAGGACTGTCCAGACTCTGTCATGTTATGGGGGGGTGGGGGTGTTGATGCCCATATCATGGGTACCTTGCACATCTGTCAAGGCACCATTAACACACAAAGATACATACAGGTTTTGGAGCCACATATGCTCCCATCCCAGTGATGTCTTTTTACGTGATGTCTCTGCTTATTTGAGCAAAACAATGCCAAGCTATTCTGCAGATGATACAGCAGCGGGACCTTGTAGTAAAAGAGTGCAGATACTAGACTGGCCTACCTGCAGTCCAGACCTGCCTACCAACTGAAAATGTGTGACGCATTATGAAACACAAAATATGACAGAGACCACAGACTGTTGAGCAACTTAAGCTGTACATCAAGTAAGAATGGGAAATCCTTCCACTGAAACAATTACTGTCCTCAGTTCCCAATCACTTAGTGAATGTTGCAAATCAGAAAGGTGAGGTAACACTTTTGTAAACTTCCCCTGTGGCAGCTTTTCGGAACGTGTTCAAGTGATATATATACATATGTGTGTGTGTCCTGTGTTAGTATTGTATTTATTTGAACAATCAGTGACCTTGACCTTTATACATGACCTCCAAAATCATATGACTTAATGCCTGACGTAAAGTGGACACATGTCCAAAGTTTGAGAAAAATCCCACAAATCATTATTTAGATTCACATACAAAGACCAGCGAGGAACATGAGACCTGGAGACCTCAACCTTTAATCCAGGACATCCAAAATGCTAAGTTTGAAACAATTCTAAAAAACATTTTCAGAACTCGAGTTCACAAGCAGAGGAGGACAATGTGACCTTTGACTTATGAACTGATAAACAAGCAGTGCACTTGAAGCCCAATTTAACTTAATCTCTGACCTGTGACCTCCAAAGTCTAGTGGGTTGATCTTTGAATTCCAACAAGGTTGAGTGTGTGTAAATTCAAGGAAAATCACTCAAAGTGTTCTTTAGATCTGGGGTTCACAAGAGTGACCTCAAACTCCTGGAACTAATATAGAGGCCACCTAATGAGCCTGAATCAGTATTTAAAGAGGATGTAACCTATTGTTGAGGCTTTTTATGTTTCATGAGGTCCTTTTCTGATTCAAAAGACACCATAGGGGACACTGGCTGTGGTCGTGACAGGGCCATCGGACTATAAATACGAATATTTTCTTCATTCATGTCTCCGGAGACTGGGGACAAGCCCAGCTTGTTTGTGTTGTAAGACAAAGACACAGGGTTTTGGTGTTAGGCAAGTTACCGGGCTGTGACTCAGTGCTTAATGCTGATTTTTACCCTCACTGTTGAGTGTTATGTCATTTTCCCTGCAGGCTGAGTTCTGTTGGGGTTATGTGGAGTTGGTGCTTTTAAATCCAGGTTGAGCTGTGGTAAAAGAAAAGGAGTGGGAGACTACTGAGGGCTTAAGGAAAGTTGTTTTCAGGGTTAGGAGACCAGGCCAAAAAAAATCACACACAGATGGAGTAAAAAGGTGCAAGAACTGGCCTCTAATTTGGAGCAAGTGCTTTCCAGGAGAACCATTTTCTTACCACAAGTGAATGCTAAAGCACATACCAGACACACCTTCATTATTTACACAAACTAACACATTTCAACACAAGATCAAACTCTGCATGTTTGGCTGCTCTGACAAGGCCAATCAAATGCAATAAAATAAATGCATGCTGTGTTATTAGTTTTGCTGGGCCATAACTGTCAAGTTCTGATTCGACACTGAAGATCAGCGAGGCAGCCATTACCTGCAGCAAAAACACATCAACTGTAATTTCTCTTGTCACAACAACTTACCAGACTTGTCTTTCTGCAGCCGCTGTGCAAGACGGAAAACAGATTCCTTTGAATAAAAAATGCAAATGCAACTCATACTTTACTTGTTTAACACTGTAAACAAAACTTTGAAAAAGATTTTTGAAAAACCTGATGAAGCCAACCCCTAATGATCTGATGGGTGATGAAGGTCCCATGTCTGTGTTCTTTAACTCCCTGTCCCCCGCTGCTGAGCAGCAGGCAGGAGTTCTACCACTTAATGAATTCAAGAGCACTGTGAGAAATCTTGAAGTGTTTTTCCGCCCTCGGGCCTGTTCCATTTTGCTCCGGTTGGTGCTTTTGTGAGCTTCTTTGACGTGTTATGATTCTTTATACCAAGTCTGGCTGTGCATCTGAAAGACTGGCAAAGAAACCTGCATGGAAGCTCGCCCTGGAAAGATGGCTGAAGTATAGTGTAAGAGGAAGGAGGGGTAAACAGCTTTCATTTTGTGATTTTTCCCAGCATACTTCCAGCTGCACAGGAGACTATTAGTGGGATTATGTTTTCACTTGTGCTGTCAAAGGATGACAATTATAAATTAAAATTAAATGCTGTATTTTATTAGTTAACAGGCTTTGTCACACTGTAATCCCAAGATATGAATCTGTTCTGCTTTGTAACCAGAATGCTGAGAGCATATTGGCAAAACAAAACAGTTCTTATTGATGTCTGGATTTGTAAATCAAATAAATTAAAGTATTTTATGCTCTGGAGTTTTAGATTGGATATTTAAAATAATGCTGCTCTGCAATATTAGCCCACTTTAAGACAATGACTTTTGCTGCCCTTACACTTATTTTTTTCTCAATCATTTTCAAATTTTCAGACAAAATCTAAATAGTAGTAAAATTCTGAGAGTTTAACTTCATTTGGAGTATGCTCCCTTACAAGCAGTCACATGATTAATTTAATGCAGTTTTAATGCAGTCTTACCCTGTCTTGATTTTGAAATAAAATTACATGTTGAATCAGCAAATTTTTTGTTATTTCCTTTTGCAAATTTAGTTGTCAAATGAAATGTTAATGGCATGAAACAATAGCAGCAGGCTCGTGAACACCAAACAGTAAGCAACAGACCAGCAAACATTTCAGGAAGGTTGAAGAACATACAGTTGTTTAAAACTGTGGCAAATAAGGAGAAACATTTTCATTTATTGAAAGAGCTTTTTGGCACAACCTGTGCTATAAGCAACAACAACAAAAAGAAAACCAAATTTGCTGCTCGAAAACTAAATTCCAACTCGAGCTAAAACATACATTTTAGCTAAAATGAACCTTTTAGTCACATACCTATACTCATTTTGTGTCCTATGAGCCTTTCCATCTCAAATCCAAACAATAATGTGTGTGAAAATAAGTTTTTTTATTTTTTGTTGTGCACCAATAGCGTGCTGCAGGAATGACGTATTTCTGGAAGATAATATTGCACTGGTTCCTTTGACTGCAGGCCCACTAAAGCCTATGTGGTTTATTCACTGCTGTTAATAAGCTCTGTGGAGAAAAAAAATGAAACCTACACAGTCTGTTCTTTGTGATAACCTTAACAACAAACCTACTTTTCTAGATGTTTTAAGCTTAAACATAACTATTGACAATGAAAAGCTATTAGTAAGCTTCTGTGGGACCACAACATGGTTGTTTTAACTTAAACTCAACTAAAGTGTTTCCAGTGTTTAACGTCTTTCTGTAACCTCTTCTATGAGTATCTTCTCTGATAGAATGACCTGATAAAGTTGGTCCTCATGGCTCTGGCAATCGCACATGAATAATTGTTTATTAAAAATGATCAGAAATGTCCTGGGCCATTTTTGTTGTCCATTTTAGCAGTTAGTTAGCAACTGTCATTTTAAACACAATGGTTTATGATTCAAAAGCAGGAAACTTTATATACTCACTTCTTTATCCAACAGCAATCTTCAGCTGATATATGCCATTAGCTTGTTGGCTGAACAGTAAACACAGCTTTTGTGGGCAGTGGTTAGCCCATTGGATAGTTAGCAGCAGTATACTGAGCAGACAGGTTGAAGGTTGTCATAATTTCACTTCTGATATTTACTTCCTCATGATATTATGGCGAAGCAGAATTTTTTTAAATGTATATTTTTGGGCATTTAGTGCCTTTATTGATAGGAGAGAGACAGTAGATAGGCTTGTGAAAGGGGGAGAGAGCAGGGGAAGACACTCTGCAAACTGGTCACAGGCGGGATTCGAACCTGGACCGGCAGAAGCATGTACATGGGGTGCTAACCACTACGCCAAACCAGCACCCCGAAGCAGAAATTTTAAAGAGGAATATTATAAGTGTAATGACTAAGAGCCCCATAAGGAAAAATGTAGTTTTCATGGGATTCAGACACAAAAATGTTAGCATTACTTTAATAAAATAACTCTACAAATAGTTATTTGGCTCTAATACTACAAAATGCCCATGCATTGTTCCTATATGATGATGTCTCTTAAACATTTTAAATAGGAACTTCATGTCATAAAACCTAGTAGTAGAGGCACTGATATTATCAAAGCTTACAAGCACAAAGAGTTGGTAAGAAAAGAAAAGCTAAATTAGATCTGTTGAAGTCTTGGAAAGACTCTGACAAACACCTGTTCTTTGTTAAATCTCAATCTGTGACTAAAACCTTTGAGAGCTGCTGACAATGTTTAGGTGTTAGAGGGTGTCAAACAGCAGTCTTTTCAAAGCTGTTTTTAGTGTGAAGTCTACAAGGCAATAGAAGTGCAGTGCAACTTGGAGGTGATTATTCTGTGAAATACATCGTTTCACAGTATCACAGAACATGCAGGGGTGCATGGACAATATCACTGAAGTCCACTGATCTCCAGTTATTGTTTGATCATCTCCACTTAAAGAAGTTCCAGTTGAGTCATTTTCGCTGTCTAAAGTACCCCATTAAAAGTGAGCAGTCAAGCTGGAACATTTTTTCAAGGCAGTGTTCATTGTTGTATTTGTACTATGACATTCGATCTGTTTTGAGTTAAGGGATCTGTTATTCAAGATCACATAAAAACACGCTTAATTCTGGATAAAAACAACATCCTTTGAGCTGATCAAAAATAGAAATATGGCTAAACCACAGACAGAAGAAAAAAAAAAGTATTTGTCATATAAACATGGACTTTGGTGAGTAGTTGTGAGGACTACAGTGCACCTAAAACAACAATTAAGGAGTAAATCTGCACTTTAACCACATTAAGATCAACACATTGGCAGTTTCTGAAGATCTCCAAATCCGGAGGATATGCTTTAGGCTATGTTTGAATGTCAATTTCAAAATGTTTACCCACACCTTTAACAGGACTTCTTCATGCCAGCCACCTTTTAACTTTCTGCATGAACTGAATCAATTTATGAACACAGCAACAAATTTACCCTCGATTGAGCAAGTAGGGTCATGACGTACATCGCTGCTTGACCAGTCAGATCATTATGTGCATAATAAAGCAGCTTCATCGCCCATGCATCCCTTCTCACACTGTGCTGCCATTAGAAAAAAAAACCCCTCAGGAACACAGTCACTTTACACACTATCTGTAGAGTATATGACTGAAAAAGAAAGAAATTCATGCTTTGTTTCTTTGTCTGTCATGTCTGGCATCCTAAGCTTTCAGGTGGGGAAATGCAAAAAGCTAATTTAGGCAGACAAGAGCTGCACTGATAACACAACTGACATCTGTCATTATTCATTCACCATACAGTCATTTCACATATTACATCTATTGAAGCTTCAATTACCATGTTATTTTCTCTGCTTTTTTTTTAGGCCTGCCAGCATTGCCTGCATTAGAAATGCACAGTTACTTTTAGCCCCCTACCGCCCCCAAGTTCTGCTTGCAGGCACTGGATGTATCCAAGATACTCTCATCATATCACAGCCCACCACATCCAAGATGCAGCCTGGATGCCAAACTCAAACTATGCATGGCTGTTGTGGTAGATGCCTCAAACAAGTACAGGCATATATTACCTAACTGAACTGCAAGAGTACTGTACTGATTGAAAATCATATAGATGATGAGAGACTTGCCTTGTTTAGCTTGCAACTATCTGTGTTGCCAACCTTGTAGTTGTCATACTTTGCTATAAACCATGGGTTCTACCAGATGATATCTCTAGAGGGCTCACCAGACAACTGCTGTGGTGTTAGTTCTGAGATTAAAACAGAAAAAGCAACATTAAATCACGCTGGTGGTATGTAACGTTGATGAACCACTCTCACTCACAGCAATCCCAGACTGGCTTCTCTTTACTTTCAAAAGATCCCATTAATGCTGAATTTCAAAGTTTTAAACTTTGAATAAATTTTTGTAAAAACTGATAATATTATTTAACCAGACACACCAGGTGGACTGTTTGGTATATTTCAGCAGTCCATCTGGCAACAGCCAATAGAAAGTGTTTGGAAATTTTGAAAGTGGAGTAACAATATCCTCTCTATTAAGTGTTGGTGGTTTTTTTTTCCATTTAATAAAAAAATGCAGTCCAAATCTGATAAAGCAGCTATTGAATCTGTTAGCAATGAAAAAAATCCACACTTCTGCCACAAGCTGTCTATAAGTCTACACTGTCTACAAGTTTTAATTAATGATATTTCAGTATTTTTTTCTGTATTCAGTATTCATTTTCTCTCTCAACCGGATGTGGAAACACCTTTTGCTTCACACATGCACAATTACTCGATTTCTGCCTGATAACGCTTAGTCGTAGTGTACCGACCAATCAGAGAGCAGCTATCAACATGCGAAGTCTTCGATCAATCACAGTGCAGATATTTTGGTCCTCTTGCTCACAAGACAGCAGAACCCTGTGTTTGTAAGTGTACTGCAGTATGTGAGAATTAGATGACTATTACACAAAGGTGAAATATTGAAGACCCAAAATATTGGATTAGAACAGTTGAACAGTCAGTTTAATAAGAATTACACATATGTGGTGGTAATGTTTTGCAGATAGAGAGAGGGAATACTTTGGCTTTTTGTATCAGATGTGTTGTAATCTGGATTTTTGTGAGACTTAATATCATAGATATTTTGCTTGTGCTTGTGTATAATACGCACCTGAAAACCTTGTTTAAGACAAAAAATGTGTTATAAATGAGAAATTATGGTATTTTAAGTTTTGCCCTCCATGAATGAAGAGCGACCATTCCTTTGTTTCACCATCATACACCTTGATCCAGTGCAGCACTTACCTCTCTAAGTCTTTTCTGTGTTTCAGATTCTTTCTTTGTATCATTTGAAGAAGAAATGCTGTCAAGCTTCGATAAAACTGCTGCTATAGTAGGCAGAGTCTATGCTACAGTAATGTCTTCATGAAGGGGCCTTGTATTTAGGCCTGCAGTTGCCACTTGTTGTCGTCACACTCTCAGTTCCCACCTCTTTCTCCTGCTGATTGGTCAGTGCCTCTGCAGACCAAGGTCAGTTGTACCTGCTTGAATCTTTGAAATACGAATCTGTCTGGTTACCGACATTGAATAAAGTAAACACAGAACAATGCATTGGATTGTAGTGAGGGGTCTCATGTGGAGGTTCCTGTCACTTTAGGCGTAACACCTTTGGAGACATGGCTGAAGTTTGCGATTTGTCAACTTGAGTGCCCTTGCTGGTTAGGCACCCTGTGCAGTTCTTGCCTCACCTACTTATAAGCAGCTTTCTTGCACAGTCTAATTGTGTCCTCATGCTCTGTACATGTGGCACCTACAGTCCTACTCATCATTATTGGCACCCATGAAGTTTCAGTACACAATGCAACTGTACAAACAGTTTCTTGACAAACCTCTCTAACTTTGCTCTGCATCACTTTATCAGACTCAAACTTGGCAGAAGTAATGTTCACATATTAAGGTTTGAAAAATATACTTCATTAGCTATGATCATGCAGTCATATTTAGAATAGGCAGTTTTAATTGCAACCACTTGAAGCCTACAAGGAAAAGAACACCCTACCAACAATTAAGCATGGTGGAGGTTCCATGATGGTTTGGGGCTGCTTTGCTGCATCAGGTACTGGAGGCCTTGACCGAATCACAGGAATCATGAAATCAGAGAATCATCAAGAAATTTTAGAGCAAAATGTCCTACCCAGTGTAAGAACACTTGGTTTGAGTCCAAGATCGTGGGTCCTCCAGCAAGACAAAGACCCAAAGCACACATCCAAAAGCACGCAGGAATGGTTGAAAAGGAAAAAAATGGCCTGTTTCAAAATGGCCAGCAATGAGTCCTGATCTCAGTCGACTGAAAATCTTTGGTATGGCTAAAATCTGCCATTGCAAAGAGAAACCTGCAAATGTTCAAGAGCTTGAACAATTTGCATAGGAAGAGTGGGAGAAAATACCAGCTGAGAAGTGCAAGAAGCTTAAAGATGGCTACAAGAAACATTTGGAGGCTGTCATCAGTGCCAAAGGGTGTGCAACAAAATACTGAAGAGGGCTGCCATTAGTGCTGCACATGCTTTTTTCAGTTCTCTCTTTGAAATTACAATATGTAACTTGTAAACATGTTCTTTGTTTGTTAAAAGTATTTTGGACCTTCAATTAAAGATCCTAATGACGTAAATTTGGTACATTTAAATTTATTTCTAAAGATATTGTTAAAGCAATGAAAATAATGAAGGGGCGCCAATAATACTGAGCAGGACTGTAATGAATAAAATTGGCTCCTGTAATACTGGACTGTTCCTTTAAGAAATCTGAAGGATTTATGAGATCCTGAAGCCAAGATTGCTTCAAAGAAACAAAATATTTTCTTGACTGATATATGTGCAAATTATGCCAAACTGACAACCTGAGACCGGCTCTGCTGGCAGGTGGTTGCAAGGCATCATGGTCTATTAAAAATCGTTGAAAAGGCCTCATAAAAATCCTAATCTTGGGAAATATTTCTCAGTGAAAAGAAGCCATATCAAATTGAAATATGTTTCATAATGTTGACAAAAAACTTCTTAGTTTTCATTTAAGCTTCCAGTCGTCACCTGAAGGATTTGTACTTGTCCATAAAAGATAATAATGAACAGATGCAGGTCTTTTGAAATATCATCAGATCATTAACAGAACCAGACTTTCTGTTAATTTGCAAGCTGTCAGCACTTTGTCTTACTCAACCAGGTTGGTTATACAGTTGTATGAACTCAATTACAGTCCGAAGGTTGGCTTCAGTATGCAGGAGGGTCAATGGGGAGAAAGAGGAAGGACCCAAACCATTTTCACTCATGAGAGGAAGACAAAGAAAGACAGTGAAAGCATCAAGTGTTATTTCAGAGGCTGGTATAAATGGGAACTTCTCCACCCTGCATATGAGAGTGAATGTGTGCTCATAAGAGAGCAGGAAGTAGAACATGACAGCCCTCTACACATACAGCTCACACACACAATGGTCAGATCTATTGTGTGTGTGTGTTTCATCTGCTGTTTGTCTGGATACTCTGTGGCTCGTGTTCTGAGGCATTCACTGCTGCTGCTGACTTCCCCTGTAAGAGAGCACAGACAGTGAGACAATGCACTGCTCTTAGGATGATCACACCAACACACTCATGTTCATGCGCACACACACACACACACTCTCCTAAGCTCCTCTAACACAAGCCAGATGTCTCCTGGATCGGTGTCGGAGATGGAAAGTTATCCTCTTCATTTTTAGGAGTAAATATTTTTCCCCGCTCGAAAGGTAACTGGAAACAGGAGGAAGGAAAAAGAAACACAGAGACAGGCATTCCCTCCTGGTTAATTTAAGGCCCTAAGTGCGTGGAAGTATAAGAAAAAACTGTCACATTCCTCCCCTGTTCAATAGTCATGATGAAATTATTATGTTCGAGGTAAAGTGAGACCACCATGATTGTTCATCCTACCTCCATTTGCTTTGCTCCTGTTACACTCACCTTTTTCAAATGTTTTACAAGCTTCCAGACACGTTCAGTCCTGTGTGGGTAAACTCAAACTGAGACTTAATTCATGTCAGAGCTGTCACCAACAGTATGGTTAGAACATTGGCATTCAGACATTAGTCTGAATTCAAACAAAGAAACATCAGTGTGTATGAGAGTATCTCTATAATGCCTGCAGTACACTAAAAGACTTGAGCTTGAACTTTAAAAAGACTTTCAGGAGACTGAGGTCTGACGCTCTCTTTCATGTTTCAGACATTTTTCTGAAAATCAAGAACTGAGATTTTACAAAGGCCAGAGAGCTAGACCAGGCCTCAGTCTGCTATCATTGATAATATCATTAATCTCATTGTCATTCATCATCTATTGTGTTTTCTGATATTTAATTGATTAGATAATCTTTAATGTTCCCCCAAGTGCAATTTGGTTTGCAACCGAAGTTAAATCACCCATTCTTACCTTATTTCTCATCACAGAACAACACTGCAAAACAACTTTTAATCGTTCCCGTCAGGCTCATCTAAACCTGGTTTAAGAATAAACAATGGCTGTTGGGCCGAAGGATTTAATTTTAAGTAATAAGTGTCATATCATCCAGTATGTGGCAAAGTTTAAGCCGAAAAGACGACCGAATCCTGAGGAAACATCTTCCTGTCCCACACAGTGCAAGAAGGAAGATGTTTTACTGTACACCACATTCAGGATTAGCCTGTCCGGATGTACTCTAACGTTTCCTGTACAGCCCAAACAGGATACTTTGCAAATTTTCACAAGACTATTACACCCTGACTCACTGTCTTTCTCTCTTCCTCTGTGCATCTGTCTCTGCTTAATCTCTCTTCTCACTCTGGTACATTTATTTCCTTCTTCTCCTGCAATCATTTTTTGCTCCTCTGTGAAATATCAGCGTGTGTTTACACCATTAAATGACTGATGAGGTGAATTAAAACAATCTAAACTTAAACAGATGACATGGTTCAAGGAGATAGAAGTCGTACACCTATTTTTACAAAAGCATTTTAGATTCTACACATTACTAAATGATCATTATAAGCTGGACTAAGCATTGGCTTAATTTATCCATCTTACAGTACAATGATAAGGGTTTGCATACAGGCATCAAAATATGTAAAAATTTTAGCCTTCATTGAATGAACTGGCTATAGAATAATGGCTCTGCTGTAACATGAAGAGATCCATGGCTCCAGATAAACTGAAGATCATGTTAAGAGAGCTGCTTAACAAACAAAGAGAAGGTCTTTTATTTATAGTGTGTCAAGATAAGAGATGTGGGCATTTAGCTGGCTTTACTGTTAAATATAGATTATAAAATAGCTGTCACCAGGTTTCCAAGTCAGTTGAACTAATTTCCTTTTTCATTATTAATCTAAGCCAAAAATCCTGGTCAAATATTTGGCCTAAACTCACAACACAACTGCCTACCACTAATAACTACTTCCTTGGTGCTGAGATGCTGTCACACCCAAATGCAAATAAGAGACATTAAATAACTGTTATGGCATGGACAGATAGGATTGGTATCTTCTTGTAGTATTTTTATTACTAATCACTCTTCTGCATGTTGGCTGTATAAAGTTATACTTACAAACCCCTCAAACAGAGCAACAAGTGACAAAACTGTAGACAAACTAATTTGTGAATTGGAGTTTAACGCTAACACTGCAGACATTAGCATCAGCTACACTCAACACTGCAAAACAACTTTTAATCTTTTACCTGCTGACACTGATTTTGTGAATCGGCCTGTTTTAACATTTTCACTCAACCAACTCCTATCTTCATGAGCTAGTCAAGTATTTCTAAGACGTCTTGGATGAGGTTTACCTGTCCATTCACCTATCCATTCATTGTCTATACTGCTTATGTCTTTAAATTTATATGGAATCACAGGAGTGCCAATATTAAAAGGAAATAAATGTAGAAATAAAACAGAATCAATAAAAGACATTTGGAAATAAAAACAGAATTAATAAAAGAAATTTGGAAATAAAAAGAGAATCAATAAAGAATCAATAATAAAAAATTATACAAACGCAGTCATATCATTGCTTTTGCTTATTCCATTTTGACATTGTCTTTTCCATTTGCCTATTGTCATTGCTTTTACCAGATGGCTCCAGCTGTCGATCAAATGACTGTGGGCGGGTCTTTCTGTCCAGGATAACTAGTAGATACCTGATCAGACGATTCTTGCTTGGCAGTGGCTATGCAGTAGCTATTGTCACTACCCGATCCGTACGGCTACCTAATTTGTAAAACGGCCTCCGCTGCAGAGCCTGCGGAGGCCGTTTCTACGATGAGAACTAGAGCCTTATTTAGCGGTGTTTTTGTGTGAAAGTAACGTGCTGAAAATTCTCTAAATAAAGCATGAATGCAGACCGACATCAGATTTTTTCGGTGGGAGTCCATTTATTTGTGTTTTTGGTCAAGTAAAATATGGCCCCGTCTGAGTGCAGAGGAAATTGGCAAGCGAGCAGGCCCTGAGCAGGGAGGGGGGGTTTGGTGCGGGCGCCCTGGGCTTCTGCTGTAGGGGTAATTTCTGCGCATAACAGGAACAACAACAACAACAACAACAGCTTTGGCAGTCTACCGAGCAATGTGTGCAGCTTACCTTGCTCAGTTTGTTGTCCAAACAAAACTATCCAGACAGATTTGTCGTCCAAACAAGAAACCCCTACATCTTCATACGACTACTCGCCATTGTGTTGTTTGTGGAAAGTTGTTTTCACCGGAAAGCGTACGTGCTATAACACAAACCTACATCGCCATTTACTGGCCTGGCACGCTACTGCATTTTCTGTTGTTTTCATGTCTCTGTGTGGACGCGGATCATTTTTGAATATGCAAAGCAAAAACCTTTCTGTTTCTGGAGGAAATGTTGTGTAAATGGGACATTATTTTGTATTAATTTGAGAAGTAATGGCACAGTACCTTAATCAGCCTGTCAGAAGAGTGAGGACTTAAAAGCATTCATATGGCACATTGCAGGGTAGAGCTGGCAGAGGCAGAGCAGTGAAGTGAACTTGAAATATTGTAGCTTGAATAGACTGCTAATTTGTAGGATATTTGTCAGCGATGTTTAACCGCTAATTCCACTATTCAAAGAGATACTATTGTCCATCACTGTGATTGAATACAGTCCACGAGGAGAGAGCATTTGTTGTTGGAAGAAACTTTTGATAAATATCTCCTCTTCCTCAGTTAATAAACACCATCTCAAGCTCTGCAACAATGGTTTCTTAGTGATTAAATGTCAACACAAGAAGAAGCGCTAAACACACTCTATATTTAACTTGACTTGTTCTCGTCCAATCTGCTACAAATGATACAAAAGAATAGATTACACAAGAGCAAGTTATTCATACAGTGTCTAAAATATACAGCAGGTATTATGGTAAGGAAAAGGCAGACAGGATTACGGGAAGGGAAATCTTTCTGATGACACAGTGCACTTTAGGCTCTCTGTTTTCAGCCTGTGAGATTGTCTTTTGTCTCTGCCCGTCTCCTCTGCTGTATATGGGGCGACATTCCATGCCTTATATAGTCAATTTATTTACGTAGGCTGTGGATGATAAAGATATGTTTGAAATGAGACATTTGGATGGATAAGATCACTCAGAGTGAATATGTTATGCAAGGAATGAAGTTTATTTTCCAGTGACAATGCCTCTTTCTATTTAGTAACTGTCAAAGACTCATTTTTGTATGAGAGAAAATTGCATACTGTGAGTAATGTAACAGGTGCTGTTGATATTGGAAGCAGTTTGATATTGAATAAAAAATCCACATTTAGCATGTAAGCTGTGTAAGGTTAAACTTGCATAAACCCACAGAGAGACCTTAATGGTGCCACACTCAATACTGCAAAACAGCTTTGCATCCTTTACCAGCTATGAATTTGGGACTGAGATTTGACCTATTTTATCATCAACATTCGCAATCAGCCAGCTCCCATCTTAAGGAGAAAGATCAGTATTTTTGAAGCACATGCTGATAGTAAATGAATAAGCCACATATATTCTGGTCAGCACTATCTACTGCCAGGAAAGAGCCAAAAAGAAGTGAGGCTTTACATTCCTGCAGATGGGGCAAAGAACTGTGAGTTCTTCTGGTGAACTTTAGTTGGAAACAAACTTTTAGAAAACTTTGGTTAGTTTAATTATTATGATCCATAGGAGCTGAAGCACAGCAGCTGTATAATATGACAGTGCCAAAAATTCTTCCAACTTAAGATCATTTTAATTCTTCAAACAATAAAACTGCCAACATAAAAAAGCATTACTATACTTAAAGGAAATGACAACACAATAAGTAGCAGGAGATGATGTATTGAATGCAGCAAAACAATGTGTAAGTGACAGCATTGGGGGGTCTGTTGACAATATAATTGTTCATTTAAGATTGATAAAAGTTTGAAGTCATCATTATTATTATTATTATTATTATTATTATTATTATTATTATTATTATTATTATTATTATTATTATTATGAGACAAGTTTTTTTTAAAACATCCATATTGTTATTGTCACTAGCTTTATAATAAACTGAATATCAGCATTATAGTTAACACTTTTTAAATTTGTTATTATTACAATACAGAAATTATAATTTGTATTGTTTGCACTTCTTTAAACCTTTTCATCTTATAGTTTTCCTCCTTTAAGACCCTTGACCAAAGCCCCATTTCCACCAAGTGGTCTGGTATGGATCGGCATAGTTTGGCTCAGGCCGGATCGGTAAAGCCTGATCCTGTTTGCGTTTCCACAGCCAACCCGAACTCTACTTGGTAGGCGGCTTCTAAGCCGGATGCTGATAGCATGATGTCATAGCAGCGCGACACAGTGGCTTTTAAATACAACAAAGAAGAAAATGTGACACAGTAAACAAAGAGCAAAGATGGAAGACATCCAGCAATTCTTCTTTTTTGTGATCAGCATGTCGCTTTTTGTTACAAAATGCAACCAAGCTTTAGTTCAGTGAAGGCTATGTGCTGCGAGAGTTATCATCACAAAGACCAGTGGAGATTTAAACATGGCGGGGTTATGAGTTGTTCCGCTGTTGTGCAGGAGGGGACATCTCTCAACCAATCAACAGACTGCAGTGCTTCTAGCTCCACCTTCTGGGGTCAGATCGGTATGCTTGGCACCCCAATAGAAGGGTCCCAAAAAGTAGGGACGGCACGGTTTGATTTTAAGAGGCCTGTCCCAGTTTTAGGCTATGAAAAGGCCACAAAAAGTGAGCCGTACCGAGACGAACCGAACTGAACCTCTGGTAGAAACAGGGCTTGAGACACCCAACCTGGTACTTACTGCTACTGGTCATGGGGGACTCTCGTATTTATACAATACTTGACAAACTGGAGTTCTGATCATTTAAAGGTGTAGTCAGCGATCTTCTAATCTTCTAATCCAATACAGTATTTGTTAAAATCAGCGTATTTCTCCTCTCCATCCACAAGATGTCACCACTGACAGCATGTTGACAAAAAAGTCCGGTTTCAATACACAGCCTTGGCTCTGAATTTCAGCAGGTAAATACTGTGGCTCGGGCTGAGTCACCAAAGCAGGGCACACCCCCCACATCCAGGGCACGATCATACTCATGCACAGATCAGATAGAGGGGGGAGGGGGAGTAGTAGGTTGCGTAGTGTGCGCAGTTAGCATAAGAGAGAGATAGGCGCAGTAGCAATGGCTGAAAAACAGAGCAAAAGAAAAAGGTCAGAGGAGCAGAGAGTGAAAAAGAAGGGCTATGACCATGAAAGAGCGAAGATCCAGGTCAACATTGGTGTTGCTTTCCGCGGAGGGAACTCCGCGAACTGAAAGACCTGAAAATAGAAGCGGATGTCGTCATCTTTCTGCTGGATAGGTAAGCAACATTAGCTTTGTGGTGCTTCACATAACAGTAACAGCCGTCGGGCATTCATCTTATTGTCTAATCTGCCAGAATGTACTGTTGTTGTGATGTTACCAATAACGGCAGCCGAGTTGTTTGACGACTCAGGGTTGCCTTAGCTACATTGGTCAGCTACGCTGTTTCTACGGCCGTTTCCATGATGATTGCACGTCCATTAGCCTGCGGGATGGAACCGGGGTGAGGTATGAAGGGAGAGGCGGGTCTAGATTCGTTTATCAACAACCTCTCCACTCGTTTTCTCCCACATCGCTTACTAAACCTTTAATTAAGAAAAATGTTTTAATGCCAACAATTCTTAAATGAATAAGTAAATAAACAGAAGTTCACATGCATGGAATAAATAAATGTAAAGATGATGAGGGAAATATGTCAACAGAACAACATGTTGAAGTAATAAGTAAGTAGATGAACAGGAGTGTGTGCAGGTACCAGAGCTGGGATTTTATTTCAAATACGTGTCTAGGACTTTTTAAGCATTAATTAAGGTAATGTTTAAATAAAAGATAACTTTGCAGTGAATTAAGTCATGAATGAATACATTAGCACAAGTGTATGTGCCTAAAGTTAATAAAAACAGGAAATATCCATAATACTTTTATACTTGAGCAAAACTGCATAAAAGGATTGAATGAATTAATAAGTGAGCAGGAGTATGTGAGAATAGACTACAGCAGTCTATAAAAAGAAGAATTTGTGCAGTAAAAATAATTTGAACTTTATTAATCATTTACAGTGCTTACTTAGTTATGTGATAAATATCTGTTTTTTAAAGTTACTCTGAAAAGTTTTATGCCATCAACTTGAACCAAAGGCAATAAAATGATTTCACACGGCGATGAAATGATGCCTGTAAAAGTCCAAATCCTCCCAACAGCGAGATAATGAACATAATTCTCACTGATTTTGAGGTTGGCGAGTAAATGGCATTCACTTTGAAGTCACCGTTCATACACGGTTGCCTTGTGATGTGCTATGATGATTCAGACATGCCTGTTTTCACAGACACTGCAACATGAATATGAATGAAAGGAAAACAGCCTGTTTTGACCTGAAACAGGCTCATTAAGGGGAGAAATTCCACCGCTCCCCCTCACAGTGTGTGGTCCGGAGCATTAATCAAACAAAAAAAAAAAAAGACATTTTTACATTTCAAATTCACAGCCTTTCAAAAGCTCCTCTGTCTGTGGGTTATGCCGGTGTAGTGCTGGCAGACAAAGAATCTCAGGATGAGATGACTCAAGTGCCGAGCGAATGGTGGGGAATTCTCTCATAACTGGAAACCCATCATTACTGGGAATATGAGAGTATCAGAGCTCAGATACATGCAATTAAAATGTGACGGTGGGTGTCAGGGCCAGGATGGGCTACAAATGTGACATACTTTGTATTGAATGTTGAATAATTTAAAATGCATACAGCGTGGCCCTGAATTTAGATCAGCTGCTCGAAACAATTTACATTTATGAAGTAAAAATGGAACTTTGAATGCCACCACCAGAGACCTCGACCAAAAAGCGAAAGCCGATGGAGATCTGCTGTCGGCCCTCCTCTGCTGCTGACATGTTTTTGTGCCACCATCTACTCTTTTCGATATCCGTCCATACATGTGTACCACCATGTATAGATTCTAGTGAATGAAAGATCTCAAAACACTCTGAGGAATTTAAAGCACACTTTAAACAACTGCCAGCTTAGATAGAAGATTCAGTTATAAACTGATAAGATGTTAGGGATCATAGGTCAGTGTTGTGGAGCTGCATATTCATTTTCTGGGAAAATTTCTAATCCAGGAAATTTCACTTATGATCAACCAAACTAACTTTTAGGTTGTGTCATCTTAGAGAACAACAATCTTGTTGAATTTCAGTTGGTTAATGGAGAACTGCTTGTTTCTGCCATACTGTAAAGCCTTAAGTTACAATGAAGAACTAGAAAAGCACTCGGAGGCGCAGACCTCCAGCACCACAGTCCTAAGCCATATTGTGATTTTGACCATAAATATTAGTCCTACCTTTATTTCATTGACATATTTGGATACCTTGACCATGAAAACATACCATTAGCAACTGGATTCATCATGATATCTACTTTAATTCAGTAGTTATTCACAGAAATGACATTTTTTCGCCATGGCGGCCAGGCGCTGATCCAGATCAACACCAAAATCAAATCAGTTCTTCCTTTTCCCATACTTAACATTTCCTGAAAATTTCATCATAATCCATCCATTACTTTTTGAGTTATTTTGTTCAGACGGACAGATGGACGGACGGATGGACAGACAGACAAACAAACTCTCCAGATAACAAAGCCTCCTTGGTGGAGGTAAATATTAAGGGTACACAGTATTATCAGTATCTCTGCATTGGAAGATATTAGCCGAAAAATAATGTCGATATCTGCCTATATTTACATCTACACTGATATATCAGCCATACAACAGCAGTTCTTTCAGCAAAATACACAAAAGTACCATAATGCTATCATCACTTCATGGGTACAATTAAAAAACAAAAGCTTCATATTTTCAAGAGTTAAAATTCGTTTTTCTTGTTTTTACATCTGATCCTTACGCAAATAGACAGCCACGCAAAAAGTCTTTATAAAATACAAACTTTGTGCTTTTGATCAAAAATATTGGTATTGCCCACAATGAGTTATAGATATATATCAGCACAATGTGTATCTTACACTAATATCCTGCATCCTTTGTAAATTTTGCCTTTTTTTTTTTTTTTTTTTGGCTTTTTATGGCCTTTATTCGATAGGACAGCTGAAGTTGTGACAGGAAAGCGGGTGAAGAGAGGGGGAATGACATGCAGCACAGGGCTGAGGCTGGGATTCGAACCTACAGCCGCTGCTGGGGGTTGGCAGCCCCCGTACATGGGGCGGACGCTCTACCAACTGAGCTAATGTCCGCCCCAAATTTTGCCATTTTTGACTCATATGGGCTCAGTGTGATATTTTGATAATGTGGAGCACTTAAGACCCACAAGATTTTATATCCCAAAATCTGTAATAAACAAAAGACAAAAAAAAAAGAAACAACACAATCTGCCACTTTGCAGTTACTTTATAGCTGATGTTTGATATTTATTTTTTGTGGTTCTGGATTTACCTTCCATTTTCTCTTGGGTGCAGTTTATAGACGCCATTTGCAGACTTCTACCACTCCCACACTTGCTCTTTTAAATATGTTTTTATGTGCATTGTGTTTCAACCACTGTTAAATAATGGATATAAAATTTGGAGAATAACTTTAAATATAAAAACTGTCACAAAAAGGGACTAAAGTCGCCTATGGGTTTTTAGCATGTACATTTGCTAGAAAATCCTGTGTATATTACCTCTTTATTTATTATTTATTAATTCTAATTAAAGCCCACTTTTTAAAATTATTTTATCTTATTTTATTTTTTTTTATCTTTTTCCTTATTTTATTTTCTAGTTTTTCTATTTTTTTAACTTCATTTCAATTTATTATTTATTTTAATTATTTTATAAAAAATCTTTTTCTTATTTTATTTTATGATATATTTAATTTTACACTTTAACCTAACCTCCAGTATTTTCTCGTTTTTAAACCTTTATGATGGCGTTTCCTCAGTTTGTACTGGGCACAGCTGGGTGCTTTATTATTGTCTTTTATTTATGATGCTTTTTTATCAGTACTGTGTATGGATTGCGGTGTGGGTGGGTTCAAGGGCTGGGTGGAGTTGGTTTGGGTCATAAATCCTTCATTTTAATTCATCTGTCTGTTTTTTGGATGAAAAGTGCTATATAGATAGAGTTTGATTTGATTTGATTTTAGTGACAGTTTATTTCAAAGCTTGAGATGTGTGTAATGTTTTTATTTTACTACCTTTGTTGGGCATTAGAAAGTTAGAGTGTTACTGTGTAGGGTTTTATATAAGCAAAGATAAACACAGACAACTTTATTGTACTTAACAACTATTGACTAAAGGATGGTGAGCAGCTTGTTCTGCGCTTTTGAACGACTCAGAGGCCCAATAATGTGTTCAATAAAGAAGGCCCTCACCCTTCATTTTACAATATTAAAGAGGTGTGGATATAAATCAAAAGAAAGCCAGATTTCCCCTCATAACAAACAATATTATCACACCGTGCAAACTGGCAGATCAAACAGCAGGGAAGTTCAGCTCCAGCTTCAAAGACAAATTCTATAATCACAGCCCAGTAACCACCATGGCTCATCCCTGCACCTCTCCTCTCTTATTTGTTGCCACAGGACGGTGATTTTCTTCATGTGACTGATTGAACAGTGTGACTTTCTAGCAGCATTAGAGCAGCCAGAGGAGAAGCACTGAACAGATGACTGACTTACATCCTGATTAGAGGAGGAGCAGACATCCGTATGTCGCTGCATGGGGAAGTGCACTGACTAATAGGCTGACATATGTATGCTTAGAGACTGTGAGCAATCGTGGCACCAGGCGCTGGCTGCTGTTTGTGTGGTCAGCAAACACTGGATTCCCATCAGTAAGGGTGATAACAGACACAATGGCAAAGGGGGACATAGATCTTTAATCAGTTAGTCCTTCACTGATAGAAAGGACAGGAGTGAAAACTGAAATTGTCAGGGTGTGCTGGTTTAAGTCCAACAACCAACCTTAAAAGATGTATAGTGCTGTCAGATGACAAAGATTTACCAGGTACCCTGTGTGACTTTCCCACACACATGTATACTTTTGCATAGCTGAATGTTGACTGCAGTGCTGACAGGGTTATATTCTCTCTGAAATGTCTGTGTCATTATGCTTCACATATTTCTCTTTTAACACAGGTGTTCTGCCATTCTGTTTGCTGTGGTTGAGTCAGGTTTTAACTGTAGGTTTAAATGAATCCATAACTAGAAGTGCTGTAAGAGCTCCAACATCAACCAAGGCACATTGTCGGGGAGTCATTGTCAAAATTTGTAAAGATGAATAATTTCACACTGTGAACAAATCTCTAAAAAAATCTGTATCCACACCCAGATTTGAAGCCCCACCAAAATCTAATCACTGATTTATTTTCACTTGCATCACAGAGGGGAATACTATATTTGGCTAGCAGAGAACTGTGTATTTTTGAGCCATTGAGCTTTCAGCTACACCATAAAACTTCTTCATGTACTGTTTACAAGTGGAAACTAGAAAAGCACTCGGAGAGCGCAGACCTCCGCCAGTGCCACAGTCCTCAGCCATATTGTCATTTTGAGCATAAATATTAGTCCTACCTTTATTTCACTGAAATATTTAGATTCCTTGACCATGCAAACATACCATTAGCAACTGGATTCATAATGATATGTATTTTAGTTCAGTAGTTATTCACAGAAATGACATTTTTTCGCCATGGTGGCCAGATGCTGATCCGGATCAACACCAAAATCGAATCAGTTCTTCCTTTTCCCATGCTGAAAATTTCCTGAAAATTTCATCAAAATCCATCCATTACTTTTTGAGTTATTTTGTTCACAGACAGACAGACGGACAGACATACAGACAGACAAACTCTCGCGAAAACATAACCTCCTTGGCGGAGGGAATAAAGGACATGAAATTACATTTTCAACAGGTGCAGGTGAGTGATGCTGTTCTATGCATTGCAACACAATATCTGGCACCCGTGTTCAGTAAGGACAATGTGTTAGTTTGTTTTACATGCCCCCTTTGCCAGGTAGAGCACTTCTATACACAAGACAAAAAGTCTGTGGCCCTGGGAGCCCCCCCAAACCGCTCATTCCTTCACCCCCCCTCAATAGACCTACCAGTTTAGCACCGTTTCCACCAGTTCATCTCGGTATGGCTCACTTTTTGTGGCATTTCCATAGCCTATAAGGGGGACAGGACCTCTTATAAGCGAACCGTACCATCCTACTTTTTGGGACCCTTCTGTTGGGATGCCAAGCATACCGATCCAACCTCAGAAGATGGAGCTAGAAGCACTGCAGTCCGTTCATTGGTTGAAGGAGACGCCACATCCCCCTGCGACAGCGGTAATAAAGAACAACTTAGAACCCCACCATGTTTAAATCTCCACTCGTCTGCATGAAGACAGCCACCTCTGAAGCTTGGTTGCGCTTCATAACAAAAAGTCACATGCTGATCACAAAAAGAAGAATTGCTGGATGTCTTCCATCGTTCCTCTTTGTTTACTGTGTTGCGTTTTCTTCTTCGTTGTATTTAATAGCCGGGTACACTGTGTCATGCTGCTATGATGTCATGCTGTCAGCATCCGGCTTAGACGCCTACCGAGTAGGGTTTTGTTGGCTGTGGAAACACAAACAGGACCAGGCTTTACCTATCCGACCTGAGCCAAGCCGTGCCAATCCATACCGGACCACTTGATGGAAATGGGGATTTTGACATCCCACCATTGTTTAATCGGCTCTGAGAGGCAAGCTCAGTGCAGAGCGGAGACCACATAACACCAATCCATGTGAACTAACAGAGTAGACCCTTAAACCAGTCAGAGCAGATTTTAGCCTTGAGGGAAGGGTAGCCTTATAGTGGCAGGAGCTCTAATATGGCATCTCAGAGTGAGAATACAGCTGGATCAGGGGTAGCCAGTTTAGGAAAAATTGAAGATTATTACCTCGTTGATCACCTCTGACTGTACGCAAAAAGTAAAGATGTAAAGGTATTGAAAAATCTCCTCCAAGCTCAATTCAGGATCATTTCACACTACTGAAGATATCTTGAATCTTAAAAGGAAAATTGATGCAAAAGTTGTTGTTCTGGGTTTATGGGTGGTCATTGCTTTGTGCTTGATCAGTGTTTATCTGTAGAAGCTGTGGTTTTTCAGGTTTCACATTTAAATAGTCTAAATCCATTTTTTAAACCACTCAAATCTGTGTGAAATATGCAGTATCAAATGAATGATGGTGTTGGAGCTCATTTTCATTAACCTTTGCTCCTTTTAGTGGTTCACACTTTTACTTTTAAACTTGCTGAGCAGACTGAAGCTTTCACCTGGAAAGCTACAGCTTCTGGATGTTATGGTTATGCAGGAATGCAAGCAGACATACACGCTCTTACAAGTTGAGCCAACACCTATTAAGCGAGGCATTTGTGCAAGACGGATGACCTTTTAAAATATCCCCAAACCCCACTGGAAGCCTTTCATTATGGTGTGTGATTTAATTACTATTAAAAAAAGAAAAAGAGCACAGGATTCACATCCGTGCCCCTACAGTGTGCTTCAGAGAGCTGTTTTTGAAAGGAGTGCCACAACTGTTTGTGACCTTTATCAAAGAGTTGCTCAACATCAAACGTAACAGAAAAAATTGTGCAAGGCTGGGAGATTAAACAGCAATGACACTGGTGGGGAAGTATCAAGGAAAAAACATGCACGAAAAACCTTCACAAAAGCAACAACCCTCCCCTTTCACTTTTCTTAGAATGTTGCTATTTGCTTTGGGCGAATGGGCTGTGATGTTTCACAACTGTGCAGCCACCAGCACTTTAAAACTTCAAGCACACATCCATTAGCTAAAGCTTTGCTGCATAATAAAATCATTTTTATCAACCCTTTGAACTAAAAACACCTTATTTTCCGTTAGCGAGTCCACTTCACACATGCTCTCTTGTTTTTATTGAAGCATAACACGCACATGCTGCAGTTTCACAAGAGCTCACTGACCCCAAAAAGCCTGAGACCAAGAGTGAGAGGGTATTATTGCTTCAGACATGTTATATATCCTAGCTTTGTTTGTATCTTACATCACAGGACTCCCCTCTTAGGGATAAGCTGCTTTTAACTCTTGTTATTCATCCTGAAATATGCTTTAGAGAATGTCTGGTCCAGATTAGCTGCATTCTGGGGACTTTCTTATATCCAGTAGCTTATGGATGGGTGGTCTTATATTTCATATGCAATGCCCAATCTTCACTGAGCTAATCTGAGTGGATATAACATTTCTGATCTTACCCAGATAACTCAGAATGAAATGGAAAAAGAGAAGTCGCTGTGGGAAAATCCAGACCCACGTCAGATATGTCTGAGCAGTCTATATCCCTTTTTGTGGCTTTAGTTCTGTCATGGTGCATATTTAGCAGAAAGTGTATTGCACCATTCTGCATAGAAATATAATTCACTGGAATTCCCTCATAAATAACTCCTTGGATAGGATTGCATTGGTTTTGTGCTCCTGTGTGTTCCACAGCATTAGATATATTAGGTGCAAGGCAAATTTCATCTCACTGTGTGGAATATTCCTTCAAACTTCATCTATTTTCTTGCTCAAAAGCTCAAAAAATGACCAAGTTTTTAACAAATTCGTGCACTCTTCTGAGATTATAAACCCTCACTCATATCAGTCCTCTGCTTTTCACCCCCAGTCCTGTCCTTGGCCAGTTCATGCAAGTTTCCCTCCCCAGGGTCTGGCCATATGCGAGTGCCCGCTCAGTCCCCACCCGTGTGAAGGTCGTGCCTGTCGGGACATGTGAGCCCCAGATTGTCACCCCTGGGGTTGTGAGGCAGGGCTAATTGACTTTAAACCAGACTGCATGACACGCATCAGGATGCAGTGACTGAACCACTGAGGGACAAAGGACAGTGTTACAGAGGGATGTGGTCACCTAATGGAACTTCCTCAGGGTGAAAAGAAACAGTTACTGACTGTATTTCAGCGGAATTAAAGTCATATTACCACTCTTGGGTAACAGGATTAAAATATCCAAGATAATTACCAGGACTTTCCCTTTGAATGCAGAAGAAATCAAATTTATACGTTCTGGGGGAGACCTTGTTCGCTTTTACATCTTGAAAGACTGAATTTGCAAAACCCATGTCTGCTGATTAGACATGAAGTTACTTAAGCTGCGTTACAAAAATTTCAGCTACATACCAAGGCTGGCTATAAGGGGAGATTGGGGGGGGGGTAAGGGCCCAGCTGCTTAGGGGGGACAATAGAGGTCAGCAATGAAATGGTCCACTATATTGGAGCAACAACAATAAAATATATTTTCAACTAAAACACCCCACATTATATATTGAATTACCATTTATTATAAAATTTACACGTACTTAACAAATCTCCTCCGACTTAAATGCTATGAGCCTGCTTCTTTAATTCTCTTCCTTCTTTGTTTTTGTTTTTGAATGTCATAGTTTTGGGCAGCTCCAGTAAACTTACCTTTTGTGCCAGTAATGCTGATTTTAACAATGTTAGGACCTGGACATAAACCGTGATACCAGATAAGAAAAGACAGAAAAGAGAGGGAACTGGCAATGACTTCTGATTAAAACAATAATTATTCTCAAGCAGTTTTTCAATCATTTCCAAAAGCTGATCCAAACAATGCACAGAGGCAAACTAAGCAAGGGGACGAGCAAAATGCAACAAAAGAAAACACTGTGGTGATAGCTAGCACAAATGAAATGTGCTCCCACAGCAATGACCATCCAAGAAGGACAAAGGGGAACTTATCAGTGAAGGGCAGTCATTTCAATAAATCTGGCTTTTATGACAAGAAGCAATAATCCAGCAGAAGCCTAGGTACACAATTTTCACGGGATATAGGCCCTATATATACTTGCTGACAATGCAAGATACAGATGGTGTCATGAAACAGACCCTAGGCACAAAAGACACAAAAGCAGATGATGAGGTCCGTGAGACAAAAGCAGGGATTATTAACAGTCCAAAGTTCAGCACACATGCAACCAAAAAATGATCCAGGCAGAGGTATCTGACAGACAAAAGACTAGAGACAAGGTTGGGGCAAAGACGAGTCCACGAACATGAACAAGGCTATGAGAATAAACAATCTGGCGATGAGACGGAGGAAGACATGAGGTTAAATACACAAGGTAATGAAGGTTAATGAAACACAGCTGGGGAAGAAGCTATAAGAAATCAGGTGTGACAGGACCAGACAGGAAGCAAAACATACGGAAATAAGGAAAGATGAGTGAACTTTCAAAATAAAACAGGAAGTATGAGACAAGATATAAAACATGGGAACAAAATGGGTATCATAACTAAGACAGGAGCAGAATCATAGGTGGACCAATTGGTATTATTAACGGGAATAAATAATCAACCAAAATAATGCTTCTAAACATTTTGAGGTACTTATTTTTACTTATTTTAGCTCATTTTAAGACATATATCATAGTGTTTTGGTGAAATAGGTCAATATTAATCGAGTAATTCAGAACAAAAAAAGTAACAAACAAAGAGCATGAGCAAGTATGGGAAAGTAACATGGTTGGTGTTTATTATCATTTGTGCTGTGATAGCACTGCAATTGTCACCAACTGAAACTATGCAAGCTTTTTTAAACTTAAAGCAAATACTATAAATGTATATTTTATAAAACAGATTACCTTCACACCAGAAAACAGTATACTTCCCTTTAAGGCCTTTGCACACTGAATAAGATGCAAATGCATGACACTAAACTGCTAATAATTGGTGCCTGGACAAGTTTTTATTCGCTATACACACTTTTGCACTCAAAGGCAACAACCATAAAACACTGAGACTTCTTTGCACCACTCTGCCCACTCAAAAATGCTGCCTTATCAAGAGTAATCATACAGCGCTGGGTAATTGTCTTTGGCTTAGGATCAAGATCTATTTGAAAGAGTTAACCTCGGCTCTGTTTAATCCCAAATGATCCTTATTGCTCAGGCTTCTCCTCATACTGCGTGCTACCTCAGTCCCTGCAGGGCCATGTAAGGACAAATCATTGATGGAGGAGTGGGTCGCTTTAAACACTGGTTTACGTGGTGCTTGATGAGTCGCCCAGTCAGGGCTGCCCGCTGATGGAGACCAGCCAGGGGGAAGTATTGTGCAATCAATGGGGTCAGTTAATTACAATGGATCAAACACAAGCGCCATGGCAACCCCTGTCACATTTTCCACAACAAAGGTCTACGAGGTATTCAGCATGCACGGTGGCAGTGACACTGTGTTACACATGGCTGATAGAGGGATGATTAGCAGTGCCTCAGTGTTTACTTCCAGGGGTGGGTGCAGAGTGATCGCCTGCAGTCACTTTTAGAGAAGACGTTAGGTCGTTCTGGTGCAAATTAAAATATGAGTGGATAAAAAGAGCTTATAATTAACAAGCAGCTATATAGAAAAAAAGATTATTAGGAATACTGTCATTTTAGTGACCCCTTGCCAATGTACTTAAACTAAGTAGATATCCACCTCTTTTGTTTAACTGGAATTTAAACAGCTACACAGTATTCGTATGGGTTTTTATTTCCTCTGTCAGTTTGTTCAATCTATATAACTCTACTATGAATTTTCTCTACAAATACTGTTAATTTACCATCTGCTAAAGATACGTATGTATCTAAAAATCTAAATAACAGTCAAATTGACATGTCTCCTTATTAATGACGCCACATGAGAAATCACTGGACATCTGTACCCCCTCCATGCTCTAGATTTAGCCTTTAGGAAATTTAGCGAGGGACACCCACTTTTTGGCCAATCAGAGCTCAATTCAGTGACAGAGCTCTGATTGGATCCTCTTCTGAGGTATATGTGCTTGTTATGTCTAAATGAGATTTAGTTAGTTTTTTTTTTTTTTTTTTAGCAAATGAGCATATAAAGCAAATAATTGCAGAGAGAGACAATGAAGTTGTAATTCTTTGCATCCATTAATGTTGTTGACTGTGAAAGTATTTCGTCTGGAGTATTTTGGGACCTAGTTTGGGCTGTGTATAGAAACTATTGCACTTAAAGTACTGATGGAGTAAATTGGGGATGTAATTAATGTTCTATAATATTAAAATTATTTGTTGCTACAAATTCCATGGCATGCCTAGACCAGTGTGCACCACATCATCTGAGAACCACTGTCCTAAGAGAACTTATGAGGATTTCCATGGAACTTGGCACAAATGTCCACTGTGACTCATGGGTGAGCACATTTTGGGAGTAACTCATTACATGTTGTTTGGTTCTCACGTCTTCATGAGTCATAGACAAACTGAAAAAAATTGGGAGATGATGGGCCATAAATTTTTGAGTCTCATGATCATTCTTCTTTGAAGCCATTGCATGTCAAAAATGTTTTGAGGGATATTTGACAAACATGGCACAAATTTCCACAGTGATAAAAAAGCCCCACATTATAATGCATCATGTACATATTTTAAATATATCTGTAAGACACAAAAATGCTATATATATCACACTTATCAGCACACCTGTTAATTTCTAATGCTTTATAACTGAAATCACAAGTCATTATAACACAAGTGTATGAGAGTTGTGTTACTTTCTGCATAAAGCTATATGTTATTATAAATATTCATAATGCTTCAGAACGTAAATCTGACTTAGTGTTCAGCATTTTATGCTGCTGTGCATTGGCATTGCTTTCTGTGAGCATTTAAATTTGGGATAACCCAAATTTTATGAGGCAACTGCTTGATATCTCTTTGCAGCTACACTGATTTCAGTAAAAGTGATCGATTTCTGAACATCAAGTAATAGGAAAAAAGCACACAAGTATATTGTCTTAAATCAACTTCACTGAGATCTGAGATGTTGATCATCGGAAAATTAGTTAACTGTATTAAAATAAGTCACTGCCTTTTCTTTTCTTTTCCTGCAGTAGATGAATATCTATATCTATGTATCTATATCTATATCTATATATCTCAAAATACATATACACACACACACACACACACACAAGACATGAGTGTGTATATATATATATACACATATAAATGTAAACTTATTTATCTTACACCTTAACTTGTTAATCAGTATGAAAGACTTAACAGTGTGTCAATTTTTGTGTTTGAGGCATCCATAGCCATTAGCACCCTAAGTATGCTTGTAATTAATTAGGTGTACAAAATAATATAGCTGTTATAATGCATTATGAATAATCAAGGCTGCTCATAATTGACCGTTTGTCAACCTCTGCCCTTTCCAGTAAGCAATTCTCTGTTAAGCCCCGCCCTCCTTAATCACTTTTACTAGGTCAGACAAAATGTGTTGTTGCTGGCCTCTCTCCCATTCGAAACAATTGAAAATTGCTCACTTTTGAGCAGCTTTTATTCCTATTTAATCCATTTGATTCCTTTTCAGACAAAAACAAACTTAAAAATATAACTGCTATAATTGAGACTCTGCCTGCACAGAAAATGTTTGACTGTGTAACCTCACACAGGCTGTTTTGAGGGGATTCTCTAATTCTGATTGGTTGGTAAATGAACCAATCAGAAAGCGACAACAGGTCACTTATTATACAGCATTATAAGACAGTATGGTCTTATATTTAATACATTAGTAATGCATTTAAATAAAGCGTTACACAAAAAGATGTGTCTTGCTTATACAATCTGATACCTAGAGAACATTTTAGAGCATTTTTAACAAACTTGGCACAAATGTCCTCTCTGATTCAAAGTCATTGCTCCTAATGCTCATCCCTCACCCCTTAGAAATGTTATAAATCCCACACCTCTACACAATTCAGCCCTTCTTCTTGACAGGTTACACTACATTCTACCACTTGTCCACTCTGGGCAGGCATAAGACCCATAAGAAGAGTTGTAACTAGCAATTGGTGATTGTTCAGGTAAAAAAAAATCAAGAAAAACTCTTCTGTTTGCGCTGTCTGTAGGCAGCACAGAAAATAATCACCACGTAATAGGGAAAAAATCAACTTTGTGTTGACTTATGACTACCCAGTTGCAATATTGTGCACTGAGGGATGAAATCTTGCTCATTTGCACACATCATCAGCTCTGTGAGTCAATCAAAAGACTGCTAACAGAATGACCTCAGCCCCATTCAGTCATATGTTGAATAACTGGAAAATAAACATGTGGGTGATTGAGGTGATTGTTTGTGTCCCCATAACTGCTTACAATAGGGTCTTTTCTCTAACTCAAACAAGCCTACTGCTCTTATGTGGCATGTGGCAAATTACATATTGTAGCCTTATGTGATTTAAAAGTCTGTAGGTCAGTTGATGTTTTTTAATAATTACTAAAAGCTTAAGTATTTCTTACTTTCCTTGCACATAATCCTACATACAGATCTCTTTATAAGCTAGTGCTACAGTATATGCACTAGGCTGGCAACAGTTGGATGATTTAAGCCAAAGTTTGGATCATTTACCCTCTTCAAGTCAGGGGTGCATAGTGGCAATACCATTATTTTACTGTTCCTTGTTGAGATGAAGCCTGTTGATCTCAAGACTTCAGGTCAGACTGCCTCCAACAGAATACCCACAAAAGCCAACAAAGGCAAGAAGACTGGACCATCCTGGTTTCCTGTACCTTTACAGTTCAAGAACTAGACAATCATCATTAACATCCAGTGGTGTTGTACTGGGGTTAAAGGTTAGGACAGTTCTATGGGTCCATGACTAAAATTGGCCTTAAAAATATTTTAAATTTGGGTGCTGGTTTGGCGGGTTGATTAGCAGCCAGGCATGACCTGTATACTTCTGCCGGTCCGGGTTCAAATCCAACCTGTGGCCACCTTGCAGAGTTTCTTCCCCCACTCTCTCTCATCCCCCTTTCAAGAGCCTATCCACTGTCAGTCTCTCCTATCAATAAAGGCACAAAATGCCAAAAATACATTTTTTTTATTCAAAGAAGTATTTTTAGTAAATTCAAAAAAAGTAATGGCTCTTTTTCACGACTACCTTTTGTGTTTTAATTTAAGTGCAAGCAGAGTCATGTTGATATCAATATTAGTTTGCTAATGGGGGTGATCTTGACTGCTACCAAAATCTAATCATTTTTGAGTTGGGGGCCACTATAAAATCTCCTGAAAATTCCAGCAAAAACTGTCCACCGCTGTGTAATCTTGTGAACAACAAACAAACAGACACACATACGCTGACAAAACATAACCTACTTGGTGGAGGTAACAAACAAAAACCTCTGTTGCATGCTTAGCAAAAGCCCCATGGCCAGAGAGTCCTAATAATTCTGTTCACTTCATCCTTTAATAGGGAATGGGGCCATAGCCAGAGCCTACACTGATGCTGACATAGCTGCTTGACTTTTGGTGACCCGAAGTTGTGTTTTACAAAACAATAGATAGTTAAACATTTGACTGCTTTTTGAATAATTTGAAGGGTTTAAGCAGCTTTCAAGGCTTATTATGCAGTGTGCTGGTGGGGGTCCCCAATGAAACTTTTTAATGGGCCAAGAATTTCTGTCAACACCCCTTTTAATATCTTTTCAGTCTTCTTAACCATGATGTTTTTAAAACCTGTTAAGATTTGAAACTCATCAAGTGTGTTGTCAGCCTGATATGACGAGAATGTATTTCTGCTCAGTACTTAGATTTTGAAAATGGCTTCCAACATGTTGGCATCTGCATTTAGCCTAAAGAAGTGCTTGAATACAGCCTTTCAGATCTGTTGGGGGCGTTGTGTTTCAAGGCTTGTTGCAACTGATTTGACTTAAAACTCTTCAACTGTGTGGTGTAATTAGGATTATTTTACAGCTGTTCTAGTTGGAGCCCCTCCAATCTGGAATTTAGAATATCGTAGATTGTTAAAAAGCTTTTTGAAACATGACAACAAGGCAAGTCAACAACAAGCTGCAGATGTCAGCTGTCCTCCATGTTTTGAACCACATTTGACTGTTCAAGGTTCTGTGTTATCTTGTGACTTTAATCATAATGATAATAACATGTTGTATTTATAGCCGCTTTTCTCTGCGCCAAGTATCACCATACAGTTCAAAGTTAGACACAAAATAGATAACAAGATAAGAAAACAACCAATAAATAGATTATTTATGATAAAATAACTAAAATAACTCATCATACTTAAAAACAGACAGAAAAAGTCCATTTGAAAAGATGGGTTTTAAACAGGATTTGAAAAAGAGAGAGCGTCAGTGTTCCAGATGTCAAGTGGGAGGCAGTGTCCAGAGGCGGGAAGCAGCGCAACTAAAGGTTCTAGAGCCCATAGTGGACAAGCAGGTGGGTGGCACAGTAAGGTGAATGGAAGAAGACCTGAGGGGGCAGGAGGTTGTTTTGATGTGTAAAAGTGCAGAGAGATACAGAAGAGGGAGGTTGTGGACAGCCTTGAAGGTGGGGAGCAAGATCTTGAAGTCAATACAATATTTAATGGGGAAACAGTGAAGAACAGGAGCGATGTGTTAATGGAAGGGGTTATGGTGATGGTGCAGACTGTGTGGAAGTATGCCAACCTAGTGACTGTATTGCCCTACCTATATTTCAGAAATATGTAGTTGTATTTTAAAAACTCAATATATACCTCCTAGTCCAAATAAACATCCTTACCATCCACATCATCGCTGGAGGTAAACCCGAGGAGGATGCCATCAGACAGCTCCAACAGCAAACTGCCAACAGCCAGAAGTCCCAGGTATAAACACACTCTGATAAAGCTGATCAGTGCACATGCACAACTTAAATTAATGTTGTGGGTAGTTGTTGAAATGAATAAAAATGGTAAAGCAGTCATTAAAATGATACAAAACAGTAAAAAGGAACGGCTTTTCAGTCTTGTATCAAATATGGTGCCTGTTCACCCAGCAGTATCAAATGTTGGGACAGTTTCATAAATTAGTATTTGTACCATCCCACATTTTTTGGCTCTCATGCTCTGGGGTACAAAGTGCTCCGGTCTTACCCAAATTGGAGGAATCATCACACTGCAGTCTGTTGATGGATCAAAACATCTGAGGTCCCCCACCTTCTTGTGGTTTTTAATATTTCCCTTTCTGCCTGGAAACTTCTCTGAAAGCAAGCCTTGTGATTAACCGTCATATGCAAAGAAGATGAATCTGCTGGATGTCTTCCACTTTATTCTTTTTATTTTACTTTGTTGTAATGCTATGATGTCACACACAATTACGTGGCCGACACACCTATCATTGTCTGGCTTACACCCCTGCCCTCATGGAAAGATACAGATATGATGTAGTACAGACTTATTGTGGTTGTACTTTTGGATTCATTACAGCAGTGACACAGACAATGAACCTCGGATTAAAATCTGTGTGGTCAGGCTACATAGGGGGATATGCAATGATCCAATCATACAATTAAAACGAAACACCTTGGGGACTTACTATTTATCCAGTGTTTAAACCTAAAGTCAGTATTTGGTTCTGACACATGACAAAATCAGTCAGTGCTGTTTTGGACAAGAAAATACATTTGTATCTGATGGCAGGGTGTACACACATGTCAACGTTGTACAATACTCTGAGATAATTCCTTATTTTATAATTCAAAAGGTATTTTAGCCAAGACAGGGTCATACTGTTTTGGTTGAGCAGCTTGTGTTGAAATGCTATCAAATGACAATCATTGTTTAGAGAATGAGAAGAGAGGGAGAGGAATTGTGCCTATTTTAATACACGGGTCTTCAGGCTACATCCACACTGCAGGTCTTAATGCTCAATTCATTTTTTTTTGTTGAAATCTGCTTTATGCAAAGTTGTTTACATCATAATTTAAGTGTGACTGCCGTCAAACTTTAGTATGAACCATCTGCAGTCCTGAATTGACCTGCATGTGTAGAAGAAGACATACCATCACAAGCAGCACGCTGTGTTTACAGATGTAACTAGAAAAGCACGAGGAGAGCGCAGATTACTGCCAGCACCACAGTCCCCACCCATACTGTGATTTTCACCGTAAATATTAGTCCTACCTTTATTTCATCTAAATAGTTAGATTCCTTAACCATGAAAACATACAATTAGCATAGTGGCTACTTGTATAACATTAAGGCTGCATTATGTTTTCACAAACTAGCCTGGGTTCACTGCTTGTTTTAGTTTATGGAAAACATTCAGACTGTCAAGAAAAAATCTAGTTAGATTAGGGCATTAAATTGCACCACTTTTATTGCCAGTAGCAAATAGGTTTGCCTTTGAGGGCATAATGCCGTTTAAATTAACTCTTATCTGCATAGGGATGGATCTATTTTGCACTATAAATGTAATCCTTGTGGATTAGGAGCTATATTTAGCTCTAAAATACACTGCATAAACTCCCAAAAACAGTACAAATTCTCAGTGGATTTGATCCTAAGATGCTCCTGCTGGCCTCATTACTGCTGTGAGGTTAAGACTGTATGAAATAATGACTGTCCAGCTAAGCTTTCACTCTGCAGCACAGAACTCATTTGCGTGTTCTCTGAGAGTCGTGACAAAGCCCGACACTCATGCTGTCAGTCTATCAGCTAGCAGGCCTCATCAACAGGCCACCAGCTACGGGGGTCCTTCTGTCTCAGTCACCAGATCTGTTCTAGTAAACTCACTGAAAGTTGGCTCGCACATCCAAACTAAGAGCCAACCTGGAGAACAAATGTGAAGTGCAAATAAAACTCAGAGATTCATATCCTCACACGTCGGTGTCCATCTCTCTTTGGGCTGCTTTTTTTCCTCTCTGACCCTTTAGTGCCCTTGTTTATTTATTCCCCCTCCTCATTCTGTTTTCTCAACCCATTCCCCCCTTCTTCCTGCCTCTACCCGCTCTCGTCTCAAATTAGTGTCAAATTCCCCAGTGTGCCTGTTATGTTTGTTTTTAATGCAGTACCTAGCACATTACAAGTGTCCTATTCTTGGCTGCCCTTCCATCAATTCTCATTCATGTGTAAGAGGGCAGCTTTCGGACAGTAAAGCAGCAGTGTGTGTGTGTGTGTGTGTGTGTGTGTGTGTGTGCCATAGCAGGTCAGTCATGAGAGCCGAGAGCCTGCATTCCTTTGCGCAGTACTAAATCCTCATGGGATAGTCCTCATTAGTGGACCATAGCTGTTCCCAGGCTGTCTCATAGCCACTGTGACTCTGTGTTTGTGTATGGAGGGGGAAACATGTTTACATGTTCACACTCTTTTGTGTGCATCAGTATTCTTTTATGGCTATTTATGAGGATCTCTCTTACTTCCCTATTTGTTTTAATGTGAATCTGCAGTTCATCATAGTCACATGGCAGCCATCATCCCTTGACATCGTGCTTGAGGTCAAGAGCTAAAATTCTGTGATAATGTCACACTGCTGTTCCAGAGGGGCAAATAAAGTAAAAATTACTGTACTTTTTGATGACTAAATAACTAAGTAGGCGTAATATAAAGTTTGCATTGAAAACGGCCAAAGTACTAAAAACAAGAAAACATATTTGATCTTTTGGTAACTGTCACATGATGTCACAAAATTACCTGTTGCGTAATAAATGCTTTTGTATATTTTGTAGCGCTAACAGGGATTCACTAATCCTTGCCAAGGAGGTTTTGTTTAAAGGCTTTTGTCTACTTTTCTGTTTCACGATAACCTAAAAAGATACAATACAATACAATATAATTTTTAGGGAATGCTGATCATGGGACAAGGAAGAATTGATAAAATTTTGGTGGGGATCCGAATCCAGATGAAATTCAGAAATGTATCTAAGAGTTTGTGACAATGAGAGACTCATGGGAAAGTTATTCTACATTGTTGCTAATAATGCAATAAGGTGTCTAAGGATTTTGATGGCCCTATTCAGGGAATGTTGGTCATGGAACAAGGTACCAATGGATTAGATTATGGTGGTGACCTGAATTGGATTATGGCTCCAGGATTTTTTAATGGATTTATTCACAGTGCAGGGTAGGGCAGTTTTCCACATATTTTACAATCAATTGCCCAACAATGTTGGTTGTTGGGCAGTTTAAGATCTTGGAGCACTTTTTGTTGATAAGGTGACAACTCCAACTACACTCATAGTTGGCCCATTCTCAGAGAGAAAACTCAAAGAGGGGCAAATGGTGGATTAATGCAGTCAGAAACTCTACCCAATCTGTAAATTAGGAATAAATCGTAGCAAAAGGATACTTTTCATGTCGTTGTACTTGCAAACTTTTTCAATAAATGATCGCTCAACAACACAGACAGGAAGGGACACCTAACAGATCGTGATGCTGTCAGTAAAAGATAAAAAGAAGCTCATATTATCTAACCTGACATGCTAGATGGACAGTTCCATATATCTGCCATGGAAACAATTCACTAGTCCATCTGGGAAAGAGCTTTTCGAAAATGTTTTCAGGGGGACAACCTTAAAAAAAACTGCAGCTGGTGATTTGACAATGGTCCTGCTTGTCACGCTCATTCACAGACCAATTCATATCAAGCCACAGTATGCTGTTGTAGCTTGGCCCTGTTGATAGCCATTGGCTTAAGCTACATTTCAGTCCTTAGACTATCATCTAACATTAAATTATACCACATAAATTTTTGATTTACCACACAAATCTCGTCAACAACAATCTCCGCCAAGTTCTCCCAGTTAACTTCTGAGGAGACATATTTTTGCCATGTACCGCTGAGTAACCATGACTACCATTGACTAACCAGTGTGTCCGCGGAGGATTTTCACCTTCCCTTCCAGTTTCCCAACTGTGATCCCCAGTATGAAAAAGAGCAAAACATGATTCGGTTTAAGTGAAAATGATTCGGTTTAAGTGACATTTCTTAGTTGACGTAGACCGCTTCAGAAGCCACCATTGTTTCCAAACATGTGATCACTTCCTGCTGACACCACATCTTCAGCTCCTGCCTCTCTTCCCTGACTGGGCCAGTAAGCGTTTAGCCTGTGAAGTCGTTGGACTATGGATGTTAGCAAGATGGTCCTGTAGGATTTCATACAAGGGATCTGGCAGGTCCACTGCTCTTCAAGGTGTTTTGATGGTGGGTGTCTTGCACCTAACTTCCCAGACAGCAGAAATGTTGTGCCAAACACATCAAAAAACACATCAAACCAACCTGTTAATATTTATGAATTTTATCCTGGCAGTTGGGTAGAAGTTTCTCAAATGAAAGTTTATTATCTTTCCCCAAGTTAAAGACCGGCTGGTCCTTGGTGAACTGATTAAATTTGCAAAAAAGTGCAAAGAGCCCCAGAATTAAAATTTACTTTAATATCTCAGTTTTTCTGTGGTTATTACGTAAAGCTATCCCAGCTGGGCACTAAACAGTGCAATTGGGTCCAAATGTGGTAAAATAATGCTTACACAGCACTTTTCTTGTCTCTTTGATTACAGTGCTTTAACAGCTTTACACCACAGGTAACATCTACCAATTCACACCCATTCACTCTCATATTGACTTGCTGCTGGTTCAAAGCTTACATCCAAGCTGTCTATGAGTATGAGACATATCCAGACCCTTTCATACCCATCACTAACGCAGCAGTGGGAGCAGCTCGGGGTTCAGTGTCTTGCCCAAGGACATGTCGACATGTGACCTCCTGACTGGTTGTAAGAGGGGGTAATTTGGGCAGATTATTTTGTAGCATGTGCTCTGCTTTAGTAAGCAATAGATCTGACTATAATCTTAAAAACAGAATTCAAGAAAAATAAAAATACTTAATCAAAAACAAATGCATGATTTTTTTAGTCTTATTAAAAATATGAAAAACATTGTATGCTTACTTTATTTTCTTGCCTAATTGTTTGGTGGTTGGTAAACATCTTTGTTTATATTATTAAGTCCATAATGCATTTTTGACAGTGTGCTGCAGTGTGTCCTGTTTAAAAATCATGGTCATTAAAGTATACATTCATCCATTTCTGACAAAATGTGACTTTGATACATAGGTTGAATACTGAATTTGACTTTGCATTTAGTATTTGGTAAACATTCCCACTCTTTTGTCACATTCAAAATGAAAAACAGTCAAATGGTAATGTTTGCCCGAGAAAACTGTTAAAAATCTTTTTACTTGAATACCTTATTTTTGAAAACTGCATTGTAACTTATATCTCTTTAGACGTTCCTGTGAAAGGAAATATGCTTCATGTGAAACAGTGATTGGTATCCTGTGTTATCATGTGGATTCAAAGACAGGTCTGACTGCTGTAGCTGGCTTCCTGCCTGTGTTTTGACATGATTTGAGATACTCACTAAGGGAGCATTTAGAGGTCAGCGAAGGCTACAAGAGCATGAGATATACTCGGGGGACTGGCCATGGACTCCTCTCAACCTTGGAGAAATCAGAAATGGAGTGCACACACACACAAACACATGCACACACACTCTGTCCTCTCTTTATACCATGCTGTCATGTGCTAAAGTGTCCCTGAGAGACACTTAACACATCACTCGGTGACTCCATGGTTCCAGACATAGCTTTGACCTCCTGTGCTTGACTCCAGCTGGGCCTGACAGCTTCTCGTGTCACATTCTGTCTTTAGTTTCACTTTATTTTTCAGCCCGAGGAGAGCGAAGGGAGGAGGAGAGGGGGAGCTCCACAGTATTCAAGGGAAACACTTAGTTCTGATTTTCTAAAATGTGGAAGGAGAACACTGTCTTTGTTGTGCAAGAGGGCAGGCATTTTTTCCGCTTATCCCGACCTTGGTGTTCACATTTACTCTTCACTCTCTGCTCTGAATCATAATTCACGTGAGGCATGAGAACTGTTGAAGCCTCTGTTTGATGTTTCTACAGAGGACAATTTTAGTCATACAGTGTAGCTGGATCCACCAGAGCCCATGTCTATATACATTTATATGCAACATGCTTTAAAGAATGTTTGATTTGTAAATTAATTAATTAAACTACATCCTGCGTTTAGCTTTCTATATGGCAGGTTTGGGTAGGACAGTTTTACTTTTTCTGATATTTTTTTTGGAAATGAGACTTATATTTGGATAATAACTTTTGTGTGAAGCTTTGAACCATGTCTGTATTAAATTTCTAGTCTCAGTCTGTTCAATGGACAAGTCAGCCCATCAGAGATGGATTCACATTCATGTCATGACAGGCTTAAAAGGTTTACATTTGACTGTGCTTGGAAAAACAAGTCAAAGTTTGTATGTGTGATATGAAATTTTGTGTCGCCCTTTGTGTTTGTACTCCTAATGTTTGAGTTTTTCAAGATGCAGCCCAAAGTGTTTTGGCCCAATCAGCATCCTTTGGAGCAGGAAGAGATGGGAGCTACAAGCAAGACGACAGCAGGAAGTGCCTGTTCATACAGAATAGATGCCAACAGCTTTACTAGCAGTTTATCATATCTGAACAGCATTTCTTTTTCAAACAAGAAACAACAACAGTAAACAGATGTCTTGATGAGAAGGATATATTTGCTCCACTTCCAACATATTTTGAAAATAGGTTGTTCTACAGTATGGCTTAAATATTGTATTTTACATTGCAGCATTAGCGTGTGTTAAAACACATTATCTAACCAGCTTGTAATGAATGTAACTGAGAGAATGATTGTCCAATCACCTGCCAGATTTGCTTTTGACAGGTTCTGCCCATTTCCAAACACTTGTTATGGGCTTTTCCAGATAGGCTAGTGAAAAATGTTCAGTCCATCTGGTGTATCAAGTCAGCTAAATTTTCTTCTTGCTAATATTTCTCCTTCAAAATCAAATACTTGTAGAAAACTTCTGACAGCTTTGGTGAAGGTACAATATTTTTTTGTAACATTACCTAGAGGTTAAAATGTAATTTCTGCTGATGCAAAGTATTCAAGCGTACTCTCTGCACCAATGCATGATAAACAGTCATCTAGATTGCTGCATCTGCCTAACAGGGAGTCAGAAGGTCAAAAGTATCTTTTGTGTATAGCTCTGTTAAACTAGTCTGAAATAATCAGTCTGCCACTGGAATGGGCAAATTCTCAATATAATGCTCATATACACCAGAATCAAGCTCTGTGTTAATATTACAAGCTGATCAAAAGACTTTTAAAAGCAGTAAGCACCCAACAGTTTTACATTATAAAAGTCTGGAAGGACAATATCATGCATGAGAATCTGATGCATGTCACTGAGCCCCTAAACCGGGCCTCTTCAAAAACCCCGAAAGACAAGTTCTCAAAGTGGGGAAGAACTCAAACAGTCAATAATGCATTTGCAGAAGTTTCCATGTTTTGTCATTTCATAATAAATTTGTACCTCCATATTCTGCATAATAAGTTCCGGTTTGTGTGTTGGATTAAAATTCCTATAGAATGTACTCTATTCAAACTTTAGGCCTGTGTCAACTCTTGCTTTGTTTCACTGTGGTCACCCATTTTCTATGAGAAAATACACAAATCAGTGTCATCAACAGTCCCTGTCAGGAGCGTAAAATGGTGCCTTTGGACTAATGGTGTAGATTTCATGGCCCATGTACAAAAGCAGTTGTTTGAAGCAGATGGTAGAAGATCAGTTCTAGGGATGGGAATCTAAAATTAATTCCAATCAAGAATTGATAACTAGAAGCTAAAAGAATATCTTACATTGTAACGCTATAAGGATGTCCTTCTTCGGTAGCATGGTGGCACAGGTTCCTGGTTCAAACCCTCAGTCAGTCAGTCAGTACCCCTCTGTGTTGAGTTTACATGTTCTCCCCATTCATGCGTGGGTTCTCTTTGGGTACTCCAGCTTCCTAACATGGACAAAAAAGGGTGCTTGTTAGGCTAACTGGTGACTCTAAATTGTGTGGGTGTGTGAATGGTTGTCTGTCTCTCTTTGTGGCCACGATTGGCCGGTGACTGGTTTAAAGGGACTGTGAGGAGAATCTATTACCAGCAACGTAAAGACTCTACTACCCATGAGCACGCTTTTGTTATATATAATGCTGCGTTCCAGTAACCTCGGAAATGGGAGTGACATCATCTCCGACTTATCGGCGTTCCAGTTGAAGTTGGAAAAAAATATGCCGATCTTCCAGGCTATTGTTAGCTGTTGTTAGCACGCCTGCGATGTTGTTCACAAATATCACATGAAGAATGTGATTATCACTATGGCAGCATTTTTGTAAATATAAGTCTAACAATACTATGTATACAGCTGATCTAGAGCAACACAACCCAGTCAGAAGTGCAAATAAATTGATTATTACAGGAGCTAAATTACTGTTCACACTGGGGGTATCCATCTTCGATTGTCAACTCGGGGGTGGCGAGGTTTTCACCGAGTTCCCAGTAGGAAATTCAGACTTCGAGGCGATCCAATTGCAGTTTCCTACTCGGAACTTGAAAATTCCTACTTCTGGCTACAACTGGAATGCACCAAAAGACGTGTGCAATCCAAAGCGTCTGTGTGTTTGTTGTGATGCAGACCGGACCTTCCTCAGAACTCTGCATTGCTTTGCAACTTCTTTTTCAACAACTTACAGGAGGCAAAAGCAGCGGTGATGTATCTCTTTCTAGTTACGTAGCGGTAGTTTTTGATGTGTGACAACAAGCAATTTTTGGAAAACTTAGTATCGTAGCTTTGTAGCGAGCTATATATCGCTTCTTACAGCCCGGTGCTCTAAGACGTGTCAGAATAAAATAAATTTGCTCGAGTTTTAATTATCTTGTTCCCAAAGTTGAGTATCCAGGCCAGTCCAGCCCTGTTCAACCCGACGGAAGGCTAAGGAATAGCATTTATAGATAACCTATTTTGATGCTATAAAACTCATCTTAAAGTGTGTATTTCCATCCGGCATATATCTAAAAGTGAGACTTTTTTGTAATTACTTAGAAACTCCTCGCAGTCCCTTTAAGGTGACTCAGCCTATCATCCAATGTCAGCTGGGATAGGATCCGAGAACTACCTATATCCATACATCCAGGATATATAGAAATATACATTCCCTTCTCCGTTGCCCACAGTATCTTGCTCATCAAGAGTGCCATGCTCTTATCAGAGGTAGTCAGGAACTTGAGGAAGTCTAAGATGTGACCATGGCAGGCAGATGGCAGAAACTGACAAACTGTGGTGTGATTTTACACAAGATGATGCTAACTGGACAGCATCTGTGTGATTTCAAACAGGAGTGTAAACACCACAAGCTTGCAGAAATGTTTGTTTATGCTGTACAGTATTGAATTTCAGGAGAGCCATATGTTTGAAATCTTAGTTTTTTAAAACCTTTGTAGGCCAACTTTCATCTGTAGAGAAATCTGTCAGGAACTAATAAGGCACTGACTCTATCAGCAGAATCAGTAATGGCATTAGTATCTATCCAATCAGCTCCTATTTCTGTTTTATTAAAACCTGTTGCCACGTTCTCATTTTTCAGATGACCTCTGTCTCTTTATATTTCAAACTGTGTCCTTTGTTCTTTCTTATTAAAAATAATAAATCTTATGGTGAGAAAACAGATAGTAGTCAAACTTTTGGAAAACAGCCACACTCCTGAACGCGATCCATTCCTCACAAACCAATCAAACTAAAAGTAAGTGAGACATATAATAGCAGCTTTAAAATGAACACTAATAGCCATGAAACATCTTTCTTCTCTTTTTTGAGTTGAATTTTGAGGTCTGGTTGAGGTCTTGTAGCCTAGCAACAATGAGCCCCTGTGAGGAGCACTCTGGAGCTGGGGTCGTGAGGGATGTCAGCACAGAAAGTGCTGTTAATGGATACAGATCCTTAAAGGCCTGAAAAAGGTTGTAGTAAACAACCCACGGGGTAGACAAACAAACAAGTGCACCGGGTGACTTGAAATGAAAAAAGTGTCTTTTAAATTTTGTGGGTTGGAAAGAAACCTTTGATGAATAGTTTGACCTATGTGAGAGTGTTTATCACAGAGTTTTAAGGTCAGGTTGAAGAAAAATACTGACAGCAGGTTGAATTTCTTTTTTTTATCCAGCACATTTTGTTAATAAGTCAAAAGGATCAGAAAAAATGGAATGATTTAAAAAAGTGGTTAAAATGCCCATAACAGTGATGATACACAATTAAAGATTAAGTTTCAAGTTCGAGAATAACATTGAAGTTTGTTTTCACCTTTTAAGTAATCTTTGTTTTTCCTCAAAATTATACTTTTTTATGTAGTTAAAGGAAATGACTTAAAGCTTTTCAGAGGTGTTGCATTCAAACGAGGTCTCGTGATCTTTGCCCTGTAAAAGCAAACTCAAAACCTACCTTTTTAGTCAAGCTTTTACCTGAATTACCTTTTAGTGTTTTTATTTATTCCAATTACAGGCCACTTTTTATTATTTTTCCTTATTTTATTTTTTATCTTTTCTTTTTAAATCTATTTTTCCTTATTTTATTTTCTAGTTTTCCTATTTTATTCTTCATTTATTATTATTATTATTATCATATATGTATATTTTAACTTAATTTCAAGTTATTTTTTATTCTTCTTATTTTTTTAAATTCATTTTCTTATTTTATTTCATTATTGTCATTTATTATTGTCTTTTATTTATGATGCTTTTTATCGACACTGTGTATGGATTGCTGTGTGGGTGGGTTCAGGGGCTGGTTGGAGTGGGTTTGGGTTATAAGTCCTTCATTTAATTCATTTGTCTGTTTGTAAAGCACTTTGTGCTACATTTTTTTTGTATGAAAAGTGCTATATAAATAAATTTTGATTGATTTATTGATTGATTAGATTGGCCTTTAGCTCAAGGTTTGATGAAAATACATCCTTAAGATATCACACTCACAGGGAGAGGAGGAACATGAGGTACACTGACATTGACTAGTGGTCACAAAACAGTTGATCTCTCATTTCTCTTTCCTATGCCTGGCCCTTTTACTCTTAAATGTAATGATTGAGAGGTAATTTAATGGAACAATGATAGGTGGGGTTATGTCATATAGTTTGTCTTTATGTTTTCATGTTTAGTCGATGTGATTTTAAACTATGCAAGGCTACATGTTGTACCTGTATCTCAAATTCAAGCAAAAAAAGGACAAAAATGACCATGCATCCTCGCTGCTTTGCTCAAATGGGAACCTAATTCTGATTGGTCAACAAGAGCCATGTTGCTGCAAGCTGTTCCTAAATAAAAACACATTTGAGTGACATAAAAAGCAGGCAGAGAAGGAAGTAAAACAGATTTTCAGATCAAATTCAAATTTCTTTGACAGAGATGAAATCCTGATGTCATGCATTTGTTGTTTGTTTTTCCTTTATCAGCAGCCGGGAAACTCACCCTACATCCAAGTTTAATCTTTAGCTAAGTTGAGTAAATGTTTATAGAGTTAAAGTGCATTAAAGTGTTGATTTTATAATGGACTGTAGCTTGGTTACAGTAAAGATAATAGCTTGTGGGTTATAACTGATAGTGCTGAAGTGTTATACTAGGAAGTGGTTGAGCAACTGTAAACACACCTGCTGCTCACCTGGCAGGAGCACCAGCTTGGCTAACACACACACACATGCTCATAATGACCCTCTGATACCGGGCTGACGACCGATGAGAGGTGCAAGGTAGAAAAACAAGGCAGACACCAAAAGAAATACACACTGACACACACAGGCTGCAGTGACGGTGAGCTCCTGAAAGAGCCCGAGCCAAGGTCTCCCTCGCTGATCACAGCCTCGTCTGATAAGAATCTTGCGCAACAAGACGATGTACGTCTGCCCTCACACACACACACACACACACACTTACACCCACATGCACACAAACACACACACACACACATATAGACAGAGACACACACAGAGGCTCTTTCTCTCTCTTCTCATCACTTTGGACATGGATGATTTCGAAATCACTACTGACAGGCACAGGGAGGTGGGGGAGGAGGGAGAGGGGGAGGTCAAAGCTGGACTCCAGGTTCAACACAAAATACACGAGTGTCAAAAATATAAACAGCCTAAAACTACACAGATACTCACACTCTTAAAAAGTGTGCATGTGCCATTTTATGGAGGGGAAAGGTGTTTTGAATGAACGACTGAGTGTTTTGTCTTGGTTTTACCCTTTTTATCAAAACAAACATCAGACAAGATCACTTCACAGACAATCTGCAGGCAAGCAACAAAAACCAAAGCAATATATATATTTATATTTTAGAAATGTTAATGAATGTTGAGGTGCTAAAATGCTCTGATGTCTGCATACTTGGAAATATGTATATATTTATTGTCTGTTTACTACCCTTAAATTGTTTCTCACCTTGTCTTTTATGCTGTATTGCACTGCATTACATAAAATCAAATCAAATCTTCATTGCTAAAGACCTTAAACTGTACTAAACTGTACCGAACCAAACCAGATCACTCCAGGCTCATGTGTCCTTCCTCAAGGAGCAAAGTTGTATCAAATGCAGAGGCATTTTAGTAAAAGGTAAAGCACCGTAGCAATCAATCCTAATGTGTTTCTGTTGTTTGTTATTACCCAAAATTTGGTCGTTCACTCAGAGCTCCTGGCACCTCTTAACCTGACACACCAGATGAACTGTTCAATGTGTGCCACTGGTCCATCGGAAACTGTCCATAGAAAGTGTTTGGGAATGGGAAGAACTTTTCAAAAGCAAATCTCAGCATGTGATTGGAAAATTATTATGTCAGTCACATTCTTTATAGGCCAATCAGATAATGAAGTATGGGAGTGCCAGTGCTGCGGTGTTGAAGACAAAATGTAAGCCACTAAGTACAACAAATCATGGCCAGCACATGTCAGACTAGGGCAAAAATGGCACTTCTATGGAAAAGTGTTTTTGCTAGTAATGTTTGTTCCTCATTTAATAAAGAACTGTGATCCAGATAAGCTAAAACTTCTACAACACTCACCCTGGCAGATGCAGAGAAGCCTGTTCACGTCTTTGTCTCCTCCAGGCTGGACTACTGCAATGCACTCCTCATCAGGATCTCTGGCAGGAGAATCCAGAAGCTTCAGTACATCCAGAACAGCGCTGCCAGGATCCTGATGAGGGTGCAAGCACGAGCACATCACCCCCATCCTGAAATCCCTTCACTGGCTCCCAGTTACACTCAGAATTGAGTTCAAGGTCTCCTTCTCACCCCCAGTGCATTTACAGACATGCCCCCTTTACCTGCAGGAACTCCTCTCCCCCAGACCTCCACGCACCCTCCGTTCTGCTGCCACCCACAGTCTTAAGGTCCCCAGAGGCAAGCTCCACACGATGGGCGTCGGGCCTTTTCCTCTGCTGCCCGAGGCTGTGGGCGCCTCCTGACCACCTGAGGGCCCCACAGACTACAGAAGGTTGTAAAAGGAATCTTAAAACATATCTTTTTAAAAAAGCATTTTGCTAGTTGTCAGTAATAGGCTTTCCATTGGTTGAAGAACCTAGCCTACTTATCTCGACTCTTCTAGCAATTGTTCTTAAAAAGGGTTTTTAGTTGTTTCTTAATTGTTTTTAATTGTGTCTTACTCTGTAGCACTTTGAGATTGCGAAAATGTAAAGTGTAATACAAATAAACTTTATTATAATTATTATTATTGATGCCCTTAGCGTCATGCTTATCTATGTACGAGCAGTCACTTCCTGCTGTTGTCCTGCTCCTAGCTCCCACCTTCCCCTGCTATAAAGGGTGCTGATCAGTGCATGCCGCTTTGGCCCTTCAGTTGTTTTAGATTGGAGCTTGGCAAGATTGATCCTCTATGATAGCAATGTACATCTTAGCTTTCAAGCTGGTTCTAACTTACAGGGGCACAGCTGATCACTGTCACTGTGGCTAATGTATTAACTGCTGACATGAACTTCATGAAACCAGCAACTCAAATTCTGAACAATCTCTTTTTACCTAGCCCCATGAAAATGAAACATCCATTCTTGTTTGTTGTTTATGGTTGTAAAGGGTTCAGTTTTAGTTTGGAGCTTTTCATGAACCGCTGTTTGTCATTCACGGGAGCTTTCAATCTTACTTTAACTACATTAAAATCACTTCTTAGAAGCATGGCTCACTTCTCAGCTCTTTCATATCTGTGAAGATTTATAACTTTCCATATGGCTATAAAACTCTCTCAGCGGAGAATACACACCCATCAGGTTTTTCACTTCCCTCTTATTCTTTGTAAACAGGGATTTATGCTGAGCGGGGATATCCAACTAAAGCTACTATCAGGCATCGGAAAGTAAATAAGAAGTCACTTTCAGCTTTGTCATCATCAGATTATTTACTGCAGCAGAGCACAGCAGCAAAATGTCGACATGTACAGATTTACAGCGCTGAACTGTGTGCTTGTTTAAAGCACAGGCATCCTCTGATTTACGTGTGTACCTGTGATCCTGGTATGCAGGACAGATACTGAACAATAACTGTTATGACTTACTGCCCCGACAACAGTGCGCTGCCTTTCATGTCGGTGCATAAATAAGGGAAGCAGGGGGATCGGTGGCTGATGCGTCCATGTTAGGAGGACATTCCACAGAAGCTTGAGGTTTTCTATCTTAATAACAAACACGTGACCGGGTACAACACTTATGTAGTTATACAAGAAAGCATGCAGTGGTGCTCTGAAACCTGCAGTATGAGATAATTTTCAATTTCCTCATTGTGGGTGATTATTGCCAAATCTTTGCCATCCTTTATCATCTTAGATTGTGATCTTCAAAACCAAAAAATGACAACATATGTTTATTGTTCAACATTTTCAAGTATTGCAAAGGGATATAACTTCTACTTTACAGAATGAATGAGGTTTTAATTTCTAATGCATTTTCTGTGTTAATTTACATTTGATTATTCACTGCAGGATGACTTTTCCTGTCTAACAACAGGACTTAAGTTACAGGACAAGATTAGTGTAACCCTTGTGCCCTGTCATTGAGAAAAATGCCACCTCTCTCTGTTGACAGATATCTAGAAAATGCTTGGCTGAAAAGTTAATTTGGTAAAATTCTCTTATTGATGTTTGAAGTGAATGCTGCCATCCGTAGAGGGGCAACACTCCCTCATCCAGGTGCTTCTTCAGTCTACAGTAAACATCAGAGCACAGTGATGAAGCTGAATCCACATCTTGAGAGGGAAAGAGGTGGAGCTATCACATTATCTTCAGATCCACTCTGGGATTGTTTTTAAAATTGTGAGTTTTCAGGGACAAAAAGATGCTTTACTGTGTGGATGCAACCGAGCGGACACACCTGAATTCATCAGACGACCCTTAAATCAGACTGTTCTAAGCAGGACTAGAACAGAATGGTTTTTTAAACATTTGAAAACAATAAAACTGTGTGGACAAAACTGTATTTTAAAAACATGATCTATCTACCCCAACTGAAAACTGATTAGATGTTGGAGGTCAAAGTTCAGCAATAGGGTGGTGCAAGGATGATGTTTTATTGTAGGTCAGCCTGAAAGCTGGTGATTCTCTGTAGCTGGTTCTCTTGGCCATACACGTACTCAAAGCATACAGGATTATGCATTGGGAGGATACAGGAGGAGCAAACAAAAATTGAAATCTACATGTCCTCTTATTTGGGATAATGTTATTGAATTAACCAACTTTTTTATGTTTTTTTTCAGTTTAAATGCAACTGCCGGTGATAAAATGCTAATATTAAGCTTTGTTAGGGCCACATCATGAATGAATGACATCTTGTTGTGACCTATTGTTTCTGAGTTTCATCCTAATCAAATGACCTGATGAAGTTGGTCCTCATGGTAATAGTGTATTTATTGTTGTTTATTAAAAGAATAGCAGAAATGCTTGTGGTCGAGTCCATGGCTGTTTTTGCAGTCCTTGTTTGCAGTTGTTTAGTGACTCTCCTTTTAAACACACAGCAAGAATTTAAAATTCAAAGGTGGAGAGATGTGTTTGATTATTTCAGATTAAACATGAAAATCTAATGTTTATGTGTTTATTGGAAACTTATATCAAGCTTTTATCCAGAACAGGAATTCTACATTTCATACACTTAGGAAACCAGGAGGTGCGTAATGTGAACTAAATTCTACAAGACATCAGATTTCTACTAATCAAAGTACCACAGAAAGCACTCCACCCTTTTTTTTGATCCACCTCTGTGCTTCATTGTATGACAGTTGTATAACTTGAAGAGGCATATAACTGCCAGGCAGTAGCCTAGTTTGTGATGTCATTCAATTTTTCTCTGAGGTATGTGGAGGTCTTTGTCTGATTCTGCGTATGCACAACACATAAGCTGTTTCTGAAAGAAACACACATCCACAGTCACACACATATGTAACCTTATTTTCTGGTGTAAACTCAAGGGACTGTGTCAGGGTTCAGAGTTCTTAGAGCACCAGCTACACACAGCGGGTCTGCCAGAGGAGCCTCAGCAAATCAGACACACACACTCATGCACGGTAACATACACACGCCACGGCAGCACTGTCAGTGAGTCAGTGTGTGAGTCACACTCCGGCTATGCTGCCTTTCGATTTTATAACAGCCGCCAGCACGGCACTGTATCAAATATTCCAAACAACTGTACTGTGAGACTGTGTGGCAGACATGCACCTATACTTTCATATGCATATATACTGTACCTATACATTCATAATATCCCTTTGGCTAAATATGCCTGCACAAATAAGATTGAAGAGGTATGGTCACACATACAGACATCTCTACTTTAATGCCAGTCCTGCTGCAGTAACACGCACAAACACAAACAGACGCACCCTTGTCATGAGGGATGGCTGCAGATGAGTCAGAAGGGGAGAGAAGGGAATCCTTACCTCTTTGTGTGTCTGATCCACACAAGAACCAATCACAGCGCAGATACTGGCTCCATTAGAGGTGACCTATGATTCAATCTGTGTACATTCTCACAGGAGAGCTCAGCATCAGATAGAAAGGTAGATAGCATTAAAGGGTGTGCTTAGAATCCTAGCGTGTATTTATGTCAGCATCTCACTGAAGCATGATTTATATAATCCCACCTGTTACAGAGTGATAAACCTATAGGTAGGGATAAAACATGGATTTATGTGATGCATGGTGGGAAGGTGAGGAGGACTGTGTGCACGCCTAAAGAGTTAAATTCAGTTCATTAGTGTCACTGATCCCGCTTAATTGTTTTATCTAGTAAAAACTCTTCCTTACTAATACATACAGTACTTTAGCTGTCTATTTGTACTGTGCTACCCGTATAGATAAAAGAGACTACAGACAAATGTAATCTTGAAATAAAATAGTTTACAGTCCCTGCTGTGTCCAAAACTGACCTCTTGTCATGAACTCAGAGTTTTATTTACCAAAATGCATTACATGGTTCTGATGTTTTGGCGAAAAAGGTTCAGAGCTTGGATTTGTTGCTTATGAATATACTTCTCTGAGGAGATATTAAAGTTACACATACACATTGTCTGTCTGTCTTCATGTGGACTGAAAATGTTTTCTTACTGATATCTCACCCCAGCCTCTAAACACTGCCCTCTAGTGACAGCTAAGGGAACACCCGACCACTGCCACCACACACAGACACACACACCGACACACACCGACACACCGACACACCGACACACACACACACACACACACACACACACACACACACACACACACACACACACATATATAAACAAGAGAAGGGACAGGTCTTGGACATTCTGGTATAGCAGTTGCAAAATAAAATAAATCTTTAAAGAGACATAGTTAGCTGATGCATGTATGTACAATCAGGTCTAAAAGAGAACAAGAAAAAAGAAAGAAAGAAAAAATTAAAATAGTTTGACAATACAATTTTTCCATTGCAGCCGTAAATTAAAAGTCATTGTCTCCATTTTCAGAATGTGATTTATAATGTTGTTAAGGAGTTTTTTGGTAAGAGGTTTTTTCTGGAGACAGCTCTTTGTTATTGCTTTTTTTACATGCAGCCATGAAAACCTTCCAACATGGTGCATTTCTTTGTTTCTTTAAGTAAATTTTACTTGCTAATGCAAATATTCAGAGCTTATATATGTGACGAAGAAATGAAATAATTCATAACTTTATCACTTTGCATGCCTGTAGGAGCAGAGAGAAGTTTCTTATTTTACCTCCCTCCCACACAATAAAAGATACATAAAATGAAAAAGCTTATGATAAATATTACAGTCCTGCTCCTAAAAGAGGAACAAACACTTACTAGCTATTCATAGAGTAATGGTGTGCATATTAGTGATACAGCTTCATGGAGTTCACAGGCTCATCATGTTATCTGATGCTGAATATTTTCTTATCAGTGACGTCCACCATAATGTTGATGTTTCTCAGTTCAGTTCTTGTCCTCTCTCCAGTTAAACTCTACCGTTGTTTCACCTCCTGATACAACAGGCTGATTTTAGCATTAGGTAGCATCATTCATTCAGTTACTGAAGTTCTCAGTTGAGGCCAGTTCATGTAAATGTCAGTATTGAAATCCCCTTGTCAAACTTTAAGTCAAAGAAGAAAAGACGGACAAAAAGGAGAAGCTGGAGAAGCTGCTAATCTATGTGACTGAAGTCGGACATGTACTGTGCGATTCCAAGTCGACTGATATCAGTTATGGAGGATATCCACTCACAAAGTGTGACTGAATCGCAGACAATTGCCCAAGTCCCTCCGAACACCCTCTTTACTAATGCTAGCTTTGCTAGCTTCATATTGACCACAGGTCGGGCTAACTTTCCTGGCATATTGACCTATGGCAGGAAAGTTAGCTTCCTGGCTAATGTTTGAAGGTTTCACTTACTTGGCCTCATGTGTCCTCAGGTGGCGGATAAAGTTCAATGTTGTGCCCTCTTTTTCGCTCATCGAAGCGTTGCAGGTCTTGCACATGGCGTGTCTTCGTTTTCCATCTGATTGAAATTCTTTATACGTAAAGAAAATAACTCTGGGCACAGAAGACATAGCGGTGGCCAATTTGAAACCCGCGTCCCGTGCACCCTGCCCACTGATCATCACTGTAGCAGAAGCGGGTCTGTGGTAGGAACGTACGTGTGAAGTACTGTGTCTTGTGCGGGACAATAATAGGTGACGGACAAGTGTACTGTGAATGGAGCATCAATAAAGTGAACCTAAAGGAAAGAGTGGCGTATATCTGCTGTCTGGCTCTTCATATAAAGCCTGAGTGTGTGCAATTTTCCGAATCATGTTGTCTCAAGTCAGGTCGAGTCTGGAGACGTTTTCTCCCAAGTACGAGTCGAGTCTCGAGCTTTTACCTCCCGAGTCCGAGTCGAGTTGCAAGTCGTCTCATTAGCGGCTCAAGTCGCCTGGAATCCAAGTCCCTATGACTCGAGTCCAATTGTCTGCTGAATCGTAAAGAGGGTGAGGGAAAACATGGTAGGACATTCTTGTAAATGGGTCAGCAGAAGTAGATGTATTTCTTTATTAAATGAAAAGCAAATAATATAGAAAGAATATTATTACTCCACTTCTGACATGTTTTGGCGAGTTAGTTTTACGAAGAGGCTCACACTCTGTTCTTACATTATCTGACTGAATAATGAAATATATTGAAGTGTCAGGTTAACTTTCTTCCACTGTTATAGGACTATCAAACGTGTCAGAGATCCATCTGACTTGTAGGACGCGGGTCGGACTGTCATCTGTTGTCATATCTCTGTGTCCACTGCATGATAAGCTGTGCACAATCAGGCTGAAATTAACCCCGGCTTCAAAGGTTGTTGTGTGGCTCGAAATTTGGGTCAAAACAGTGTTTTAGTCACAGTGTATCCAGAGCTGAACAGCTGCAATATACCAAGTCCAAGACACATTTATGTCCCAGAATAAAGGGGTCAGTTGTATAAAGTGTCCAGTCATAAAAAGCTGCTTTCTACAAGATTATTCCCTGAAACAAATAAAAAGTATTTATTTCCGCAGTAAAATGGGCATTTTAATATGGGTTATATGGGTTATATGGGGGGGTCTTCAGATGCACTATCAGCAATCTTCACATCCCCAATGTCCGGAAAAAGAAGTTACAAGAAAACAACGGCTGCATGTGTTTGACTTGTGCCTCCAGATCATCCAACCTTTTGCTGAACATCTGATGTTTGTTTGACTTCTGTGGCTCCTGCTGCAGCCTTCAGAGGACGCTTGACTGTGATTTCTTGCTCTAAAACATTGGCTTAATTTATCAACATAGCAGGTCGCTGCTCGGCTGCTGGTTCTTTTTTCAGTAGTGGTTCACAAACAGCCTTCAAATGCACACCTGCCACAATGCAGGACAGGACTGGGAATAACAGTGTCACATTGGTATGACTCAACCTACATTTTCAATATTAATACTGAAATGCACTGTTTCAGTTTTATGCCTGGATAAACTGTCTATTAATAGACTTAAGGACATCTGAAGACATAACCTGTGGCACATGGAGCAGCTGGTGGCAAAGTGAGATCAGTGGCACACGCAGCTTCAGGGAGAGGTAGTGCATATGAAAGCAGCTGCACGAGTCTGTGCAAGGGTTGACGTGCTCTGAGGGTGATGGATCTTAAAGGAGTGGTGACGCTCTAAGGCAATGAGTCAGAGTCAACGATAAGGACCCTGGGTTACGACTGACCTCTCTCAACTGTCCCTGTTTTCTCCCATACCCTCCTCCCTCTGTTTTCCTCTCACATCTGGCTCTATGCATGGGCCTCCTTGTTTGCTTTTTACCCTCAATGACTCATAACTAATTCGTTCTTCCTTTGTGCCCTCTTTCTCTCTGCTTCTTTTAAACCGCCTATTCTCACAGATCAACCCTGCATATCATTCCTTCCTCCTTGTGATAAGGGTGTGGAGCCTCCAGGTTTACCTGCGATTGGAAAAACTCTGACTCACGCAAACACACACTTTACAGGCGGTGACTCATTGCAACAGAGGCCATTCAGATCCACAGTAAACCAAAGACAATCTGGTGTGAGTGTGTGTTAGCATGACTGTGTTTGCATACACATTAACCTTTATAAGCATCACTGTGCTGTTGTACAAAAGGCTGACGACACACAACCCACACAGCTCTCGTAAGTCACAGGGACGGTCAGCGGTTACAGAGAAACACTGTTCAGGCCAACGATTGGTGATGGGATGAGCTGAAATTTGCAACAGTTTGAAATTAGCTATGTCAAAAAACCCTGACCTGACACTTCAATATATTTCACAAGTTCATCTGGGCAAGAGCCCTGAGAACATGTTTGGGAATTGGCAGAACCTATCGTAAGCATATCTGGCAGGTGATTGGACAATCATTCCTTCAATCACATTCATTATGAGGGAATTAGAAAATGTATTGTAAAATAAAGCTTGAGCAACTTTGTCGAACAAACTCTTGGCAAAACAGTGCAGTGTGGAGCTAAAATACCATTCCTATAGTGAAGATTTCAGTGTTATTTGATTTTAATTTAACAAAGAAATGTATTCCACATCTAAAAAAATGTCACTAAAGCTGTTTGCATCTTTGCTAATAGGCACCTCTTAGGTAATCCTACACATAGCTCCAACCTGATCCTGCTCTAAAGGACGCTGATCAAGCCATGCAGCTTTAGGCCGCTCACAACCATTGAAGACTGGAGCTTGGTCAGATGGATCCACCTGCACTGCAAGATTAGAAAACTGAAGGCCTTTCACTTCATCCTTCTACAGGTGTATTGTATTGATCCGGTGCAAAATCTCTGAGATTAGATGCACTTTTCACACGTCTCTTTTTAATAATTAAAAACAAACATCTAAAATACTTCTTCTCATCTACATTCAGTTGAGGAGTTCTGCTAAAAATCTTATTGCAAGAGACAGACAACTAAAATAAGGTCCTGAATTGCTAGTCATAACTCGAAAATATCTGCAACTGACACATAAATGTATTTGTTGAAGGTCTAAAACTGAGGTAGGAACTTTTTCAGATGGTACATCTCGTTTTTAAGAGATGTTTTTTGGAAAATTTGTCCTGCCTCGTTGGCAGATTTATTCATTTATTTTTACTTTTTACTTTTCAAGCCTTATTTTTTTTGTTCATGTATCTTTAAATGTGATGTGTAACTGGATGTGCCAAGGAGTTGGTGCTAACAAGTCTAGAAATATTTTTTTTAAACTTGAGATTAAAGAAAGTCTTGTTTATACTTGAGTTTTTTGCTGTGTGCTTGCCTTAAAGCTGTTTAATCCTCACTGTGCACATCATAAATGAGGGCACTGATAGTGAGTTACAGTAATCAATCATGTAAGGTCCACGGATAAGCCCTTCAGAAGAGTGCCAGGGTGGAGATTTGTGGTGTTGACACACCTCTGATTTAAAATGTGACTCAAATTATGACCCTTTGTTTACTGTAAAACCTTTTACACAGGGAGAGTGTTCTGGAGCAGTGATTGTCAACTGGTGGGCCGTGACCAAAAAGTGGGTTGCAGGGCCTTTTTCAATGGCAAAAAAATGTTAGGAAAAAAGTCATGTGCTTTTATTTTAAAGGAGATTGTTCCTGCAGCAGAGAGCCATCGTTTCACACAGCATAACAACAGGTGGTGATAATACCTGTAATGTTACTGACGCACTTCAATCAAAGGGTGTTTGTTTAATATATTTAATAAGTAGCTTAAACTGCATATTTTTTTTATTTTGCAACGGCTTCTAAGTAGACTTTCTTTATTTCATGTTTGTCCATTAAGGCTCTGTTAAAAAAGGCTGAAGTTACTGAAGTGTGATGTGGAGCCTCATAATCAACAGCTTATTTTGTGCTACTCATTGAATGTTATTACTTAAGACCTTTTGTCCCTAAAATGCACTTCTAAGTTTCAATGAAAATGCAGCTAATTGAGAATTAACAGGAATACTGTAAAGGCCAGTAAGATCTGCAACAGTCTCCCGATCGCCATAAGGGAGTACCCCACATTACAAACTTTTAAAACACGTTAAGCAGTGGCTGAAAGCAAACCAGTCCTGTAACCATTAACATCCAGGGTTTTAGAAATGAACTGTTGTATTGTGCTCTCATTATGATCTATTGTCCTTTTCTATGTCCTGTTTTTGTGTGTGGTGTCTTTGTCATAATGTTTGTGTTACCTGCCTAGGGACTACGGATGTAAATTAGCATTGATGCTATAATCCGGCATATTTACATCTATTGTTCTTTGAATAGATGTTCATTAATGTGCACTGTCCCTATTAAATAAATAAATAAATACTTTCCTCCCTAGCATCTCCACATGCATTTTGGTTTCTCTCTGAACTTTTGTTTGTGTGTTAGCATACTTTGATATTCTGGACTATCGCAGGTTCAAAATAAATAATAATAATGATAATAATAATAATAATAATAATAGGCCTGTCACGATAACAAATTTTGCTGGACGATAATTGTCCAAAGAATTATTGACGATAAACGATATTATTGTCAATATTATTTGGATTTTTTTTTCACATTTTTTCATTAATGTAATTATAATATATGTCATAATAAAGTGAGTACACCATATCAAAAGCAAGAAACTTTAATTTCCTCAGAGTATTTAACTGTAACTGGAAGGTCAGGATCTTTTAAATAAAACAAATTATACAGCTAATATAATAAATTTAACAAAAAAGATGGAAAAAAACAATGAAAATGAAAATGGCTCTCTTATAGGAAAAAATGCATGTAAATAAAAATAATTAAACTAATCAAAAACAATAAAAATAGACCCTGTCTCTGTAAAGAAAAAACGAAACTCCAATCAAAACAATAAATAAAAGGGAGTTTATACAGGAATTGTTTGTGACATGTACTTTCTCCCAGTCAATCCGTTCTGTCTGTCAAACGTTTGTAACACTGCTGGCTTTTAACCGTATTGAAGGGTTGCATTTCTTTTGCAGTGTAGCGAACGACACTGTCTGTTTGCGCATCATTTTGCGCTGTTTTATATGTACTTTGCCAACCAAACACCTCAGTCGGCGCTGACTGGCAAAGACGAAGGCTCTGCAGCACCTCCTCTTCTTCGTCGTCACTACTTTCAGACATATCTGCTCGTCGGTGTTCATGAGCTCACACCCTGTTCATTCTGTTTAAAACCAACACATTCTCACACGGGGGCTGTGACATTCGGCTTCAGAACCGTATCTTTCGTGAATTCACTCATATTAGCGTGTGTTTCCTCATTACTCCTCTCGCTCACTTCAGCTCTCTCCGTGTGTGCGCGCGAGCAGCCCCGCCTCTCCCCAGAGATCGCATGTTCGAAAGATGCTCACTCCGCTATAAATTCGTTAAATCCGCTATAGCACCAATGCACCCCGGTGTTAAGAAAGAGAGACGTAGTGACCCATCTTCTCATTCAGCCTCTTTGGTAGAAAGTGAGGAGGAAAACAAGCATGCATGCACGTGTCAGTTTATCGAGGCCGGCAAACTTACCGAGGACGTTTTTATTTATCGTTCGGTTAATTGATTTATTGACTATCGTGACAGGCCTAAATAATAATAATGAGACATTTTATTTGGAGGCACCCTTCAAGTCCTCCTTCAAGGGGTTGTATGAGCTCCATATGGCCACTACTAGAAAGTTCTCCTCTCCTTCAGTAAGCCACAATATGTAAAAGTTTGTGGTGCAGAACCAGCTGAAACAGGGAAGTCTTGTACCAAATACAAAGGGTATTTTATCCACCTACAAGAAGGATAATACCTCATTTTAGGACACTTTTAGGATACATTTTACCATACTTGCTACAAGACTTCCCTGTTTGCAGCAGATCCTGCATCACAAACTTTTACAGACTGTGGTTTACTGAGGGAGAGGAGAGAACTTTCTATTTCATCTCAAGTATTTAGTGGCCATTTGGAGCTCATACCACCCCACTTCAAAAAAACTGAACTATCCCTATAAGCCACAAGACTCAGCTTGAAAGTATGCCAGCTTTTTCCTGGTTACTCTGGAAGCAGATTTGTCATTTGCAGAAGCTGGCAACTAATAAGCAACCACTACCAAAACTGCAAATTACAAAAACACCTTGCAAAATTTGGTCTCAACTGTTTGAAAATGAATAAAAGCAAGTCAAAAGAACAATAAATCAAGCTTACAAACTACCCTCACACATGAACACTGTTAAATGGAGAAGAGTAATGTGTTCAGGTCTTGAAGGACCTCTCAGATCTTCAAAATGAAAAACAATCTTACATTAAAACTACACAAATCTAACTTGTGCATGTGCGTAAAGATTGGCATCTGTTACAGGGAGAGAATCATCTAAACTTGTAATATGTTCATGTTTACAAGTCCAGAGGCAGAAAAGTCTTCATCATGACACGGGCAGTCGAGGAATGATGAATGTGTTGAATGACTCACAGGAGCAATCAGTCGACACAGTGGCAGCCGACTCCACAGTGACAGACAACACATACTGTAACACACACTCTCCCTCACACACTTACACACTCGTCCTGATAAGCACAGACTGCTCAGTGCAAAATGTCCCCGGCTTCATTTGTACATTTGTACCACTCTTTTGCATGTCTGCTGTGGAGGAGATGAGTCACTTTCAACTGCGGCCGTCACGTAACTACTGTCACTTAGACTGATTCACACTCTGAACAATTTTCTAAAATAACAATCAAGCTCTCTGCGGGCATTTTTATGCAAAGTGACTGAGGGTACAATGTGCACTTATTATGGAGCAGCAATTCACCGGAACAATGCAAAATATGAAAACTGATTTATTCATAAAAGATGAGCAACATGAAGCAATAAAAAGCAGAGTGATGAAATACATAATGAGCGTTTTGGCTCTGTGTGTTATATAAAAAACAAATCTAAGAAAATCAGCGGCTTGAAGGCAAATGTTAGTAAAGAACAGCATGTTCTGCAACACACTTTCACAGCAACACTGTGGTTTGGCTATGACACAGCTCTTCTTCGACAAGATTGTAAGACATTAACACACTCTGTATTTCCTCTGTTAAGCTAAATTAATTTCCATTATCTGATTCCTCCTCTTCATCCTCCTCTTCAGATTCCTCCTCATCTTCTTCATCCTCCTCTTCCTCCTCTCTCCTCGTCTGCCGGTTGCCGGTTCTTTGTTGCTGTGACAACAAATACATACAGTCACTATGCAACAAAGACAGTTAGCAGGAAGTTATTAATTGATGCTTCCACTGGGTTGGTTCTCTCCTGAACGTTCCTCCTTTGGTGAAGGATGTGGTTGTAACGGAAACAATGCAGTTACAGACGTAAGCACAAATCTCCCATGGTTCTTTTCAGTCTAGCTTTGTGTTTGAAGAGTTTATTTTGTACATAAAAACATTGAGTACTGAAGGCTGCACACTTCAGATCAAGTCATGTTCAATCAAGGAACAGACTGGGCATGAGCCTTGTGACGGTTAGTTAGCAGTTTGTGGCCTGCAGCTCCAGCTGTTTTTATGCAAGGGTGTTATTCGTTAAGCAGTGATTGCATTATTATACAGAATTTGTCACTCTGTTTTGTACCTCAGCAGGCTGTAGTCTGTTGATAAAAGATAAACAGCACTCAGTTATGCAGATAAACAGAAATGCTGTTCCTCATTTTGTGAGCATGAACAGTTTGGTCTTATTTTTACGAGTGACTTATTCACATGCAAACATTTTGGAGAGTAGAAAATAGTTTATAATTAAAGCCACATATCATGCAAAACACATAGTTGAATGTTTTTATTATAAAAGAATATGTTCAAGGCCTGCTCACAACTCTGCTGACATGAGAAAAATACTCCTTTCTCCCTGCTTCTTCATCCAAACTTAGAAAACTTGTGGTCAGAGGATCTTGGACCTAAAACTGAACCAAAACCTCAAGCACACCTTTTTCTTGTCCGCTAGGGATGCACATTATTATTGGAAAAATATTGGTTCGGGTTGATAATTGCAGAAATAGATTATCAGTATTGGGAGATGTGTTGCCAATATTTGGAGCGCACATGTCGTTAATTTATACCTGAAATATTGACATAATGTACAAATGTGCTACAATGGTTTTCCTCACCGTCATTGAATGCACAATTTATTCATCAAGTGTTACTTAAAGGGACTGTGAGGAGTTTCTAAGTAATTACAAAAAAGTCTCACTTTCAGATAAATGCCTGATTGAAATACACACTTTAAGATGAGTTTTATAGCATCAAAATAGGTTATCTATAAATGCTATTCCTTAGCCCTCCGGTAGGGTCGGACAGAGCTGGACTGGCCTGGATACTCAACTTTAGGAACAAGACAATTAAAACTAGAGCAAATTTATATTTTTCGGACACGTCTTAGAGCACCGGGCTGGAGGTAGTGATATATAGCCGGCTACAAAACTACGATACTAAGTTTTCCAAAAATTGCTTGTTGTCACTCATCAAAAACTACTGCTACGTAACAAGAAAGAGATACATTACCTCGTCGCTTTGCATCCTGTAAGTTGTTGAAAAAAGAAGTGGTAAAGCAATGTATGTTTAATAATCTTCTGCCTTTTACTGCGCTTTTCTCATTCACAAAAAATGTATTTTCTAAATTGTTGTTATGTTATATACTGTTTCTAGCAATATGTATTTACCTTGATGTGTGTTGCTAACCTCTTGGCCAGGTCACCCTTGTGAAAGAGATCATGATCTCAATGTTTTTTTTTAACCTGGTTAAATAAATAAATAAATAAATGCAGAGTTCTGAGGAAGGTCCGAGCTGCATTCAGTAGCATCACAACAACCAAGCTTTGGCTTGGGTCTTGTGGTGCATTCCAGTTGTAGTCAGAAGTAGGAATTTCGGGGTTTCGAGTAGGAAACTGCAACTGGAACATCCCCCGAAGTCAGAATTTTCTACTGGGAACTCGGTGAAACCTCGCCACCCCCAAGCTGACAATTGAAGATGGATGCCCCCAGTGTGAACAGTTATTTAGCTCCTGTAATAATCAATTTATTTGCACTTCTGACTGGGTTGTGTTGCTCTAGATCAGCTGTATACATAGTAGTGTTAGACTTATATTTACAAAAATGCTGCCATAGTGATAATCACATTCTTCATGTGATATTTGTAGACAACGCAGGGCGTGCTAACAACAGCTAACAATAGCCTGGTAGATCGGCATGTTCTTTTCTGACTTCAACTGGAACGGCGATAAGCCGGAGATGATGTCACTCCCAGTTCCGAGGTTACTGGAACGCAGCATTACGACAGTCGCCGCGCGTGGGTAGCAGAGATTTAATGTTGCCGGTAATAGATTCTCCTCATAGTACCTATGATAAAGTAAAGTGCTGTTTTTCTTGCTTTACAGACTGGATGTAGCTAAGACAAATCATCATTATGGAGGCTCTCTGAGCTTGACAAAAATATCAGTCTCAATATCAGTATTAGTGAAACTGAAAAGTGGAACCAAAACACGTGTGCCTCAGCAAATGTATAGATTTCTAAAAATTGGTATCTATTCTACTGTGGGATAATCTGCAGGTACTTGAGAAAGTAAAATTAAACTGTTCAAACATAAATAGCAAATCTATAAACAAGTCAGTGCTGAAGCAGGGCTAAGATAACCTTGCAGTGCAGACGGATCCTCCTGATTCAATTTCTGTAATCAGACAGAGACATCCTTCCAAGCTCCAATCAAACAATTTTGAGCATCCCAAAGCCTGATGGCCCATCGCTGTCCTTTAGAGGAGGAAGAGGTGTGAGATACAAGCAAGATAACAGCAGGAAGTGACTGCTGGTATAGAGATTAGCATAGCTGCTAACAGCTTAAGAAGTAGTTTATCTGATTCTGAACACATTCTTTATTCCTTCCCAAAGTTGTGACAGATTTTGGGATGAGTTTGTTCTACAAAGTGGCTCCCGTTCTGTCCATTACCAATAAATATGACTGACCCGACAATCACTCAGACTCTCGCTGGAAATGCTTTGGAAAACTTTTGCCCCACCCAAACACTTTCTCAGGGTGTTTCCAGTGATGGACAGGTGAAATATAACTGTCCATGTGGGGGTCAGGTTAGGGCTAAGATGCTGGTTAAACTGAAGGTAAACAGAAATACATGATATTTCTGACATATACTGACACGTGAGGACATTCAAAGCAGTGGCTGGAGTGATGTGCACAAGAGTCAGAGCATCAGCCTCTGCTGGTATGAGGAAGGGTTTAAAAAGGGAAAAGGGATTTTTATGTCATCATCTCTAAGAGTCTATTGCAACAGACAAATATCTGAGGAATGCAATGACACAGTCATTGAGGCATTGTGTTTTGGTTATAGCATCTATCTTTGTACAAAGGTCTACATTTTCAAATACTTCTCCAAACCAATGCTTGACAGAACCTGCTGCGATCTTAAAAGATAGGTGCATAAAAAGAGGAACCATTCCCTGAAATTCTCGTATTTGAATAAATATGGCAAACTTATGAACCGAAAGCTAGCAAAGCAGTCTATGTTATTTTTAATTTATAATATGATGTAGCTATTATGAACCAGGCAGACCATCAACAATTACACTTACGGATGTCATAATTTAAACTTGCACTCACGAGGCGCTATTGCCTCTTTCTTGCATCTTGCATTGAAGACATATTTTAAATATTTATTTTTTAATGAATTAAGTTCTATCTTTTACATTTGATACTTGTCCAATATGTTTGTGTTAGGTGTTGACACACCCCACCGTCATGACTACAAGAGCAGCAGAATACAGCACAAAGCCTGACGCTGCTGATTAATGTGGTGGCTGAAAACAATTGTAATATAGATAATATGTTCATATGTGTATGTGCTACTGCTCACCTTCCCCAAAGCATATGACACGGTGGTACACATTTTGGCAAAAGGAGGAAACGTGTCACACGAGAGAAGAGGGAATCAGGCAGAGGTGGATTAAAGGAACCTTAGATGACCTTAACATATTAGTGAACATGTCAGCATGAGCCTTGTCATAACACACCCCTCACAAGTAGTGGATTTAGCTTCAGAGCTGTGCATTTATGTTTACTTAACTGACTGGGACATCTATGGGCCCAGCAGTTACCATGCTTTGGGGGAGACAACAATCTGGGGAAGTGGAACATCCCCTAATGACATTCTCTTAAGACAAAATTTAAACAGACTGTTCGAGCATTTGAGCAGATTTTGTTAGAGGTGAAGCGAGCAGCAGTGGGAGAGGATGTATACTTCTTTCATGTTTGTGTGAGTTGGGTAGTTCAGGCAGGCCAGGACACATTTTTGCAGAAAATACAACCTTAAAATTAAGTCATACTTTCAGCTGCACAAAAAAACAAATGCTATGATTTTCAGTGTTCAGAAATGGAATCAGGAATACATTATAAAATATGTAGTTAATAGTCTAAATGGCTGTTTCTGGTTGTGGCTGAAACAGAGGTAAGTTTGTGAGCTCTGACTGTGTTTCATAGTTTAGAAAGACGTTTAGGGAAAGAGTCACTAAACGTCTCAGTGTGATGTGATAGAGTGTGTCTCTTGTAGATGATTGACTCTTCTATGCCTCATGCCAAGCCAGTTGTTAAATTAAAGTTAAAGCTGAGTATTTATTTCAAAAGCCATTCTTGATACTCTTTTGCTCTGAAACATGTATTGCTGTGGTCCCTGTCTGCTTGATTGTGTGATGTCTTATAGATGCAGTACCTCAAACTCTTGGATTCTGTTTATCATGGAGCATCAAGGCTTGTTACAAATCTGAAAGTGCCAACTCATCATTGTTCTCTGTATGAAAGAGTTGGAAAGTGTTCTCTGGCCACTTAAAGACTAAATCATTGGCACATTCTTATTTATAGAGCTATACTTAATCTGCTTCCCTCATACATGAGTAATTGTATTCATGCAGAAAGTGTTGGAGGCTACAGTCTTCTCTATGACTCAGTCCTGAGACTCATTCTTACTCTCTGTCCCTAAATTCATCTTGAAATGGGCAAAGGAAGTTTTAGATTTGCCGTTCATAGAGCTTGAAATCTGCTGGAAAATGGGTTTTGAGGGAGTGGGTCTCTTTGAATCTTTTTAATACTCTATTTAAAGAATTTATTTAAGAATTTCTGTATCTTGTTAAGCATCTGCTGCATGCATCCAGGTAAATCTTGTGGAGGCTTTCCTGGTTGAATAATTTTGAATAAAATAAATAAGGAATTCTTGCTTTATTGTTAATCCTAATTTATTCAGAATTTGCATTATCTTATAACTTTTTTTGTGTTTACTGAAGGGCAATGCCTCTGTTTTAATACTTTAAGGTCCCATGTGCTCCAGAATCATTTTTCTTTGCTGTTATTGTTGTTAGAAAGGGCTCAGGGAGCAGAAGAACACAACATATTTTACTAAACTCTCAGTCCACAGTAAAAGCACTATACCTATTTCATGAAAATACTCCTCAAAACACTATTTTACTTCCCGAGGTTTATTATGCCATAGCTGTACATGCTAAGCTTCCCCTATGTAAATGTTTCTGCTGGTCACAGGCAGATTTCATGACTGTTTTAAAAGTCTGCAGCCTGGAACTCCCTCTTCCCCTGCCTTTTAAGCATTATTTGGGCGGCCAATTAACACAGAGCTTATTATCAAACCCCCCATTGTCTTCCCTCCTACTTAGATCCTAATGTTTTCAAAGGGGAGGGGAAAAGAGCTGTATTTGATCCTTTTCAGGGATGAGGATTTTAATTATTTTTAAATTTAATTTAAATGGCATCCTTGTGCAGCAGACATCCAAGACATGATGTTAAACTGTCAAACACAGCAGGATATGGGAACTTTAAGGCCTAACAAGGGACAGGAGCTGCAAATATGCCCTGGCATCAACACTGTATTTCAGCCCCACATCTTGGCAGAAAGGCTGTTACAGCAATTCAATTTAAGTAACAACCTGGTGGGCTGGATTCTTAACTTCTTAACTGACAGGACACAAAGGGTCAGGGTTAACAATGTTCTGTCTGACCTACAAACCACATCCACAGGTTCACCACAAGGGTGTGTGCTCTCTCCTCTGCTGTTCATTCTGTACACAAATGCGTGTCGGAGCACATATGAAAACAGAGCCATCATAAAGTATGCGGACGACTCTGTCATTGTCAGTTTGCTGGAGAGTCCAGCCATGGCCCAATTGTTGATGATTTTGTTGCTTGGTGTGAGGAGTCATGCCTTTTGCTAAGCACAGAAAAAACAAAAGACATGTTGATAGATTTTAGGAAAAGTCCTCAACAAAACTGCTTAACCTCAATTAAAGGCCAGACCATTGAGTGTGTACAGTCGTATAAATATAAATACCTCCGTACAATCATTGATTCAAAACTTTGCTTTCAAGCTAACTGTGAAGCGGTGTGTAAGAAGGCTCAGCAGCGTTTATATTGTTTAAGGGAACTGCTGCACTTTCATATTGATAGAACATTAATGGCTATGTTCTATCAATATAGCTTTTATTGAGTCAGTGTTGTCTTTTTCCTTGGTGTCCTGGTTCAAGCATACGTCTTTAAAGGACAAAAATTCCTTGGGTCTTGTAGTGAAGCGGGCAAGTCGTCTCATTGGGGAGCCTCAGATCTATCCAGCATCCCTGTATATTAACCAGTTACAGAGGATTGCAAACTCTGCTTTAAATGATGACTCCCACCCTCTTCACAGTGAATTCCAGCTTCTCCCCTCTGGGCGGCGGTATATTGTTCCAAGGTGCAGAACGAAGGGGTACAAAAATAGTTTTGTCCCTGCTGCTACTGCTGAGCTGAATAAATTGTAGCCTATTTGCACACAAGTATTTATCTGTTCATGCACTTGCACTTTGTTTTACTTACGCTTTTACTTATTCTTTTAGATTTTTTATTCTTTTAACTTTAATCTTAATGGAGGTTGCTTCTGCAACCAACCAATAATACTGAAAGTTTTATGTTCAATGTTTAATTTTTAAAATTTGTTCTTACCTTGTCTTTGGCGTTTTATGTTTGTGTGGTGTTAATCTCATGGACTGCGAAACAAATCTACCTACGGGTACAAATAAAGTAACCTGAACCTGAACCTGAACCTGAAATGTGAAGCACTTTTCTTGCGAGTGTTCATTTCACAGAAGTAACAACATTGATGATTTGAATAAGTCATATCTTTGCCATTATGCCAAAACCTCTCATCTCCCACATTTCTTCCTTTCAGAAAATGAAAAAGAGCCTTAAAACCGAGTAAAAAATATTATTTTTTCATAATCTGGAATTCGTTTTTTGTGCTTTTAAAATTCAAACTCATAAAAACCCACTCTATGACCAATGGTCAATGTCACTACTTCATTTAAAAAATATAAAACTCCAAATAGAGAAGGTTTAAAGTTCTGTAACTAAGTCAGTCCTTGTCTGTGTCTCACCTGTAAGGTCCCTGATGTGCTGAGGAAGGAGCCAGTCCGATCGAGGGAGGTTTTGGAATTCGCTCGCACTATGTCTAAGCGTGACTGGTAATCAGGGGGGTGCATCGAGCTCCTGAACACCTGCCAAAGACAGTAGGAGCTTTATTTTTCCAAACAGAAACCGGAGGATCAAAGCAATGCCCACACACATCTCTCAGTAATCTGGAAATGATGTGAGGAAACCATCAAATCAAACTGTAAAGAGGACACAAACTGTAGTGCAATCATAACAAAGCTCATTACAGTTGAGAGATGTTCTGAAGTCTTTGTACTCGTGTGTAATTGTTGTAAAATGCAGATGCTCAGGATAAAACAAAACAACTTGAATTCTTCAAAACCTGCAAATCAACTACAGAGCTGGCAATCTGTCTGGAGTCTTAAAGCAGCTCAGGAGGAATGCCTCTGATAACAACAAATGTCTTTTTAAACCACACTGATGGTTTTCACAATGTTGAAGATAAATTCCCCACGCGCTCCTGATCAGGATTATCTTCATGCCTGTCATTTTGCGTCTTTCAGATGATTCAATCTCCCATGCTTTGTTTTATGAGTCATTGAAAAACAGCCTCATCTGGGTGAGGAGTTTCGCCTCGATATGAATGGAAGCGAGATGATTCAGTGTAAAAACACACGGGCGTGATGGCGAGGGGTGGAGAAAAACAGTGCGAGGGCATCTGCAGGAGGGACTTCGCTCACTGGAATATCACTGATCCTTTGTTTTTTCTCTTTGACTATGACATTTGTCTTAAAATAGTTCAGTCAACAAGTTAAACCAAAAAGTAAACATGAGAATAGAGCTGGTTTGACCCTGAATGGCGCCTGGACAACAGCAGGTTACTTCAAAGTTACCACATCAGCTGAAGGGCGTGGACAATAGAGTTTGTGTTTGAGCGATGAGTCAGTGAGGAAAGAGTGTATAAGGTCACAGTGGCTTGGATCTAATTCACATCTCAACTCCCTGCCCCTGTTTGCTGTGCATTTTGATTTTTTTCATGTTATTACCATTGATTTATGCATTATTGTCAGCGACCTGTTTAGGTGGGACTGAGAGCAGGATCGGGGGTGGGATAGATTGGGTGGGCAGCTGGAAAAAACAGGGTTTGAAAAGAAAGAGGAGTTTTCTTTTTATGAATTGTATTAATTACTGCCTATGGGAAGGGCACTTAATGCAATTTTAATCTCAAATACAATGATCGTCTCACAATTATGAAACTGAGTTATCAAGATTACAAGATTACTGTGCCGCATGACAGTACCTCGCAGTACCTTGTTCCGTCTTTTTCCATTTACAGTTTTTTTTTTTATTCCTTGTTCTTTAATGTTCAAAATGACAATGTTTTTTATTTTTGCCATAATCAAGGGTCTTGTGTGGAGCTGTGTGTCATCATACCTCCATAATAACTACCTTTGCAGCCACATAGACAGAAGGACCTTCTTTGAAATGAGATGCAACATCTCAAGGGGCTAACTCTAATAAGTTTCAGTTCAGTAGAGGCAAATAGTGAGGACAAATTTATGATCTGTGTCCATACATTTGTCACTGTAATGTTTATTTTATCCCTTTTTCTCTGCCCAAACCCCCCAACAGTAAATGCGTAATTTATCATATATTCTCATTTTTCAAATCAGTTTAACCTAATTAAATAGCATGACTATAGCTGTTAATGCTCATATCAGAACCACCACATTTACCTTTACAACCACATAGACATGAGGACCCTCCTAAAAATAAGATGCTTGTCAAAGAGTTAACCGAAGCCTAAAAAAATCATATTCGGTGGAGACAAAAATGATGAGGACAGATACTGGCCCATGAAACTTAAACTCTTACTTTAGCCCCTTCAAACTTTATTTGTATAGAACTTTTGATACAAAAAATGTAGCACAAAGCGCTTTTCAAGCAGACAGATAAATTAATATAAAAGTAAAGGAAGTATGACCCAGACCCACTACGCCCAAACACACCTAACTCGCAATCCATACACAGTATTGGCAGAGTGCATCATAAATAAATTACAACAGTTACACAAAAACATTGTTGTACCCAGTATGCACTGAGGAAACACCATCTTAAAGGTTTAAAATGAGTAAACATGTAAAGACTGGAGGTTAGGTCAAAGTGTAAAATTAAATATATCATAAGATAAAATTCAAATAATAATACATTCAAATGAAGTAGAAAAAAATAATTAGAAAAGGGTGTTGTAATAAGCTTTGGTGGTGGCTGTTCAACATGAGCCTGGCTTTGTTTCAATATTTCCGACTGCTAAACGTGTGAAGCTGAACACAACGCAACCAAGATTGTGTTGCCCTCCCAAGTAGTGTTGACTGTCCATAAATACCTCATTTTGGTCACCATTGTCGTAGCTCAAGTGACGTCATGTCCGCTTGGTTTCACCGCGATCATGCGTTATCATACCATATAATAGGATGCATACGCTGACATTATTCCAACTGTATCCCCTTCACTCACCCCCCAACCACAAAACACTGCAGCTGATGGCCCTGCAACAGCATCGTCTGTGAGGTCTCTGAAGTCCTGTCTAGGTGGAACTCATGTCCTCACTAACTAATGTTCCCACACGGAAATGGACTGTCACTCTGTGAGCCGGAATGAAAACAGTCACGGGTACTGTCACTAACCCACACAACGCTGATTGGCTGCTGCTGCACAGCAGGGATGGTTAACCCTGCCCCATCAAGGCTGTACATTGACTTTACATGGAGAGTGATTGCCAAGGTCGCCAAGTTGTGTTTGCTGTGTCGGCGGCTTAAGGCTCCTCTAGATGCACTGCACTGTAGGTTGGCCCAGTGTTGTGCTCAGTGTAGATTCACGTTGGATTTGGATGTATGTATATATACTAGGTACTTCCAGGAAGTACAACACATATCCCAAACCTGAAGCCATGACACAACTTGCATTGCGTTATCAGTAGACTGTGAAAACCGACTTTGCCTTCAACAGAGGGCTTTTGCTGCTTTATAGGAATTCAAGGAATTTATTAGCTTTGTGCATACACATGGACAGGGCTGTGCAATGATGAATAAAAACACAAATTCTTTAGTCAAGCATCAGCTTACCTCCAGGTCCTCCTCTTCATCCACACTTTGAATGCTCTGGTAGGCCAGTGTATACACCTCTAAGGCTTTTGCATGGAACGACATCTCAACTGTCACGAACTCCCCAAAGATCTTCTACAAAGGAAAAAACAGGTAAAATTCTGCACTGAGTTGGCCTTAAAATCATTTGACTGAATCATTACTGTCTGGTGACTACAAAAAGAAGTTATGAAATGACAAAATGAGAAGTGTTTCAAACAGCTGCAGAAGGACAAAGAGATGTGGGCAGCTGTCAAAAGTCTAAATCCTCGCTGTCTGGTTTCACTTCACTTCCTCCCACTGCTTCAACATGCATTTTCTCCAGACAGTGAAATTGTTAATTTGAGCTGCATAGAAAGCTGTGAGCAGCAGACCTTTATGTCTCTGATCTTCTGCACCTCAAACTCGTCTATGGTTTCTTCCAGCTGCCGGGTGGTCCGGGTGGCATCCATGGTGGCTCTCTGAAGTTCACTTTCAGCCTGTAAGAAAACGAACAAATAAAATCTCTTATGGAGCACCTGCTCTTCAGATACAGTATAAGCAGTGTCACTTGTTATGCAATCAGTCATGAGTGAGTACATTACACGCCGTCTTGTTTTTATTTTCACATAAAAATATCCCTGACACGTTGGCAAAATCATCCACCTGCACATGTGCTTTAATGTTTCATGCTTGAGTGAACTCTACAGCGACAGATTACACCTAAAACAGGATTTCTATGAAGTATGCTTCTGTAATTACTTTGGCTTTCTAAGATGTTGCAAGTTGGCATAAGTACAATGATAACTGTCTGATTTATAGTGTATGAGAGTGATTTATGAATCAATAAAAGATGTGATTTACATCGAGTAAAGAGACATGCAGACAGCTTCATGTAAAGCTGTCACTCAATATGCATTTTATTTCAAAGTTGGAACTAAAAAAAGTTTAGAATCTGTGTAAAATACGGATAAAAAAGAATACATGGATTTGCATCTTTTTCATCTTGTATTTGTTTAAAAAGAGCAGAAAACAAGATAAAATTTAAACTGATGGAAATGTTTTGATTTTGGAAATGTAGACCATTTCCTGATCACATTATTGAAAGAGCTGAAGGCAAAACACAGCAAAACTGGAGGCAACCATGAACCACCAACGTATGCTTTATATCATAAATTAACCTGTCAGTTATTACAGCCAGCAAAAGTCTTAAAGTAAGTGTTCCATCCAGCCTAACTTAAGGTGAAGCTGTTGTTAAATATCTGTGACCTTTGGATCAGCTCTGTAAAAAGAGCCGGATCTTGGCTTTCAAACAGCTCTTCATGTGTCACCATGTTTCTTCATGTCTATTACTCACCAACAAAAAAGAGGCAAACCCTCTTTTCAATAGGAGAAGGCCCCCACAGTTCACACAAAAGGGATTGCTGTTCAAAGCTGCTCTTCACACAAATACATCAATGATAACTAATTACTGTTGAGCTGAGTTGCTGTTGTTTATTTAGATTTTATGTTTCGTGACAAAATAGGAAGAAGAAGAAGAAAATATGTCAAAGTGTACTACTAGCTGTTTTGCTCATGATGTATTTGGCCCTTATATTTCAACTTATTGCACATAGTGAACAGGAATATTCAACATCAAGGGTCAGTACTTAATATACCCTGACCAGGTCATTTGAGACAGCAAGTGCACATACATAAGTACTGTAAACTCTGTATCCAAATGCCAACATACATATAAACATAGAGGTAAAAATGGGTAATAATTTCAGCCAGTCTGCTCCCATTGGTCAGTGTTGACTGTATATTCAGTTAACACTCTCAGTCAGTGAATACGTGACCTCACATATCCAGACATTACAGTTCTATTTCCAGAAATCATCATGCACAAGCTAAAAAAACCCTGCTCGTCTGTAGTGGCTTATGTGATAATTTTCCCTTCAACCAAGTCTGCTTCAAACCACTCACTGCTCCAAACATGACAGGGGTTTATAAACACATATTCCGAATGACAAAAGTTGGGACCTGAGTAGTATGAGTAGCATGGTGACACAGCAGGTTTGTGTGTGTGCCTCACAGCAAAACGATTGCTGGTTGGATCCCCTGTGTTGACCAGGCTTGGTGTGTGTGGAATTTGTCTGGTCCCCTTGTGCCTGCATAGGTTTTCTCCAGGCACTCTGGTTTCCTCCCATTGACAGAAATATACTGCTTAGGTTAACTGGTGACTCTAAATTGCCTTGTAAATGTCAACTGAAATGGTATAGATGATGGATTGATGGAGAGACTGCACAAGTTTAAACTGTATGGCTTTGCAAAAAGAGAATTTGGGTATTTGACTGACCTGCATGCATATTGAGCATCGTAATATGTACATTAAGCAAGAATGGGTCAAAAAACACTTTTAATACTTAAAAAAAATAAGTGTCTTTAGTCTGTTGACATTTATCAAGTGTTGTTAAAAGAAAAGGTGTTGCCCCATCCTAACCTTTTTGGAAAATGCAACCATCAAATAAAAAAAAAAATATTACCTCCCAAAACCTAATCAATAAATAAACGAAGCGTATCATTTCTAACAGTAAATTTGATCTTTGTGCTGTTCTCAGTTGATTAAAGGTTGAAAAAGGAAACAGTGATATACTGTGTGCTGTTTTTATCCATGTTTTTCCCAGCTCTTAAAAAAAACACAGGTTTGTGTTTAAAAAATGTGTTAAATCTTTTGGTCACGCATCAGGAAGGTGCAGGTTCCACGACATATACCTGAGACTGATGCTTCAGTCAAGGAAAAGAGGAGGGACAGATTAGCCTGACTTTGTGTTTGCTACAAGTGCAAGAAAAGATGCAGCTTAGTGCAGTCTGATGCACCCAGTGAACTAGAGCCTTCACTTAATTTAACTCTACTTTAGACAAAGTACTCGCTCAAAAGGACACTTTTTCAACTTTTGCTTCAAATAACACAGAAACAGACATTTGTGATTGTTGTAGAATTTGTCTTTCGTCAGTTTTGATCAGACATGACAAGGATACAATGATCTGCCTGTCAGAGGGGTTTCTCTGTCTGGTTCTCTCGAGCTGAGCCATCTGTTTGGCCTCTCTGTCTCTGGCGCTCTGAGTCGTCTTCAGATCCTCCTGCGAGGATGAACAAGGACAGAAACACAAAGTCACAATTCCCTCATGAGAAATAAAGTAGTTAAGCCTTTGAAAATATCCAACAATATGATGTGACATCAACTCTATGTAAAGGATCGAGACCTCAAGTACACTTTGTGGTTGTGCAGATGTTTCAGAAATATAATACTGCAATGAAGTATCTAATCATTTCTGCACAAGCTCCCACTTGTAAAATTACTTTCATGAAGTAGGCCTGTCATTTTCAGTGGTTTTCAGATTCCTTTACATCTTTTGACACTGGTGAAATTTGAATTTATGACCTTCGACGAGGAGGGTATGTTTTTGCTGACTTGTGTCCGTCTGTCTGTCAAGAAGATAAATTAACCAGGACAAATGAAGACTTGTTTACACTTTGAGGGAATGGTAGTCATGATGTTGGTGGTGATGTGAATCCAATCTGATCCAAGAATTGTTTTAAAGGATTTGTATACAGTGTGAGGTAAGGCAAATAGTGTCAGAAATGCACCTCGAGTCAGATTCTAAATTTTTCTCACGAGACTGCATAAAAATGACTTACTGGTTGTTTAACACACAACAGATTCATACTGAACTGATCATTTTTCAGCAGACAATGTCCTCTCTGTGACAGAGAGCAAAGGCTAGAGGAAATTATTGTGGCTTTTGAGATATGAACATTAAACCAATACTGCCATCATGTGGCCAGTTGGCTAAAATTCAAACAAATTGTCATAATTTGGTTACCTGTTGTGCCTTTTATATCACTATTATTCAAAGATACATACAAGATTACTGCATTTGAAAACTGGGAAAATCTAAAACATAAATGATGTAGGTCACCATAGAGTTTCATGCACTCTGGCCAACATTGTTAGATGATTATATTATCCCACTCATCACATTTGTCTGGTTAAACTTATCTTCATTGACCTTATTGTCCACTTAACTGAAAATGCACACATGATAAAAATGTGACAGATTTTAAACATGACTACCTGTAGGAAAAAAAAGATGTGAGATGAATAATAACTGAAATCTACAACATCAGTGCACTGCACAACAGTGGCAGCCTGAATGTGGATGTCCATTTTAAATACACTCAAATTATTTATACTTTTTTTAGATCTGTTTAAATGCTGGGCTCCTGTTCAATGCTATACAGCAGTGGTACTCAAACACAATGCACACTGGTGTGTTTTGTGAATCAGCACCTGGATGTGTCACTATTTACTCTATCAACACATTGCATGCTTTATATCTTTGTAAAAAAAAAAAGCACATTTAGCAACTTTGAAAAAAATCCTGGAAAATCTAAAAAATTGCAGGCATACGGATTCCTAAATAGAATCGAGTTTAAACAGAACCTATTCAGCATTTTTATAAACCCCAAAATCAAAAAATATTTGAGCTTACTCATACTTGGTTGGTAATAATCTACTTCCAAACACATCAGACTGTCAGCTTGGAAAAAAGCAAGACTCTGATAGCAAAGAGTTGTGATTGGAAAAAAAAAACCCAAACGATATTAGTCCTACCTTTATTTCATGTAAATATTTAGATTCCTTGATCATGAAAACATACCATTAGCAAGTGGATTCATAATGATATCTATATTAGTTCAGTAGTTATTCACAGAAATCACATTTTTCGCCATGGTGGCCAGACGTTGATCCGGATCAACACCAAAATTGAACCAGTTCTTCCTTTTCCCATGCTGAACATTTCCTGAAAATTTCATCAAAATCCATCCTTAACTTTTTGAGTTACTATGTTCACAGATGGACGGACAGACAAACAAACTCTCCCGAAAACATAACCTCCTTGGTGGAGGTAACTATATATATAGTCAAAATCTAAGTGAAAATTGAAAGAGTAAAAGTTGATTTTGTACCTAAACAACCTGACTTAGAGTAACATATATATATGTTCAATTGTCATTATGATGAGGTGTCCAATGTTTTATCAAGAGAAAGAAAAATCTTTTCATGAGAAACCTTAATATATCAGATTTTTAATCTTAAAGGAAGTAATACAGTGGTTTTCCAGTTTATTATGATCGTAGCTAATAATAACATAGAGTAATGGAGAGAGAGAAGGGTGGTGGAGGGGCTTAAGAGATGTGGTCTGCTGCTGCTGCTAACGCTATCGTTTGCTGCTAACACAAGTCTAGTAGACACAAAACTGTAAAAAAACAAAGTTGTGCAAAAGACAAAAGTCACATTTGGTTGTTTGGCTAGAGACTGTCATTATTTTATGTAATGTCGAGATTAACAATAGCGCATTTACATGGTCGTTTCAACTTTTACACAGAGTAGTCAAACTACCGCTCTCTCCGTCTGTTGTGAAATAATGTCACTATTTCCGGTCCAAGCGTGCTGAAAATTATAATTTCTGGGCTGGACGGATGCCTTCAGGGGCTTGACAGATGCGTTAGAGGTCTGCAGGAGAGGGACCTGAGAGATGTGGTGGAGGGGCTCGAGAGGTGCGGTCTGCAGCCAGACCGTCTTGGAGTAATCACATACGTACTGTGGCTCATTTTAAAGAGGCTGCTTGTAAAGGGTATGGGTACTGAGTGCCTGAAGACTTTGGCTTGACCTTTGGTGTGCCCTGGGCAGACCATCTTTGAAAACCACTGCTCTACAGCTTCATCACTGCCAAATGTCTCTGGTCTCCTTTCTAATTATTTCAGAATGATGAAACACTGTCTTGAAAATGTTTTCAAATCGAACACATAGTTTTCTCCTGCATGAGAATCCAACCCTTCACAAGTCCTTTGAAGGATTTTCTTCGCGTTTTGAACAAGTTATTGTTTGACAATGGTATGAATTATAGATTTTAGAGGTCAAATATCAGGCTCCATGCTCATATTCTTTTCTATAAATATGGTATCTCAGTAACAGTCTGAGGGAATTTTATTAACCTTTGCACCAATGTCCACCAATTTATAACGAGTGTTCATCCTTCGCTAGGAAATGTTATACATTTTAAGAATGCTTGAAAATATTTTCTTCAAAGTTTGCACAAAAATCTACTCTGACTCAACAATATAGTCACTAGATTTTGGACCACAAAGGTCAAGGTCAGATAGCCTCCTGTGCATCCCTCTTCCCTGAGTATGATTTCACAGTAATGCTGCTAGTAAGTTCTTTCTCCAGGTTTTACATGTATTATACTGTGATTTAAAAAATGAACTGATTAGATTTGATAGATCACAGCCCCCTGATCATTTCCTGCTTGAGAAATCAATCATTAAAGAATGCTCTGAGGGATTTTTCAAACTTTGGACAAATACATTTTCTAAATTAAGGACAAATTCACGAGATTTTGGACTAGAAACGTCAGAGTTATTTTGCCCCTAAGATGACTACAAAGCACAGTATGGCAAAAACTAGTCTGCCCCCTCTTCTTACCATGTTTCACCAACCAGCACTTGTGCTCTGTATGAGAGCATGAATCCCCAGATGCTTTGTCACTGTTTCTTGACCTTCCTGGAGTTTGTAAAGATGTCAGCATAACTGGAGCTGAAAGCAGCACTTACCCTTTTGCGTTTCACAACAGCTCCATAGCTCTTTAATGGCTCAACAACTTTGGCTTCAATCCTTTCCACCTGTAAGGCAAACCATTTTACATCATAATGTTTCTAATTCATTGGATATAGACTGTGGCTGTGAATCTAAAACTATGATTGCATCAAAAATACATTTCTGCAGTTCTACCTCAGCTTGGCGGTAGTCTTCAACCTTTGCAAGGTGGTCAGCAAACTGCTTCATTCCCTTTTTCAGGTTTGGCGTTTCTGTGTCTGCATACACACCAATTTCCCGAACCAGGAGGTCAGCCTTGTCCCGTAGGCGGGCTGTTTTACGGGCGTAGGCAGCGAACAATTGGCACAGTTCTCCGAAATGCTTCTCTACATTGGTGATGTTTTCCTGGATCTTTCTTGTCTGGCTATCCCTGAAAAGTGGTGGATAGCACAAATAAAAACAGATTTTACTGGCTATCCACATTTATAGAGTGGAAAAGAATACATTTATTGAAGACCTGGACACAATTCATTTTATTGTCAAACTACATGCTTATGATGCACCTGCCAACAACCAAAACATCACGGCAGATTCTTTTATCTTCAAAATTGGTAGATAGAGTTATTCAGCTGGTGTGAGAAAACAGAGAGAATTGAACTTTTCGTCTTTTAGTGTTTTTCAGTAATAAAAGTCTTAAATACAATGGTAATATATTTAAAGGTTCTATGAGGAGAATCTATTACAGGCAAAATAAAGACTCTGCTACCCATGAGCACGGGTGGGACTGTCATAATGCTGCATTCCAGTAACCTCGGAAATGGGAGTGACATCATCTCCGACTTATCAGCGTTGCAGTTTTTGATGTGTGACAACAAGCAATTTTTGGAAAACTTATTATCGTAGTTGTAGCCGGCTGTATATCGCTACTTACAGCCCGGTGCCCTAAGACGTGTAATATAAATAATAAGATAATATAAATTTGCTCTAGTTTTAATTGTCTTGTTCCCGAAGTTGAGTATCCAGGCCAGTCCAGCCCTGTCCGACCCGACCAAAAGGCTAAGGAATAGCATTTATAGATAATCTATTATGATGCTATAAAACTCATCTTAAAGTGTGTATATCGATCAGGCATTGATCTAAAAGTGAGACTTTTTTGTAATTACTTAGAAAATCCTCACAGTCTCTTTAAGAAGAAAAAAAAATGAGATAAAGAGTCTCATTTTAAAGTGTTGTGGCCAAGAAAAGCAGCAGTATGTAAAAGTCACAAACATATTACAGTTACAACCACAGATCAACACAAACACCAACATCAGATAGTAGTTCACCAAGCAAAGCATCTACCTGAGGCATCCTCCTCCAGTGCCTTAGTCTGCTTTTGAAAAGATTTTAAGAGACCTGCTCCTCAAGATCCAAACTGTCCTGCAGAAGATCTAGTCTGCATTGTATTTGAAACTTCTTTTACCCAAGTCAAGACGAACACACCAGAAATATGTTTGTGGCTGAGTCCAAGAGCAGAGACCATAGCCTCCAGCAGGTTCACTTGGATATAATTACACAAGTAACATGACACTGTGATGCAACAGGAAGTGCGTGTTCCTCACAGTAAGAAGGTTGCTCAGCACAGTTCACGGTACCTCGGCTTCCTCCACTGATCTAAGAAAGTGTTGATTGACGACTCAAAACCACCATTAGGTGAATGAGCATGAATGGTTGACAAGATAATAGATGGAAGTATGAGGAATGTATGAGTAAAGCTATATACATAAAAATGTGTTTTTTTTTTTCTCCCAGTCATCCCCAAGCCTTGAGGTTTGTTATAAACCTTGTTGTAAACCTCAATGCCCAGGGTAAACAGTATTCAAAGATCTGTGCTAGTGAGAAGATGCATGCATATAAAAAGCATCGCTGAAATAAATCAGAGGCATGAAAGATGCATCAACACAATGTTTTGTGGAGCAAAAGAAAAACAAGACTTTTTTCTGAACTAAAAGCTCACAGTTGGAAGCCCTGACCAACTGAGTGGTTGACAGGAGTGCTACACTAGGCCACACACATTTATAATGGATCGGCTTGGCAAGATGGATCTGCCTAAGTACACACATTTAATCAGGCAGATCCATCTGCACTGCAAGGTCAGGAGAATGGAGCAAAAATGCCACTTGTAATAAGTTGTGACTACATTTTCATTTGACTTTACTCATTAAGAATCACACAACAAAACAGAAAGATACTGTTTTGCTGAAAGGCATATTCCATTACTTTTTAAGTAGAAAAAATGTGCATAGAGTATAAACCATAAAAGACGATTTACAAAAATAATGGAGATGAATGAATGAAAGATAAGATAGTTTTGAGTTTTGTTAATGGCAGTACATGAACACTAATCCATAAGGTATATCTGATAGACATTTGCACTGAATATTTTGTGCATTATCGTCCAAACAAAAAGAAAGTGTTTCTGTACTGTAATATTCAAAACATATAACAATAAGTGGCTTATAGTCATAAGTACGTCATTTTAGAAATATGCTTTTATCATTGGCAACATGGACAAAAAACATGTAGCTGGGGGCTATTTTGTGGATTGGTTGCTGTCGTTAAATCAGGATAATCTGTATTACATCACGATAATAAACAGCTGTATCTTTAGCGGCTCATGACCAGCTGATAAACAAACAAACACTCTCCTCCTCGGCTTCATGCGTTTGTGGACATTCGCAGTAAAAGTGTTGCTGTCTCATCCGGAGGTTACAATAAGGCTGTGAACAATTTGTTATCCTCAAACAATATAGCCATTAGAAAAAGCGCTTTGGCTGCAGTTATTGGACATGCTAACAACATTTTTAGATACATCCGTTTTCCTTCAACGGACGTAAATAAGATGTCTAAATAGACACGTAGAAGCTTTCTTACCTTGCTCTGGCATCAGGCGTACGACTCATCTTTAAAAAAAATGAAATTTAATCGTCGAACAGCAAAGTTTTTACTGACAGAGACAGACTAGGGCTAACTAAGCGCCAAGGCTAGCACGCCAGACTGCCGTTTCCATGGAATCATCCTCGTTTCCGCTTCAGCAATGCATTATGGGAGATAGAGTCTTTTTGACACCATTAGCTACCCTCGTCTCAGTGTGGTGCATGAAGTGTGATCTGTTGTTTATCTGCGAAGAGTGAAGCGCTTGAATGTAAACTTCGACAAGGTGAGACTGTTATATCTGCTTCATACTCTACTGAATAACGCTGCGCCCTGCTATAAATGATAAACGAGCTAAATTAGAAGGGCAAACGTATTTGTTTACTGGATGTGTTGAATCAACCTGAACTTAAATTATAGCCTAAGCCTGGATTTCTTAATTGAAAAGAATTGTTAATACAAAACCCAAAACCAGTGAAGTTGGCACGTTGTTTAAGTCGTAAATTAAACCAGAATACAATGATTTGCAAATCCCTTTCAACCTATATTCAATTGAATACACAGCAAAGACAAGATACTGAACGTTCTCTTTTAAACTTAATTTTTTTGCAAATATTATCTCATTTGGAATTTGATGCCTGCAACATGTTTCAAAAAAGCTGGCACAAGTGGCAAAAAAGACTGAGAAAGTTGAGGAATGCTCATCAAACACTTATTTGGAACATCCCACAGGTGAACAGGCTAATTGGGAACAGGTGGGTGCCATGATTGGGTATAAAAGCAGCTTCCCTGAAATGCTCAGTCATTCACAAACAAGGATGGGGCGAGGGTCACCACTTTGTGAACAAATGTGTGAGCAAATTGTCCAACAGTTTAAGAACAACATTTCTCAACAAGCTATTGTTGAATTTAGGGATTTCATCATCTACGGTCCGTAATATCATCAAAAGGTTCAGAGAATCTGGAGAATTACTGCATGTAAGCGGCAAGGCCGAAAACCAACATTGACTGCCCGTGACCTTTGATCCCTCAGGCGGTACTGCATCAAAAACCAGCATCACTGTGTAAAGGATATCACCACATGGGCTCAGGAACACTTCAGAAAATCACTGTCAGTAACTACAGTTCGTCGCTACATCTGTAAGTGCAAGTTAAAACTCTACTATGCAAAGCCAAAGCCATTTATCAACAACACCCAGAAACGCCGCCGGCTTCGCTGGGACCGAGCTCATCTAAGATGGACTGATGCAAAGTGGAAAAGTGTTCTGTGGTCTGACGAGTCCACATTTCAAATTGTTTTTGGAAACTGTGGTTGTCGTGTCCTCCGGACCAAAGAGGAAAAGAACCAGCCGGACTGTTATAGGCGCAAAGTTCAAAAGCCAGCATCTGTGATGGTATGGGGGTGTAATAGGGCGTTTTCACACCAACCACATTTAGTGCGCACCAAAGAAGTTTTGGCCCAGGGTTTGGTACGTTAGTGTCAATGTGAATGCAACCACCCCACTTTGGTGCGTACCAAATCAGCCGGTCCGAGACCTCCTTGAAGGGGCGGTCTTGATCTGCTCCATCTCCCTACATTTAGTGCGGTTTCACTGGTGTGAAACAAAGTGGTCCGAATGGATCTACTTTTGATGCATTACTTCCTGTTAATCTCATGGTTGAATCTTTTGCTTACTCAATTTGTCAATTTGTTTATTCCTGTTGAGAATTATGATGATTTACGAGGGTCCAGAAGGTCGGTGATGCCATCTCAAACACGATACAAAAAACACATTTGAAGGAAAATGTAGAAGGGAGCGAAACGTAAACATTGGTTGTTTGGTGTAGGAAATGGTTACCATGGTAGCCTCTTCTTCGTTCTCCTCTGTAGCAGGTTTGGTAACCAGTTACGTGCATATCGCCCCCTGCTGTTTCAAACTGAGTAAATACGTAAGTGGGTCCGGGCATGGTTCGATGTTGCCAGTGTGAATGCAAGCCAGCGGGGGAGGGGGAGGGGGGCGAACCCATGGCGAACCGCGCCGCAGCACGGTTCGAAACAAGTGGACCTAATGTGAAAACGCCCTTAGTGCCCAAGGCATGGGTAACTTTCACATCTGTGAAGGCACCATAAATGCTGAAAGGTACATACAGGTTTTGGAGCAACATATGTTGCCATCCAAGCAACGTCTTTTTCATGGACGCCCCTGCTTATTTCAGCAAGACAATGTCAAGCCACATTCTGCACGTGTTACAACACTTCGTAGGAAAAGAGTGTGGGTACTTAGCTGAGTTGTTAAAAGCAAAGGCGATGTAACACAGTGGTAAAAATGCCCCTGTACCAACTTTTTGCAAATGTGTTGCTGCCATTAAATTCTAAGTTGATGATTATTTGCAAAAGAAAATAAAGTTTCTCAGTTTGAATATTAAATATCTTGTCTTTGCAGTGTATTCAATTGAATATAAGTTGAAAAGGATTTGCAAATCATTGTATTCTGTTTTTATTTATGATTTACACAATGTGCCAACTTCACTGGTTTTGGGTTTTATAAGTTGTTGCCCAACAGATTAACGTTGAAAATAGGCACAATGCTTAAAATAACATTTGACTTCAACTAACATTTAATGAGTCTAATCACTGCAATAAGGGCCTAACAGAGGCCCGTGGGAACTTTCTGGGCAGGCATTCAGTTTATTGTACAACATTAAGGACGATCTGCAATGCATTTGCATATATATATAATATCGCGGAGGATCAAAACACAGTACCATGTCAAATTCATTTCTAAAAATCTTGCAAAAACAATTCTGCATAGCTGTCCAGTTGTCAGGCCTGCCAAGATCAAGTAGTATTAAAATCTCTCACTTAAGTTATTTACAATAAAGGGGATTTTACTATGGGTCATCACTTTTAACCTCTAACTCATTCTTTAAAAGATACAGTGAAATGAACATGTCTTCTCAACTTTTGGTTCAGTTGCATAGTATAGCATAGGGTTGCCACTAATCCCTTAAAATTAATCAGTTTAAGAGAATGTATAAAACCAAAATAATAAGGAAATATGAAGATGATAGGTGAAAGGTCCTCTGTTGCTTTATATATCATTGTTGTTGATGGTGAGTAGTTGTGTATGTTTGCCAGTTGTTTTGTGATTACTTGTTTCTATTTTATTTATATATCATTAATGTATTATTATTAATTCTGACTTTTTGCGTTTTCAAGAAGCGTCGGTTGTTATAAATCTGAAGGTTAGACCATCAAGTATTTTTGATTTATTATTTCAAGAAAGGGGCTGGTATTAATAAGTTTTTCTTCTTCCTGCCCCTTTTCGATCATGAAATGGAAAATGTGACAGAACTTGTAAATGTACAGTATGTGACCTGTAATTTTATGATACGGAATAAATTGAAATTGAAATTGAAAATAGTCATCCTGTATTCTACAATTAAATGTTTTGAGTTGATACAGTCTGTTTTGTATTTTATGGCTGATTGATCAAGACTCCTCTGCTTCCTCAGCTGAAATGGTTGATTTTAAGAGACAATAAAAGGCATAGTGAGGTGGGGTTTCCCCTTGCAGGACGTGGAGCATGATTTTTGCTCAGTTTAAGCTTGTAGTTTTTCAATGGAGCTTATAATCAAGAAAACTATTCTCTGCCTTGCATTGTAAAATCAAAACTTGATAACTGCAATTGAATTGAATCATGAGGCAAGGGAAGATGAAAATCTCTTGTAAAGATCATACTTAACCTTTTGCTTACACACATTTGTATCAGTGCATCTTACATTTTAGATGCGGCAAAGTGATGCACACATTAATTGTGTAAATTGCAATATAAACAGAGTAAATCCATCATTTTTGGTTCCTTTTTCACTTTGCTCTCCTCTCTGCTCTTTCTACAGTCTTGTTTCCAAAGTTGAAATATTTGATGCAGCGATAATGGAAAATAATTATTGCACTTTTCTGAAGCATTTGCTGGAATGACACAGTTTGCTTTGTGTAACATTTTAAATGGAATGTGAGGGTTAAAACATAATGTTGGTTTTATTCTGTTGCGAGAAAGGCTCTGAAATGACCGACATATTTTCATTGTGGCACATGTAAAACAAGATTAGAAAAACAGATCTTTAAGTAGTTGGAATTGTTTGAAATTGTTCTGTACTATTTAGAGCATCAAATGCAATACTAAACACATCATATGATCATCTCCATGGCTTTTTCCTGTGCAAAAAGAAACAACTGAATAACCTTGCCGAAAGAAAACAAAAATATTTGGCTGCTTTAAGAGGTTTCCATAATTCCCCAAATAGATCAAGGTACATTGCCTACATTGTGACAAAGACAGCCACAAATAGTCCTTTTTTCAACAACAGCTTGGCTGTTTTTGAGCCGCTGCCAGAAGCAGACTTTGTGATCACTGAAATGAATGGAGGCCTCATTGTGATTCCCTCCTCTGTGTTTGGGAATGCATGAATGTCACCAGCTGCCATGTCTGCTCCTCTGTGGAAAACGTCCAAAAACCTTAATTATCATGCTTAATCATCCATGGGATTGAAGCCGGGGAGATCCCACTGTAACAGATTGGGGATGTAAAACACGGTCATTGCATTGAGCTGTGTGCCTGGAATCCCAAGAGGAGCAAGTTTATAGTCCATGCTTCAGCTGATGCTGCTATACATTCATTTTTCCTTAAACGACTCTGGTTTAACCTCTCTCTGAGGTTCCCGATGGCCCAGTTCAAGCCTATTTTGGCTGATTTTTATCCACCAACTAAATCAAACAACCATATAAGTTTGAATTAGAGAACCTGATCACATGATGGTCACTCACTTAGCCTCTGCGTTGTTCAGTTACATAACTTCTAATAATATAGAGGGGCAGCCAAGTGGCACAGCAGGTAGTGCACATGCCTCACAGCAATAAGGTTGCTAGTTCAATCTCTGTTCCTGTACGTGATCTTTCTGTGTGGAGTTTGCATGTTCTCCCCATGCATGCATGAGTTCACCACCACAGATCGAAAACATGCTCATTTGGTTAAGTGTTGTCTTACAATTGTCCTTAGCTGTTAATGTGATCTTTGGTGTTGTCTATGTCTATGTGTATCTCTATGTGGCCCTGCAATTGACTGGCGACTGGTCCAGGGTGTACCCCGCCTCTTGCCCAAAGTCTGCTGGGATAGACTCCAGCCCCATGACCTCAGTAGGATAAGCAGAATAGATAATAGATGGCTGGATCTTTGTATAGCCCTTTTAAAAACTCTGGATAAATGATTAGTTCTTTGTTTTTTAATTGAAAAACATAATTGTCCTGGAGTATCTGTTTGAAATGAAAGTAACAACCATGTACACAACAAATAAATGCACTTTTTTCAACTTGATTTGCAAAGCGAAAAAGAAGCTGTACCAATTCTGTTACCAGTGGGCAGCCTAATGCCTGGCTTAAGGCTTGGTTATGTTTTCTGAATGGATGATTACACTGAATCGAACCTCTAGCAGAATCATGACACAGAGACAGCTGGTGTTTTTATTCTCCAACCTTTTTCCTCTCTGCAGATCTTTTAAAAAAATTAAGCAGAATAGGCTGTGCCATTTTTGTATCTACCTTTTTCAAAGTAAAACTTTCAGTTTAATTTGGGAGACTAATAGAAAAGAGTAGATTATGGTTCATGATTGGGTTCATTATGTGAAAGTGAAGACATCTAAAGGCAACAGCAGTGTTGTGTTCATCTTGTGACTGGCATGTGGGTTGTATATTGATATTCAGAGACTGGACATTAACTGCTGCCGCTGTACTCTTTATGGAGCATTCCAGTAAGCATCACACCTGTGGCCTCTGCTCACATACATACTCAAGGACCAAATCACTTACTCCTATAGCACTTGTTGAACATAAGCCTGTGAGATGTAAGTCTGTATTATTGCAAAACACAGTGGAGCCTCAGTTCTAACAAATCTGGATCTCATTACAGAGAAAACTTCACCAACTCTCAAATGCCCCCACAGCATATTGAGAAGAGATAAAATTTGGGTTTTAGTAAAATTTCTCTGAGTGCAGAATTACTAATACTCTGAAGGGGGTCAAACACAGCACTTAACACATAATACATTTTTCCATACTGTTTTATGTTTTAGAAAATATTTCAAGTGATTATGCTGATGTTTCGAAATAAATGTGTTTTTACCAAAAACAGTATCTTTTTTTGGTAAAAATCTAATAAATGAATAACAGCAATATTAACACCTTTCGTTGTTAATTTGGAGGTTATACCCAAATAGTTAAAAAAAGTAGCCTCTGAAGGAATATATTACTATCACAACAAATAAGTACTGATCATAAGTGACGCTGTAATGTGTTACATATTGTTTGATTTTAGTAACAAATACAGTAAATAGTCCTTCGTAGTTTCAGTGTACCTGTGTTCTGTCCCAGAACAGTGTTAAACCAACACTCTGTGGTGTGGACCCTCATAGACACTCATAGTGTTAATATTAACTCTGGTAGCGTTCATTTGATTAAGCAGATTTTGCCTAGCAGGTGTATATTCCATCTTGAATACCTATTTTTTGACTCAGTGCTGACCCTCAAAACAGATGGTCGATGAGGATCTAAGATCAGAGGATATTAAAGAAGCAAACCTTGAATAATCTTTACATTGGAAAACACCAGTATATGCTCTGTATAGAAGCCCAAAAGACTGTCAAACATAGAAACTCAGAGATGAGTGCTGGCTTCAAAAGTATTGTTGAGGTTCAGGACTCAAACAATAAGAATAGGTACATATGTTCAGTAAACTATATTACAGAATGGGCATAAAATTTGCAGAAACAGCCACTTAGGATTCAAAAGAAAATTAAGATTTGATTATAAAGTGGCAACCTAGTTTCAGTTTTAACCATTCAAGAGGTCACAAGATCAAGATCTCAAAACAGACTCAATCGATATGCCTTGAGAAGTGGAGATTAAAGACAGGTTTGGTGGTTCAGGTATAATTTTGACCCCAATAGACAAATTTTGATGCTACCTTAAAGGGTTCATTTGGGTTTTTTGAAGTGGGGTTGCCAGAGGCCTATGGCACTTGTAAATATGAGTGCTAATAAAGGAACTTGCAAACTTTGTGCCTTGGGAGGATATTTAGGGGGTGGACAGTAGCTGGTACATAGCAGTACATGGTGCTGCTGAAAGCCTCGTGATTAACCCACTTATATGCTAAAGCTACTCAGAAAACTATGATGGTTTGACAATATGATACAATAAGATTATTTACGGCGTTTAACTTTTCCTCACTAAGCCCCTGTGTTGAGAACTTTAAAATTTTGGTGTTTAGGGGCCATGAATGTAAGTACGTATGTATGTATGTATGTATGTATGTATGTACGAATGTATGCATGTATGTATGTATGTATGTACGAACAAATGTATGCATGTGTTATTATGTATGTATCCCCCTGCCGTTAGTTGGTCAGGTAGTAGCACAGCTTCTCCTGGACTTTTCATCAGAGCTCTTGGATTTCAGTAAGCCTTCAGACTACTGTTGTGTGTTGTAGTCCTGATCGATTAAAGGGGCACCGCAAAAAAATGCCCTGTCTCTGTAGGGGGGTGAGTCCTGATGACCATATCTAAAACATCCAAATAACCAAATTCAGTGATTTATATTGCAGTGTGCCACTACCTGATCCTGCTATGGCACTCTGACCTGATCTACCAATGGAGTTTCTGGTGGAAGGACACATCGCTCTGTGTTGCATTGCAAAAACAGTTCCACACACAGGGGCTTGGTCAAGGAAAAAATACAGATTCCTACTGTTTTGTATTGTTGAGCCAATGTTGTGTTTTGAGTAGTTTTAACTCATAGGGCTCTAATTTCGTAGACCAGGCGCAAGCGCAGGCGTACCTGCCTGCGCCGGCCTTCGCCGCGCGGACTGGGTGTGACCTGCGCACTTGGCAAGTTTCCTGCAGTGCCAAGAGAGGCGCACTCATGGCGCAGAGGGGGCAGAGGTTGGCGATCACGCCCGTCTCTGCCTCGTGCACATGTCAGAGTAGGAGGAGAATAAGCGTGAGTGGGATTATCACAGCCGATCGTTGTCTTCACCAATCAAATGGCGCCTCTCCTGCGCCTTTAAATGCTTGCTGCGGCGAGGCGTCAGCGTCTGATTGGTCTGAATGATCCCGCTGCTGGAGCGGTCAGAGCTGCTGTCATTCAGCAGGAGAATGGACAGCGGAGGCGTCACCGTGTGGGCCAGCTCCGGGACAGATGTAATCTGTTCCTTTGTCATTAATAGGAGTAAAAAAAATAAGAGACAGTTTCACACCCGCTGGCTTATCCATTCATAATACTTGTGATCCACCTGCATTCCTGGTTTGTCATCGCCAAATAGCAGAGCCTTTAGTGATATACTGAATACTCTCCCGGTGTCTCCTCCTCATCCTCCTTGCAATGATGTACTCCATCTTTTTAGATCACATTAAAAATAAAGACTAAAATAGAGGGATAGGGGAAATAACAGGTAAATCCTTAGTGACATACATTATTTTCTCTCCTTTTTGGTGTTAAATATTCCCTCTTCATTTTAATTGAAATACAAGTAGAATAAATAAATTAAAGTTTTTTCAAACAGTCCTCAGCCTGAGCAGTCTGTTCCCTCAGTGTGATTACAGATTTCAGCCACAGGATGGCAGTACACCTCCATCTGTCATTTCATCATCCAAGCAGAGATTCATATTGAGTATGAGATGGTGGTGAATTATTCCTTCCTCTGACTCACATCTCCTCATTCTCTTCATCATCATATGTTTACATTATTCAGCACTCTGGCGGTAACCCAGGACTGGATTCACAACCCCCTGAACATTATAGGAATATAACAGATGCCTGTCTAGCCGGGGTCCTGCAGGATGTTTGTGCTGAGAGAAGCCGGCGGCTGTTCAGTTATTTGCCTTGGCTGTGGGTGGATGTATTCAGGAGTAGTGGCATCTTTTTTGTCTGAGTCTCACTTTCTCTGAGAACAGATGGCATTGTTTTGAAACTACCAATTACTAAACAGAGGTTAAGCCACTCGCTGAAGCTCTCTCTGCCTCTTTCATGCCTCCTCTCTCTTGCCACCTCTCTTTCCTCTCTTGTTCAGTTTCAGTCCCTGCCTGACTTTCCTTCATCTACAGCACAGCGGCAGAGCCACGGTGTGCGGCCTACTGAACAGATTGAGAGTGACATATGTCAGACGTGGGGGGGACTTGGGGGGGTGACCGAGTATGTGTCCCTCAGCGTGCTTTGTGTTTGTGTGTGTATGGGTGTGTGTTGACTCTGAACCTTCAGGTGTGAGTCGTGGTGTGAGGCCCCCACACTTGAGACACACAGAGGCTTTATTTTCCCCATGAATAACAAGAGTGAAGCAGTTGGAGGTGTGTGTGGATGTGTGTGTGTTTAGGGATGCAGAGGATTATGAACAGTGTGATATCTTGTTTGCCACTTGGTGCATAAAATGAAATTACAAGCCAAGGTTCGATATCTCATCATGCTGGTTTGGCTATCCTTTCCGCCCTTCCCTGTCTGATACACTGCTCTGATCTGGCAGAGGGACATTGAAATTTTAGAAGTCAACTATGAAATGTCCGCAAGGAAATACTGAATCCGTTCGGGCTGCAAAGATGACAAATAAAATCTGCTTTCACATATGCACTCTTGAAAATGTCTCAAACAATTCACACACACTGTTTCTGAAATCTTCCTGAATTGCTTGTTCCCACATATACATTAAGCGTTGCAGATGGCAACAAGTGTCTCAGGAGGAAAGACGTAAAAAGAAAGACATGGAAGTAGCAAGCAAAATAAGCCCCATTCACACTGCCTTTTCAAGCCGTAATAGTTGTGATGCTTAGCCTCCACTGATAATGTCGTACAGGTACAGAATCAGGGGAACAAGTTGATTAATTGAACAAGTTGCTTAAATTCCAGAGGTAGTATTCTCCAATTTTTTTTACACCATCTAGCTGTAGAACTTCACATTTCCACAGCAGCTTTGCTTTGACAAACGGCACGTATCCTCATCCACAAGAACCGTAACTCTGATAAGCTTGTAAGAGGGCATCTAAAGAGCAAGAGAACCACAACTGCAAGAGGCAGTTGTGAGTTTATCAGATAACTCAAAGAGCAACATGTGGACAACAGGGCATGTTTCGTGCTTGATGTTGATTTTTTGAAGGCATCAACATTATTTCCACCATTTCTGCTGTATTTTGAAATGACCCAGAAAATATGAGTGCTTGTTTGTCTGTGTTGGGTTTATCTGCTTGGCTAAGGTTGATGAGGGGTTGAAATAGCTCCTGCTAGAAATGGACTCACCACGTATTTCCAGTAAACTAGAGTAGAGATGCACTGCTGACTGTAAGGGGATGCAGACATAGGTTGTAGACGATTGCTGCAGAGTGCATATGGAACAGCACACAGACAGGCTGTGTGGATATTAGGGGGTTAGAGGTGTCGGGCGAATCCCAATTGTACCCCTTAGCTCTTGGTTTTGCGCATTCACGTCTAGTGAAGGGGTGTCCCAGTTCTTCGTAGGGCTAAGAGGAAAGGCTACGTAGCCTTTGAATCGAAGACAGACTGCGACCTCACTTGAAAGGAGGGGGTATGAGAATTTCCCATAATACACTGCTCCCACTGGCAAGAAGACAGAGTGGAGACCGAAGGAAGCGCATAATTATAAGTAATTATTAAATCATCAAGTACATATCAATCATGTTTTATTTTTCGTAGTATGCCATAGTGACTGACAGCAATAGACTGGTCACCTTACTCCTTGACAGAAAGTCTAGCAAGTTTGGTGTTGGTCCTGCCTCCTACAATTTGTCCCATAACATCACAGACATGTGTGTGTGTTTAGGGATGCAGAGGATTATGAACAGTGTGATATCTTGTTTGCCACTTGGTGCATAAAATGAAATTACAAGCCAAGGTTCGATATCTCATCATGCTGGTTTGGCTATCCTTTCCGCCCTTCCCTGTCTGATACACTGCTCTGATCTGGCAGAGGGACATTGAAATTTTAGAAGTCAACTATGAAATGTCCGCTCAGAAATACTGAACTGCTCGGGCTGCACACCTTCACTGCACTAAGTCATCATGTGATGGTAGGGGTGGGCGATATGGCAAAAATATCAGATCACGATTTAAAAAAAAAAAAAAAATCACGATCACAATTTTATCACGATCCTTTTTTTACTTTGATTTTTCTAGACTAATTTGCATGTTTGACCATTTTTTCCCTATGTTTAACATACAAAACTTGTAAAACCCTAAAAGCAAAAAAAAGACAAAGCCAAAGAAACTTTCTGAACAGGTTTTAATTTTAATAGTGCAGTTTTTATAAAATTGTGCAATAAATGTAAACATAAAAGGTAATGAACAACAATATCAGCATTATCTCTTAAAGTGCAACAATTTAAAACAAATGATATCTAACTGCAATGTCTATAACCTGAGTGAATAATACAGCTGCTTTAGAACAGATTTTTGTTCAGACATCTTCAAGCTTTTATCTCCTTTTCTCTTTCCGCCATGGCTTCATGCTACATAACCAAACAGGAGATACTACCATGCACTGCGCGTGATGTGCTACGATTGACTAGTCAGGTGCATTCAAAGTCTCTGCGCCCACACAGACGATCTGACAATCTTTCTGCTTTATGAGATCATCCCCACGTTATAATCCCTAACGATTTAATATCGTCATATTGCACACCCCTGTGTGATGGTGCATGTTGCTGCGTTGAAACTACAGTTTTCTGAAGGTGGACTACAAAAGACGCATCATGTATCATGTATTATGACAATGTTGTTTCTCTCAGAAAACACTGAACATAATAACCTGGTGAAAATTGCATCTGCATCACCGATGTTAGAAATGAGGATTTAAATAAATCTGTCCTCTCATTATAATCATGAACACCAATCAGTGCATGTTTGTACATTGTTTTGCCGCGGAGACTTATGGGACAAAATAATCTCTTCTTTCGTAAAAGATGGTCTGGTGTATCCTATGCTAAAGGAGATAATAAAGGAAGCATTGAGCCACCTTTCCTATGCATTTAAACTATTCAACACCTCTAATCACGAACTATTTCCGGTTCATTTCACTCCGTTAGGAACCTTCCTAAGCAAAAAGGACTATTCGACTGCAGCCAGTGACTGCTTACATTTACCATCTAGCTAACATGTCATTCATCATTTCATTTGGAAAGACAAACAAAAATATTGTACTCTAAATACAGCGTGTTTGTCAGCTCAAGCTCTCAGTCCTACAAATCTGTGCCCAGCATGATAATATGCTGCCTGTTTTGTTGAAATAGCAAGAGATATAAATTTGCCCATGTTTTTGATTATTGACTCTGATCACATATTTTTCTTATCCCAGCTTCAGCTTTGAGTAAGCTACAACGATGTAGCATTCTGTTTTTTGTTTCTGCATTTCTGTCATAGCAACATTTTTTCACTTCTGCCGATCTATTCCTCATAAATATACATGAGTCTGACATGAAACATAAACAACATGTTGTAGCTCTTTGTTGTCATACTGTGCAGACAGACACACATATTTATTTTCTAGGTCACATTTTTCAGGTATGAAAGTCAATGGCATTTCCCTTTAAATCCAGCAACCTTGAACAAAAGTCCTCCTCCTGCAGTTAAGCGGGCGCTTGAAGGGCAAGACAACGCCGACACGGTCCAGTGCTTTTATTGACCCAGTGAGAAACCTCTCTGTGTCTCCAGGGGCTCTAAGCTCAGGTTAGGGTCTTTGTTGTCCGCGTTCATTAGTGTCTCCTTCGCCATGCCTCTCTTTCTTTCTCCAACTGTATCTGTCTTACTCTCCCCCCAACACCTCTTTTCCTGACCCCCTCACTCCCTCTCTGCTGCTCTTTTCCCCCTGAGGAGATGGAGAAGAAAATGTCACCAGATCAAATTAGTGGGAGCCTCCAACATTGCCTGTCTGCCTCTGTCTGACTATTTCTTCAAGTGACTCCTGGAACATTCCAAAAGTTTGTGGGTGTCTTAAGTATATATTTCTTCCCCTTAGACTACTTTTAAAAGACACTTTATCATATTTAATTATCAGGTTTCAGTGAAATGGGATAATCAGTGGTCATTTTGTCAGTAAAGCCTGATGGTTTAGTTCTTGAATGGTTATTTCATTAATTAGGTGGTATTTGCAATGAGGCTTATTTACATAGGAAGGGGGCAATTTTGCATTAGATTTAGAAATATTTCCTAATTTACATGCATGCAAATTGGACCAGTGCAGATAGGAGTGGCAGTGCAGTTTGTGTTCAGTTTGTGTGTGTTTTGTGGATTGCACGCTATTTTTTTCTGTCATTTGCACAGGTTTAGCGGCTGCAAAAGCAGTGCAATGCTTTTGAGGATCTGGCCCATAGATGTGTGAAACAGTCCAGACAGCGTTTCAGATTATTATGTTGCATAAATGAAAAATACAGCGACATTAACTTATGCAAACTTAAGCTGTTTATTAGCCAAATTAGGAAACATGACCATGGCTGTCAGCAATCCAGTGTATGAGTTACTTTTCTAGCTCCACCTTTCAGTAAAATGTGAGCTGAAACTAATAATATTAGTGGGAAATACACTAGCTACCACAGCTAGTTTAACCCTGTAAAGTCTGTTGCTTGTTTGATACCTTTATGTAAACAATATGATCAAAAAATTGCTAAAAACCACCTGAATACAATCTGATAAATGATAAAAATGTCCTCAAGTGGATTATCAGTTGCTTAAAATATCTTTCTGTATTAAATGAGATACATAAAATATAAAAGTTAATTTGTATGGAAATTTTGATTTTGGGGGGATTTCAGCAGTAAGTGAATCAAACATTTCAACAACAAAATCTTGTAATTTTCTGGCTTTAATTGAGGTTTTCTGGCTTTTAAGGGTTAAGAGAAGGAAACATGTCTAGGCATGTTCACACAGCCATATTGAGCACTAAGGGGTGTGCAGCCACAGCTTATTTACACCAAACCAAGCTGTTCTGAGCAGGGATGAAACATAGAGGTTTATTATCATGTGAAGGCCATCTTAATTTAATCAATTCAATATGTGGATGTTCAGACGATAAACTTCAAAAATGTATTCACTGGACATCTAGGACAAGTGTAAACCTGCTAAATAACAAATGACTAAACCAAAGTTGAATTCACATTCCCTTAAAATTGTTTTCGGCTTTTCTTCTCTTTTTTCACACATCTCTCTCAGCATGTCTTTGTTCATTTAAAAGGTACAAACATATTTCACACTTTTTTTTTTTCGAACCATGAACCCTATCTCTCTACCATTAGCTCTGCCATCACATGGAGGAAGACAAATGGCTGCACCCAGGCATTGAGTCATTGGACTTTTGTGGTTTATGCAGTTAAAAGAGTCAACAGGAGAGCAATGTTTTAGACCATCTTTAAAAGAACCAATGTTTCCCTGGCTTATTGCATCTCCCTCTTTGCATAATCAATACATGTATTTTTCCAAATGGTTAATGTAATATATACTTGTTTGATTATGGCACCAAATATGGCTGGCAACCTCTGCATTCTGAACAAGGCTTCCTCTCACAGCCTGACTTTTTTGTTGCATTGTCACCACCACCACCACATAACTTATTCATAACACATTTCATATTCATAGCCTTCTTTACTTCACTGAGACGCAGCAGACATAGTGATTTCTCTCCCGGCAGGACAGTATTTACCTTAATGCATTTGAGTGGAGAGAGAGACGAGTGTTGTTAGACCTCCATCTGAGCAAACAGATGACTTTAATGCACGTTAACCTCAGAGACAGTAAAATGCTTCACCATTATTCCTCTTAAACCATACTGTGTCTATCAGTGTCCACTGGGGAGACGCTGAAGCACTTCAAGGACTCATCACCAGCTAGCCACAAAAGAATGCTAATTGGAAATGACTTCAGACTGTTGAACTAGAAGAAGAGGCTCAGTGGGGGGCAAAATATTGTGTGTACTTAATGTTGTTAAAAGGCAGGGACATGTGGAGTGTGTCGACTGTTTTCCCACCACTTTAAATAAGAGTTGTTTTGTAATTAACACTCATTTTGTTTCTTCATCAAGAATTGCCTAAAGGTGCATTTTGACTGCATAAACTTTCCACAGGAACCTGGTACCATCAGGCTCTCATGTCATAGCAGGGGCCAGGGTCTGAATTGGGCTCAAGAAAATTTCTCTACCCCTTGAAAGTCACTGTTCAGGGTGAAACCTTACAGAAGTCCAGGAACATGTCTGATATGTCTTGGACTTGCAGTGTTTTACATTTACTGTTGAACAAAATGAGCAGTTAAAAGAGTGAACAAAAGCTACCTATCTCATGACAAGATGTCTCTGCAATGTGCCAAGAAGCTGTTGGGATACAAATAATTGGGCATGATTTTGCTGAGCTTATAGGCTAGCAGTGGTTCTTTGAAAGCTTATCTCCCTCATTTTGCTAAAAATATGCTGTGAATGCTGTAAATGACAGATTAATACACTGTGCAGCAAATTATTGTAGAAGTTCAATTGGAACAGCCAACTTAGTTCAAAGCAAATGTGACCAGGCTTGCCACTGCGTTCTTCTATAGCTTGTGGCTAACCCAGCCCCATTTGTTCAACTTGCCAGACATCACACCTAGCATTAAGTTTTACCACCTGGTATCAAGTTGTAACTAGTGACTTGTAACATATTACTCTAATAATTTCATATAATTACAATAAAATCATTTTGTATGTTTATGTAACTAGTACAGTTGGGATTGCAATTTCTAAAATCGCAATAATATAACAGCTATTAGTAGTAATTTAATGAATTACTCTTTGTTCTAGCTTGGTTGAGATACTGTTATCACTATGTGTAAGAACAATAGCCAAAGCATGTCCCTCTCATCCATCATATTGTGCTATAAGATTTAGCTACTTGTTGCTCTGACAGACAATGATAAGAGTCAGCTGAGAACCAAAAGTAATTGTGAATACAGATTATGAATTCTAAAATAACAATAACTCTACAGTTATTAATCAATTATATGTATTTACTGAATTAATTTTGTTTGAAGTAGGTGACTATCACCATAACATTGACATCAACCCCCTGGTGATGAGTTCATGGGACACGCACCGCCCTTCGAATGGAGATACACCCAGAGTCAGGTGTGTGGTCAGCCTTCAGATTTCACACTACAGAGGCCTTTTTCTTTTCCTCTGTTAGGTAAGCTGAGTTGTCAAAGCATGAGGTTTTGGAGCTATTGACATGAAAACTGTCTGTTTTTAGCAGAACAAAAACTGTGTGTTTTGTAGTAATGCCAAAAACTATTATTATTGTGGACTATTTTAAAAAGGAGCGCAATATGTGACTTCTTAACTCCTTGAAGAGAAGGTGCTGAAAGCTCCTATTACTTTTTAAGTTAATCAAGCTAATCTGGAAGCCATTTTCTATGGGCCCAAAGAAATCATCTGGTTTGAGGTGAATTTTAACATGGCCTAATCAGATAACAGCATATAAGTATAACGCTATTCAAAAAGCAAAAAATCAGTCAGAATCAGCAATTTTGTAATTTTTAGGGGGTTTACATGGCAAGAGCTAAAGTCAAAAAAAGTGAAAGGAACACACAGAAGTCCTTCTCCATGGTGCTCCATCACAGACAGAAGTACACACTGTCCTTCCGCCATCAATATGCAAAAAGGAAAAAATGGCCCTTGAGTGCGGGGCACAGTTCCCTCAAGTGCATTCATTAGCCACCGTTAGCATAATTGATTCCCAGTCCTGCCATAAAACTGGTCACTCCCTGTGCGTGTCCCTCTGGGGAATCCTCCAGAGAGCTCAGGGGCTAACTTCAATCATAAATCATTAAAGGACACCAGTAGCCAATGGACTGTGCCGAGGCCCCAGAGAAACCCTGAGCTACAGTAATACTGTCACTGACGTCTAAATCATCAATGTGACACAAAGGTGCCTGCAGGCTGATATATCCTACTCTCCACCTCTCTATCCTCATTCTCTTAACTCATGGTGGTAAAAATATATGTGCCCTTTAATTAGCCAACATGTACCTAAAGACAGCATATGTCAGAGAGGTGGAATTTGAATCTGTGCCAGATTTTTAAAGGTATTAATATCTTTTACATTATCAAATTATAAATAAAGAAGTTTTTATTTAGATTTTATCTAACCTTGTGGAATGCTATTGAAAGGCAAAATTAGATATAATGCTTTAAGCTTGCATATTACTCAACAAAAGCTCAGAATTTTATTTTTTTGTCTGTTCATCCCGAAAGTTCTGGTGCCGGAGTGCTCAAGAATGAAATGTAGAATGTGTAAAACAAAAGAACCCAACAATTCTTTAATGAAACATTGTAACAAAAATGAGATTAAATGTGTGTGAAAAATAACCAAAACATCTTACATTTGTCAGTTTAAATATGGCCGGATCTACTAAATGTTTACATGTACTGAAACAGGTGCATGTTTGATATTGCCTGCAAAGCTTGGCTACTAACCGGAAGCACTGAGGATTGCTTCTGTCAAATGAGCAAAATAGTATGCAAAATCCATTTAGCAAGTTTACCCTCATGAATATGCAGAATACATGCAGATGATCAAAACACATAAGATACTGAGAAAAGGAAATGCAAATGTAATCATTTAGCACCAGCAATGTGATTTATCAATCCCAGAACTGAGTGTGCTCTTTGTTTTTGCATCAATATTATGGAAGTTTTAAAGTTAGGTGCAAACTGGCACAGCGTTATGTACGGAGGGCTGATGACGGACAGAGACTTTGTGAGTGTGGCAACATGTTTGTGCTGTCATGAACAGCATTATCTGAATGTATTATGTCATTGATTGAAACTTTGATGATTAATGGAAAGATTTGGAGGCTGTCTGACATTATGATGAACTGGAAAAAGAGGGATGATCCAGTTTGCCATGCAGACACACATGAAAAGTAAACCCTCTGTTTTGCGCTCTTAATGCATCATGAAGAAGGTCCTTCAACCTATGTAAAAAAGATCTCCTTCATAGCCAGAATCACTTTGTCTGTCAGTCAGAGCTGACTGCATTACGCTTTCCACGCACTGACTGGGTTTAGGAGCTGTGAATGCTTCAGGTCAATCACAGGGTGCTGATTTTTAGTTAATGGACCTTAAACACTCAGTCTGTGTGCATAACTGTAACACTACTCTTCACGTGAGAGGTTATTGGTGATGAAGCTGTAAAACTATGTGAATGCTGTCATTAAAGGTGTAGTCAGCAATCTTCTAATCATCTAATCTAATTTGTCAGAATCACCGTATTTCTCCCCTCCATCCACAAGATGTCACCACTGACAGCATGTTGAAAAAAAAGTCCGTTTTCAGTACACGGCCTTGGCTCTGAATTTCAGCAGCTAAATACTGTGGCTCACATCCAGGGGGCGATCATACTCATGCACAGATCAGACAGAGGGGGAGGGGGAGTAGTAGGTTGCGTATGTGTGATAAAAATTTGAGTAGAAAAGTAATGACATACTTCAACAGAAGTACAAGCAATTACTCTTGACTGCATATTGACAAGAAAGAAAGTAGTGCACAGTGCCCCAATAAGTGAATTGGACAAAAGATATTGTTTTTGTCCCTATATTATACATTTTTTTAAATATTAAGATGACAATGCTATATGTAAAAATCATGTTTACACAAAATAATACATGCACATGTATAACCCCATGGCAACAAAGAAAAAGGGGTTCAACTTTAAAATGACGAACATTATTTTGTCAAATTCTATCTTATAAAATATTATACTATCTTATATTTCTTCAAAATTTTTGCATATTCCTCGAAGTGGTTTATCACAAAGTGTAAATTTTTTTTATTAAAATACCAAAATGACAGTTATCTGAAAACAGTTAAACATAATAAGCCATGAACATGTATAGCTCAATGGTAAAAAAAGTAGTTCAGTGTAAAATCATAGACGATACCATGACATCTTTTATCTTATAAAATTAAATATTTCAAATAATTTACAAAGAATGATCGAAGATTATACAAAATGGTTGTCCCAAAGAATTACAAAACATTTACAATGCATTTAAACAGTAATTTGCACAGGATATAATAAGATAGACTGCAGATGAAGGTGATTCTAGTATTTAACTGTACAACATGTAACGCTCCAGGAAAAATCTAAATACATACACAAAATTTTTTTTCATTAAATTTTACTGGGCATATTAGACATTATTAAAAACAAGACAACACAAAGACATAATTCTGCATTATTACAAATATAATGTTGAACATATTGTATAAAAGCTATATCTAACAATATCACGTCTTTTGCGTATATATGAATACAACATATAAAGTACAAGGCAATGCAACACTTTAGAATAAATAGAAATATAGCACATAAAAGACAATTTAATACAATATTTAAAAGATGTTGCGCAGGACATTAAGATTAGGGTTTATCATATTGAACCATATGATACAGTTTAAATAGTTAGGCAGCATGGACACAAAAAGTATTAAGTGTAAAAGAAGGTATATCAAAATAGCCATGTTCAAGAAAAACAGTTTTGCCACGATATAAAAGGCTGTTATCATGAAATAGTTTAAAAATGTTGCCTATCAGTAAAATGTTGTACTGTACAACAGTGTTTTCCTACCATTTGGTCTCCAACTTCTAAATGGAGCTGACAGCATACATTCAACCTTTAAGCTCACCCAGGCCACCACCTCTAACAGATAGTTTTGGGGAAACATTGCTAATGTAGTACATTGTTATAAAGCAATTCTGATAAACATTAATACTCCAGTATATAATTTCAACAATGTCAGAAACAACTCTTCTCAAGGCAGTCTTTAAATGATTTTGTCTTGGAAAAAAAAAAATAACATGCAGCAATTGCACATCAAGTATGGATTTAAAGCCAATATTGTTCTCAGAATACGCTGCTTATGGCATTTTAAAATCCAACCCTGATGATAAAACTTGTAAAATACACTTCCTTCTGTGCACAATCAGAAAACACTGAAACCACTGAGTATTCTACGAGGTGCATCTCACTCATAATTTACTTTGGTAATTAAATGAACATCAGGACCGTAGACTAGTTACTGCAGAAGTCATGATAGCTATTAGCTTCAGCCGTATTTCTCTCCCCAGCATAACCATTCAGAGCAGGTGTGTGGCTTATTAAGGCGGCTATTAGGGAACAAGAGAGAGAGGCAGTCTGTGCGCTAAAAGATTATTTTTTTCATTCTTCTCCCTCCAACCTTCCCCCATCTGTCCATCCATCCATCCATCCCTCGTCTATATGGTCTAATTAAACTCATCAAGTCGTGCAGTGAAGGTCCTCAGCACCTCAGAGAGGGTGTGGGGGAGAGAGGGTAGAGACTGACGGTGGCATGCTCATGATGTATCGCCACCTCGCAAAATAAAACATATTCATAAAGAATATTCATTACCTCCACCAGCCATCCCCCAGATGGCCGGAAAATTGGCTTTGTGTTGAGATGTGGATTCAGGCATGCATATTAATGGAAGACAGATGTAAACGCATATTCATATTCTTTGGCTCCTCTTTTTCGTGACAGACAAAATGATAATGCATCCACTTAGGAGAAGGGAAAAACGGGCCTGCATCCGGGAAGCAATTCACCTCTAATGTGCTGCTGGGTTATTGGCTTTTTGTCAGACTGATGGTGTGTTTATGTGAAGTTGTCCAATCTACATTTTGAGTGCTTTCTTTCTTTCTTGGAGATTACTCACTATGTGGTTTGGGGGGTTTGATGTGCAGGTCACAGCCAAACTCAAACAGAGGATTGGGTATCTTTAGGATGTTTTGTGGTGCTGTATCAATACCTTAAAAATGGTGGTGGTGCCTCAACGTTTCCCGAATTGATACTCTAAGGAATTACAAGTGACAAGAAAAAACACAACAAATGAATATAATAAAGAAAAAACCCTATTTTCAATTATCTAAACTTTCTATAATCAAATGGATTACATTGTGTGGTGGGCGGAAGGGTTACAAGATATAAAAATGTAAATACAGATGCAGTTGCTTCAATTTCCCCTGTTCAGCTGAATGCCTACTGAGTTCCAGCCAGTGGGAATCATAAACATGTCTATTTCCCACTGTAACAGGTTATTCCCATGAGGTGGCTCTACTTTGATAAGAACAGTTCCAATGGACTTCAACCTTTGCCCTTAATTACGTGGTCTTAGCATTAACCAGTCACTACCCCTTTGCTCAGAGACAGCTGGGACCGAGAAAAGTTGAATAGATAATAAATGGATAGATGGATATAGTTTTACAAACATATTTTAATGGAAGTCCATTCAGACTGAACTCAAACAGAAACATGCTAGTCTGACATAACAAGACAAAACCCTATCAGAAATGGGGGTTTGATTGCCTAGAAACCCCTTTGGTTCAGCCCCGCTCAGAACTGACTGTTACGTTTGTAAATCTTTATGGCTGCTCCCAAGAAATAGGTGTGGGCTTTCACACCTTAAATTCCATAGGCTTGATTCGGTTTGAAGGGGAAATTGCAACATAGTTTAATTTTCCACTTGGTTTGGTTTGGATCCCTAACCTCTGCCACAAGATGGGGCTGCAGTTGCACTTTCATTATGGTTTGACCGGCATCCAGGCCATTGGTACACTATGATAACAGTACTGACTTCGAGTAATTAGATTGTATTGCTTGAAGAACTTTGGATGTATTCTACAACATAATATAAGATAAAGCTGCATTGGGCAGCACAGGCATATTGACATAGGCAGTATCTAACTGTATTCCACACAGATTTTTAAGCATCACCCTTTTAAGAAGACCGGATACTGGTGGTCCTAGCATTGCTAACGTTAGCTGTACTCGGCTTGATCACCACAGTCAGTGAACACCACATTAGCTTTCCTACAGTTGTCGTATTCAGTCAAATACAAGCCACCATTCAGTGTTTTTTGGTTTGCCTGGCTTGTTTGGTTTCCATAAAACAAACTCCTGTCTGCTTGAAAGCAAAACAAGTTCCCTGTTTTCTGTTCTTTGGTCTGCACCAGAGTTCTTGTCTGCTGTTGCACCACCCAAAATGAACAGAAATGTCCAAAAATGCAAACCAGTTAATTTGGTCAGGACCAAAGGTGTCAAAGCGCCCTTAATGTATTCGTCCTGTGAACAGTCCTATGAACCGAAACTTTAGACATTTTCTGAACTTTCTTCATGAGTGGCTGTTGCCATAAAAGTCCCTGATAATTGGAGACTGCTCTTTACCCATTGACTTTACCTGAACATACAACATCTTGAGTGCTCTTCCTGATGAGCCAAGCTCCAACCATCACCGCTCCCTTATGCTACTTTTGTTACCTCCACTAGAGGACAGTAGCGCTCTCTCAGTCTCCACTTTAAAGAACACGCCACAAAACTCTGTTTCACCTCAGATGGCTGCACAACCGACCACTGATGGTATGAGAGCAGATTTTTACAGAAAGCCGTGAGAGTAGATGGATTAGGACAGCTAAATTTTTAAACTTAAACCTGGAGCAGAATATGCTTGTTATATTGCAAACAATTTGCATATAAAGACTCTAAGGAGATCCTCATACAGTATCTAATATTGAAGTGTAGGGATTATATTTGTCTGCTCTGAGTATTCATGGCTATACTGTCTTATTTGTTTTAATGTAGGTTTTCACTCTACATTATGAGAGTGATATAATTGCTTGGGGCCGTTATTATTCATTATGCAAAACATTCCTGCTGCTGTTTATGTGCAACATTTATCATGATAGAAAATTAAACCACTGCCCTCATAACCTCCACACAATACTGTAACCACTGCTTCCATTACATTCACCACGCTTCCCTGTGTATATCAGATCACATCTACATATTACAGCCTATATACGTCACTGTAAGAATAGGGGAGGTTTTTAATAGAAACAGCCTCATAAACCATGAATCCTGTAATAGAGTGCTGCTCAATTGGAATAAAACCTTCTTTGTGTGAGTGTGTGCCAATATGGAAAATTAAAGACAGTTAATAAAAAGCAGTGCTAAATCAATGGGGGCCATAAAAGTTACTGGGTAATATTAAATATGGGGGGTGGGGGGGTGGGGGGCAATGGTGGCAGTAACACGCTGGGCCTGAATTATCATGTTAATTTAATATCCAGTCTTGAAATGGAGCAGAAAGCCCAATAAAGGTCAATTAAGCAACTAGCCTCCCATCTCCATTTAGAGGTTTTACGGCCTCATCTAAATCACGAAGCTGGTGCTAAGACCAAAGGGGCCCCACACCGCTAACAGAGACCTTTGGGACCCCTTGGAGGTACACGCTTTTAAAGTCTTAGATCATGATGGAGGTTGGTTTGAATTTGAACAGCTCTGTGTGTGATTTTAGCCCAACCTTGCCCTCTAATAATTACTATGAATTATAGATGTTATTTTTGCTACTGCATGGGGACAAGTTTACATATTCTGGTCTGATTACAGTGCAGCTCATGGCAGACAAGGACAAGGCTTGTCCTACCTGCATTCTCTGTCCCTGTGGATTTGAGAAGTGAGTGGTAAGAAGGCTTTTTGATACATGCGTGTGCTCAGTGTTGTAAAAGATAAGTTCTTGCATCAGTGAAAACTGTGCCGCTGCATAGAAAATGAATGGGATTTTACAAAAAGCTTTCTGTCAATTTTGATTTCATCGGATAATCAAAAATGCACAATGATTTTACCTTTTCCAAATATCTGCATTCAATATGTTAGTCTTTGACAATGAAACCAGAGAAACACAAATGATTAATTAATACTGATTAATACCAACTTTGAAAGTATAACATATCTGCTGACCAGACAGCAGTGGTTTTTGAACATTTGCAGCACCTGGCAAATCTTAAGATCAAGATAATTCTGAAGATATGAAGGCCTTTGGGTATTAACTCAAATATTTTGACAATACTCTTTCAAATTAAAATGTGCAATTTTTAATTATTGTCAAACATTTCTAATGTTCTAAGAATACTAAGTTAACATTGATTCTTTTGTTTTTATGTGATGCCTGGTAACCACATTTTGTATGTCAATGTGATGAACTGTTTAATGGCAGAAGAGGAGAAAGAATAATGATCAACTTTCATTGTTCTCTTTTTGTACAGTAAGTAATTTAATTAATCAGTAGTCCACAAATTAAATGATGAGATAACTGACTGTACTCATGTGATAAGGCACTCCCATCATGTGCATTTAGTATGCTTTCTCTGTGGTCAGATCAACATGTCTTACCCGGGTACAGTAGTGCTTTTTTTCTGATTGGCTGGTATATAGCTGTGTTATTTTTGATTGGCTGATGGGTAGTTGATCTTATTTACTGGGTTGCGTCAAGCTTTCTTTGAGCTTTATAATGCTCAGAGCATCTTGCTGCACATTCCAGTGCTTATATATATTATACATGTGTAAATTATATGTAACTCAGGTGCTATATAATACATTTTCATGCATTAGAATTACCAGATGTGGTGTGTGAGAGCGTGAAAACATTCATGCTGAATGTGTGAGACTTTAGAGCCCTGTTTTTGAAGTGCTTTGAGCAAAATTATTTTACTCAGAGCTGGTTGTGTGTTTCCAACCTTTCAGAGCCTTTTACCAGCTTTTTTTTTTACATCCACAGACATTTAAAAGATGGTTAAAGTAATATTTAGTTGACATGATCCCATCGTGATTTTATTCAGAAACTAGAAAAGCACTCGGAGAGCGCAGACCTCCGTGAGCACCACAGTCCTCTCCAATATTGTGATTTTTACCATAAATATCAGTCCTACCTTCATTTCATGTAAATATTTAGATTCATTGACCATGAAAACATACCATTAGCAATTGGTTTCATAATGATATCTATTTTAGTTCAGTAGTTATTCATGAAAATTACATTTTCATCATGGCAGATCCAGACGGTGATCTGGATCAACACCAAAATTGAATCAGTTCTTCCTTTTCCCATGCTAAACATTTCCTGAATATTTCATCAAAATCCATCCATAACTTTTTGAGTTATTTTGTTCACAGACGGACAGACAAACAGACTCTCCTGAAAACATAACCTCCTGGCTGAGGTAACAAAACAAAGGTCACTGTATTGAAAAAATTGTGACTCTCCAACAGTGCACATTTACAGCTGAAAAACACACCATCAGCAGAACATCTGTGCTATTAAAGACTGTTTTTCTACCCCAGATTTTAACAAGAACGATCAGGTGCTGCTGATCAGGGTAAAACACTCACTGAGGGTCTGCCTCACAAGCCTCTACGTCCAGTGCTGTGTGTTAGTGTTTATGAGACTGAAAAAACTTAAACGTTTGCACAGGACACCCCTGAACTCACAATTATCAAGTGACTGTGTACTGGGGCTAATGTCAGACAAAAAAATGAGAAGATTTGTGTTTTTGGTTTCAGTTATGCAACAAAAGTAACATGATGTACTTGCCGTTATGTATCTTTTATTGAGAAGTCAGGTGCACTAGAAATTGCTAAACAAGCTGAAGTTTATGTACAATTTGTTTATTAGTTGTTATACGGATTGTGGCGTTGCTATGGTAAATAGCAACATGCATTTGAACTTGACATGTCATAGTTCTTAAGAAATTTTCTGTGTGGAGTTTGAAAATTCTCCCCCCTGCAGGCCTGGGTTCTCTCCTGTTTCAAAAGGATTGTAAATAAAGCATTGATTTGTTATTTAAAGACAAATGTACTTGTTCTGATCGGTGAGAAGAATTTTGCTTAGTTCTCACTTAGTCAATCCCATTAGGGTTTTGAATCATATCCTCTCAAAAATAATGTTTACCCATATAAAAAAACCTGTGTGTATGCAGATGAGATAGTTCTCCAGGATGGGATGATTGATTAAGCCAACCTTGTGACCCTAAAAACTCACTAATGTGTCAAAAGCAGATCGAAATAATGACAGTCGCCCACTCGCCTCACTATAATAAGAGTAGTAATTAGGTCTAGTATTGATGTTGTGTGACGTGATGGCAGATGAACAGTCAGAGAGAATGATGAATAATTCTCATGTAAGCACAATAAGTATCGACCACGTATTTACATCCTCCTCGCATGCTGCATTGACATGTCTTTATGCAGATCCATGCTCTTATGAATAAATCATACAGAGCTAGTTAGAGCTGCTCTTTCAAGGCTCTCAGTTAATAGACAATAGAAGCTGGGCCGGTGTTTGACCTGAAATATAAGGCTGTTTTAATTACCTCTGAAGGCTGTGATAACATATGGATAAAGGCTTCTCATGAGTGCATCTGATCTCATATTTGTTTTTTATAAAAAAAAACCTTGTGTGTAATTGTGTGTTATGCATCATGTTCTGTTGCCTGTGTTTTGTGACTTGAGTAATAAAAAGTCTAGAAGGCACAACATTTGAAAAATATAAAAACTGCAGTGTGTGTGTTTTATTATTACAGGTTCAGTTCAGTTTATTGGACATTTAAGATAAATCAAAAGACAATTGCAGACAGAAACTGTGTGTGTTTTATTATTACAGGTTCAGTTCAGTTTATTGGACATTTAAGATAAATCAAAAGATTTATGCAATAATGCAGCAACGTAGCTCTAGAGTCATTACACTTCATTCACATTTTACAATCACAGTTTTGGAAAACTTTCTCTTGGAGGCAAAATACTTAGCAAGTTTAGCAAGTTTCACATACATACAAAGGAAAAATCATATACTTATGTAACTGGGTGGTAAAATCAGTTCTATGTTTTTCATCTAATTAGGTGTATTTCAAATCTATAAGGTCAGTAAGTATATTTGTGTGAGCTCTTTGCTGTTTTTCCTGTTTATGTAAATTCTGTAGATCCCTGTAGTGTCAATACATAATAAATAGCTCCAGAGGTTCTCTACTGATGATAGCTCCTCTATCTCAACTATGTTTTAAATAGATAAACTAGCTCTACTGAGGAGCAATAGCCAAAGAAACCCAAGCAAATTCCTTCTTCATCTTGCCAAAAGCCCAATTTCTTTGCTCCTTACTCGCATCAATGATTGCTATGGAGTGGAAAATAGAGATAAACTGCATCGAAGTAAGAATGTTGGACTGCATCACCCGGGATCACACTACAGTGCTTGTGGTCAGTTAAAACACTGACATATGATTCAGTGTATTTAGCCTGAGTTTTTCACTGGCACTAGCATACAACAGACGTTCAGTTAGTGCATTGTGTTTTTCCAGCTTTGATAACTGAGCCAGACTAACACAGTAATTATATAGTGGTATAGTGTCCTCTCGTGGAAGGACATGACCTTTGTGGTGTATTAAAGTTGTACCAAGACAAGTGTTGTGTTGCCAGTGGGAAAGTAAGTTTTACAGGTGTTGGATAAGCATAATTTCCTTAAATTGATTTTCTTTACAGAAACAGTTTTTTTTTCTGACACAGTGCCTAATGTTGATAATACTGACTTGTACCTCATACAATCCAACCTCAAAAATCCCTCATATTCAGTTAAACAGAGCTGTTACAGTCATACTTAAAGGAGACATATCATGCTTGTTTCTCCTTTTCACTATGCCAGACTAGGATGCCTGTAAAGCATTTCTGCCCTCAGTACAAGTCATTTAGTTCCTTCATTGCCCCACGATAGCATTCTCAAAATCCTAATTTTAGGCCATTATGAAGCTCTCATTGAAACACTCGGATCTCAGGATGACATACAGTTACCTTGCAACGTCACAGCCCTTTGTGCTCTGATTGGTCAGTTCTATCGGGGGTAGAGCCAGCCTGTCCTTCTTCTTCTACTGTTTTTTCTGGCAGGCTCAAAGCAGCGACCCCCCTACAGGCCAGAGCAGGTAATGAGTGAGTGTGAGCTAGGGATCTATATACTGCTGCTGGACGAATGTGTTCCTCGGTGACGGTTTTGTGGCTAACGGACATCACAGAGGAGGAAGTGTTTTATCAGATTACTCCAATAAAAAGAAATGTACCTTGTGTCGTCACAACGATTTAAATCTCGTGGACATCTCGCAATGACCTATTTTCAGAGGCATCAAATCTCGTTCTAGGATATCAGAAAAAATACAATATCTAATTTTTTGAAAATTAAGGGGGTGTAAGGTCTTGTTTTCAAATTTATTATATTATATGTAAGTATTAAATCATGCATCAGCACGATATGTCTCCTTTAAGGGCAGAACAAAGGTTCTGCAGATTCTGCTCCTTGGCCTAATTTTGATGTCTTTGAAAAGATGATGCCAGAGCTTTTGGGGCCAAACCAAAGTACAGACACTTCTCAATCCCTCCAATGCTCCTGAAAGCAGCAGTTGCGATGAACACATGGCTTCTGCATCTTTAAACACACACTCTGTCTGTGAAGCATCGGCATACAAAATGCATAATATGCAACAATTCAGCTAAATGTTCTAGTGGAAAGTGAACATCTTTGCTTCGTTTCACATGCTAAACATCTGGATGTTGTCTGGCTGCATTACTTGCTTGAATGGGTTGGTGACCCAGGTTCTCTGAGGGGTTTTTAGGTGTCTAAAAAGGAAGAACTGCTTTTTTCAACTCTGACAGATGTTGTCCTTTTATCATTATATTAAAGGTAAACCTGAAAGATGACTTAAAAGAAAGAAATGCACAAAGGTGCATTTAAGTGAGGCTTTTCCAGTGGTTTCTTCAACTTGCCTGATGCTTTAATGAAACATTTATCTGCCTGAATTCCTAAAATCCTAAAGCAGGCTTGCTCTCTTGTAGTTACTTTCTGGAGTCAAATAGACTTTGTTTATCAGTGGAAATGAGATATCAAATATTCCAGCATGCACAGTCTGTGCCGCCTGAACACGCCTGTGAAGCCATGCTGTGCTGAAGGCAATCTGTCTCCCCTACCCATAACCACCATCTGTCATTAGTGGAGATCAATGGTGATGATAGATGGGGAGTTCTTGCTGTGTTGACAGAAGCACTGAGACACAAGTCCACAGTTGCAGCGCGTGGTCCTGACCTCACAGACACACGCCCTGATGTTAATTTAGCATCCGTGCTGAGGTTGGATTGATAAGAGTTCGGACTGTCAAGAAAGCCACAGCCTGGCCTTTTTGAAATTCAAATCAATTTGAGTCCGTTTTTGAGTGTTGCATATGTTTGGCACACTCCCCACGTGCCTTTGCTCCTGTGCCAGAAGTGTTATAAATTCTCTCTGAATAATCCATTTTCCTAAGCACTTGATGGGTTATTCACAGCGTGTCATATGGAGTTGATGTAAAACAAGGCAATAAAAACGGGCAGAGAATGGAGCGTGCCAACTCTGCCTCTACACATCTCAAAGCATGACATCCCAACAACCCGACCAAACAGGTTTGGATCCTCGGGGTGAAATCAAGAAGACTGGACATGATTTGATGAAGCCTATTTCACACTTTACTGAGAGAGATGGACGGTCCAAGGCCTGTTTAAATCCCAGAGGGTTTTGGACAAGAGTGGCAGAGGGTTTTCAACACTGCTCATTCTTAACACGCAGGAGGAAACAAAATGAAGGGCTTTTCTCCAATTTTCACCACTGAAATTGAATTCTGAGGTAAGAGAGGCTCCCCTGTGGGATTCATCCTCCATCTGTATTCACAGCCCAGTCTCTCAAACTATGTCATCTTTGTGTTTTGAATAAGATCCGTGGTCAGATGAACAAATTTTGTGTTCCAATACAGAGTGAAATAATCTTAGGCTCAATGTTTATGTTTCCTTAACTCAAAACCATATGGACAGTTTTGTAGCTGCATTTCAGTGCAATGGTGAATTTACATGTGTTGCTCAGATCATATTTGTCCAAAGTACTTTCTGAAAGTGATATGTAGGGGTGGGATGGTCATCGGGTGGTCAGGGAGCTCTCCTTATCAGCTGACCCCTGTGAGTGGCTGATCACAGCTTCTATTTTCCAATATCTGGAGTCTTTTGTTCCTGTGTGGATGATAAATTGGCAGCTGTTGTGCAGGGCAGTCTGGATAGCTGGTTTTCTGCCTGTAAGACCAGGACGAATGCTTCAATATTTAGAGGGGACACCAGTGACTCTTCTCAACTTTGACTGATCTTTGTTTCTCTTCATGTCTGATTGGCTTGTGCTCATGTGTGTCATAAACAAAAACGTAAAAGTATTTGCAGATCAAATATGGAAAATAGAAAGGAGTTGTAAAAAATGTTTAAACTGATGTGCTGTGTATGATCTTTTCTAACATGCAAGGATAAAATTTGACATGTCATTGTAAGCAGCACTGTACTGAAACTAGGGATGGGTACCTTTCACATTTGAACCGATACCATACCGATGCCCAGTACCTGGGTACATCGGTATTGGTACTCAATGGTACCAATTTTTGGTACTTTTGCGTGTGTTTATGGGGTAATAAATATTATTTTGTTTAATATTAAGATCTCAAATTTTTCAATGTAAATTTATTTCTCAATATGTAAAATTTGACAGATATATATCAAAACAAGATTCAACTGTTTGTATTGTAACATTGTAGTTGTTCCAAAAATTTCTTCAACATGAAAACCAGTAACTAAAATGAACCACAACTTAATAAATTAACTGCAGCCCTCACTTTAACTTTAGGGCAGTTTAACAATGGGTCTGACAGAGCTGTAAATAAAAAAAGCATTTACATTAACGTAACAAAGTACGAAAAACCGACCTGATAATCCTAACTGACGCAAATTAAAATGCCAAGCTAATACCATCTTAAACACGAGGCTTATTTACCTGGATCAGGTATCCTCCTTGTCGCATTTGCTGCCGTCACCAAATGTTGAAGCCATTTTTTTTCCTGTGTTTCTGGCTGCAGACGACTAGTCGCGTTGGACACAGGCGTGCTAACAGTGCTGAATGAATCCTTTGTGGTCGTAGATCTGAGGCTATCAAAAGTTGTGCACTCTTCAGCTTTAAGGACAATTTTGTGCGTCACCAGGTGCTTCCTCAGATTTGAAATATTTCTGCCGCTGGCCTTACACTGGGCATCACAAATATTGCAGCGAGCATAATCTGCATCACATTTAATAAAGTAGAGCCATACTTTTGAGCAATTTCTCTCAGCCATGCTTGCTTTGTTGTCTGAGCCCGTGGCTGCTGACGTCATTACGCTGTTGCTGTGCCGCGTTCAAGTTCGGTATGGAAATTCACCTACTCTACCCAATAGTATGCCTGCTTCTTCCACTCCCTCACAATCACAAGAATGCGTTTAGGTACCTAAACATGGCACCGTTTGATTTTACGTGAATCGGTACTCAGTAGTACCTACAGAATTCGGTCGGTACCTCTTAAAATACCGAATTCGGTACCCATCCCTAACTGAAACATGGCCTTGCTCTTAAGCTGATGTTTTACTCTTTAAAGCAGTTCCTTGACATTTTTTCAATGAACACACAATGAAAATGCTGTTGAAACACGTAATAGAGCCGAAGGAAAAGCAAAGAAAATATGCATTTATCTCTTTACATGAATACAAGTAAAATATTGCATTGTTAAGGTCCTTTATAAGTTCAAATATGTCAAAACATGATCTTAAACCATTAACTTAACCTTCAAGTGTGTCTATTAATGGACGTAACTATCATGATTTTGTTTTCCTTTTTGGTTAATTACAAATTTGAAATTGTAATGCAACATATACATAATTTTTATCCAAATATAAATTATTGAGTGAACGTCTTTAACAAAAATCCTCATGAAGTATGTTCTTAGTCTGATTTGTGCACTCTTGGGCTTGTTTTAACAAATCTAACACACATAAGTCAGCATGACAGCAGTACTGCCTGCAGAGAAGCAACAGCACCCGTTTGCTTACACAAGCTAAAGCTCAACAAAACTCAAAAACAAAAATAACAATACAAAACAAAATAAAGCTCATTCGGTAGTTTCATGGCAATTTTAAACTAAAATAAATAAAAACTTGTATGATAACTATATTAAGGCTGGGGTTGGCGATTTTGGAAAACTAGCATGAACTTTAAAGTAGCATCTCCTCAGGGCTCCGCCTAAAAATCTCCTGTTTTGGCCATGAAACTACTGTATTTACGCATTTTCTCCTCTTTTCCGCCATCTGCCTGTATCAGTATTCTCCCGTAAATCTCCCATTTGATGATATAATAATAAAAACATTCCTCTGCCTCTCCAAACTGAACTCTGTCATTAGCCTGAAGGGGGCGGTAATGCTCCAAAATGATGGATGCCAACTGCCGTAAAACCGAAGAAGAAGAAAAAGCCTCGCGAGAACATCCACCTGCAGTAGCCTGGGTGGCAGCTGTCACGAGATTAGAGCAGCAGAACAAACTTAGAAAAACAAAGAGTTTATTTTAGATTTCTTGTACATATGTCTTAAAATGTGAGGGATACTGGAGCTTGGTTGAGGTTGTGGGACGGCTCACAGCGGGCTTCCCTTATTTTCAAAGACAAAACTTGAAAGGTAAGCATTCTCCAGCGGAGTCTGATCTCTTGCTCGGCTACACGCACCGAGTCTGTGCACGCCGGGAAAATGCACACGCAGCGGGCGGGCAGAATGGCGATGGGATTTGATTGGTTTAAAAACAGGTGTCCCGGCATGATTATTGGTTGGTGTTTCCCCTGTTTTACTCCTGCTGTAGATAGCGGATATTTTTCGCTCTGTTTTGAGAACACATTATGAGTTGATTACCATCGGGTCATAAAGACCATTTTAACCAGTATTACAAAAAGTGTATCTAAATAAGATCGCCAACCCCAGCTTTAAGCCTTTTTCGCCAGTTTTTTATGTTTTGTGTAGTGGGTCTATTTTGTGTGTTCCTGTTCTTCGCCGAAGTCAGATTCCATGAGTTACAAATTAATTATGTCACAGGTCATAATGGGAATGCATTTAAGTGGGATGTGATGTAAGTCTCACTTCGGTGTGCTCCATTTACATCAGAACTTGGAAGGGGGGAGTGGGATTAATGCCAGATCCAAGCTCGACGTGTTCCAGTGATGAGCTGGTGAAGTCTGGGTAGCTGAAAGACATCCAATTTTGAAGTGGGTCAGAGGGAGTGTTCCTAGTGATGCCATCTACTTTGCAACTGGACTATTCCAGTTCTGATATCAATTGAAACACACCATTAGTACAAATTCTGAGGTAAGTGGAATGCACAGTTAGGGTCATCCTTTCACTTCATTTCCTGTTTTCTGATCTTAACAAAAAGCACCAAGTAAACCTGATGGAATGACCTTCACAATAAAAGGGGGTTTAAAAATGTAAAACAGTTTTTTACAGTGTTTTTGGGCATAAAACCATAAGAACAAAGCAGTGTAGATTACAAAACAAAAAAATATTGATTTTGGTTACTCTTCCTGCTATCTCTATAATAAAGGGGGCATACAATGACACAATCACACACAGCCTTACAGTCTGGTGGCACATTCACTGCCACAAACACATACACACAGAGACACACACACACTGTTCTCTGTTATACACTCGTGCAGTGGGGATTGCTTCAGAAAAACAGCACCTGCTCCTCCATTTGAAAACTATTTAGGGAGGCATCAAACTCTATCAGGGCAGGTCTGATTGCGGTCGCCTCTTCACAGTCCCCCAATCACTCAGTGAGTCAATTAGCCCCCCGCCCCTTCACATACACTCACACAGACCCACACACACACATAGGATATGCACAACAGACTCCCATTCCCCGCCGTCCGCTGTGGGTTCCGCTGGGGAATGAGAGTCCATCGGCGGCCTCCCAGCAACACCTGAGGCCCTCCCCCCAGCCCACAGCCCCCCTCCCTCCCCCCACCCACTGTCAGCTAATAGCGGTGCTCCAAGGGCACCCGAACCACAATGGCATTCAATTCACCCCCATTGTAACCCTTTTACCAAGCCTCATAGCTGCAGCTCAACAGCTATTTAGAGGATGATGGCGAAAGTAAGAGGAAGCGGAGGAGAGCGAGGGGAAAGTAGGAAACGAGCAATGCAACAACAGGGGCGACGCGTCCGCTCACCTCTGCCATCATTTACTTTGTTCAATTCGATTGCGCGCCTCTCTGTGCATGTGCTTGTGTCGCTCCTCGTCTTCGCGAGTATTAAGAGTGTTCTTGTGCGCTTACAGGCAGATTTTTTTTTTTTTCGATTTCACCTGTGTGTTTGTGCACTGAGCCGACGTTTGCTTGACTCCCTGGGTTAGCGAGCGGTGCTCTCTCACAATCGCTTATTTATTCAGGGCCTTTTGAAATAATCGAGTTGACACATCTGTCAGATGGTGAGAGGAGGAATGCTAAAAGGTCACTGGGCGAGGTACCAGCTGCTCCTGCACCAAACCTTTCCTGCCTCCAAATAGCACAGTCATTACACCACAACAGATGGGACTCCTGCCTTTCATTTCAGCCTCACACGCACACACGGACGTGCACAGGCTCACGGGAGCGTACACACAAATGCAGAGAAGAAAAAAATGCACTTATCTGCGCACATATAGAGGAGGTGCAGTCACACCAGACAGTTGTCACAGACGAGTCAAGCAAACAGGCAGAGACATGTACTGTACACATCTGGAGACACACACACAGTCAGTCAGTGTCTCCTTTTGCTCTCACATGAACACTCACTCTCTCCAGGTCTTATTTCTTGTACAAGGTCAGTGTCAACTGTCGACAGCGAACTTCACTCCCTCATACCTGGGGTTCGACAAAACCTTTACAGAAGGACCATTGCAGTCGCAGAGAGAACAAAAGGCAGTCTGACTCTTTATGTCTCACTTCTTTGATTTGATGTCTGATTTATTGTTTGATGATACATTTCCTGTGCATTGTCATAAAGAACAGCATTAAATATATAGATCAGCATTGTTCCATAAAAAGTACTTGGTATTGTTAGGCCAAAAGCAAAGCCTGAGGCCTTGCCCTGAGTCGTGCCTTTGATTGTGCTGTGCAGATTTAATTTTGCTTCAATAGAGCACATTTTTCTGATGACTGTGGAAAACAGCTTCTTACAAAGCACTGAAGGCATCGGTAACCTGAATCACTTCCAAAACGAACCAAATAAATCCAGATACCTTCCTCTGAGTGGAATGTAGAGATGTTTTCAAACAGTATTACTTTTACTTCACCAATTCACACGTCAGTTTGAAGGTGTAAGATTTACCCCAAGGTGACGTTTCACCTTGACTGTGAGTGCCATGGAGATGGATGTGGGTAACAAGCTATCCCTCCATTTGTTTCATCTCTTGAGGTAGTAAAAGAGGTGATATTGAAGAAAATTATGTAAATGTCTCTTGAATGTCTCTGTAAATATGAAGTCACCTCATTGTGTCGATTTTGCGTGAAGGCACTTTGAATTGGACTCATCATCTAACACAGTTGAAGTCTGTGATGACCAGTGTAACACATGCTCTGAAAAGTGGATTGGATGTGTTACAATGACTGAAACTTGACATTTTAAGAGTATGTGAATATCTTGGATTCATTAATAAAACTATGTCCAGTTTGCTGTTGAAAGTCGTGGGGTGTGTGCTTGGCTGCAACCCATTCCACTACACAAGACATCCCAGTGTCCGCAGTTTTTAAAAAGAAGCAACACTGAAGGCAGATAAGGAAACAGAGGGTCTTTATTCAACTTGTAAAGGTCTACTTAAAGGTGTAGTCAGTGATCTTCTAATCTTCTAATCTAATGCAGTATTGTCAAATTCACCATATTTCTTCTCTCCATCCACAAGATGTCACCACTGACAGCATGTTGGAAAAAAAAGTCTGGTTTCAATACACAGCCTTGGCTCTGAATTTTAATAGATTATTGGCCAGTTAAAATGCCACATGCCATCCAGGTGGATTTCAGGACCAGTGGCCAGACTTGTATTCAAAAATCGCATTTCGCTCTTTTTGTCGCCAAAACCCACCCATAGACAACATGGCGGAGCATTATGTCGGCCTAAATGAACACGGCCCGTGGTAATGTAATTTTTTTTAAAGCTTTTTCTAACTAAATAAGATTAAAACAAACATTACTACTATTTTGACGGACTTGGCATACAAATAGAAACACTATATCCTATATTCATCATTTCTGTTCAGTGAAATACTGCCAAATTCTACACACTGCACCGTTAAGGGGCTCAGGATGGAGTTACAGGAGGAAGTTTGTGTGGCAGAAAAGATAGCAGGAAGAGAGTAATAGTGGAGTCAGTAGGTCGGGGAATGGGTGCAATTGCAGACCCGATGGTTCTTAAAGGATAAGTTCAGTTCCTGCAGCTTTCACATTGTTTGTAGAATGAAGTAGAACAATATACTGCCAGAATGTACTGTTGTTGTGATGTTATCAAAAATGGAAATCGGAGTTGTCTCTAAAAGCGGGATACCTTAGCCTCGTTGGTCAGCTATGCAGTTTCTCGGCGTTTCCATGACGATGCACATCCATCAGCTTTCGGGGGTGGAGCCAGGGGTGAGGTATGAAGAGAGAGGCGGGTCTAAATTCGTTTATAAACAACCTCTCCACTTGTTTTCTCCCACATCGCTGACTAAACCTTTAAAGGTGCAGTGTGTAGAAATTGACATTTTAGCGACATCTTGTGTTCAGATTTTTGAATAAGCCCATCCATCACATCACAAAGCGCCAGGAAGTTCTTCTTCAGTTCAGAGGTCGGCCCAGTTACAAAAACATGTCTGGGGCGACACAGACTGTAATGGAGGAGTAAGCGTGAGCGGACCATGATGAAATATTGGTGAAACTAATGATTTTTGGCCAGATTAATGCCATCCAGGTTTTAGGACCAGTGGCAGACTTGCATGCCTATGTGCTACCATTATACAATATCTGCGATTTTGGATCTAAATAGAAAGAGTGGCTACAAACTAAAGCTCTTGGTTGGGCATGTTTAGAAATGGTGAACAAAATCGCTGCTGCTGACTAAAACTAAGGGCTTCTGTGGAGTTTGTATTTACTCTTTAACAAACTCAAAAAACTGAACTGAAGTTTTCCTAACTCACAAGAGAATGCACTGAAGTTTATGTAGGCTTTAACATTTGAAACCACAGCCCAAGAAATACATAGAAGCTCTAAATACCTCTGATGTCAAGGCACTGAGTCAGCACAGACTGATGCAAACCAGGAGTTTATAGAAGCTCACCACACCTAAGCAGAATCAGACCAGTCACCTGCACATAAACACACCCAGCCCTGCTCTGAGATGACCTCCCCAGTGAGATACCAGTGTGAGCCCCCTTAAAGATGGCCTATCACAGGTAAGCAGAACAAACTGTGAGTGAGATACAGAAACAGCAGGAGATTAGCAGGTCCTGCTTACCTAATCAGCAGCCTTTCATTACTACATGTTCTCATGGCAATCATATACAAGAAGTAGCCATTTAAAGTCCTCTGTCAGTAATGAAAATAAAGGCCTGTTTCATACTGGATGCTATATTTGTATAACAGTGCATGCCTGTTTGTATTTGGCAAGCATGTTATCAAGTCAACACTTGATGGAAAACTAACAGAAGTAGCAGACAATGACAACGAGCCATATTTACCTTAATTCAGCTGGTGTAATCTCCATGTGTGCGCCTTGGTCAAAGCTTCAATTTGTCTCTGGGAGATATTCCCCTTGTTCTTCAGAATGCTTTCTTTCTTCAGCTTTAGCAGGACAGTTATGCAATTTAATCTGGCTTCTTGGGGGAAGATTTATCGTGGCTCTTTATGAACTTTAACAGGAGCTCATTATTGGGTGTTATATATGGGGAGATGAGGCTGTGACAGCAGGGAGATGCCTGAGGCTGCAGGACATACTGTACATGTGTCCAGTGTGAAAGCTGTGGTGGCATTTGCCGATGTGACACAGGCATCTAGAATATCTCTATCCCCATAAATGAAAAGATTTTTTAAGGTCATTTTAGCATTCAACTAGATAATTGTTGAAGTGAAAATCAGTCAGTTTAGTAAGAAAACAATAGTGTCACATACTGTGTTCAATTCTTCAAATGTTTTAGCTGTAGCTAAATGAGTAGTTCATTTCCTCCTGAGTTGAGTTACGCTGCTGCAGAGCACCTGATCCTAAAACCTAGTCCTGATTGTGTAATATAGAAGCCCATGCATGTGATTATATATCAAGACTTTTTTTTTTTTTTTTTTTAAATATGCCAGATGTTACATGTTAATTTTTGACCGCAAGCTTCACATACTACATTTTGGACAGTGTTCTTAAACCCCTCATCACACAGCATCCCCAGGTGACCAGGGACATTTTTCTCTTCCAGTGTGTTTGCAAAGCTAACATCAGACAGGTTGGGGTGTTCTCTTGAGTAAGACACATTTTGTTATTCTTTGAGTAATACACAAGAAGCTAAAAAAATACAGCAATGATAATGTGAACACAAAGCTGATAACAACAAACAAAAACAAAGTGTCACTTCGCTTCCCTAAGGATGTGATGTCATTGTTATATTATGAAGCAAATGTAGAAATTTATTATATATACATAAGATGTGGCAAATGACACCCTTGACTGCACATGGAAGCCTATTTCCTTTTTTATGTAGAGAAAAGTACAGAAAAAGCTCTTTTTTTTATTTTACAATGTTTTTTTTTTTTTTTGCTTTGAAATATGTAATTGTTCCCACCACATCCTTTAGTCATTTGTTTTGTTTGCCAGCTTGGCCATTGTTCCTGTTAATGAGCTTGAAAGAACCCACGGTCACACCATGGACAAGCAGGAAATTGTGTGCAACAATGCAAAGCTTGCTGTATGCAAATACATTTTTGCAAAGAGTTTACAATGCTGAACCCAATCCATTAAAATTAATGACTATGCTATGTTTAGTATGAAACCTCTTTGCCAAAGGCATGTTCAGAGAAAGCCTGTATTCTTTTATATGAACAAAAACACATTCTTTTTGCTCTTTTATGATATTTTGTGATGCTTTGTATGTATATTTTCAAGTAAGTGCACAGAACAGGACTGCTTGATGTGTGGCCAGCCTTAAAGTAGCCAGCAGGGTGCATTAAAAGAGTAATGTCGCATAAATCATGTAAATGCACAGTTAGGATGTAACCAGTGATTTTTATAGCCTGCTATATGGGACACATTATTCAGATATGCGTCCTGGAGCAGTTTGAAGCATTACATCTCAATCCTCACTCTATTAGTGCACACCTCAGTGTTGATGGACATTACATCCTCTGTGTTGTTAACAGGATCCAGTGCATATTTTATTAGTGACATTTATGAGCAGACAATGCATGCACCAGGTATACAAGGTATGTCCTGCTGCACTTTAAGGCATAGAGCGTTCTGTAGAATCTAAAGAAAAACACTGAATGCTACCAACATGACACATTTATATATCCCCCTGTAGCTTTTTAAAGTTTAATTTATAATGCTTCATTACACTCAATCCAGTTTTTTATATAATTGAACATACTAATTTTATTAAATAAACATAGCTTAATATCCCTTTGAACTTTCACTCCTTATTTAAAAATAAGATGCCGATAAATAAAGTGTATCATTAAAATTACAAGATACATATGAAAAAATGAATTCATTATAAGATGGAGTTGAGAATGTTCAAATGTGTAACTAGAATTAATGTGACTGAGTATGTGCAGATGAAGTTGGCTGTCAGTAAACATTTAAGATTTAATGTGTGCCTACGATAAAATGAAACATTTTCATTAATTGAATTGATTTTATATTTCTTAGCTTCAAACTTGAAGCAACTTAAGCAAAAATTCTTATGAGAATTGCAAGTAATTCTGCAAATAAACCTAATCAAAATAAATTCGATTGGTTTTTAGAAGTTAACATGTAGAAATTGTTAAATTTACACTTGCATGCTCTTTTTAAACCTCTGTCTGTGTTGATACCCTGTGCAACTGTCCTGTCTGTAAGCAGCCTGTTCCTGATGTGGGACATAATAATTAACCCTATAACGCCAATTGTATCATATTTGATACATACTTTTATAATACCTCTATTTACTCAATATGATCAACAAATTACAAAAAAACAAACATCTGAATACAATCAGAAAATGATAAAAAATGTCCTCAAATGGATTATCAGTTGCCAAAAACACCTAATGTGTCAAACGAGATATGAAAAATCTATATGTTGAATTTTATGGACATTTTGATTTTTGCAGGATTTTAGCAGAAAGTTAAATAAAAATTTGATCTCCAAAAAATTAGAATTTTCTGGCTATAATCTACGGTCTTGGGTCTTACAAGGGTTAAATACTGCCTCACCGTGAGTCCTCTTTGGGACTTTCAGCACTTCTAAAAGACCACCTGAAGACCTGAGGCCCCTCACAGGCTCATATTGTAAATGCAAATCAGAAAAATAAGCTGCAGCAAAACCATTAAGAGACTTGTAATCCTAATAAACCTTAAAATATTTTCTAAAATATACTGGCGAGTCTTTGCAGGGGTAAAATATGGGCTCTCTTTTCAGTCTTTGTCAGCATCCTTCCAGCAGCTTCATTTTTCAACACATGCAGCTAACAATAAGATTTTGGGGGGGATGATCCACCTCAGATCACTCCCTTGATACATCCTTGTTTATCGTCTGTTTTTTCCACCTTGAAGTTTATTTTCACGCCCATAAATGACCCATTACCACCTTCATTAGAACCAGTGGAGACCTCTCAACAGACTCAGTGATGCCTTCAAGCTCCTTTATGTCCACACACAACAAACACATGTCAACATCATGTGTGCATGAAGAAGCGAGGGATAATAATCAAACAGGATTTGACAGATGATATTGTGTTGCTGATGATGTCTGTGTGCGTGTGTAATTTGCTCCTCTGTCATAATAGTCTGCTGCCATTATTAATAACCGTACATCTGTGGATGTACCGTATATAGACCCCCCCTTGTGGATGTGTATAGTGTACATTTACACATGTGTGCACCACATGTGATTGATGCCCCCAGCTTCACACCCGTTCAGCACCCGTTCAGATTTAGTGCCCCCAGACTCCCTCTGGCCCCGCCTCCTCCAGAGCACTGTAAACATAAAGCAGCCGATTTGCTTTATGACTCCTGTGCCTCGGACCTTTAGAGGATTTACTGTCATTTTATGTATTAGCTGATGCTGGAATGTGGAGGGTGATAATGACTGACAGTGAGCCAGTCTCAGAGGGGGTTGGGGGAGAGGGGAGGCCGGTTAATGGAATCAGCAGAACAGTTTACAGAAGTCAGTTCAGATTTGTTTCCAGCAGGTACAATGTTAGGCCTGTATGGCTGTGGTTCAGATTATTTTCAGGATGTATCCTTTAAATAACAGTTTAATAACTTTATTTATATATTTTTTTCCATCGATGGTATTTTATTTTGTCTAAATATAGATATAGTGGCCAAGTTTAACCTTTTTTTTTTACTTTTTCACAGGCAGCTTTGTGCTGTGCTAAACTCTTTTGCCCAAAAGACAAAAAGGGGTTGTGACAGCATCCTATCAAGAAGCACATATGCAACAATGATTCACCTAATTTCTCAAAAATCTAAAATCATCTAGCATTCTAACTGCTTGATATCGTAGATTACTAATGATGAATGCTTAAAGCTGACAAAATACGTGCAGACAGTGAGGTTTGAATTTCGGGCGTTGTTGGAAAACAAACTGTTTTCCATTAACGCCCAGTCTCAAAAACGATGCTGTCCAGCATGTAACTTACTGGACGTGTATAAAAATGCTCCATTGATGAGCTTAAAACTACATATCCATCCATAAATATCCACTGCTGTTTGGTGGACCATTCTGGCTTTAAATTCCGGTGTAAAATCTTTAAACATTTAAGATGAGACAGCAAAGTTCTAATTTATTGAGACTCTTGAAAATGTACATTTCCTTCCATATTTTAAAGATTCAACAGATATATAACAGATGTTAAAACTGTTTGAATCAATCTTGGTTAAATATCTGTCTCATCTTTATCATTTTTAATTTTTGATTTTCTTGTGTATTATTATTTTTTAGGAAGAATTGTTAAAACAGTGGTCTCGAGGATTGGTTTGCCTCCCGCTACACCCTGCCCTCTAAAGAATCCCACCCGGCTCGCAGATATGAAAAGAGTCATTGATAAAAACTACATCATGTCTGTGAAAAGATAATTTAATCAGACTTTCAAAAGTAACATTTTGCAGAGACACTAAACATTTTTGTCTGGTGCTGCATTCTTATTTGTAAATTGCTTTGGTCAGTTCCCTGAAATCACACCAAAGGCATTCTGGGAACTGCTGCATATGGTGATCACAATGCAAAGTAGATAAGACAAGTTTGTCTGCAAACACTTCTTTGTCGGCCAGCTTTAAGTATGCACTCTCACAGTTTGTAACGCAATGAAAGTGATCTGTGCCTGGCAAATACAAGCTTTTAGGGGTTTAATAGGGCGTTCAGTTATTCGATAGGTTTAATTTTTGTTTTGGTTTTGAAGGCAGAGAAGTACGAAAGCATGATGAGTATACATAGATGTCTAAGCCAAAGTACAAACAGATAGAAGAGGACACCGTTTTAATGTCACAAAGTCTGACCCCTCACAATGGTTTGACCGGAATAACCTTTGGGTCCAATATTTTCTTTATCTACATTATTTGTGCTGTCGGGGGTTAATGATCACATTTGATTTCTGGGCTGAGTTGTAATGAAATATGCCTGCACATGAATTGTGACACCAGCAGTCAAATGTTCATCGTCTGATTAATCTTGACCACTTGAAAAGTAAAATGTCTCTATCAACCATGTGATTGGTACAATTCAGACTTTGTGATACTCTCTCCACACTGCCACTATTTGACATTCAGAATTTCTTCTTAATTGTCTTTTTTCTTTAATATTTTGACTGTTGCCCTGGCAACAACATTTTGCGTCTGTTTCTCCTACGGCGGTGCTCCCGCATTATTTCTCCCCTCTTCTCTCTTCCCTTTCTATGTCTCTTAGAGTCAGGACGATGGCTATAATCATCTCTAATAGCAGATGACAGCTCCACATAAGCCTTGAAAGTAGCTTTTAGCCATCACATTTTACAACCCCAGGTCCTGACAGAAGATATGTCATCAGGCAACAGAGATGTTGGCAGACTCTTCTGCTTTCTGTTTCTCCTTTCTCTTTGTCTCTCTTAATGTTTTTAGACAAGTATGATCTTCAGCCCTCAATACCCTTTAGTACAGTAAGAGTGTGCTGCTCCATCACATTCTGCTTCCCATCTCAATGAAGTCCATGTAGACACAGTTGTAGATGCATCCACACTCATGTCCCCACAGGGCCCCAGATATGCTACTTGTTTTAGAATAAAAGTCTTTTTGAAGAGAAAGAGAGATAAAGGAGGGGAAAGGATGCCTGTTCAGCAGAAAGTCTCCATCTTTCCTTCATTTTATGATGCACTTTGGATTTTTAAGATATACCAGTGCAGCCAAAAAAGTTCAATACTTGGAGATAAACAGCTTTAAGAGAGAAGAAAATCTGAAAACTGATACTTGACTGCAGAAATCTCAGGATAAAAGCAATCAAGCAATAGATATAAAGAAAGCAGACCTTTTTGGATGTCTCCTGGATTCAGTGTTTTCCTGCATTCAGCAGCACCTCTTCCCAGCCCTTGTCAAATATGGTGTACAAATGATTTTGTGTTTTTCTGTTGTTAGTGAGCCCTGCTGTGTGAGTGAAATGCAGCTCAATATAATAAACTTGGCTTGTTCTCAGAGATGTGGGCCTGTCATGGGAACTTAACATGACTACAATAATCAGCAGAAATGGCTGGTGGTGTTAAGTGAGCTTCAAATATGCTTATATTGTAGCTAATAGCTTGTCAAAATGTGTGGGTATTAAGAAGAAAGAAAAAAACAAGGCAAATTTGTATTCTGCAAAAGATTTGAATATTTTTAGGTTGTAAAGTTCAGAGATTAATGAAGACTGTTATACTGTTACAACCCTGCTCATGAGCTGGAACAAAAGATGGGAGCTGTCTGAGTTTGAGCAGTAACGCAGGAATATTTATGACAAAAGTTGACAAAATTACCAACAATAAATATGTGAATATGTTATAATCTGTAAGACCAGCAGTGTGTGCATACTGGGTGTGTTTCATATTTATTTTATCAGTTTGCCTCTGATAGATGTTTGGTTTGGAACATGTTGGGGATAGGTCCCAATCCTATATCCCAAAATTTCTGGTTGCGCCCCTGGTCTTCCTTACTGACCCTGGAGTCAGGCTCTACTCCAAGCTTGGGATAGCATTGCAGTGAACGGTTATGCAGTCAGGCTTTAACTTTTTTGTTTCACTACGAGGATGCTACATGTGGCACCCAAAGAGTGTTTGAAGACTTGATTTTGTAAAGAAAAAGAGAGTCTGTCTTCTGCCAGGAAGAAATCCAAAGACAGCTACTTCATCCAAGCAAGCACCTGTCCAATTTGTTTGGGAACATTTCTGGCAGACATTTGCCAAACAGAACAGTAGTTAAGTTTTATAGCATCATGTTACTGTGTTAAAGATTCGTGGCTGAGACAAAGCTCCTTATGTGCACACAAGTCTCACAGATCAGCCAATAGACGAATGTTTATCCGCAGAAGAAGAAAAGAAGCATGTACCATCTGTAAAAAGAATGAATTGAATTTACAAGTACGTGATCCTTAGGCTACATTTAGAGCTGTCAGTGAAGCTCCAACGGAGGGTCGAGTCATGGGGAAGGAGTCTAGGGGGTGACATGGAGAGGGTGAGGTTGTGTGAGGAGGGGTTACCATATGGCTGCTGACAAGGAGAGGGGGCAAAGCTGACAGGGCCGAGGGAACGGAGATGGCAGGCAGGGAGGGAAGAGGAAATCACACTGGAAGGACAACATGCTCCCTTCTGCCAAGGCAGAAAGCAGCGGCGACCCGCACGTGTGTGTTAAAGAGTGTGTCGCTGACTGACAACACAGCTGATTGAATCCAACATGGAGGCCTGCGTCCTGACAGCACTGATGACACAAGTGTGGACAGAGCCTGAAGTGTATGAGTGACTGAGAGCCAAAGACAGAGACGGTAAGAAAGAGTGTGGGTATTGTCTCTGTTTCTGTGTGTGTGGCCCAGTGTGGGTGTCAGCCAGCTGGCCTGCCTCCTCCATGGGCCTGGGGAGACTCTCTACCAGCTGGGTAGACCAGGTGCTCGGCTGCCCCCTCATGCCCCCTGGCCCTCCCATTACTGCTGCCCTCCAGGCCCGCTCAGTCAACTGCCACTTGCTACCAGATCAATATTAGCTCACATGGAGGACAACATGTCATTCCACCACTGAGGGGTCAGACTACCCATTGTTAGGCAGCATCAAGTACAGTGCTGCATCAGAATGTAGGAAAAAGCATGTGCAGTGCATGTCCCTTGTGTATTTGTGATGAAAATTGGATGGTTAAAATATGCCACATTTGACATTAATTTGCAAGCTGCCCATACAAAGATCAGCATGAGTGCTGCCTGCTTTAGTGGCAGAACTTGACATTAATTCATCAAATGAAAAACAGACAACAACACTGACAACAACACTTTCCATCGGCTGTTCCCCAGATGAGCTTGTGACATATGATTATACAGTCAACTGTTCTGTTGTGTCAGAGCAAAACATGCTCCAAACCATTTCAATTTTATTTTCTGTACTCTTAAAAATTAAAAATAAAGTCCTCATGACTTCTGTGAATAGTTATATTATAGCACAACCTTCTGACAATCTGCCTCAACATTTGACTGACAAACTCACCTTGCAAAAGCAGCTGGTGTGACTGAATTGATGCAAGGCTACACAATCAGTCAAATGGCCCTTTTCCACTAGCACGCCTTGGCCCTACTCTACTCGGCCCTATTCGATTTGCAGCATGTTTCCACTGGCCTGGTACCTCCTAAAACAAGCTAGTTTTAGTACCTACTCCGCTCTGGTTCCAAGCGAGCTGAGTCCATATTAAAAGATGTCACCGACTGCCAGCTACTGATTGGTCAGACAATGTCGTCATCGATGAGTCATGAGCGTGACGACCTAGCATGCTAGCAGTAGCTACCATTAGCTTATCCTCATATGTCTTTTCTTGGTAGCTCGATTGCTCTCGTCCTCGGCTTCATTCTGTTTTATAGCTTCCAAAACTCTCCTGTGCTTCTCAAGGGGTATTTCTTCTTGCCACATGCAGCCTTCTTCTGCTTTCCTTTTTTACTCGGTTTGTGACCAAAAGCCACAGATTGTTGTGTCGCGCTCACAATGACGTCATCGCAGTGCCGCTCAGCTGTTTACAGCGACACTGCACCCCGTTGGGCAGGCGACTGGGGCTAATGGAAAAGCAGCACAAGGCAAATAGAGTAGAGCCGGGTAGAGTCGAGTAGAGTAGAGTAGGGCTAATGGAAAAGGACCTATAGTGTAACAAGACAAGAGGACATTGAGGGCCAGCTAGGCTTTCTCTGCTCTTTGAAGGTTATTTTTACCTCCACCAGGGAGGTTATGTTTTCAGGAGAGTTTGTTTGTCCGTTCATCCGTCTGTGAACAAAATAACTCAAAAAGTGATGGATGGATTTTGATGAAATTTTCAGGAAATGTTCAGCATGGGAAAAGGAAGAACTGATTCGATTTTGGTGTTGATCCGGGTAAGCGTCTGGCCGCCATGACGAAAAATGTGATTTTTGTGAATAACTACTGAACTAAAATAGATATTATGAATCCAGTTGCTAATGGTATGTTTTCATGGTCGAGGAATCTAAATATGTTGATGAAATAAAGGTAGGACTAATATTTCTGGTGAAAATCACAATATGGGTGAGGACTGTGGCGCTGGCAGAGGTCCGCGCTCTCCGAGTGCTTTTCTAGTTATGCCTGTGTTTGTCCGTCTGTTTGTATGTTATGAGTTTACGCAAAAAGTGCTGAATGGATTTTCCTGTAATTTTCAGGAGGTGTCAGTACTGGCCCGAACTTAAAAGTAATTCCATTTTGGTTGTGATCCAGATCTGCCATTAGGGAGCTATCAGTCAATAACTGTCAATTTAATCAAGGAAGGAGTTAAAAGATTATGAGGGTTACTTCATGGAACTACTGGTTTTAGGCATAAAGGATATACTGTATGTGAGGTACCTTGGCAAAAGGTGCAGTGCTATCTAGTTGTTAATAGTTTTGAAAATTTTGTAACTGAACTTTTTGCCGATTGAAACAAAATAACTCACTGCTTAACCAAATTTTATTTATTTTTAGTTGATGTGATTATCTTTTAAACTTTGCTTCAATCAGGTTATCTAGATAAAATTACAGTAACAGAGTACTTAAGAAGCAATTACACGAGAGGCAACAGTTAAAATATTATAGAACGCAAGAGGTGGTAAAAAACACGAGCAGCAAAATTTTGAATCAGTGGAAAACAAGTCCAAATAGTGAGTTTTAGAGGAAGTCAGTGTGTTAGCTTTCCTGATCTCCTCAGGCAGGTCATTCCATAATTTAGGAGCCAGAACAGAGAAAGCTGAGCTGCCCTTATTTGTCAGGTTTGACTGGGGAATGGTTACTACCAGAGGACTTCAGGTTACAAGAGGGTTTATAAAGATAAACTGATTTTTAAAAACAATGTAAACTTTGAAAGCTCATTAGAATGATTTAAAATATTCTTATTAATTATCTTAGCATTGTCGGCTAGCATTGGCAAGCCATAGCGACAAAATGTTTTCATTATTACCATTAAGGATTACTAAATACCATATTTTACAGGTGTTCAAGTGCTTTCTCTTACATTTGAATATATGCAAGTTTTCTTGTTGATTATAGAGGTTGAAGTGACACATTTAACCCCTTAAATTCCACACGAAGAAATACATTTGCAGAGAATTATTTGTTGGTAAAACAGGGTTCCTTCCTCTTCATCTAGCAACATTTTAGGTTTTATTTTCAGACCTACCAAACAGGATGGAGATATGAATCTGTTAAGGGCTATTCTTCCCATGGATGGATTTCTTTAATTTCTTCAAAAATATGATTTGTTTTTTTTCCATATAAAGACATCACAGAGATTGTTAACATAACCTTTAGCCTTGCTCTTACTCAGAGTTTTTGAAGGAGCTGTGTAGCACAGTCACTTCCATTTTTTCCACAGTTTTTAGAAAATAATATTTATGTACAGCAGCATTAACCAGTAGGTTTGATTAGTGTTACATACACTATTCAAATAGGTGAGTGAGGATAACAAGTCAAAGTTAGCTTTACAGAGTTTTAAATACAGCAATAACACGGCAGTAAAAAAAAGTCAACCGTACGGTCACAATGCCAGTCAAAGAATTATGACAATTTTTTCCCAAAATGAATTAAAAAGATGCTGCTTGGGCAACAGTTTATCTGATCATTGTAGTCTGTAAACTGTTGCAACGAGGAGGGCTCGCTGACTGGTTGTTCAGTGGACCAATTAAAGCCAGCAACAGGTCAATTTCATGCATTTGTATCGTCCTTCTAATTTATCATACAGCATTGTTATCAGACATGAGCACTATCAGTCATCTAAATGAAACGTTCAAACCAGGTAAGATTTGGGCTCTTTAAGTTTAAGCTATGCTAGTTTAGGTTTGGTTTTAACTGGCATAAAATGGGCAACCAGTCAATGCATCACATACTGGCATGTACTGACAGCACCATTTGCCTTTATTGATATGCAGCCAAATAATAACTTTAGCATCTTCTTGAGCTCATCTTGGCTGCAGGAACACGTTTGCTGACAAAGCTCCAAGGACACTGATGAGCTGAATGCTGAATATGCACATCAACATCGCTTGCCTTTTTTTTCCGTTTGGTACATGAACTGCAGCACAAGCACCAAGATTGTTTTCATTGCTGCTTAAGAAGTGGCACAAAAGTGATAAGTGGGTAATGACTTCTAATTAGCAATGTCCCAAAAACATATCAGCAGTAATCAAGTACATTTCATAATGTTTCTGAACATCTGTGCGACACTGAACGTTTCATCAGTGCATGTTGAATAATGGCTCCGTTTTAATGCTGCATCAAACTCTTAATAGCTGCTTTGTACCTTTTCACGTGCGGGTTCACTTTAGAGCTGTCTAATTCAAAACAGGGATTCTCAATTATGCAACGTCCCATTTACATATGCTAATTAGGATCATATTAATTATGTTGAAATTGGGTAATTAGCCAATCTCAATTAAGGCATTGTTCATTACACTAAATGCACAGGAAAGGTGTTTGAAGTTTTTCCCCACGCCTTTATTCGTTTCTGTGTGTGTGCAAGTGTTATGTGTGAGAAACTGGGCTGCCTGCCACATCTGAATCAAGCCTCGGCGGCGCATTTAATAATTTAAGCATCCCAGCTCATACAAGGGATGCACCCACAGCTTTCATCGTTACCAAGCATATGGTTCTGTAATGAGCCTGCTTGCTTGTAAAATAGTAATGCCAGTGCAGAGCAGAGCAGAAGAGACAACAGCCAGACTTTTTTTCCATTTCTTTTTAGCTGCTCAGGCTGGTCCCGCTGCCAGCAGTGGCAGATGCATTATACAGGCTTGTTTGGGTAAACGTGTTGCTAAGATGATGCTGATGCAGTTGTGAAAGGAAATAAAGGAATAAAGCACAGAGGGGGGGATGTAAGGATCAGGAGAAGTTAAATGTAATTTCAGAAAAACATCTTCACCTGCAGATTTAGATACTGCTCATGCAGATGTGGCACAAACAAACGGCAAATAATAGTTTGCACTTTGCAAGGCAAAAAGTCATATCTGGAAAAGACCACACTTTTGCAAAAAACAAACAAACAAACACTAATTTGGTCTCATTCACAGTCACATTTACTTGAAATATCCAGTTTAAAGCGATATTCCGGGATGGAATAAGTTGGGTCCTATCACAAGGTTTAGGGCAGAAATTACCCCTACAGCAGTGTTTATGTGCAACAGAAGCCCAGGGCGCACGGACCAAATCCTCCCTCTCTGCTCCCTGCCTGCTCGTATGCAGAGTTCCTCTGCACTCAGACGGGGCCATATTTTACTTGACCAAAAACACACATAAACGGACTCCCACCGAAGAAATCTGATATCGGTCTGCATTCACGCTTTATTTAGAGAATTTTCAGCGCGTTACTTTCACACAAAACACACGCTAAATAAGGCTCTAGTTCTCATTGGGTAAATAAAAGCGGCCTCCGCTGCAGAAAGCTGTGGCTACGCTGCAGAGCCTCCGCTGCAGTTGTGGCTGAGCAGCGGAGGCCGTTTTACGACCTAGTTTTGTTAGATCTGGACTTCATTTCATTACTAACAATGAGAACATTTCTCAAAAAAAAAAGATATTGTCACTCCACTCTTATTTTGGTGAGAGTTTGTTCTACATAGTGGCTTTTGTTTTTTGTTTGCTTTATGCAGCAGTAGCAACCACCACCTGCATTATCTGACCGGCCTGTGATGATTGTAATTGACAGAACGATTGTCCAATCACCTGCTGGATTTGCTTTTTAAAGGTTCAGCCCATTCCCAGACACTTTCAAAGGGCAGTTGATAGACAAATACAGTATATTGAACTGCATGTCTTGTATATCAGGTTTTGTTAAATCTCTCTCTCTGAGATAATAAAGCATTTGTTATTGATCAGACTAAGTTTCACATCAAATCAACAATTCTGAAGTCATGATAACCCCTGAAACATTCATCAATGGTTCAGCAGGTGAACAAAGCACGATACGTATTTGATGTTGTTTTAAATGCCATACAAAATTAAATTAAAACACTGAGAACAATAAGAATCTTTGCAGTATAAAAATCAACATCCATCCACCCTACACATTATTTCAGAATGCACTGGCAAAAAACTGTTTTATGATAAGATGAAAACACCTACAAATGCAGAAAGCATTTTATTCAGGTGGAGAAACCACAAATAATCGGACTTTTGTGAACGCAGCAGGATTCTGGATGTGCTCACTTCCTTCTACAGAGCCTGAGGCATTTTGGGACATGAGAATTTCTCACTTTCTGTTCTGGGACACAGTCTTCTTCCCTCCCTCTGCTCCTCCTTATCTCCTCAGGAACTGTGGTTTTACATGTGTGTGTGTGGGTGTGTGTACATTTTAGTCTCACACACAGCAGGGGATTATCATCTGCACGGTGCTAAGAAAAGATGATGAATGACGTTCTGCCCTTCGACTGTTCTTGAATAGTAAATTACCTTTCTATCAGCTCCTGATGGAGGGAGAAGTCGTCATTCAGAGGTGCTGTGTAACACAAGAAGTGCAAGGTCAAAGACTTAAATGCAGTGACCTTAAAGTTCACTTCATATACATGTCTATAGGTGACAGCCAAATGATTAAAACGGTGCGACCGCTGGTGGACCTTCAAGGCTGTCATCATGTCAGTGTCATCTTTTTCCTGAATCATTAACATAAAAATGTCCAACTTAAAGACAGAGATATGAACTAACTACATCTCTGGCATATTAATCTATGCACATAAAGAGGCACTGTGTTTGGGGGGTAGCCTTTTTAATTAATTTATAATTTGTCCGTGCTAGCACTTGCTTACGCTCGAGGCCTTATACTGTCAGCCTGTCCATCCACTCGACCCCACCAGATTTCCTTTTAAGAGCTCTCTTAGGTGTCTTAGATTTTCTTTATATATTGCAGCAATGCCCACCCTGCCTGAAGAATGAATGGATTGAATTCTGGAGCTACAAGATCAATAAACTGACCCACCAGGTGCACTGTAAACCCAGATTTTGTTTTTAATTAAACTTCTGAGTGATCATTTCTTAAACTTTTATGTATTGTAAAAACCTGCTTTCATTACTAAACAAAATTAGTTGATTGTGCTATTTAGCTGAAAGGAGTCATTGCACTAATCATGTTTAGTAGAGTTAACTTGGTATGTTAAGTTTCATAAGAAAGGGGAGGGATTGTTGATTGATTGTCTGTAATGCTGCGTTCACACCGCAAGTGACCCAGCTACTAAAATCGCGTCGCCCACTGACGTAGCGTCGCACATCCATAAAAACCTCATTTTGGTCACCGCTGCCGTCGGCCGTCGCTCGGGGATGTCATGTCCGCTCAAGTTTCACTGCGATCATGTCATATATCATATAATAGGATGTATAAGCGGCGTTGATGGCGCAGTTGGATAGTGCGCTTGATCAGTGATCGGGAGGTTGCAGGTTCAAGCCCAGCTCCAGGCGACACATGGCATTGTGTCCTTGGGCAAGACACTTAACCCCAAGTTGCTCCCACTGCTGCGTCAGTGGTGTGTAAATGGGCATGAAAGGGCGTGAATGTGTTAGAAATACTGATGGATAACTAACACAGAAACTCTGAACCATCAGTGAGTGAATGTGAGAGCCAATGGGTGTGAATGGGTAGGTGTGACTTGCGGTGTAAAGCAGCTTTGAGTAGTCCAAGACTAGAAAAGCGCTACATAAGCTCAAGTCCATTTACCATTTTACATTATTCCAGCTGTATCCTTTTCACTCACTTATCAACCACAAAACACTGCAGCAGATACCCTGCAGCAGCATAATCATGTTTAGTTTTAGCTTGTGTAAAAAGTTAACATTCCATGTTAGTAAAACTCAGCATATTTAGTTTCAGATTGTGTAAAAACTAAAGTGGTATAGGGCAACGGGTTTCCACGCGATTTGCGAGTTCGGGTTAAGAGTGTGGACTGTTCATTATAGTTCACCAGTCCATCTGGGAGACAGCCCATAGAAAGTGTTGAAGTTGAAATGGGCAGCACCTTATTAAGCATAGCCAACATGTGATTGGATGATCGTTCCATCAACCACATCAATTACTGGCCATTCAGGTAGCCTTTATAAGCTATGAGCAATTGCATTTATCGAGAAATTCTTTCAGTGCTGTTTGTTCTTCATTTAATAAAGAAATGTGATCAGTGGTACTGAAGTCTCAGTACAGCATTAGCATAAATGCTAATCTCTGTACGAGCAGTCACCTCCTGCTCACCCCATTCATAGTTCCCACCTTCTGCTCTTAAGGATGCTGATTTGGTCTTGTTGCTTTTGACCTCTCACAGTTTTGTAGATTCAGAGCTTGGCAAAATGGATCTGCTTCATTACAGACATTGAAACAGGCAGATCCAGCTGTACTGCAAGATCAAGATCGTGGTTACTTCTGTAAAAATCTCAAGTTCATACCAGGTGTGAAAAAGATATCTCAGAGGGTGCAATGAGGTGTTTGTATTTCATGACTATCCATGGCTTGTAAATATTATATCTCAGGGGCTAACTAAAAGATTCAAATAATCAAGCAAAAATTGTTCTCTGGAGAACAAACTGATTCGATTTTGATGGTCCTGACCTGACCTTAAAAGTTAAAGTCATTAGGGCTTATGCTCACCCCTTGCATGTGAACACAATACCACCAGAGATTCATGGGATTCATTGGTTAACCTAATTTTGTACTTGATGCTGAATGCAATATCTCAAGGATGCTTTGCACACATTTCAACTCTGACCCAAGTATGCATACTTTGAAGAATTCAAAGGTCAAAGTCTGTGGGTCTCATGGTCATCCCTTTCTGGTGATTGTGATATCTTAAAAGCCCATATTAACCTTGGTCATATATTTGTTTACAGAAAGCCTATTGCAGGGCATAGCTGTTATGATGAATTCAGGTGTTGAGCAGCACTTAACTGACCAATAACCACAGAGTTGACCAGTCAACCAATCAGAGTAGATTGGACCTACATGAAGCGGGGAGCCGGCCTTGCACAACAGCTGGATCCCCTGATTCATTGTCTGTAATCAGGTAAATCCATCTTGCAAAGCTCCATTCTACAATGATTGGGAGTGGGGGCTACAGGCGAGATAGCAACTGGAAGTACCTACATACTTAGAGATTAGTGTTGCGACTGACATCTTTAGTTTTGTCAAATATAGACTGCAAACATGCTCCCACATGTTCTCATGAGACTTTGTTCTCAGAATGCCAACAGTTTCAGTTTTACACCATGGCAGGAGCACCAACCTACTACATAATCATATTAATATATAGTAAATGTGACTGATGGAACGATCATCCAACCACCTTCTGGATTTGCCTTTGAAAGGCTCTGCCCATTCCCAAACGCTTTCTATGAGCTGCCGTTGTTGCCTGAAATACATTGTATGGTTCCCCTGGTGTTTCAGGTTAATAGTTTAAAAGGGGCAGGAGCTCGAACAGACAGTCTCAGACAGAGAGAAAATACAAGATTATTAGAGGCACTGGGTATGGAAAAATCTTTTTTTTTAAAACATCTGTGCATTTTGAACATAATCTAACAGTCAACAAAATTAAGTGTATAAGTTTGATTTAAGGCAAAATATAGAAGCACTGTAAGGGGTCTTTAATCAAGACAGTGAATGCCCACTCTGAATGAAGGACAAGAGGTTAGATTTTTGCTTCCTCAGTAACGCAATCTCACTTTAATCCAATACTCACTTTAATCTCTAAATACTCTATACATTTTCTTCAAAACCAAGAATGTCTACCTTAATTCAAAGATGAACTGATTACATTTGCAAGGTCATAGATTAAAGATGTCATTAATATACACATCATCCCGTATAATCTCAAAAACACATTTAGGGCTTTATGTCCTTCTTTGCATTAAGTCAGTTCTGTCTTAAGGATTGACTGGTTGGATTTGGGAGGTTAAAGGTGAATGCCATACGGTCTTATGATTAGAACTCCTCTGTCAATGAAATATCTCAAGAATGCCTGGAGGTATTCTTTTTGAATTTTGCAAATATGTGCACCCTGAACTTGAGAAGTTGGACCTCTAAGGCCAAGGTCAAAAACTCTCATGGTCATTCCTTTAAGAAGATATCAACTATTTACACACCTACAAAAAAACACCCAGCACTTTCTCTCAATCCACCCCTGTACCCTCACTGTCCATATGTCTCATTGAAAAGGTGTCACTGCCGTATTTTTACTGTATACCTCTCTGAGGCATAACACCACAAGAAAGCAGTTCTAGTTTTAGTACAAGAACAGGTTGAGAGGGAATAAGTGTCCTATTTGTGGAGCCTCATTTAACCTGAACACACCCTTGCTTGGTAAAAATGATTTTTCTTATTTTTGCCCATGATGTCTCCTTAGGGGGGACTAGATTGCACCCAAGTGTCCCTGTGACACTTGTTCTAAGTGCCTCTCTTGTTGATCCAAGTGGCCCGCTCTGATCAGGCAGAGAGCTCTTCTGGTTTGTCCCAAATGTCCCCGAGTTTAGCTCAAGTGCCTCTTCTGTGTCCTTTCTTCAGGGCTAAAAATGAAGTGTGCCTTTTACGCTCTTAGCGTTTCAAGTCAAGGGCTGTGCACAACTTTGTGACTGAACTGTAACTATAAACTCATTGTGAGAGATTTGGTTTCCTCATTGTTTTTTGAAATATTCGATAATTTGTTAAATAACAGTGAAAAAAAAGTGTTTTTTTGTTCATAACACTTACTTTATGTCTGTCATGTTAAATACATGTTTTCTTGTCTGGGTCTACTTCTTTTGAAAGTCTGGATAAAGCCTCTTTGGCTGTATGGGTTGTGCATAATTTTCTCATCTATGTTGTTTTTTTTAATATGTTGTGTTTTACATGGAATTGAGCAGTACAGGTCATGAGCAAAATGAGTTTGGCTTTTATTTTTTGTGTTTTCTCTAATCCGATCCCAGTGTAATCTCCAATCAGCTTTACTTACACATATATTTATTAATTATTGTTATTGTTGCGTCTGAAAGTGGATCCAGGATTTTATTTTGTAGAACATAGTTGCGCACTAGGGAAGTTTTCCTCATTTTCGATATTGGCTACAATTGTCAGGGGACAGAGATGTTGGACATTATAAGTGGCCTACGCATACAAATTGTAGAGCAAGATAAAACAAGATAAGATAAAGATAAAAACAAGACATTGTAAAAAAAACTGCAAAAAAACAGCAGGAAAAATAGATAAGACAAGATATAAAATGTCCTAAAAATAGTCATTTAAAATGAGTGTGATCTGTATTTAGGAGCGTAATAGCAGAGAATGAAGGACTTTTGAGTAGCGATTAGTTTTACTTTGGGGCACATTATAATGTCTGCCTGAAGGCATAAGAGAAAATTCCTATGACCGAACATGATCTGGTTTAATATGTGCTACTACTGTTTTAATATTATAATTTTGTCGTTGGTCTAACCCACCGGCTTTCTTCCCACAATGCACTGTTTTTTTGTACTGAAGGAATGCTGTCTGTGATGAAATCATATACAGTCTGAAATCAGCTCACTTCTAAACACTAACATGTAAACAGAAAAACAAATATGGATCAAGTGTTTTTCACCTGAATCAGACCAAAACAACCAAGCTGCATTGACCAAAATGCTCCCATATCATTTTTACAGTCTTTTTAAATCTCGGCAGGACTCTGAAGTTGGTTGTTTCAGGAACTGAAGTATGATTTGAGTTTGTTAAGGTAATGATTTTAAACTTGATGTAAGCTCACACTAATTCATACGAAGGGAAATGCTACAGACTGAATCTTGGTGTCTCTGCTGAGTAAAAATTGGCATGTGTTCTTGAGAACTCTTTGAAACTCATTTACTTCCAGCATACAGTCACAGCTGATATCAGTAGAAGGAAACCCTCTGTAGCTGCTGTTGCTGTCAGTGAAAAGAACATCGGTTCGAGGAGAGAACAGCAACCACATAAAATGGCTGGTTTACGGTGATTTAGGAGCACTAATTATTACAGTCATAAATGTAACTACCTTGATCCACAGACACTTATTATCTGTGATAACTTTTAGTGATGCCAACTGTACATTGTAAAGAATTTAAATCGGAGAAGGAGTCGGGTAATTTTCTTGTTACATGCCACATTAAACTGACAAGTCCATAAAAACAATCCTGTCCTTAAGAAACAAAACACTTCAAACAGCAACAGGCAACAATGTCTCAGTGGGAAAGTTCAACATCGAATCTGTGGATCCTTCAGTCTTTAGATTTTTTATTGACATATAGGGCCCTAATCTCCTGGTGCAGTGCAGGGTGGCACAGGGTGGCGAGCCTGGTGCACCCTGTGCAGTGGTAATTTTGTTCGGCGCATAGTTGTGCACAGACAATTTTGCAATTGAGTAGACTGGCTGTGCCGAGATGGTGTGGTGGCTCACCAGGGGGAGGTGCTGACAGATTCAGCTTGACGTAATGACAATTATGTGCCAAAATACTGCATGGGAGGTGCCCTGCAAGCTTGCCAGCTCCAACCTGGTCACTTCTTGGTGCAGGTGAAGCGCACCCTGTGCAGTGGTAATTTGGCTGACTGGCGCACTGTGTGCACTTGCCACCAAAACCTCAGAGACAGGTCTCAAGAGTGTCAGGCACATTTCAAGGAATAAACATCACAGCAACCACTATTTAAAGAAACCGTCTGAACCAGCATATAAATTTGATGTTGGATCAAAGACGTTTGTCATAATGGAAACTTAACCTGACGGCAGCTGGAAGTTTGATGCAAACAAGTTCACATCTCTCAAGACTCAAACAGCCTCATCATCCTATACGCAGCATATGTCTGGCTTCTCTCATTTCATGAAATTCAAAAGAAAAGAGAGAAAAAAAAAGTGAGAAAAAATAGACACTTGCCAAATAAGTGTAAGTCACTCAGTTAAGGATTTACCTGTTATTGCCCATATTTCTCTGTTTTTATCTTTATTCTTAACGTGATCTAAACAGATGGACTACATCATAGCAAGGAGGATGAGGAGGAGATATCGGGAAAGAATATATCACTAAAGGTTCTGCTATTTGGCGATGACAGACCAGGAATGCAGGTGATAACAAGCATGATGAATGGAATAGCGTGCTGCTGAGTTTAAATGTAATTGTCACTTAATTTTGAAACAGGAACAGATTACATTTGTCCCGCAAGGTGGTCCACATGGTGACGTGCCACACCGTGGCCACTGTGGATCAGTCAGACCGATCCGTCACTGTGCCTCATCTGCAGTGCATTTAAAGGCAAAGAGATGCATTCATTTGATTAGTGGAGATGTGTTAAACCCACTCATGCCTTCTCTCCTCCCTTGCGCCAATGGGAGGGACGGAGACTTGAGATGCGGGTCTAATCGTCAGCAGACAAACTGCGTGGCAGCTTTTTTTACTCCGGTGCAAAAAGCTGATATCACGTTGGTGACATCACCCGCGCCCTGTAACATGACCATGTTAACAATGTAAAGGAGCATGGAAGCCGTGGGCAAGGGAGTGAGCTGTTTTCTGCACTTTGTACTTTTGTCCCTCTTTAAAAATGTACAAACTTGGCGCAGACTGAATGAAATTCGAGCGCTGATGATACAAAGGTGGATGGAATTTGTTGCTGGGATGGCAAAGAGTCATGTAATGGTCCTTTTCCATTAGCCCTACTCTACTCTACTCAACTCTACCCGGCTCTACTCTACTTGCCTTGTGCTGCTTTACCATTAGCCCCAGTCACCTGCCCAGCAGGGTGCAGTGTCGTTGTAAACAGCTAAGCGGCACTGCGGTGACGTCATTTTGAGCGCGACACAACAATCTGTGGCTTTTGGTTGCAAACCGAGTAAAAAGGAAAGCAGAAGAAGGCTGCAGGTGGCAAGAAGAAATATCCCTTGAGAAGCACAGGAGAGTTTTGGAAGCTATACAACAGAATGAAGCCGAGGACGAGAGCAATCAAGCTGCAAAGAAAAGATGTATGAGGGTAAGCTAATGGTAGCCACCACTAGCATGCTAGGTCGTTGCACTCATGACTTATCGATGACGACATTCTCTGACCAATCAGTAGCCGGCAGTCGTTGACGTCATCTTTTAGTATTAACTCAGCTCGCTTGGAACCAGAGCGGAGTAGGTACTAGCTTGTTTTAGGAGGTACCGGGCTAGTGGAAACACGCTGCAAATCAAGTAGGGACGAGTAGAGTAGGGCCAAGGCGTGCTCGTGGAAAAGGGCCATAAGTTACAGATGGAGGGAATGGGTGCAGTGTTATGCCATCAGCATGATACACCGACATCATGACGTAAATTACTGAGTTGACCCGGGTGTGACTATCCCACTGAAGCCAGATAAAGAAGCAGATAAAAACCTGTGTTGGTTGCAGGTTGAAATGCCGATTCAAACTGCTGTCAGGTGTCGATTGTATTACCTTTAAATATTTTTTTTGAGCAGTCTGAAAAGGGTATGACTCTGTTGAGTTGCCTTTGCTCTTTCTTTGTTCTATATGTCCTCGTCATGGAAGTGGCACCTGCAAACACAAGTGCTACCCTGAAGAACAATGAAAGTGGGTTCCTCATCCCTCCTGATGGGTTAAACCCAGTGAGCTTTCTGTCACCATTGGTCAGAAAGTCCTGAAAACTTAAATGTGTACTTTTCTGTTTTCTTGCTCAAGCAACACGTTGGAAGGGTGATGTTTAATAGGAGTGGTGGGGACCCAGAAGTATTTTCAAGCATACTAAATATTAAAATCAATTTCAGTCCTGTAGCCCATTTTTCCATTTTGTGTTTTAAATCCAAGCCTAAAATCAAAATGATAAAATACTTAGCATTTTTGAATGAATAACAAAATAACCCATCAGTTTTTCCATTTATTTATTCATTCATTTTTTTTAAATTGAATGAACACAGGGTACATGGATTTATGATGACTGTGGTGAAAAAGCACTGAGCTTTTGGATGACAAAAAACAGTATTAAAAACTCAAGTCCATTTACCTTTTACCCTAAAAATAAAGCCTGTGTCACTTGTAATAAATAAATAAATATATTATTAGTAGTAGTATTTTGCTATTTTGTTATAAAATATACTCCCTCAGAGATCTTCTTACAACACAATAAGCCAAAAAAATGTTTTCTTTTGTGCACGAATTTCAAATTCTCCTTTTGTATTGATATCTCGACATATACTTTACACTCTAGACTTTTAAGGTTAAATATGGCTCACACAAACAGCCATTGTACTTTTTAACTTTATCTTGATGCTGGCAGATAAAATTGTTATTCATTTTTTCAACTTCAGCCTTCCATAATTGTTGATTACAATATGTTCCATATGAGACAGATAGTGACATTTCGGGGTGCGCATTGTGTATTGGCAAAAATCTGGCAATGTGCTAACCACTATACATTGATGACAATACGATATATTATAATAAACACCAAGAACCTTTGATGGCAATTAACAACTACAGAATTAATGGTATGGGAGTTCAAAATAAAATTAGTAAAATTAATTCCAGACTTGTTCCAGATTCAATGGTTTTTGTGTGCATAAAACTGTTTTATAAAAGGCAGATTAGTGCTAATTTTGAAAGCACTTCTAGGTTTAGTTTTTGTTCGTCTTTTGCCAAGATATATTTAGTTTTAGTCAATTCAGTCATCTTATTTGTTTCAATTTTAGTCTTGCCTTAGTTGATGAAATTTCACAGAGCTTTCTAGACTAAATGTAATGTAAATTTAGTTGGCTGAAATAGAAAGTGTAAAGGGTACGGCTTTTTTATGTTTCCTTGAATTTCTGATGTCGTGTTTTACTCTGCGTTTCTCATTATCACTAGCTCATTTCATAGAACAAGTCATTATTTTATCACCTCATTAGCACTGCTACGGTTTTGATGCCAAGTAAAAACACACCAATAGGCCATATTGTAACATTGTGTGCACTTGTTTTATTAGTTACTGTCTAGTTTTTGTCAGGGAAAAAAAGGTTGTTGATGAAAACTATGATAGAAATAATTAATCAAGAAAATTTAGGCAGAGTGACTTAAAACCCCAGTCACAACTTTATCCACTTCTGCACAAGCACGACAAACAACTTTTCAAATAAAAAAGGATTCATTATCTCTAATTCAGGTTCCAGGAGTAATTAGTTGAGCACATTTCTCTTCTCTTTCCCATGTTAAATCAGACTTGTGATATTTCGTATATCAACATTTTTTAAATATTTGAGGACATTTTTCAATGACCTGCAAAATGTATTGCACAGCTGTGTTTGCTCCAAACTTTTACAGTTTACCAAACTGATCACAGCATCACACCACAGCTTTAAATCACCCTTTACACTCACCCTACTCCCCACATAGTTTGTCCATGTCTATGTGTTCCTGTAAAGCTTCCTTAGGTCCCCTGGATGCATCATTGATTTCTAAATTTCAAGCTGTCCTTATTGGATTCACACACAGACATTGGCCTCATGTTTGATCTCTACCACTAGGGGGAGCTGTGGATATTCTATTACAGGCCTGATAGGGTATTTTGGCAATGTGTGAAATGTAAAAGAAATGCCAAAGAATCAAAATTTTACATAACATAACATAACATAACATAACATAACATAACATAACATAACATAACATAACATAACATAACATAAAAAACACAACACAACATTACTTGTACAGTAGCCCACATAGGTATAACATTCCATCTTAATCTGTATTTAAAAAGGATGTTTTTTTTTAAAACCACATAATTATGCATGTGAGCTCTCTGTGCTGCATATCTGCACAGAAACCGGCTTTGTTTTGTCCTCTATAATTGCACTTTCTGTACAGCCTTCCAGCAGAGATAGGCCAGTGTTTACCCCTTGATCCGCAGGCTTAACAATGGGAGGGGGGAAGATAGAGAAAGAGAACTCTAAGGTAACATTTGTCACTGGCAGTCTGTCGCTCGCCTGATTGAATTCATGGAGAAGAAAAAAAAGAGTGGCGAGACTCCACTGGGGCGATGCTTGACTGCCTCTGATCTTCATTTTCCACCTCCCCTGTTATTTCTTCCTTTTCTTTCCCTCTTTCTCTCTGTGTGTCTCATCCCTCTCATTTCATTGGACTCAGATCTCTCCATCGCTCTAACCTTTCATTATGACAAGACAAAGCTTTAATCTCTCACGAGCCATTTCCCCTTGTGACAGGCTGAGTGAGCGCTGACGGCCATGACACTCACACACACACACTTACTCTTCTACAGACACACAGGAGGTGTGTAGTTCTGATGCAGGTATGTGACTGACTCCAGGCAAAAGTGACACTTAGAGCCAGAAAGTAACAGAGTGGGAAGTGGAAAAGAGAGGTAGCTGCAAAGCAACACAAGACTTCTAACAGATGACAGCACAAGTCACAATTTTATCCTCTTTTCGTTGGCTTTCACCAAATTTCAGAACTTAAAAGTTCATCTTTGTAGAGGATCAGATGCAGCTCTTTTACCCTCCTCATTGGAAACCCTCGGCTCTGAGGTGGCAGGGAGGCTATGGGAAGTCTATGTTGATTGGCTGCTGAAAGTACGTCTTATTGGAGGGAAGAGGATGGGTTAGATGCATAGGTAACACTTTCTATGAAGCCCGTATTTATAATGCATTATAACAGTATCCGTGATGCATTATAAAGCATTCATAATGCCTCATAACTACACTTATAAGCAAACATAATGCTTCATAATGCTTTATTTCAACGGTCATAAAAGATTATAATGTTGTTTAAAATGAATTATAATGACTTGTTCGATGAGGGCATTCATAATGCTTCATAACTACATTATGATATCACTTATAATGACGATAGAGCTAGTCATTATAATTTATTATAAGTGATATCATACTGTTTTATGACTGTTGATATAGTGCATCATAAAGCATTATGAGTGTAGTTATGAAGCATTATGAACGCATTATAATGCATTATGGATGCCGTTAAAATGCATTATAAATGTGGGCCTCATAGAAAGTGTTACCAATGCATATTTCAGACAACAAAATAATATTTAAAATAGCTTTTCAAAGAAGTCATTTTACAGATGATGTGAAGGAAAATGTCCATTGAAAAACAGTCAAACTAAACAAAGATTTTGTATTGATTAATAGTAGAACTAAAGCAAATAAGACACATTCAATAACATATCTCATTTATGTTCTATTGCCTCTATATCTTTTTTTTTATATCTTATTTTTTCTAAATTAATAACTTTTATCTTTTTATGCCTTTGGTCTTGTTGGTTTCAGATTAAGTATCCAGTTTCCTGTGCTACCTGTGATGTCAAGTTGAAGTCCAATTTTTTAACACACGAATATTCCCTTCTCTCCCTCTGTTGCTCGCTTCACCTTTCAGAACGTGTGTGCTCAGTCTGTTTGAAAAAAAGATCCCCTTATTAACAGAGGGGTTTAATATCATGCCAAAACTCTATATCTGAGCAGATGTTTAGGCAAGAAACTTTTAAAACAGGCCGTAAAATATTACAAGATGTGTTATATTAAATTGTTGAGGAGTAAAATATAGCATTATTATATCAAATTATAATACATAAAGTATTTGTCTTAACAAAATAAATGCTCTATAGCTGTACCATAACACAGATGAAACTTTGAATGTGATGTTCATGGGAAATTGTACTAGATTTGATCGTATTGCCAGTCTGAGAATTATTTGATGACCTATTTAGGTAATACATTTTTAATGACAATGGTACTCTCAAACTTATTTCATCTCTCAATTTGATAAGAAAACTGCTCAAAGCTTTTATTTGGAGAGAAAATACATTTTAAGCCCTTTTTAGGTCTTCATCTGAATTCCAATAACTTTTTTACCCTGAATGCTAGATATTAAAAATTCCAGGACCTGAAGCACTTGAGCAAACCCTGCATTTATGCCTCTGCACAAACCCAAACACTTTGTAAACACTTGTTTTTGAAAATGCTTGACCACAATGTTATGTTGTAATTGAACTATTACTACAGGGGACAGGCAAAAAAACTTTTAACAGGCTTTCAAAATGTCCCTTTTACCCAGTTTCTATTAGTGATGACCCTATCGTTGTAATCTAAGAAACACAAATAAAATCTCAAAATGACCAACCACTGGTATAAACAACTGTGCCTTTAATCCATAGTCAACCCTCCCAAGGTGGTCTCTGTCGTCAAATGAAGATTACATGAACATGTACAACCCTGATCTCAATCTTCAAACAGTGAACGGTCAACATAACAGAGTGTCATCCTGTCCCTACCCCCTTTCCTCATTTTGCATAGTGTTCACACTTCATAGGGACTTCATAATCACACCCCCTGCTGAGGTGACAGCCTGATTGGATCTGAGGGAGGCACCCGCATGAATTTGCATGCTTAATGACAAATATTACCCCCTCCTTTTTTCTCTGTGTCTGCACACATATTTTTAATCCTTTTGTCTTTTTGTCCTCGAGCTCAATTAATAAACATGATGCTCTGCGTTGAGTGACTGGGTTCACAGAAAAATGTAAGATCAGATTGAGTCCAATCCTGTTTCAAACCTGATCAATCAACTCCAGAAGAAATTTACGTTTAGTGAATTTATTTACCATTTCTTGGGAAAAGGGTATCCCATTTAACTACTAGTAATTTTGTTGACTACTTATTTTCGTCGTAGTTTTTGTCAACAACCTTTCTCCACTGATGAAAACTAGACAGTTACTAAAAAAAAAAAAGTGAACAAGGGCAAAAACAAAACTAAATCAGCTATAATTTTTCATCAATGGATGAAAAGTCAATGAAGATGTCTGACAGAGACTTAATTAAATCAGACCTAATTTGGTCATGTAGAAAGTAGGGACAGGTTAGGAATATATCCACAGCTACTGGTTGTGTGGAAAGGTTGGATGAGTTAAGAGAGACATCCAATCAAAACTGCCTTTGCTGCGTGGGAGAATAAGTTGATCCAATCAAAGCTTCTCTCTTTATGACTTGATATAATCATGTAGTAAAATAAAATAATTTAGATCGCTAAAATATGACTTGAACTTAAAGATTTTAGGTCAAAGACTAAATCTAATACAAAATTAAAAAGTGCTGTCAAATTAAGTTAAAAAAAAAATATATATATATATGTATATATATATGTATGTATATATGTGTGTATATATATATATATATATATTTATGTATATATATACACACACATATATGTATATATATATATATATATATATATATATATATATCTATATATATATATATATATCTATATATATATATATATCTCTATATATATATATATATATATATATATATATATATATATATATATATATATATATATATATATATATATATATATATATATATATATATATATATATATATATATATATATATATATATATATATACTCATGGTTTCTCCTCTAAATATTTACAAATAACGATCGATGAAATCCATAAAACAACGAACTTTGACAAAAAAAGATGATCTATTTCAAAATACGGGGAATACACGGCAAATCAAAGGCAAGAACACAGTCCAGAATGATACTAATTCTGTTATTCATAAGATTTCTACATTTTTGGATAGAATTACTGATAAGCTACCTGTCATTCTCTCAGGTATGGCTCACTGAGTCCTGGCTCTCTCTCTCTCTCTCTCTCTCCCCCTGCGGCTCCGTCAGTTCATTTACTCGAAGAGTTCCTGCCGTTGAAATCGCGCACATCATTTTCTTTTGCTGCAGCTTCGTGTTTAGACAGGAAGACTGTCTTCTATCAGTTTCTCCTCAGGATCCTTGTAAAAATCCAAAATTCAACCAGACTTCAGAGTCCGTTTCGAGAAAACTCTGCTGTGGCTCGAACTTTCGCTTTCAGACTCAGAGGCCAAACAATGTAAACTGCGCATGCGCGCATCGGTTTAGGCTGCTTAATCGAGGACAGATACATAGTTCAGGCTTTTCCAGGCTAACAGCAGCATCACCGTGAGTTATTGACACAGGGTGGTGATCAAACACGGTAAAACGGTAATTTAAAAAAGATACGGTAATGATTACCGTGGGAAATTTTACCGTGGTTTATCATTTTACTGGTAACCGTTACATCCCTAATGTATATCTATCCATCTATCTATCTATCTATCTATCTATCTATCTATCTATCTATCTATACATATATATATATATATATCTATATATATATATATATATATATATATATATATATATATATACATATATCCATACTACATTTCAAGATGATGAAAAATGATGAAAATAAAACTTATTTGTCGAGCAGATAAAAACAAAAATCTGATATGACACTTTCACAACACAGTCTTTAATCGTTCAATTTAGTTATGTTCAGCTGGACCTTACAGGTAAATTCAATATATTTTATATTCAATGAGGAAAACATGATGAAGAACCTTATTCACACAGCACAGTCTACATCTGAGCAGGTCTACAGCGTAAGACCCAACAAGTCACCACTTGACACGGGAACTAATTAAATTGCTACAGTTATTGAGAGTGGAAGAAAATGCTGTTACAATTACATACACAGGGTGGAATAGTGTGTTTCAGCCGTCAGTCATCAGCTCAAACTGATTTAAAGTTTCAATCCATTATTGATGGGTATTTTTTAGTCCTGCCCTCTAAATTGTCATGGTAGGATGAGCTCTCATGTGTCTCAAGTGTCCTTCAGTTATATTGAACTGAACAGAGCACAGGTGGTTGCATGAACAATGACAAGGTTTAACAGTGAGTTTATCGCCAGTTTCGTACATCATAACATTGACAGGTGGCCTGTGTTCAAAGTCGGTAAAGTCAAGCTACACAGATCAATATACAAGAATCTGGTTATTCTTTCAAAAGATAAAAACCTCTTTGGCCATTCTGATTCAAATGGTGGTAATATATTTGATTATTTTAATTTCTTTATGGCCTTTCTATAAGGTTTGAGACCCCTGGGTTTCCTATGGTGTGGTGTCGATCATCTTGTTGCACATCACATACTAAAAAAACATAAATGTTATGTCTTTCATCATTTGGCAACATACATAAGAGTTTGTTAAAGAACAACTATACCAACTTTCAGTAAGATCTGCATGGCTTGACTTTTCAAGTGAATTTATACTTACTGTTTTCTATAAGGAGTTATCTCTCCTCATGTCAGTCTAAAAGTCTGCCAAGCAGTTTTTTTCTTACCATGAAGTCTGCTTCGGATTCTTCTCCAACTATAAGCAACACTTTCACACTTTCTCTGATCCTGCTCACGATAATTCCCACAAATGGTCAAATTCTGAGAGGTGAAGCAGCAATCAAAACACCTGCTCTGAAATCAGCTGATGAAGAGGGTGGGAACATGCAAACTCGTGGGCAGCTGGAGGTCCGCCTGTAGGGATGTGACTCCATTAAAAAGCAGAGGCGTGCCTGTATTATCTTAAAACACCGTGTTGGTGTTATGCTGATCATAAAATGTCTGATCAAACGAGAGCACAAAGCATTAAGGCAGCCCTCTCTTGTGTCCATAGTAGAGCCTGACCGATACATCGGCCAGCCGATTAAATTGGCCAATTATAGCCCTTTTAAAAATAATCAACATCGGCCAGAGTTTTGCTGATGTAACGCCATTATTTTCTCAATTTCTCATAAAACAGTAAACACTGTTCGGTGTCCAAGCTGCACAGAATGATGACGTTGTTGAAGCGGGTAAGAGCTCTAGTGAGGCTATGAGGCTATCAGCTGGTGCTGTGTGCATGGGTGACTCGCGTACGCCCACACGGAGTTGTTCTTTTAAAGCTAGGGTCTACGATCTGAAAACCAGTTTGGCTGTTGAGACAGATTTGAAAAACGCAGCCTGCCCCCCCTTCACTCACCCCTCCACTCCATGTTCCAAGATTGGATGGACTCACGGACCAATCCGAACCGCCATTCTCCGTGGTTCGGATTGATCAACTATTATGCCACTTTGCAGCGGATATACTGAATGGATTTTTTTCAATCTTTTTGGTCTTTATATTGCGTAGATCGGACCATAGGACCATAATGGCCTTATAAATGGTGTTATTAAGATGAACAAAGCTTTCAAATCGTAGACCATAGCTTTAAGCCTGACATGACAAGCAACTTCTAGCGGTGCACAATGTCTCGCTGCTGCTGAACACAGAGAGACCCCTGGGCTCTCTGCTCGGCTACGGATCAGCCTCACAGATGGACCAGGCACCGCCGAACAGTTTCCTGACCGACGCCACCTCTGTCGCTCTCAAGACTGACGAATTGGACCTTCTGATGGCAGGGGATCAGTTTAGCTGTGACTGTTTATGTGATTTTGATGGAAATCTGGCTTTATCCATTTATTCCAGCAGTTAAGCTAACTAGCTGGCGGGCTAACTATGCTAGCGTTAGCATAGCTCCTCGGAGCCCTGCGACATCATCAGCAGACTCATCCAGGGGAGACTTCAGCGTAGCTGGAAACTTCAATCAACCAGTTTAAATAAGTTTGTGAAATATGTGCTAGGGCTGGGTATTTCCAGCAACTTAACGATACGATACGTATCCCGATACCAAGGCCATGATACGATACGTATCCCGATAACGTAAATTGTGAACATTGCCTTTGCTTTAAGCAAAATTCTTGACAAGTTTAGTTTTTTCTTATAAGAAGAAAAAGAACAAGGAAGAGTTTTAAGTGGTTCTACAACTTGAGAGACATAAATTCAGATCCTCAAAGATGGTAGACCTAAGTTCAAATTTAGAACATATGCTTCATTATGTAGCTCGTCTTCTACCTTGAACTGTGCCACTGTTAACATTACCCAAAGTGTATTTACAACAACTGTCAAAATATTTAGGCCGTATCGATTCTGCAGAATCCGTATCGATACATGTATCCCAAAGGAGTGCGATACGAAATTTTGCCATATCGATATTTTGAGCACATGCCTAATATGTGCAGTGTCCCACAAAATACTTTTAATTTCCTCATGCACATTACCTTATGTTTAAAGTAAAAAAGAGGTTCTACCTGAACTAAAACCTACCTCTGATAAGCTAATGAAGACTGAAAGGCAGATGTGACAAAGAGTTAATAAATAATCTATATATTTACATTTTAAAAAAAGTTATTTGTTTTATTTTGCAGGAATTTGCTGCAGTTTTGCACACTGTTCTATTTTGAGCTTGAAAGCTGCAGACAAAAATTAAAATGCCTATGAAAAGAATGTTACCTTGTTTTTGTTGCTTTCCTCTCACAGTGATCTGTTTACAGCTTTTTAAAAAATTCTTCTACCTTTACTATAACCTACCTTTAGTTTTCATCAACAAGAAGTACAACATACAGAGTGACTCTTTTTTAAGGTCATGTAATTCATGTCCCAGACGTTCAATGCATTTTTTGCATGTTATTGTACTTTTAAATTAATCTCTGGCGTAAAGTCAAACAAATACTAAAGGATCAAGTATTGTTCAACTATGAAAAGTTCTGCCTGTAATTCATGTATTTATTGTTGTGTTTTGGGACCAATTTTTTTGTAATTAATTTTATACATATATATCTTAGATTAATCAGCCGATTAATTAGTAATCTGTATTTTTTTCTGCCAAATATTGGTATCGGCATCGGCCTGAAAAAATCCATATCGGTCGGGGCCCTAGTCCATGTCTGTGGCTTGGAAGTGGAAAATTAAGTTGACAAAAAATATGATATAACTTGCTATCCTGCTGTGTTGTTTTCATGGCTTGTTTACACCTCATGGTTTTTACACGTTCATTAATATATAGCTTTAGCTTCTGTGCCAACTATTTCTGTGAGGAAGCAGAGCTGATCACTGTTCCCATGGCTAATGCAATGTACCTCATACAACCCCATTAGAAAAATTCTTGAATGATCCAGTTAAGATGCTTTAAATCTTTTAAGTGTGGGAGGCTTACTAACTCAAATCTGAATTTTGCAATAAATGAAGATGACAGCATAGTCTTTCTGAAGTGTGAGGGAAATACTGAAAAAATTACAAGGTTTTTACTGCAAAACAGTATAATAGCTGTCAATGCTCCGTGACTTGTTGGAGTTACTGAATGAGAAAAAAATCAAACCGAGTAGAATGGAAGTTGCAAATACATGGATTCAAAGAATACATTTGGTTAGCACAAGTACTCCACAGGACTTTTCAACAAGTAGCACCTGGACACATTACTGCCCTACAATGTTTCCACAAAGACGGAATACTCAAATGTACAGCACATATGCACATTCACAAATAAGCCAGCAACAAACCAACACACTCTCTGTCCCTGCTCAAACCCTTGATGTTTGCAGAATCACAGGTTTGACAACCTCACTGGGTTCAGCAGATGCTCAGCCTCAAGCAATCACTAATCCCTCTGACACATGCACTGACACACCCTCACACAATGCACCCTTTCCATATTTCTGCACCCACCTTTACTCATGACCATCTCTTCTGCTGTTTTGATGACTTTACAGAAGCATTTTTTAATCAAATACGCAGCATCAAACTATGAGATTGTTTATGAACACACTAGAGCTGCACACAAAGTGGGAGAAAAAGTGAGCTCATGGTTTAGGGCCTCCAGCATTTTTTACCTTATTATGAAACAAAGCTGCAGAAAGGTGAAGAAGGAAAAATCAGAAAGAGCGTCAGGGAGGGACTTCAGGGAGATTTAATTATTTTTAACCAGAGGCAGTTGGATAAAAAAGGCCACAGACTTAATGACTTAATTTAGACGTTTAATTAGTTGACTACGTATCTCTCCGGCTTCTGCCCCTCGTAATCTGCGAGGAAGTTTGCGAATGGCATCAGGACCTGTCCTTCTCCTCTCCTCCTCTCTCTCTTTGCCTGTCTTTATCTCTCTTTTCCTTTATCTCCGTCTCCTCTCGGACCACATAAATAATTCCCATTGCCTCTGTGAGCATGCACAATGAAATATGTATGGATACACGCCATGGCGCTTTTGAAAAGAACAATTTCAAAGGTACTGAGATCTGCTGAAAACTTCATGAGCGCCTCCTCGCACTCTTTTCCCCCTGCCAGTGAGGATGGTTTTGTGCAAGCCGGCATCAACTCTGCAGAAACAAATATGCACAAAAATATGTGTTTGCTCTAAAAGAATCAGATGTAATTTCAGTCATGAAAAGACAAATACACAGATAGTCGATATTTCAAAAACTTTTAAAATAGTTCTTAAATATTGCAGACATTCAGAAGAGCTGCTTCGAAATATATCATGGAAAAAAGTTGAATTAAAGCTCCTGTGAGGAGTTTGTATCGTTAAAGGAGCAGGTTCTCTTAAAGTAGCAGTCTGTAAAATCCCAACTTTCTGCTTTCTGTCTACATTGTGTAACAGCAGAGAAGAAGAATGAGCCAAAGTCATGCCTCAAGAGACAATGAAAATAAACCAAGTAGAGTGATAAGGTACAGTATTATAATGGTTTTTTTTTTTTTTCAAATATCGCTTTTCAAAAGTCAGCTTAGCTTAGCATTTGCATCCATATTCTGTAATTTTGACTGTAGCTCTTAGGCTGCGTTTACACTGCACTCAAAACGGTCAAATCTGATACGTTTTCATTGCATTTTGACTGTAGCTCTTAGGCTGCGTTTACACTGCGCTAAACGGTCAAATCTGATATGTTTTCATTGCATTTTGACTGTAGCTCTTAGACTGCGTTTACACTGCGCTAAAAACGGTCAAATCTGATACGTTTTCATTGCATTTTGGCCTTGCGTTTACACTGAAATGCGTTGCATTTTGTCTGAACACGGTAACTTTTGAAAACTGGCTCCGGAGTGGAAAGTTTCCAAAACGCTCTCCATGGAGCTCCGTGTAAACCCGTATCAGAGAGTTTCAGGGTGAAACGCTGACGTCACCGCATGCACAGTACTCTTTCACATAAAGGCTGCGCGTGCATACCAGGAACAACAACAGCTTCGGCCATCTGCCAAGTAACGTGTAAGCCTCTTACCGTGCTCGGTTTGTTATCCAGATAAAACTATCCACACAGATTCGTTGTCTGAACTGATGTGTTGTCCAGAAACGAAACTCCTGCGTCTCTGTGCGTCTATTCGCCAGTGTTGTTTGTGAAAAGTTTTTCTTCTTCGTATGTTGTAGCAGCGCTGCCTCTCTGCAAACCTACACCACCCTCTACTGAACCGGCATGCACACTACAGCGGGTCCATACGTCTCCGGTGTTGTCGTCTGAACGCAGAAGAATTGCACACCGCAAAGGAAAAATCTTTGCGTCTTGAAGTCAAGAGTTTCCGTGTAAACATAGCCTTAAGCTGAGCCTAATGGCTACTCTGGAGAGACTCGTTTATTACTCGCTGGTAGAGAAAACTTTATGGGTTACAAAATTTCTAGGTTAAGTTGAGGACCCTCTGAGATATGGCTGCAGTAGGATGACTTTGCTCTGGGTAAAGCTAAATATGAGACAAAGTAGATGCAGTAGAATCAGAGGTGGACATGTGAGCTCTGAAGGAAAAGCAATGGTGTACTGAGAGAGAGGGATCCAACTAACGGGAGGAATATTTTTTTGTTTCTGTAATGATGTACGGTGCTCAAAGATTTAGTGTTGTGTAACTGATCATTTTATACAATTTATTTTCACATTTTTCAAGGTTTAAGTGTCTGTTATTGTGAAGAATAAAACTGCAAACCATCTCAATTCAAAATCTCAATTGAAAAAACTCGATCCACAAGAGGCAAATCGAATCTTCTTAAGCAAGTTGATGCAGGACACTGAATGCCAAAAGTTATTAAAAATATGATTCACACACTGAAAAGCTGAGAGGAAAATTGGCATTGAGGTATTCAGTGGTATGTTGTTGTTATACGCATGGAGAAATGTTTCATTTTCTAAAAAATATTCTGGATATTTACTTAGATTATTGAAAAGCAATATTTTCATGATTATGTCTTAGTGTTTGCTATTGTACAAAATAAAGCGACTTACCATCGTACGATGATTTAGTGCCAAACATAGAAAGACCCAGGTGATGATAATACAGAATGTAAAGCTAACATAATACATCAGAGATAAAGGTTGAATTGGCAAATATAAGAAAATGCTTTAAAGATAATAGAGGAAAACTTTTAACGTAGACATTAAGTAGTAAGTTATAGAAGCTCATAGAAATGTTTTTATTCATGGCAAATATGGAGGATAACAGACATGCTTAATGGTTTGCTAATGTGCAAAATAAAACTGTCAAGAATCTCCCTCTAAAATTGACTACTTTATATGGATAGAAATCCCAAGTGAAAATGAGAGGACTGTCAGCAGGCAGACTCAGGTTTCCAGGATCACTGGAAGAATCGGTCCACTTTGAATCCTCATAAGAGAATGTTTCCTGAAGGTCTTAGATGTAATCATATTCTTCAGTCTCCTTTATGGAGTAAAAACTCCAGCTCTGGGATTTTTTTTGCTTGTAGTACCATTTATGCCTTGACAGAGAAAAGCCATTTATATTACAGTTGAGAATATCATATCTGTTTGGTTTGTAGTTGTGACAGTCTGTCTCATTAAAAGACAGCTAATATAGAAATACTACAATGTTGTGGAGCGTACAGAAACATTTTACTCAAGAAAAAGTAGCTCTGTGTGGCCCTTTTAGAAAAGATGAGTAAATTCTCTAAATGAAATGGAGTCAAAATACAAAGTATCTGGGGTACGCGAGCACACAAAGGCTAATTTATGACAGTAATTATCATAACTTTCAGCCTGCAGACATTTAAAGGAACAAACTTGTTTGTCAGTGGTGCAGGTGGATAGTGCACTTGGTCAGAAAACCGTGAGGTTGCAGGTTCAAGCCCAGCACTGGAGCAACACATGGCGATGTGTCCTTTGATAAGACACTTAACCCCAAGTTGCTCCCACTACTGCTTCAGTGGCGTGTAAATGGGCATAAAAGGGGGTAAATGTGTTGGTTGATACTAACGGAAAATCAGACATAGAAACTTCAAACCAACAGTGAGTGAATATGAGAGCATATGAATGGGTAAGTGTGACCTGCGGTGTAAAGCAGCTTTGAGTAGTAAAAGGCTAGAAAAGTACTATATAAGCTCAAGACTATTTACCATTTACCATGAATGTCTGACTCCAGTAGTGGTGTTGGTGTCACCTGTCAAGAGTTGATGCTGATCACCTGAGCTAATATCTGAAATAAATACTGATGTCAGTGCTGCAGTGAACTGAACAGAATGTATAATTATCAGATATACCAGGGCTGTAAGTTTTCTGTTACAAGCTCCAGTGTTACAGAGTAATGGGATATGAGCTAACTTCACACCACCTGAGTTTTAGTCGAGAGCCTCTGAACTGTTCAACAGTCTGCATCACCGATATACTCATACTATTAATACTGTCATATGCTCAATCTAATCGATTCTAGCTCATAACACTTTGTATTTCTAATGTTCGGCTGCGTCAGTGTTGGTTGGTTTAATAAAGCAAAACAACAGGATGAAACCTCAGCAGCTTAAATTAAATAACAGAAACTTTACACACTTTTTACTAACCCTCTGACAGCAGTAGATCCAGATCAGAGTCTGACTTCAGCCTTTTGTTTCCTGAAGTTCTCGCCAAGGCTAAAAGCCTATCCAATCTTTGCTCTGGCTCGGCTTCTTGCTCAGTTTTTCCTCCTCTTATTTTTCTGATCCTCAACCTTCACAGTCCTCTTTCATAATATCATAGCTTTCATGAAAATAGGCAAAAGCACAGGCGAACAGCCGTTTTTTGGCTTATATATGATTTCCCAAAGCTGAACTCACGTTAATGCCGTAAAGCAGTACGCACGGGGCTCACATTTAAGAGTTTCATAGTGCCAGTGAAAAAGGCAGGGTTGCCTAGAGAGAGTGGGATAGAGACTATTTACTCTATTTCAAGATCCCCCCACTGTTAGACAGGCTTTAAAACATTTACTTTAAAGGTGGAAAAGTTTCATATTCATACTTTGAGTGCCTTTATTAAAGCATTTGTCTCTACTGACAAAAAAATCATATCTTTCCAACTCTAAGTTAGTACATTTTATAGAACCACTTTGGCTTGAAATATCCCACCAAATATTGATTATAATATGGGATGTTTTTAACCCTTCAGAGGTCAGTATGGTTGCATAACCCCCCTAACCAATTTTGCAGTCCACCCAGACCTTACATACATTTAGAGACAGCAAAGAGAGACAATAATAAACTAGAAAAGCACTCGGAGAGCGCAGACCTCCGCCAGCGCCACAGTCCTCACCCATATTGTGATTTTGACCATAAATATTAGTCCTACCTTTATTTTATCAAAATATTTAGATTCTTTGACCATGAAAACATACCATTAGCCATTGGATTCATAATGATATCTATTTTAGTTCAGTAGTTATTCACAAAAATCACATTTTTCGTCATGGCGGTCAGATGCTGATCTGGATCAACACCAAAATCAAATCAGTTTTTCCTTTTCCTATGCTGAACATTACCTGAAAATTTCATCAAAATCCATCCATAACTTTTTTAGTTATTTTGTTCACAGACGGACGGACGAAAACATGACCTACTTGGCGGAGGTAATAATAACAGAGATACTCACTGACACACATTGTTGTCAACAACTCTGCTCTCATACTGCCATTTCAGGAAGTAATTGCCTATGTGACACAGGGAAATGGTTAATTGTATGTGAAGTTTTGGGTAAATAATATCAGGGTTTTAGTTTTAAGGTCATATCACCCAGCCCTACATCATCTAGAGTGTATATGAATGTATGTGAATAAACAAACAACTATATCATGGTATATTTAAAAACAATATTTCAGGTGGAAAAGGTTACATATTGTTGCTCAAAAACAATTTCAAATGTAAGATTTTTGCCTGCAATGGAATTCTTCTCCTGCTGTTGATTTTCTATTTTAATGAAAGATTTAATATTTCTTCTCAACACAGTGTGCCAGGGTGGAAAATAACACCTCAAACATCTTGTCTTTCAGTAAGAGAGAAAATATATTTTTAGGGCATACAGAATCTGTTGCATCACATTACATCAGAAATAACAGCAGGATGCAGATGTTATTTAAATGTAATGTGTAAGACTGCGAGTCAACCACAAGTCTCCCATGGATATAACTAAGAGGACACTTCTTAATTTTGTTTAAATCTTTTGTTTTATACTGTCTTTAACTCACCATCTATAAATCGATGAAAACGAAGAAAAAAAGGTCTGTCCTCAGCACCCTCACTTCCTCCCTATATTCATTCTTTGCTTTTTTTTTCTTTTGTTTTAGTTCTTCAGTCTCCTAGGAATGAGGAGAACTGGCGTGAACCTCTGTGTCACTCCCCCCACAGGCTTTATCCTGTCTTTTTATTTATTTATTTATTTCTCCCCACTTCATTCCAGAGGGTGCAGGCAGGTTTTACAGAAAAGGACTCTTAATAATGGCTGGAAAAAAAAACATAGGGGATGCTGCAGCTCTTTCTCTCTGTGCTGTCACTGAGTGCCGTGTCCTTGAACCTCAAAAGAAAAGCAGATAGAGAGAGAAAGAGAGAGAGAGAGAGAGAGACGGATACTTTTTGCACAACCCAGATGCCTTTAGCTAGCAGCAAAATGTCTCTTTTCTCACCAAACAAATGTGCACAGGCTGGAATTCAACATATTTCTCTGCAGACTGAGAGGCTTCTGTTGGTGTTTGGTGTGTGAGCAGAATGCTAAACACTTCGTGGATCGTGTGTGTGTTTGTGTGTGTGTGTGGGGGGGGGCAACATGGCATGTAGAAATGTAATGGTGCCCTCTGACTCGTCTGCAGGTAATGCTGCGGGGGGCCGGCATCCTATCCACACTGCTGAGTGGGAACGTGCAGTGTGTGCGTGTCTGTCTGTGGGTTTATATCATTGGGTGTAGAGCTCCAACAAGTCTGTGAGTCTGTATTTATCTTGGGGTGTGTTGTTTGCTCTCAAGATTCTTATATTTTCAGTGATGAGTCTGCTGCAGCTTCCCAGACCACACAAACATGCACAAATACATAAAAACCAGATTCACGAGGAGACATTAATGCTGCACACTAGTTTTGGTGTGTGAGGTGCAGACACGAGTATGCAGGCCGCATAAAACCTACCTTTGGCTTGGTACGTGGAAAAAGATATTTAAGATCTTGTAACCTCACATGGCAGACTGTAGCTGTGTTCGAAATCGCTCACTATCACGGATATAGTGCACTATATAGTGTGTTCGCCATTTTGTAGTGTTGTTCGAATTCTCAGCAGTTAATTTCATCCACTATGTAGTGCACTACAAAATACCCACAATGCACTGCAAAAGTGAATGTACATACGATGTACCCTATATTGTACTCCCGTATACCACAATGCAATGCGGTCGTATTTTTCCGTAGAAGAAGAAGAGATGGAAGGCCGTTAGGCGCTGCTTTCATTCATAAATTAAAAAAAAAAAAACGTTAAAGTATTTTTAACATGTTCGTAGTGTAGCTCTTTAACGTATTTTAGCGGCTGTAATCAGCTTCAAAATTTGCTACGTATTCTCCCGAGTGCCCGGTTTGTTAATGTGAATTTGGGCGTCCGTCACAGGAATAACGGCTCATCAGCTGTCGCTACGACGTTTAGAAAATGTCAGTGTAGTGTCCGAAATGTCGTTTGGTCATTCCCTAGGTAGTCCACTATTTCATTTACGCTACATAGGGGACAGTGAGTGAGTGAATGAGTGGACGATTTCGAACACAGCTTATGTCAGAAGGAATTGCTGAGCTAAATACAATTAATGGGAGGCTAACCATCACATTCTCAACAGTTGCCATTTCTGTTCAGCTCCACTCTGTACTTGTTTGCTGTAGAAGGTTTAAAGTTTACACTGTTAAGATGCTTATGTTTTGCCATTGAAGAACAAGTTTTTCCTTCATTTCTGACGTTTGTCAAAGTTAATGCTTTGCTTTTGCTCTCATTGCCATGGCTATGTTTGCTTCCTGTTTTAGCCAGCTTGTTTCCAGATTAGCTTTTTTTTGTTCTGTTCTATATGTTGAAACACAAAGGACGTGCTCTGCTGTCCTCCGTGTTCTCCACACACTTTCAGATTCCAGGTCACAAATGCTGAACATGTTTAATATTTACAATTTCAGGTCAGGATGGCCGTGATCCACCTCCAAGAGGATTAAATGACTCTTACCGCACCGCACACAACAGGATAATCAGGTAAGATGATCTTAAGAACCAACAGATAATCAGCCTTTGCTGAATTTGTTAGGTGGAACAATCCGTACTGAAATCTGAGACGATTTTCATGCAATGTGTACTCCACTTCAGCTCTTCCTCATGCTCTCAGTAGGTTATTGAGTGTGACAGATTTGAGACATTTTGTAGACCAACCCGATCCTTGGCAATTTGGGAGTTAAATTAATGAAAATCCCTGAGTGATCATGTCTTTGTGCTTCACAAAGACACATCTGAATTTGTAAACTCAGTATCTCAAATATTCTTTAAGGGGTTTTCTTCAGACTTAGGGGCCGTTTACATGGAAACTCCTGACTTGAAGCCGCAAAGATTCTCCCTTTCCGTTTTCGAATTCTTCTGCATTTACATGACAACGCTCGGAGACGAGTTAATCCCCTGTAAATCCGCTGTAGTGTGTATGCCGGTTCAGTAGATGGCGGTGTAGGTCTGCAGAGATGCAGCGCTGCTACAACACACGAACGAAGAAGAAAACCTTTCACAAACAACAATGGCGAACAGACGCACAGAGAAGCAGGAGTTTCTTTTTTGGACAACAAATCAGTTCGGACAACAAATCTGTCTGGATAGTTTTGTCTGGATAACAAACCGAGCACGGTAAGACGCTCACACGTTACTCGGCGGACGGAGGAAGCTGCTGTTGTTCCTGGTATGCGCGCGCAGCCTCCATCTGAAAGAGTACTGCGCATGCGGTGACGTCAGCGTTTCCCCCTGAAACGCTCTGCTCTGTGTTTACACGAGGCCGGATAGAGGAGCGGAATCAAATCTTTCTGCTCTGGGGAGCGGTTTCAAAAGTTTCCGTTTTCACTGGAAACGCAACGTGGTCTCATCTAAACGGAAGGCCAAAACGCAACGAAATGTTTGCGGAATCGATCGTTTTTGGCGTCATGTAAACGGCCCCTTAGAGGCCATGGGTCAAATGTAAAGATAATGATGACACTTGCTCATGCCTTTTTGTGTATTCAATCTTGTGAATGTGATTACTCAGTACATTTCTGTCTTTTTTTTCATGAAAAGACTGAAGAGTAGTCATTTCAGTTAAGTTTATTTGCATATTTCATATTTGGCAGAATGGCTGTGGTGGGGGGTCTTCCTGCCTTTCCACTTGGTAATAGTGGATGTCCTTTGCAGCCCCAAAGGAAAGCATGAGGCAGGAATAGTAAGCAGCAAAATACCCAAAAAATGAGCATAAATGTCAGTTGGAAATTGATTAAGGATTAGGATCTGGGGTGGAGGAGGGTTGCAAAACAGCTTGCAGCAGGATCAGTGAAGAGTAGGCAAGCTAGAACAGCTTAAAGGAACACTACACCCAAACAACGATTTGGCCTCATTTTCTACTCACCCTCATGCTGAACAACACTGTGGAGTAGTTTTGGAACATCTAGGATGCAGCCGGAGATCTGGGGGTATACTCGCTGTCCACTGCCATTGATATCATGACTTAGATACGAGCCCGAACGAACAGTGTCCTTAAAAGTCCACAAAAAGTCCACAAAAAGTCGGCAATATTCCTCCATACTGCTCGTGCGCTGTAATCCAAGTGTCCTGAGCGGGTAACGTCCACCATTTACTCGAAACGACATCATTTAGCACATGTTTATAGCCTAAACAGTACTACTTCGCATTTCTATGATACTCTTACGGGTGCCTACGGGAGCCGCGGATGACCAAACAAAGGAATGCGCACTCTGCAATAACTAGGAGCGTAGAAAAAGAAACAAGAACCCAAGAAATCCCACATTCTGCTGACCCCTCTTGTGTCTGTCCACGGCTCCGTTGCTCACAGCAGAATGTGAGATTTCTTGTTCTATATCGATGTCCGCTGCTCGATTTTGGATCTAAATATCTCCCGAAGCACCGTTTGCATCAGGAAAGCCTTCTGGGTGAGTATATTGTTCTACTTCATTCTGTAAACAATGTAAAAGCTGCAGGAACCGAACTTTTCCTTTAAGGATACTCAAAGAGGATTTCTTGAATCATTGTACAATGGCTGGGTTAAAGGTCAAGGTCCTGGGGCTTTATGCTCACCCTTTGCTCGAGAATGAAATGCAATGACAGGAGCAGGTGAAAGTTCATGATCACAGGGTCCCTTCCTCTTCCTTTGCTTGTAATCCTGATCTTAGTGTGTGGGATTTATGGACTTTTTTTTGAAAACGTTACACAGTTGTCCACTCTGAACATGACTGAACAGATTAGAGTGAGGGGCCATGAGCTGAAGGTCAAGTTCATGATGTTAAATGTGTATCTATTTCTTGCTGATGCAAGATCTTAAAACTGCCTTAAAGGATCTCCTTAAAATTTCTAGCAAATGTTAACAATGACTCAGGGATTTATTTTTTATGACTTTTGAGATCATATGCCAAAGCTCAAGGTCAGAGTTTGAACAAGATATCTAAAGAGTACTGCACGAGGTTTATATTCTTTTCTTTGAACAAATGTCAACTCAGGCGTAAGTAAACTTACCAGTGCTTGGTTGTTGTGTGTTATAGGTCAAAAATCCAGGATATACGTTTCATGTTTCTTACTTGCTTGTGCGCTGAGTATCTCAAAATTAGAGATGAGCAGTTCTCTACATTTTTGGACCATTACTCTGTGGCATTGTTGGTGTTCAATCAAGCGCTACTCCAACTACAATCAAACAATTACAGCCTCCTTTCAAATTACTTTACTCTCACAGTGTTAACATGAAGCTTTCACCGAATCAATAATTTCTTATTGCCCCCTGTGCTTTATCTCTAACTTACCCATAAGCCTGTTCTCTGTCTGTGCCTGATGGCTGGAAACAGCAAACTTTTATTGGACTCTAATCCCGCTCCAGACTGCAATTGTTCCAACAAAAAATCAAAACACTTAATTTTAAGTTTTGTTTCCTAAGTTCTTGCATGATTACTATCTCAACTCAATAAAAGTTTTTGCTGAGGTATCTTTTGAAAATAAAATCAACAAAGGCAGCAAGAAAGTCTTTTGAGGTAGCGCAACTGCGGTGTTTTTAAGAGATAATGGTCCAAACCTAAAACATGCGACGTTAATGGTTCCCCATGCAGCATGACTACTGGTATTTCATTTTAGTCCCTGATTGTTAAAATAAAGCCAATTCAGTTTTATTAAGTTCTATCAGGATATTTAGGACTCATACAGGTTCAAGTGACATTTACTGCCGCACTGCTCAACAACTACCATCGCAGTGAGAGATAATAAAAAGTTTTCCTCTCTCCTCCCTGTACTGCTGAATTGGAGCCATGTGCTCAATCGATATGAGTTATCCAACTTTTCAAACTGTATTTCTGCCTCTCCGATCATCCCTCCCAACAGACAGAAATATCTCTCCACTCTCTCGCTTTCAATTCAGTCTTTACCTGCCCCCCTGCACACAAACCTGAAATAATCTACAAAGTTTTCCCTTCTCTCTATCACTGTGTGTCTCTATGTGTGGGAGTGTGGTGTGTGCGCATCTTCTCTTCGATGCATTAGAGATTCAGTGACTCCACATGATAATGTTGCTCTGCCTAGAGCTTTAGGTCTTTGTGTCTACATGTGCACCTGTGTGTGTGTGATTGTGTGTGTTTTTATGCAGATGCTGCACTCTCGCTCATGCAACCCCCACAGGGTCTTTCTTTGACACCATCAGCCCTTTGAACTTACTGTGACATCAAGCACCAGGTCACTTGTCGACAATCTTTGCACAGAGACTACTGGCACTAATTGGTCTGTGTGATGGTGATGCACCGGAGAGATGGTCATAACATGAAAGTGCTGCACTACCCCACAGACAAAAAGCTTTTATGAGCTGACTTTGAACTGTGGAGTTGAGCTTGGGTCACAAAAAAAACAGGTTCATATTAGCTGGTCATTACTGGCCATTGGTTATTAGCTGATTCTCTTGTATATACTTTTTCTACATTTTCAAGGTAAACAGCTGTTACTAGCTCTGTGCAGGGCTTTTACCTTTTTGATTTCTTGTTGGCAACAAATACAGAAGAATGACATATAGCCAAAATAATTTACTGTGTAAACTGTGTGACTTTAATCAGATTTGGTTCTCTCTTTTTGTGACTCTCTTTTACAGTTTTGTCCAAGACCAGACCGCCCAACATAGTGTCATCTGGGCCATATCTGGCTCCTTCTGGGCAACCAAATTCTTACAATGACTTCTGTTGTATAGGTCACCTGTTGGGTAAATATAGTCTCAAAACATGAACCCATATATGTATTCAGGGTCTAACTTTGTATCCTGACACAAACACCAAATGGACCATTAATTCCCCTTTACTTGTCCATCTAGGAAAGAGCCCATTGAAAGTGTTTGGGAATATTTGGGAATGGCCAGAACCTTCAATAGCATGTCCTGCAGGTGACTGGACCATTATAACATCAATCACATTAATTACAGGCCACCCAGTTAATCCTTAATGGATTTATGGAGCTTATATAGCACTTTTCTATATCACTTTAACTTACTAATGCCGCGTTCACACCGCAAGCAACCAAGCTACCAAAATCGCGTCGCCCACTGACGTATCTTCACACATCCATAAAATACCTCATTTTGGTCACCGGTGCTGTCGGCCCTCACTCAGTGACGTCACATCCACTTGAGTTTCATCATATCATATATCTTATAATAGGATGTATAAGTGGACATTATTCCAGCTGTATCCTTTTCACTCACTTACGAGTGAAAAGGATACAGTGAAAAGGGCAGCTGATGCCCTGCAGCTGCTTTATCTGTGAGTTTACTGCGGTCTGTCTAGATGGAACTAATGTCCTCACTGACTAATCTTTCCAACACGGACATAAATTGTTCCTCTGTAGTCAGGATGAAAAACTGTCTGTCACGGGCACCGTTACACACGCACACACCACTGATTGGCTGTTGCCGCACAGCCACACACGACATCGTCTGAAAATTTTTTTTTTTTTTTACTTTGACATCGCGCGACAAGCTATGCGGCAGTGTGAAAAGCAGCTGTCGCATCGCGGGAGGGTTAGCCCCGCTCCATCGAGGCTGTACATTGACTTTGAATGGAGAGTGATTGCTGTGGTACTACAAGTAGCGTCCGGTGTGAACGCACCATAAGTCAGGGTATCTACTGCATGTCAGTTGTCCATCAGTATCAACTAACACATTCACACATAATACCCATTAACACACCACTGATGCTGCAGTGGGATCAAATTAGGGTTAATTGTCTTGCCCAAGGACTCATCACAATGTGACATCTGGGACAGGGCTCAAACCCGCAACCCTTTAATCACTGACATAACGCATTGTCAGACTGAGCCACCAGTGTCTCAGAAGATAATGTGGTTAGAGTTGTGATGGCAAAAAGTGAGCCAGTTGTTATATGCTGGACCAACCTTGAATAAAAGCAAGTTATTTTTAGCCTGGTGCCTTGAGTCAAATGTCATTAGCCAGTAGTGACAGTTTGAGTAAGTTTCATCTGGGCCGAAGTCTTGAATTGATCTTGCTTTTGGTGAGTCTTCTTGTCCAGTCTTGTACAGACCAAGCTTTTGAGTTAGAAAGTAGTCCAGGGAAACAGATGAGGGCAAACTGCCAAGAGCAAATGTCTTGAGCCACACATGATTTGGTTTATGGCCAGTATTGTGCAAGCCAGATGTAGGCCAAATGCCATGAGCAGTACCTGTCTGGCATGTTGGACTTGGCTTGGGCTACAAGAGTGAAGGCCTGGTATGACCATTGTTTCACATTTCAGATGTTAGCAAGGTGCCTGTACATTTACAAAGCCTAGTTTTTTTTCTCTTCAGGATTAACTTGTACAAGGGACTGACTTCTGATATAGTGCCATGTATGACTTCCAGAATCATTATTTTTTTGGGAAACTAATAAAAGATTCCTGAAAACAGACATGTGCTTGGCAATCTTGCAGGTGTTGCAAGCACATCTTTTTTGAAGCTTAATGAATGAAGGTCACATTTTAAACAGACAGTTTTCTTTCCTGAAACAGCCCATCAACAGTTGGTATAAATGGTAGCTCACTCTTGGAAGGTCCTTCGGAGCACCAACAAAGGGTCACTACTGCTAATGCGAAAATCTATGTTTCATTTTGGTATGTGTTTTGTTCAGTCAAACGCCTCTCTGCACCCTGTCTGTTCATCACATTCCTCAAGAATGCTTTGAGGGATTTTCATTATATTTTTAGTTGCCCACTCTGTCACAGTGATGAACTGTTTAGATGTTTGAGATTATAGGTCAAGTCAAGGAGCCTGAAGTACATCATTTACATTTGAAAGTGATACCCCAAGAATGCTTGTAGGTATTTATGTGGAGCTGCACATACTACCAGGCAGTACTTCTAGCTTTCATCCAGTGCACTGTCCCCTACACTCATGACAACTCATTGATAAAAAAAAATTATTAACTTAAATATGAAAGCAGGCCTAAGGTAACATTATGGACAGTAGCTGAAAGGGAAAAAGTGTGAAAAATCAATTTAGCTTGAAGCTCAGAGAAGGGTCTTATTTTCCCCTCTGGGCTTATGGCTGGCTGCTGTGTTTTTGTGTGACCCTTCATCCTCTGGAAGGTGGACAGGTGGTGGCTTCTGGCAGGCCTGGAGGGTTCTGTCAACCCCATACAGTCTGCCAGCTGACCACAAAAACAGAGTACAGAAAAAGCAAGCAAGCAACAGGGTGGGAGGAGTGGATTGTAGACAAAAGACTTCAGAAAATCTAAAGAAAGTTGAGGAGAAGTGAGCAAGCCAGAGGAAAGTCTAACTAGAGAGTGCTGTGTCCGAGTCTGAGCGAGCTCCCTTCCTCGTCACAGTTTCAACAGGAGGCTACGTCCCCTCTTGACTCCAACAGGCGTGGCTAAACGATTGGTTTCGGTCCAGTATAATGGCCGGCTATGAATGCTGAGTGTGACTGCGGGGGACCATTAGGGCCGACAATGGCCGACAAGACACTAAGCACTCCCCAGAGGTCTGAGGGGCCCTTTCATGCCTGTCCTGGGGGCTGCTGGGAGCTGGTGGCCAGCTGGTTCTCTGGCCCCGTGCAGCCTAATGCCATCAGCGGTCTCAGCCAGATTTAAGCTGCCGGGTTTATGGAGGCCCAGGGGTGTGGGGTCTCTGACACATGTGGACGTAGACACACATGCATCTGTGGCGGCACCTGTGTTAAGAATTAACTACAGCAGTGGCAGACATAGAAACACAACAGTTGAAACAGTTATAGTCCAGTAAATGACTTCAGATTTCCAACTGTTATAATTATTGTGCTTTATGTTGCAAGCATTGTTGTCACAGCACTTTGTAGTTCTGTTTCCAAACATCCTATAAAATAAATAAATAAAAAAATCACTATAACGATCATTATCAGTCATTTTTATGCCATTACTATTTTTTCAAAACTATTTTGATTTTGTTTAGAAATGTAATTATCATATCCCTCTGCATTTTGAACAGAAACAAAACTTTGATCAAATGATACAGTGAATACATTTTTGATTTATATGTTAGGTTGAAGTTATAATGTGTAGAGTACAAATTTTAAACTTAGCATTAAGATTGACTGTATTGATCCCAGGGAACAATATCCCACTCCGTGTAGTTGCAGTGTTGCCTATTAACTGTCATACATGCCTATTTTTTGAAAGTCTATACCAATAAAAGACTGGTGAAAAGTATCCGCATTAAGTTTTGTTTTAACTGTTTGTCTTTGTTAGAGTTGATTGAGTTGTAAATTGTTAATTAAAATCATAATTGATCAAGTCCAATGCCTTAGTCTACCATGTTGAGTGTCCACTGCTCACAGCTGAGGAAACAACTGACCCACTCAGAGGTTTATTTTGTCTTCTATCAGTGACATGCAGCGTTACTTGTGTTCACTGTCGCTAATGCCAGGATCCGACTATATGGACAATTACAGCTTGACCTGGCAGTCAGAGGGCTTTGGGACATGTCAGCCAAGAAAATGGGTCATTCTGCCTTGTGTAATGTGTAGTGAGTGACAGCAACAGACCAGTCTTGGACCCCTTTTGAGTCCACAACAGAAAGTCTAGATTTAATGTTTGTCTTGCCTCCTAGAATTTGTTGCCTCACGTCAGGCACATTGACCAAAAAGAGCACTAAGAACTCTGGGGGTGGATCCGAATAGTCCTTCCTAAGTCCTTTCCTATCCACTTTACCTTAACCCCGATTAAAAAACATCACAGGGTCAAGGGAAGGAGGGGAAAAGACGAGAGGAAAGGAGAACTGTGGCCAAAGAGGAATTCGACTGCACTTTCACTTTGATGTCATATCTATGTGACGACGATTACTTGTGACGTAGGTAAGCCACGGCGAACTACAATGTTCCGAAAATGAACTACAAGTGTCCTCTGCCTTATCTCATAAGGTCTTTTCTTGTCTTCACCGGTTAACATTAACAATCCATGATCAGAGGATTTTGTGATGGTGTTTTGTCTTTTGTCATGCAGTGTGTGTTTCCTGCTCACAGCTGTGAGGTTTGTGAGAACGTCTATAAATGTTGACATCTTTAGCAGACACTGGCAATCTGATGCAGCAGACTGTCAGAAGCACTAATCCCTGTTTCATTCACATTTATCATCGTGAACATTGTTTGAATTCATTTTATTTGGGGTATTGTAAAAGTCCTCATTTGTCCTTCTTTTATTGATTGTTTTTAATAAACGTTATTAGGCCTCGTCGTTCTGTCTTATTATTGACATGATTCACTTCAGAAATTAAGATAGGTGGTAATTAATATACAATATTATCAAGTACAAAAATTGTGTGTTTAATATTCATCTATATTGTGTTGGAGAAAACGTATTTCTTTAAAATTAGTGCATTTTACATTTAAACATGTAATTTTAATCTGTCCACCAAGTTTCTGTATACCCTTGGCAGGATCCTTATTTAAACACGTCATGTACCGCAAGGCACTATGGGGCGTTTTCTTCTCTTTTCCTTTTGAAAAGGATGGTCCAGTGTTTCCTAAGCTAAAGGAGATATTAAAGGAAGCAACGACCCTCCTTTCCTTAACTTCTGGAGAATTCGAACAGCACTTATCATGGCCGACGCTTAAATGCTTCCGGGTCATTTCTTCAGTCAGGAAGGTTCCTTATCAAAAAAAGACTATTCGGATGCACCCTGCATGAGCAACAATCATTGTTGTTGATAGACTGTAGTTGATGCTTTGAAAGCCACAAGACATACAAATAGTTATGTAAAGCTCTGAAACAACATCCCTGAGGTGAATTATGCCATAGAGGAGCAGAGTGTGAAAAGACTACTTGCATTCATGAAGTTTGGTATGATAAAAAAGTACAGTATTCTACATATAGTTTGTTTGCTGTTTTTAGTTCTCTTCTGTCTTCCAATGTCATCACATTGGCCATTTAATGTGGTCAGTGTCATTATGTAACCTGTCATGCTTGTCAGACATGTCACAACATAACTTTATGGCTCTATGATCACCTTCTCTGGTGTTGTGACTGTCCTGGTCAATGAAAAAAACATGTCCTCTGCCTCAGCAAGACAAAACTTTTACCACAATGCCATTGATCGTGACACTCATATTTAATTCCTGTCTGTAATAAGTTTGAAATGCATTTGGATCCACAAAGTTTACTGAATATAACACATTACATTACTCTCTGAATGTAAACCTAAATGACCCTGTCAAATGAGGTGAGTCACCTCGAGGGCACGAACAGAGAAACAAGTGATAATTGGACTGAAAGAGATGTTTCTCTGCACTGAGACGGATATCTCAGATACAAACCCTGAAGCTGTCATAACTATTACGTCTTTGGTTAGTAATTAATTGAAATTTTCAGGTATGCTGAAAAGAGTTTGAGAGAATTGAGCTCTTTTCAGACACGAGTTGAATGAAGAAAATTTAATGCAGCATTGATGAGTATGTTGAGGGCAGCTAGAGCACAATTACTCGATCATAAAGTGGCCGAGATCAATAGTAGCAATATAAGGTGGCTTAGGTTAGAACAGTGCTATCCACCGACCAGATCAATTTCAGCACTATGTGACCAGCAATTTCCACATTAAAAGTTAGCTGAAAGCATCCCCAGAGTTATATGGTGCACAAAAGTAATAAAGTGATAAAAGCTTTTATTAGATTTTGAAGTTTTGTAGTCGCATTACAGGCTTATTGTGAATATTAGTTATTATGCAACCTGGAAGATAGCAGCATTACATGGTGATGTAGATAAAAAGAAGTATTACAGGCTGAACAAGATCAAAAGCAGCATTACAGTTTATAGGATGGAAAATTACAGGTCAACAAATATCAATACTGGCAATTAAATTCGACCAAGAGCAGAAGTCACATTGTGAGCTGACCATGAGTAACAGCAGAATTTAAGATTTATTTATTAGGCTGTAATACGTAACAGCTGCATTTGGTTTGGCCAAGACCAATGGCAACATTAACAGTTGACTAAGATCAATAGCAGCAGTAGGTGTTTCAAGCAGCATCATAAGGTCACATTGACAACGGCACCATTACAGACATCCTTTATTCACCCCTTGTGGGAAATTCAATTCTTATATATTATTATCATTAGGCCATCAAAGGCGGTAGCAAGATTATGACCAAGAGCAGTGGAATTTTGAGGTTGACCAAGTTTGACAGCAGTATAAGTGGTCGATAAAGATTAATTGCATGATTATGAGATGACCATGAGCAACATTGGCACTATGCGGTAAAATAAGGTCAATAAGAGCTTTTAGGTTGACCAAGATCAATAGCAGTATTATAGCTTGACCATTGTCAGTAGCAGTATTATTTTGTAACAGAGAACAATGACAGCATCATAAGTTAGCCAATAGCAGCATGATATGGTGACTAGATCTGCTAACCCAACAAATCCAGTCCCTAACATGGTAAACTGTAAAAATAATCAGCTTCATGGGTTGATCAAGGTCATCAGCAGCAGTCGTTATAAACTGCCTAATACACCACTGCAGGGTCCTTTCCCATTCTGTCTTTTAGAGGATAGAAGTTGGGTAGGTTATCTTCAGAGCACAGAATAAGAGAAGAAAAACCCTGCAATGCAAATGCTGTCACACCCAATTTGAGGCTTCTTGGATGGATGTTGTGGCTGCATTGCTCCCCCTCCCTTTCTGGTCCTAAATCGCTCGCTCCTGCAGGCGGAAAACTTGTTTTGTCGACAGCCTGTTTGAAAGGCAAGCGTAATAAAAGGCTTTTTTCTTTGTGCTCGGCGGTGGCAATTTCACAGACTTCTTGGTGCTGAATGAGGGCTGGAGAAAAGAAAAGTTAAAAGTTTTACTAATTGACGTGGCTGCAGAAATTCAGTCGCTATTTCAGTCGGTTGCTATGAAAAGCCTATTAAGGACCAGCTTTATCAATTACTTCTGCTCATTTCTATATGTTGTGGCTCTTTTAAGCGGAGCTCGTTTGTGTCTTGTTTATTCCCTTTGCCGGCATGTTGTGCTGACGCGGCACACAATGACAAATTAAAGCTTTTGGTTTCACGGCGGTGATGCAGAAGGTCTCATGCTTTATAGTAAGGTTTGAAAGGATGCCAGCCCCTGATAGCTTGTCCTTGCTTTCCTGCCTAGATTTTGTTTCATTGCATTAAAACATCAATTGCGTTTGAGTTTTCTTCCCCATACAGACAAGGTTTTTTCATGATGGTGAGAAAACTTCTTGATGAATAACTGTGAAAAGTTAAATGATTCAGCCCAAGGTGTTAGTCAGAGCAAAACAAAACTACTATAGAAATCTGTCACGAAAATTGGACAGTCTGAAGTAATTTAACTTTATCTGTCAATGCGCTGATACACTTTAATGTATAATTTTACAGGACCAAATGCAGAAAAGAAGGAAAATCAAATGTTTCTCACAAAAGTGTCTTTGGAAACGAAATGTAACATAGGTTGAAGTGTAAAGGCCAAGGTCTTTCATTGCTAAATGTCTTTCAGAGGAGACACTGTGGTAACAAAAGCGTTAAATATTTTAGTTGTTGGCATCAATTCAATTGGAAGTCAGCGTTTTTGGGAAATTATATTATGCTCCATTCAGTGGAAGCTGGTCCGACTCGACTTATTAATATAGCTTTGGTTTCTGTTCTTGCAGAAGTGTGATTCAACCCTTCTTTTCTTCTCTCTAAATATCCCTGAACCTCTTTGAGCTAACCTCCATAGCTTCCTCCACATTCTGCTATTATTTCACCATAGAAACACCTTCATAGAAAGTGGCCTTCAATTAAATAAATTCATCTTAAACATGCTCTCACAACCATTAAGAAACAGTTGATATTCAAAAGTCCTGAATGCACAGAATAGCTTCTAAATGTGATGCAGTTTTAAAACCATAACAGATTTTTCTTTGACGATACTGCGAATGGAAAATCCTGAGTGCAGCTGGAAAATAACATCACAATATTTTTTAGCTGAACAGCAATACACAATACATCTCTGTTTTTCTTTTTCTTCAAATAATAAGCAAATGGTTGTGATAATGCTTAGCTTTGCGTTAGCGTTAGCTTTGACTTGATAATAGTAAAAAAGAGTAAGTCAAGTCAAGTTTATTGGTATAGCATGTTTAAAGCAGCCTCTGACCAAAGAGGTGTACAGACAGGGCATGGAAGAAACATATATCAAATTAAAAAAATTAAAAATCAAACAACAATAAGCATCAAAAGCAAACAGGCACTAGACAGCATTAGGCAACCTTGTTTGGTTGTGTTGTTGAGTGCCTGAGTAGACATATGGCCCTTTTCCACTAGCACGCCTTGGCCCTACTCGATTTGCAGCATGTTTCCACTAGCCCAGTACCTCCTAAAACAAGCTACTTTTAGTACCTACTCTGCTCCGGTTCTAAGCAAGCTGAGTCGATACTAAAAGATGACGTCACCGACTGGCGGCTACTGATCAATCAGACAATGTCGTCATCCATGAGTCATAAGCGCGACGACCTAGCATGCTTGCGGTAGCTACCATTAGCTTACCCTCATACGTCTTTTCTTTGCAGCTCGATTGCTTTCGTCCTCGGCTTCATTCTGTTTTATAGCTTCCTAAACTCTCCTGTGCTTCTCAAGGGGGATTTCTTCCTGCCACCTGCAGCCTTCTTCTGCTTTCCTTTTTACTCAGTTTGTGACAAAAAGCCACAGATTGTTGTGTCGCGCTCAAAATGACGTCACCGCAGAGCCGCTCTCTGTTTACAGCAACACTGCACCCCATTGGGCAGGTGACTGGGGCTAATAGAAAAGCAGCACAAGGCGAGTAGAGTAGAGCCGGGTAGAGTCGAGTAGAGTAGGGCTAGTAGAAAAGGGCCAATAGAAATGGTAGCAGCTCAAATCTGAGATTTGATCAGTTTGCTAATGTTTGTCAGATTTAACTTTTCCTAGTAACTTTCTTGGTCCCTGAGAGTTAAACTGTATGATCTTCCTCCTCTGTTTGAAGTAACTAACAACTTCTCAACCAGATCCCGTGATCAAGAATTGGTTCCAGTTTAGAATCAGTCTCAATTAGTTTGGTACCTGGTTGAGTGATGTCGAGCCAGTCAAGAATACAGATGTGACATTGAGTTAGTCTTTAAGTTGATAGGCTGTTGCTTATGTGGTGTCTGACCAATCAGAACATGCTTTGGGCAGGACAATAGTTCAGACAGCAGGAGAAACAGCAGCTGTCATGGGGCCAGACACGGCCAGAGGAGCGGATTAGAGCTGAATGAACGCATTTTTTAATTAACATTATCAGCAAAGGGCCAAATAAAATAATGATACAAATAATTGGCAAAATGCTAAATGTTGGCCAGGCAGATTATTACTCAGCCCCCAGTTTTAAGTCTTCTGATGCAAAGAAAAGTACAACAGAGGTTGTGAGACTGTCCAAGGAAGAAATACTGCTCTGATTTCTGTTTATGTTCATTGATATCTCTATTTCAATAACCATACATCCATCACAATATCTTATATTGATACTTATTCAAACTCAAATCTCAAAATTAAAAGTTAATGAGATAAACATGAGCTGAAGGCATCTCTAGCTACTTCTTTTACTGTAAGTCACAGAGCATTTACTTGTAATAAACAAACATTATTACACAAGTTTTTACAAATTAATTTAGTAATGCAGAAAAAGAGGTTTTCAAAACAATTGCTGCCAACTTTAACTCTATTTTTCTTTAAATTGTTGGGATTAATTTGCAAGATAATTTAAGAGGGGGCGGCAGCAGGTAGGGATGTGCCTCATAGCAAGAAGGCTGCTGGTCAGTCAGGGTCTAAATTCTAATCCTAAATTGCTTGTGAGTCCGACTGCTAGTGGTTGTCCTTCTCTATGTGCCCTGTGATTGGCTGGCTACCAAGCCTGTCTGTCAACTGGGAAAGCTCCAGCCCCTGCAACCCTGAAAGGAATAAGCAATATAGATAACGGATGGATGTATGGGTGATGATTATAAACACAATTATAAACTTCATTTACTACTTTTCAAAACGGGGGAATATGAGATAAAATAAAAGTAAATATAACCAAAAGAGGACAAAGAGTTTAAATAATTAAACGATACAAAAGAATAAAAGATACTGCCTATGGAACTATCTAAAACTGGAAATAAAAGCAGCATCAGAGGATTGAAAGCACACTCAGGTGACATCTCTTGTTAAAGCACATCAACAAAAATGTGTTTTCAGAAGAGATTTTAAAGACGACAAAGAGGTCGCTAATCTGATCTCCTTGGGGAGGTTGTTCCAAAGGGTGGGGGCACAGACAGAAAAGACCCGGCCACCTTTGGTCCTCAGTCTTGACTGTGGATAGATGGATAATCCAAATTGGAAGGGGGCTGCAATGAATAAGAAAGGGGGCCTCCTCCCGTGATGTAATATCACCAAACACAATCTCATCCGACAGTCTAGCAATTTATCTTACAAACTTCAGATAGTACCCAGCCCTAAGCTGGAGTATATTCTCTTCCAGTGTGACAAAAATGAGGCCCGAGCAGACTGAAACTATCTGACAGAGGTCAGCTGATGTCGAGGTACATCAGTTTTATGAACCTCGCTGCCCTCGCCGGCTCGCTGCCACTCATGTGTTAAATGGGTCTTGTAGACAGAGGAGAACGCTTTTGTGCTGAAATAAATGGAGGGAAGAGAATGGGGTTAAGACGACTCCTCTGAGGTGCATCAGCTACATCTGTTCCAGCTTTTTCTTTCTTTCTCCTCTCAGCCCTCTCTGTTGTCATGCATAAAAAATGCATTTAGAGGCTCTTTGATGGTAAGACAATACAAATCAGACATCTTATTTCCTCACTACAGTATGTAAATCACTCTATTTATATCCTCCCTCATACAATGATGCCCTGCTGCTTTCTTTACATCAGCCAAGTGGCACTGCCTCACTGTGATCCAAAAACAGAATACATTTCCTTGATATTAAACATTTAGACATGTGGCAAATTATAGCTCTCTGTATGTGTAAAAATATCACTTCACTGCAATAAAAGCTGCCAAAAAGGGAGTATTTTTTATTTTCTTCTCACCGGAGACGGATCGACCTGGGAGCAGGCTGTTGTGACAGATGTTCAGCTCAGCTAAACAGCGTCTGTAAAAACACACTCGCAGAGACACACATATCATATAGACACTTTTTATACACAGGTGTGTCAAAGCATACCTGCAGCTACACATCACACACGCACAGCACACATCAGACTTCAGGCTAGCAAACCCCATCATTTACTCCTGCCCAGCACACACTCTCAGACACACTCACACACGCACAGAAGAAATTACTTTGAACTTGGTGTCAGGCGGCGTGAATGCAGCAGAGAGTAGAGAGGTCACGGAGCTCTTTGAGAGGTGAGATGAGGTCCAGCCTCTCTTCTGCTGTCTGTCTGCGCTGTGATGTGCTGATGAGTGTGTGTGTTTGTGTGTGTGTGTGGTCCAGTTAGACTGTCAGACCTCAACATAAGGCCCTCTTTGTTACGGGTGGCATGTTGCCATCACAGAGGACTTTGCTGCAGCCGTATCCATCGTCAACCATTTCTCATGGACCTCAGCTAAGTTGTGACCGTTCTTATTTCGGCCATGTCATACTTTGACACAGGAATACTGTGAGCTGCAAAAGACATCACTGGTGCTAGTTGTTTTGGTTGCAGCACTGCTAATGCTAATGAGCTGCTACTTTGGGATGGTACTTAGATGATACCTTAGACAGTGCAGCAGATTTGTGGTGTTTTTGCTTCTTGTTTTCACCAGCAGCCGACAAATTTAGCTTTGCCTGCTCTGTGTTGCGTTCTCCAAACTTTTTTAACACCCTTAACACTGGGTGCCAATATTTGATGAACTTTGTCTTCAGCTTGGGTGTGTTTAACTACACATCAACTATTACCTTTTGCTCCCCCTAACTCCTCTTTCACTTCTATTTTTCTTCAGCCACCCTCCATAATACTTGCACACTTTTATGCATTAGTTGGACATTGATAATTCCTCACTAATAAAGCATGTTTCTGACATGAGCACTCATCAGTTAGACAGGTTTTACACTTCATTTAAAAGGACAGTGGTTAAGGATGGTAAATACGGAATACATTGTGTTTCTGACATGAATACTCAGTATGCTATTAGTATGCTCTTGTCTTGTAGGTGGCCTGCCTTGGTGTAGTCTGCCTGCTGCTGTGCAGTTATGAAGCCTCAGTAACTACAGTTACAAATATAACAAATATTTGTCCATTTCTTCAGCCCCATTCCAATTCATAATCATTATAGTTGTTAATGTAGACATAAGCATGATCTCCCTATCCATGGTAATTATGCATCCATAGTAACTATCTTTACCACCATATAGACATGAGGTCCCCCTTGAAAATGAAAAAAAGCGCGCCTTTAATGAGTTTATACTCAATGAAGACAAATGTGGTGGAGACAGGTTCATGGTCTGGGTGTCCATGAGTTGTCACTACCATAAATTCTTATTTTACAAATACATATAATAAATATATTTGTATATACACATGCATACATCTAAAGAGGTGTCCATCCAGGCAGAGACAAAGGGACTAAAATCACATAAGTCTTTCCTGAATATAAACCCAATTAATCAATCTTTATTTATAAAGCCCCATAGTTGTTGAATATAAATTTATCAGAGTTAGCCCCTGAGTGTGGCATTGCATTTTCAAGAGGGACCTCATGTTTATATGACTGTAAAAATAGCCACTATGGATGAAATATCAATACAACCATCAATAGAGAGATCAATCAAATATTTAAATAGACACCTAAAATGAATATAATCTGGAGAGGAATCATGTTGATTAATATAAACAGTATCAGCATCAAAAATTAAAATAGGTTTAACTGGTCTAAAGGTGAATTTATGTTAAATATTATGTAAATGTGTATTATTTTATGTATTATGTAACATGAAAAAATCCAGTACATGTCATAAAATACTTTTTAATAAAAGATTTAATTAATTTGGATAATATAAAGGTCTTACTTGTTCTTGATTAGGTATTTTGTGTATATTTGTTTATGTAAAAACATGTACAGGGGTAAACGCAGCAGAATTAAAACTCCCCAACACCAACAGTGAATCACAGAATTTTAAAGTAAAGCAAAGAGTAGAGCAAATAAAACAATCAATTTAAAAGAATAATCTTTCAGCATTAAAGAATTAAGTTGGAAAATAATTTTCAGTGGCATAATTCAATAAATTTTCAAATATATACAGAATCCCTCATTTAAGAAGTATGAAAATTAAAGAATTAAGAATGTGATGGATGAGCTTATTATGGAAAGTAAAACATCGAAGTGTGTTTATAAATGATATACCAATGAGCAGTTATTTCAGAAACATATTGATGAATTCAGTATTCACTAATGCTTAACTTATGCCAAACGGTGTGTACTTTTTATGAAGTGTTGCCTTAACAAACTTCACTTTGCTGTTTACTGCTTGGATTATTGTCATTGTAGTTGAGGTGACTCACATTTTCAACATCTGTAAAGATTTTTAAATCCCTTCTTATATAACCTGATGAAAGGTCCCATATTATACAAAACACAATTTTAAATGTTTATTGTAATTAAAAAATATGCCCATAGCCTGTCTGCACCCCACCTCATTTGTCACTATCCCCTTGTTGCTTTCTCAACTGGAAATGTGTGCCTGTTTTGAAATTTCCTCTTGATAATTTCAGTAGGGCATGTGCCACCTCCCTCAAATGGGACACACTCCCTGTAGAATGGCACATGTTTACACATACAGTATCTGTGCAGCCACAATAAACACTGGAGTACAGCCCTGAAAGCCAAAATCATATCCACTTCCATTAAAAAATGTCAAACATTTATCCAGGGACATCTAAGACCAATCAGAAATGGTTAAGTTGTGAATATTGGACCTTGAAGCAGTTCCACTAAGTAAAACAATTTAACAAAGAACGAAGCCTCTGATTTTCCAGGTTTTTTCTGTACAGCATAACAACTAAAAATTCTATTTTCAAAGCCAAAACACAATCAAACCAGAGTCGTCGTTTTAAACCTGAAGGCTCAATCAATTTAAGCTAAGAGTAGTTTTATTTCTGGGTTGGTGAGCAGAGCTGGAACTGCTGCCAAGATGTTTAATTATGTTAAATAAATTGCGGCAGACAAGATCGTCTCTAATCTATTAATAGGCCAACATCATTACATTGTGATTTGCATCTGGAAAGATTCCAACTGTGGACACACTCTGAACTGAACTGAACTGAGCTGAGAGTAGAAAGCTAACGTCATTATCCCACACCGTACCTACCAGTCAAAAGAATAGATTTTCCTTAATACTTCATTTACTTAAGAAAATTCCAAATGAACTAATTTGGCGTCTATTTATCCATATGAAAAAACTATGAAGAACTGATGTCTCAGAACAATGCTGTTAAAAACACAAGGTTGAAGACTGGTGGGCTAAACAAAGAGAGCGTCAATAAAAAGTGAGTGTGTGTTTATCTGCAACCCCCTAAATGATGCGCACACACACAGACACACACACACACTGATTAATTGTATTCTTCATCCATTGTGAGGCAGCCTGCTGCTAATTAGCTTAGGCATGGTTTTGCATATTGTATTTATTTAATTTCTTCACAGGATGCACCACAAGACACTGTCATTTGGAAGGAGAAAAGGGCCATTTCTTGCTTCACCCTCACAAAGGGCTGAAACTGCACAGGCTGATGCTGTATCTGTGGCAAATCTGTTTCTGCCCTAAATGCAAGACAAGACATGACACAACTATTGTTGCAAAGTGAACTATTACAGTGTTATAATGTTTTATGTTTATAATACTGCTTTTATCCCCTTCTTCCTCCCTCTTGTTCTCCTTTTCTGCAATCCTCGGTGAGTGAATGCTGGCACGACTGGTTGTCGCTGCTCTCCGTTATACTCTTGTTGTTTTAAACTTGTACAGTGTCCTTGGGTGTCATGAACGGCGCTTTAAAAATATAATTTATTATTATTACTGTGTGGGTATGTAATTCTTGACAGAGACGATAGTAAAAATGTTGATCTCAGATTCAGTTTACAGTTCACCTTTAGCTCCTTAGCTTATTACAGCCGTGCATCAAGGCTGCGGTCGAATAGCCACCTCCTAAGCCCTTTCCTATCTACTTTTCCTTAACCTTGATGGAAAACGTCATGAGGTTAAGGAAAGGAGAAAGGAGAATTCAGAAGGACTTAGGAAAGGAATACTGCCATACAGAGAGAATCCGACTACACTTTCACTACACTTCATCATCATGTGACGGCGGATGTTACTGCTGCAGTGAAACTACAATTTTCCGAAGGTGGACTACAAAAGACGCATCATGCATCATGTATCATGACAATGTTGCTCCTTTCAGACAACATTGAACACAATAACCTGGTAAAAAATTGCATCTGCATAACCGATGTTGAAGTGAGGATGTAAATAAATCTGTCCTCTCATTATCAACATGAACACCAATCAGTGCATGAAAATAAATGAACTGAAGGAAAGAAAGGCACAAACTGTTAAGACCACAATCTAATAGAGTACAAATGATTCATATTGAACCATGTTTAAAACATAATCATCATCAAATGTCTCATATTCTGCTCTCTTCAGAGAATCAGACTGCTGGAAAGTTAACGCAGGTTTTGGTAAACTTTAGAAAGGATGAACAGCAGAGGGAACTCACATGGTCTGAGGGATTTGTTCGTCATTATTCGGTTGAATTCGGAAGCAGTCGGATAACGTGCTGTTTATAAAAGCTGTTGCCGCGGTGAATTGTGGGACAGAATAATCTCCTCTCCTTTCGTAAAGGATGGTCCGGTGTATCCTATGCTAAAGGAGATAATAAAGGAAGCATTGAGCCACCTTTCCTATGCATTTAAACTATTCGAACAGCTCTAATCACGAACTACTTCCGGTTCATTTCCCTCCGTTAGGAACCTTCCTAAGCAAAAATGACTTTTCGACCGCAGCCCAAGTTTGACGTCATCTCATTTAGGGTTATTGGAAAAAAAAAATCCCCACACTTTTAACTTCTATACAATTCAAGAAAAAAATGACTATATGCTGATTATTGTTTCCTACAGTACCCCCCCCCCCCCCCCCCCCCATTATAACAATAATTAGAAAAACCATGTTCATGTTAATGGAAAGTTACTGTCAACATACTTATGCTGAATAGATAAATAAATCTTAACTTTTCAGTCACACAGCAGAACGGAAAATCTTAAACATTTTCTCAGTTCTTTAATAAACTAAAAATTTAATAGATTTTTATTCAGGAACTTAAATTTAAGTATCAGGATTATTAAACAAGCGTGAAAAACAAAGAAAGCTACAATCAGCCTGTATAACACAGCTAAAATTGTATTTTACAGCACAAGTCCTGCCCATGTCAAGCAAAAATGGATCATAGTTCAGTGCTTTGCTAAGCCAGTGGTGACACCCATCAGATTTACAAGATGGTTGTGGACAACACTGGCTGTTTCCTGCCATTAAAATATATTTGGCTGACAAGTGTAGCACTGTGGACTCAAATAAAATAAAACATCGAATAAATCAAAGAAACAGAGACATGTTCTTTGAAAACAGAAGCTCAGCATGAATTTTTGTGCATTATTTTTCCGAGGTCTGGTCTGCAAAAAGGTTTTAATTGTTAACTAGAATTGACATAATAATAAAAACAACATTTTCATTTTTTTTCTTGAGGACTCACATTAAAATATATATAAGTCTTGACAAAATGTCTTTCATTTTGATTTATGCAGAGATGATCGACTGCGATGCATCTTTTGATGCTTCAGGCACAAGGGTTTAAATATAAATTGGTCTGTTAAACCAGAACTCACTCTTGTTACCATTTTCTGGCCTGTGGAAGCCTGAGTTATTTTTAAATAAGTCGATTAAGATCTTTTTCTGAATCCTACATTAATCTTATACAACAGTTTTTATATACCTGCCAGCGTAAGCTGCTTGAATAAAAACTGTATAAGACATGCTATGCTTATTACAGAGAGGACTTTGGAAGATTCTGGGGCCCCTTTAAGTGGGGTGTAATAGGACTATTAATAGCTAAAAAGTGAATGAAATCTAAAAATATACTTGATGCTTAAAATGGTCCAAATGCCAGAAAGTTTTCTCGACTTCTGACTTGAATCGATCATTTATTGTATAATTTTTTTCAGCAGAAGAGTTTATTTTGTACTGTTTGATGTTTATGTCTTTAAGCAAAAGTACTTGACTGTAACAATCATAACTGGTCCAATTTTAAAAGCGTAATTGTTTGACAGATGCTTTATTTTAGAAACTGTGCAGTGCTGCTTTAATTTGGGGCTTGATGTGATATCTTTTCAAGGGTTTCAAAATTTTATGGCAGCACCCCTCGGTGCCAATGAATTTGTGTTTGACAGAAGACTGTCACATCCATTTTGCAGGAGAAATTCTCCAGTTTTTGATGATATGCATGGATCATCATGAAAGCGTGATAACGAAACCTGCTGGTTGAGCTGTGCAGAGATGTTAGTTGAAACTTAGGGAGGAAAGATGGCAGAACATCTCTGAGAAGTTCTCTGGCTTTTAGTCCAACCAGGGTCAAAGTTAGACCAAATCTTCAGCTCTCCTAAAAGATTCTTACAGAGATCCACCTGAGGATAAATAAACCATGTGTCCATTGTTGAGTTAAAGTTTTGATACTCTTAAGAATCAAGATTACAGAGCAGGGTTGGACACATGAATGAGTCTCATCGCTTGTTCTGAAAGTGAGTCCAATATTTTAATTCAAGATGTAGGGGAGACAATATTAATATCCATTTGGTTTGTGTCACATCAAAATAACATGTTTTAAACCTCAGCTGTTCACTGATGAGTGCAGTATTTATGTATTGATTAACATTAATAGATGTATAAAAGTGGTCAGCAAGTGTAGATTCTCATTCAGAGAATCCAGATCAAGACGCTTCTTCAGTTCTGGAACTGAAGAAGCTTCGATGGAAAGCAAAATGTCTTCCCAAAACTTAACACAGTCCAGTTGCCTCGATTTTGAATCGTCAAGACAGCAAACATGTTTGGAAGAACTAATCAACTTTTTAAGCCCATATAAGCTGTGAACAAAAACACAATGTAATGGAGAATTATAAATCAATATGAATAATCAAGTTTATGGTGAACTTTTACTGTTATTTTTTAATTCATAAACAGGAGTTTACTTGTTTTTTTCCTGTTGTTTCTGTATTAATGTATCTGAATGTTGACCTTGTGCAGCCAGTTGTCAACTTGAGTGCCTCAGTGACCTGTGGTGTTTTGCTGGAATGAATTAGAATCCAAACTACACTAGATCTTGTTATTTTGATAATGATTAAAAGTATGTGTGCATTTTCATTTTGCTATAACATTGGAATATATTATTTCTAGCTAAAATGAAGAGTTTATTTATAGTGTTTTGGCATTCAGTTTAGAATTATGAAGACATAATTTAGGTCCATCTTCCCCAGCCCTGATCTTCCTCACCCTCTCTGCCCTTTTTTTCCCATCCTTTTCACTGTGTGATCAAAATAGAGGAGAGAAGGCAAAATAAAAAGAAAGAAATCCTTAAGAAAAACTCAGATTGTACCATTTTTAAAGGATCAAACTATGGGGAATTTTGACAACCTTTATCTCTGCCGTATCGTGACAGCAGATGTTTCAGACCTCTTTTGAAGTACATGAATTCAAAGTAAGAACAGAAGATGGAGCATTTTCCTCTGGATATGGAAAATGGCTTCTTAAAAGTTACCTCTGCGGCTGAAGTTGACAGTTCTGCAGAATAAAGAGAAGATACTTTTGGGTGATTGGGCATCCAGCTGAGTTTGGGTGAAAAACACTTTCCATATGTATTGAGTCTCATCGTGAAGAGCAGCTCCAGGCTGCATCTTCTCCTGCCAGATTGCAGACCTTATACTTGCTCAGTCTCAGCTTTGCATCTGTGCTCTGTTACTCTGGGTCTGCCCTTTGTACAGACATGCTTCTGCATCTATTACCTTCATTTGATCCTTATAGATATTTGCTGTCCCTTAAACTTTTGAATATCATATAAGAACAGAGGATGATACATATGGGATATCTAATCAGGAGCCCATTTTTTTAGCCATGCACACATCCTGCAGCATTCAAGTGACAGATGGCAGGACTGGCTGATTTAGTCCAGTCCTGTTTGCTCGGAAGTCATTTCGTTTTTAGTCAGGAGAGGAACCACATATCACAGCCACAAAGCAAACAAATTATAGTTACCTCACTGGCCGGCAGATGACTCTGTTTGTCTCGAGTCCTGATGGAGTTCGAAGCCTGAAAGGAGGTCATGTCCAGAGCAGTAACTGGGCAGAAGTTTTAAAACTGAAGAAGATGCTGAGTTTAACTTACCAAATCCTGGAAAATGAGCGTGGAGAATATATATATAGAAAATAATATACTAGTATATAAACATACATGTGTTTTTTATGTACAAATGTAAGAATGTATTTATGCTATGTCCAGGAAAATCCTTATACATGTAACCTTATGAACAACATCTTAAGAATTCTGACTGGGTTGTCTTTGACTCCTTATACAGGAGTCCACTTTGTGTAAATTAATACTGGAGTGGTCAGATTTTCGTCATAAAGACTTTGTATGCTACAGATTTAAAGGTCAAGGTGATGATGTAATTTGTTTTTTCTTTGCTTGTTAATTCTTCATAATATCATATTTTGCGTTTACAGATATAACATCCCAGTTTCAGGGTAGAATAACTGCATATTTTTTGTCATGGGTAAAAGACAGGAAATTCAAACTTTAGAGGCCGAGCTGAAGGTCCTCAGCCTTATATTCATCATTTTTAAAAGTGTCCTTGTGATAATTGTATCTTTAGAAACGTGTATGCCATTCCCTTCAAACTGTTCAGATACATTCAGTTTGTCTTGAGGATAGAACAACCAGATTTTGTAAGTCACTGGTCAAGGTTAAGGTCATAATGCCCCATATTCATCCTCTTCTTGAAAATGCAACCCTATAAATGTAACATATTGTAAATCATACATCAATTTTCTTTAAAGTCTGCAGACATTTCCGCTCTGACTTGAGGATAAAATTGTCAGATTCTGGAGGTCTATAGGTAAGGGGCCAAGGTCTTAAAGCCTTATGCTCATCATTTAGAGAACAGTCAACAGTGTTTTCCAACAGATTGTATTCTCAAATGTGGAGTTGAAGGTGGAATGACCAGATTTTGGAGGTTAAAGGTCTAAGGTCTTTAGCCATGACAGTCATCCTTATGTACCTGGGACCTTGTGTAGGGGATTTAGTGAATCCTTCATGGGATTATCAAACTTTGCAGATACTGTATGTCCACTGTAACTTTGGAAAAGCAATGATGTGTTTCTAGAGATCATAAGTCAAAGCTCAAGGTCAAGTGGCCCTATGCTCATACATTAGTTGTGAATGCAGTATCCTGAAATGTTTAAAGTCAGTATGTATGTTTTGTTTTTTCTTTTTAAAGTAAATATGGATTAGTTAGAATAATCAAAGGTCAATATTAGGGACTTATGTCCTTCCCCTGCTTTAAACACATAATTACAAAAGTGCTCCATTTGATTTTTCTTTAGACTTTATGCAAATGTGCGGTATTATTCATTATTAACTGATCAGGTCTTATACTTTAAATGTTCACACAACCACAAATCCACCCTGCCCCTGTTTCTTGACCAATCTCTTCCTGTCTTGTACTTGAATCTTTTGCAGAGGCATTAAGCCTTCAGTTAGTAGCTCTAGGTGTCAGTGTGTGTACATACTTGTCTTTGTGTGTGCGTGCATGTCTGTTCGTCTGCCTTCTACCATTCTGTCTACCTGTTTATCTCCTCAGCAGCTGCCTCTCTACTTCCTCATACATCAGCCTGTCTGTTTTTGGATGGTGGCAGATGTTCCAGTCCTGCAGGTCTTTGTAGCAGAAAGGAAAAAGTAATGGGATTAAACCTTGCATACATCACCTTAGCACTACGCTTTATGTTGTCTTTTGATGCCAAACATAGCTCCAGGGGACATGAATACTTTACAGATATCAGTTCAGTTTATGATCAGTTTACAAGATGGAGAACAACAAACAATCTGCCATGCTGATTTTTCCCTAAATAAAGCCACTTCTTTTATTTCACGCCTTCCTGATTTTCAACGCTCACAGTTCCTATAAAACATTCTTGAATGAAGCATTCATTCACTGTCAAACCCAGCGCTGTGTGCCAACTGTGTGCATCAAAAATCCCCTGCAATCTTTGTTTTGGCTAGTGTGAGGTGGCAAGTGATTATCTGGAGAGCTTTCGGAAGTTAATGTTCATGGTCGACACAGCGGGATTCGAGGAGTGATGACAGAGGAAGCGCCTCGGGGCGGGCGTCTCTTCGCTGCCATCTCACTTTCACTGCTTCTGACAACGCGTTTACCCGACAGATGGCTCCAGTGCTCGCACAGAGGCACTGTGAGGCTATGAAAGACTGCATGGGCTGGTGGCACACAAAGATGAGCTGTGTGTCCAAGAACAAGTGTGAATTGCTGTTATATTGACTAATGAGGCGGTAATATTCAGTAATGTGATCAAAAGGCAACATTGCATTGACTTCAAATTAAAATAAAAAAAGTGGTCTTTTATCTCATCAATTGATTTCTGCTTTTTCTTTTTTACATTTTTAGTAATCAGCTGACTGAGGGAAATAAAAAGTGCAGTACTGTGTCAGAGTTTAAGGCAGATATAAAGAAACCAAATGAGACTGCTTTCACAAATAGAATAGTCAATGGTTTATTTTTATCAATTAAAAATTGCAAAATGAATAAACAGAAGAAAACATCATGCATCCAAACTTCTTTTTACAGATGGTAGGGCCTTTTTGTTATTCTGGAAATAAATTAGACAGGGCTTAGATGTAGTCGAAATAGAGCTGAAAAAAAACTGGCTTGGTATTGAAAATTGATTCTTGAAATATTTTATATTTAGAAAATAGCAAAAACCATTGAAGGGCTTATTTAACTAAAAGATTACTCCATTTCTGACCTATTACTTTATGTTGCTGTGTGGGGAAGTGCTTGCAAAACACACAGAAAACATTTGAAAAAAGAGAAACTCTGATAAAGTGGACATTGAATCCGTGTATTTTAGTGAGTAAAGTGAGGGCTTCTTTGTCTGGCAGCTGTTTGATCTAAAGGTTTGAGTTGTTTTGTTCATTGTTCATGACTGTCTTTTAAAAAGGGGGCATATCAGCATATCATGTACAACTACATTTCTTTCTGCTCCTTTTCATTTAAAATTTAACCTATTTTGTTTTTTGTACTGAGTTGAATTCTTATATATACAAATAAATATTGAAAAGAAAATAAATAAATTTGAATGAAATGTTAGGCCAACCATACATATGTTTCACGCTATTGCATAATTAACAGCATCTGTTTGGATTCTTCAGCATTGAGGGCATCATTAATCCTGATGAAATCTTCAGCTCTATTTACAGAGATCAAGCCATAAACTTTGAAGGAACCTCCACTCTTCTTTGTTATCTGCAGACAGTATTTATTGTTTTGCTTTCCAGCCCTTTGGGGCAAACAAACTGCATTTTGCTTTATTTCAAATCTTGACTCATCAGTGAAGAGCACATTCTGCCATCCTATTGCTCCTCAGTAATCAAATAGTTTGATAACAGAATTTGTTTTCTTGCCAAAGTTATTACTTTTGACTGTAATTCTTCCATGAGGACTGCTTCTGCACAGACTTCTCCAGACAATTTTTGGTTTTATCTTAGTCCCATTGGTTTCTGCCAGTTCCAAGCTTATGGCCCAGCTTGACATCTTCTGATTTAGAAGTGAAGTCTCTCATCAGCTCCACTATTGGCCCTTTTCCACTAGCACGCCTTGGCCCTACTCTACTCGGCTCTACTTGATTTGCAGCGTGTTTCCAATAGCCTGGTACCTCCTAAGACAAGCTAGTTTTAGAACCTACTCCCCTCTGGCTCCAAGTGAGCTGAGTCGATACTAAAAAATAACGTCACCGACTGCCGGCTACTGATTGGTCAGACAATGTCGTCATCGATGAGTCATGAGCGCGACGACCTAGCATGCTCGCAATAGCTACTGTTAGCTTACCCTCATACGTCTTTCTTTGCAGCTCGATTGCTCTCGTCCTTGGCTTGTTCTGTTGTATAGCTTCCAAAACTCTCCTGTGCTTCTCAAGGGGGATTTCTTCCTGCCACCTGCAGCCTTCTCCTGCTTTCCTTTTTGACTCGGTTTTGTGACAAAAAGCCACAGATTGTTGTGTCGCGCTCAAAAATGACGTCACTGCAGAGCCGCTCTCTATTTACAGCGACACTGCACCCTGTTGGCCAGGTGACTGGGGCTAATGGAAAAGCAGCACAAGGCGAGTAGAGTAGAGCCAGGTAGAGTCGGGTAGAGTCGAGTAGAGTAGAGTAGGGCTAGTGGAAAAGGGCCATAAGTTCCCTTGCCAACCCCAGCATCTATGATCCTTAACAGTGCGTGTTTGTTTGTGCATCTTCAAAAGAGCTTGAACAGATCTTGAACTCTCAGTCTGTTTTGAGAGAGACCTTGCTGATGTAATATAACTACCTCCTGGCCGTCCCAAGGACCAAGCATTTTTCTTATTGTCACTGTATATTGTTTTTCATGTTGTAAAACGTCTTTGAGACTCTGAAAAGCGCTGTATAGATAAAATGTTTTTTTTTTTTTTTTTTACCTTGTTGACTTGTTGCTGTACTCAGTCTTGCCATAGAGGATGACCGGTGACATGAAACTGTCTTCCACAACCTTTCCATGGCTAGAGAGGTTGGTTGTTCCCCACACAGTTTTATGGCTATTTCTTTCTCAGTTAATGACTAAGTTTCCAACCTGCGTATGAAAATGATCACAGGCCCCTGCTTGGTGTTTTTTTTTAGATCATGCACCAGAATGTAATCCTGCAAGTCCTTGATTTTGTGCAGGTGTACCTGTAAGAATTGATGCTGAGTTGAAGGCCAAACACAGTCACATGGAATACTGATTTGACTTTGATTTAACTTCTCTTTCTCACCTTGGATTTTACAACTTAATAAAAATGAACAACTAAAATGTACACCTTTGAAATCTCACTTTATTGTATTTGTGTGCACCTTTTTTGAACTACTTAGAACTTTTGCTCACTACTGTATCCATAAATAAGTTCAACAACAGACATCAGTACAAAACAACTGTAAGAGTAGGAGTCTGTGGATATGATGACAAGTGAACAAGAAAGTGTGACTGTGGAGAGTATGACTCCATGATGTCTTTGCCCCAGACAGCGACTCATTCTGTCAAGTGGTGCCTAAAATGTTTACTGTGCATATCAAAGAGAACAGTTCAGTTTTTCCCTGAAATGACACACAGCATGATGCCAGAATATGGCTTACTGAACAGTTCGCTATGAGGGAACAGAGTGTGTATGTGTCAAACGAGTCATCACACTGCACCCAGAATACCCAAATATGCCAAATACTCATCATTTTGGCCACAAATGAATAATTTTCAACTTCAGGTCAAAATGTGGCACAAAAAGAGAAATCGATGACAAGATAGCTTTTGCATTCTTCCTTAACTGCAGCTGAAATGCACTGTATTTAGTTTCATTCAACAAAATAAACCTAAATCCATCTTTTTGGACATTTAATGTCTATATGCTGATTGTTTGGTGCAGGCGTCATACCTTTGTCTTGGACATCTACTGGGGCAAGTGACAAATTGAGCTCAACATACCAATGCTTTCTATAGTTGGACAGACTTGAAATGCTACCAAACACCAAGGCTTTGACTGGAGGGTATATGCCCTGTAATTTCAGGAAACGCCTTTCTGATTCTGCTTTGTGATAATTTCTTATGCTCTGAATGCTTCCATAAAAAATGATCGTTAACATAAATCATACAGTGTTCTTTGTGTATTCTTTGAGTTAACAAACACAATCAGAGTGGAGAAATTAAATGATCCATCTGAAATTCTGACACATAACTGAACCCACATTGTAAATATTGAAAATAGTGTATGTGTGTGTATGTGGGGGGTGGGGGGTATATTTTGTTTTACACAAGACAAAATAGGCAACGCCAAAAGAATATTTGGCTTTTGGGGACATGCATTGGTTAGCCAAAAGTGAATAAATGTTTTGAAAGTTTTTGTTTGCTTTCTTTTATATTCCAGCATCAAAGGGTTTAACATTTTTACTTGACAAAATGCAAAGTATGCTTTCCAACTGATGGACCCTTGATCATTATCACTTAATCAGTTTTACAGCATTATTTTCATTTTTCATCATTCAGGTGCTGGTGTCCCCACAGGGCATATTTTTGACACTTGTCTCCATAATGACCCGAAACCAAAATGTGTGTGTATGGGCAGGCAAGTGGGCGTCCAAGTTATTGTCTGGTAGTGATGTGGACTACAGTACATCATTACCTGTGCACTTGGATGGGTGTGACATTTCCCCTCACACTCCACTATGTCCAGTCACCCAATCATGACACTTGTGCACACACACACACACACACTCACACACACACATACTGTCCCTTGGGCTGCCTTTCACACTGTCCTGGCATCCTTTCACAGGGTCCAGTGGAGCATGCTGGTGTGACTCCACTGTTAGGATGTATTGATGGAGGAAACTGCTGCAGAGACAGAGAGAGGTAGTGGGTGGTGTTGGTGTTAAAGGTTAGATTTGCACATGTATAAGCACTGGTAGCAAAAACCCTTTGGCAGCTGTGTTTAGTGAGACATACTTTTGTTTGTAGTTGGCTATCAGCCTGTATGTTTTCATTCCTCCCAGCAATGCGTCACTTTTTTAAAAATTAAATTTATACCAGACTCTTGACTTAATTAAGATGCCCTCAGTACAAATGTTGAACAACAGTGATGTATTCAACACTGGTGGGATTTGTTTTAATTACGTTGTGAATTATTGTACATCAATAAAATGGCAAAAAAGGAGTGCATATTTATCACTTTGGGGTTTTGTTTTATAAATAAAACAGTTAAGGAGCATGACAAGATAGATCTGCACATTTAAATACATAATATGTCTTTACCTTTTGATCAGTAGTCCTATGAAGTTCAGTGCTTAACGAGGTTTGACCGGTTTATACCACAACTGCCCTAAAAGAACAGCATTTGGTAATGACCAAAATCATTTTCTATTTTCCTGTAATGATTGATACAAAAGTATATTGAAGCTCTTTAACTGAAACTCAAACTGTCTGTTTTACTAAAAAACTGATTAGATTATAAAGCAAGTTATCATATCTTAAATCAGATGTCTAGGAATATTTATTCACAACATTCCTGAACAGAAAAAGTAGTTTTAGTGGTCAAATGTTAAGCTTAATACTTCTAACTTCTCAGGGAAGCCCAGTGGCTTAAATTTTGGGGAAAAAGTAAATTTTGCTTGCAATTCCTCTTTCCTGTTCAAAATGAATATTTTATAAAATAACATCTTCAGTTTTAAACAAGTGTTTGAAATGTGTTTTCAGGCCAATTTTCAATCAAATATGCTCTTCTCCTTTCCCAATATGCTTCAATGGCTCATTTTGTTTCGGACATGATATGGTCAGGGTTCCCACGCGTCCTGGAAAACCTGGAAAACCTGGAAAATGACTGCCCAATTTTCCAGTCATAGAAAACATATGGAAAATGAGGAAAAAGTGAAATGTCCTGGAAAAGCTTCAATTGTCCTGGAAAATTATCTGTCTTTCTTCTTGAAACATGGGAAATTAAGTAAAAATGTACTTGGTAACTTTTGTACACGTAGCCACAAATGTGAGTAGGTAAAATAATGCAAGTTAAGACATAAAATCTAAAAACTCAAAACAGTGGGGACAAAAGGAAATTATGAAAAAAATGACACAAAACCCAAAATAAATTTTAGGCTAAATTAACAAAATCTATTCATAAAAAAGCAGAGTAAATCTTGACTAAAAAATATCTTGACTAAAAAATATGTATATATGTGTCTTTTTTAAATTGTCCCTCTTTCTTGTAGCATTACTTGTAAATAAAGAAAACCTCAAGATTGTTGAGATTTAAATGAAATTAAAGTTGTTAATTAGAGACAGAAATAAAATAAAAGCGGCACAAAAATGTGACATTATTGTAGGTATAAAGATGCTCAGCTTAATTGAGTTTAGTTTATTTGTAGCACAAAGATTATAAATGTATTTTCACACATATCATGACTTATAACTGTAGAATTGATAAAACCCCTCACCCACTTCACAAGATATCCACCACAGCAGAATGAAAGTTATTCATCTTAGGTTTTTTTTTTTTTTTTTTTTTGCGAAAGCACGTTAGAAAGAACATATCACACGGTGAGCTGACATTCATGGTTAATTGCTTTGAAATGAGTTGACTATAATTATTCTCCGGCAACCCCCCACTGTGAGTGGCTATCACAGGAGGGTCAGTGGCAGCTATAATCACTATACTTCAGGCCTTTGTTCTCTTTGTACTATTTTAGATTATAATGGTAACTTTATGTGGAGGAATGTTCAAACCTTCAGGGTTAGTTGCACAGCAGTGTTGTGTTACATTACATATTATGTTGCTTTTGAGTGGCGACACATAAATACATGATGACTGAATAAGCAGCAGAATTTGTGACTTGACAGACTCTACATTGTAATGTTTTTATGTTGAACGTTTGACAAGTTATTCCAAAACAAGTTGCATTGGCTTGGTCAGACATACGTAAAAACAGCAGCCAAACTCTGTTTCAAAATAAAACAACCAGTAACCTGGAAGAGGTTGTCTTAACTCACTAGAGTCTAACCCTAACTGTAGAGCGTGTCCCGTGCTGTGGGGACACAGTGGATGATGAAAGTGGAACGAAGAGGCAAACAAGTTGACTCATCACACTCCAGCTGGATGTTATATGCAGCAGAATGTAAAACTGAATGTACAATTTTTAAGGACAGTAGATATCATCTGTTATTAAAGAGTGTTTGCAAGGATTTTTTGACTCACAAACAAATTAGCATGAAGAAGCATTAGGTCTACTTCTTTCTGCCTTATTAGCAGGATATTAGCAAAATCATCATCAGATTTTATCATTTAATCTCTATTTTTAAAACCACAAATCATGACAAATTTGATCTCAATGAGTATTACAAAAGAGAAGGTTGATGCCATAATCATCATTTCTATTCTATTTTATTTTTACTTTTTAATGTATCATTTATTCAGTTACATTTTATTCTTATCCAATATCCAGTATTTTTTTCAAAATCAAATATGATTCCACTGTAAATACAGCTCTTATGAGCAGAACCACACACCACCATGAAGCCATGTTGAGGGTGCAAGTGGGCGGAGTTTGAAAACAGAATCTTCTTCAAAAACGAGTTAGTTTCCTGAACTTTATTTAGCTCACTGGGTCAGGGGGAAATCCTTCTTGTTACTTAAAATGACAACGTTCAACACTGTGGTATTTTCTTTTAAAAACATTTGTTGGATCTTCTCTGCTGACACTGCTAACACATTTCATTGTTTAAGTGCGACGGTGCTAACAAGTAACCTCTTCCCCTTGTGTAAGACTGCTGCTTTTTTTTTTTTGAAAGACACATTGAAACAGGCAAGAATACTTATAAATGTATCACTGTTTATTTTTCACAGTACCAAATCGAATCAAACTTTATTTATAAAGCACCTTTCATACCTTAAAATGCAGCACAAAGAGCTCTACATGTTAAAAACAGTCCCCCAAACAAACAGTAAGTGGTATTTTCCATTAACTCAGTCTCATGTTATGTTTCTGTTTTCAATGACTGCTAAACTATGTTCTCCTCTGTGCTCCCTCTGTCAGAGACACCCTGTTGTAGCTCCTGTTACTTCAAGGCTCCCTTCCCTAACCTGACACGCCAGACGGACAGTTTAATATATTCATGGTAATATTGCACTAATCCATCTGGGACAAAGCAGTTTGAAAATGCTTTCAGGGGCAGAACCTTAAAAAAATCTTTCTATACAGTCAATTCAGCACCATTTCCAATATCTTTGCGTCCTTTTTTAAGTTTTAAACTCTATGCTGGGGTTGCCACTGTAAGCTAGTCGGCTTGAATTATAGATGCAACTGTGGCAGGCGTATTATGGGGGTTAGCTGTGTAAGGCAGCTAGCAATGCAGGAGGAGAGTGAAGAGTCCTGATGCTGCAGTTTTATCTTGCGTAGCAAATTACTGTATCATGCAGAAGAGTAATGGATGAAACTTTAGGGAGCATAAAACCTGGGAAAAGGCCTAATATGACATGTAAAAAGTCACTTAGTGCACTAAGTTCTTTTAACTTTTTGGACTTTTTTAAGGTGTAATGTCAAGCATTGAACCAATGAATCAAACATTCATTAGGCATTTGACCGGTAACACTTTACTTTACAGGTCCGCAAATTTCATCGCACTTAGGTAATAATAACACAAAGTTTTTTTCATAATTATTTGAAATTACCCCCAAAATTTCATGAGAATTTGGTGAAATAAGCAAAAAACTTCTTTACAATAATAATATTTTGCATGTGATCTCAATTATGCATATCAACAAACGTGGTACTAAAGAACTTGGTGAAATTAAATAACAAAAAGCTAACTATCAACTGCTTATTGGGAAATTGAATTATTCACTTTACACTTTAAAGCTAATTATCACAGGAAACAATGAACCTAACTTCTGTATTCAAGAACTAAGCAGATATTTATCACCTGCTTCTATGGAAACAGCAGAAATGTTGGGATACTTCTAAAACATTTTGTGGTGGGTTGTGATTTAATTTCAAATAAGTTTTTTGCTTATCGTCACTTTCTTACCTATCAATTCGGAGTATATTTCAAAGAAACTGGAAAAAACAGTAACCTACCAGTTGTGACTTGCGACAATGAATTTGGACATTATTTTAGAGAAGTTATGTGCTAATTTTCACCAAATTCTCATGAAATGTCAAAGAAAAAGGAAAAAACTTTGTCTAATTATTACCTAAGTGCAATGAAATTTGCGGACCTCTAAAGTAAAGTGTTACCATTTGACCTTCTTACTGCTCCGATTCAAACCACGACTCCTTGTGTTGATAAAATGGCTTGCAAACTAGTGTCCCACTATGAAGACTGCAACCAATGACCATTAGTTGAACTAGTGGCACCTGCAACTTTACCTCTTCTCATACTCTGCAAAGACACCTTTTTACATACTAAAAAAGTAAAAACTTATATATTGCTGAAACTTAAACCTTGTGACTTCTCATCTAACAAGTCTTAAAAATGACACAAAACCTACACTTCATTTGCCCTATTCAGCCTTCAGACAGTCTTGGCAAGGGATGCAGACTTTTCAAGGCAATAAGGGCTCAGTTTTGTGGGGCACCTCCATTGGCTGCCACTGTCATTACATCTGGAGGCAGAGCAAAGAGGAGATCATCTTGTTGCCCCGTTCTGTCTCTGCAACATCCATAGTGGAGTCAAAGTGTAACAGGGGCTTAGACAAAACAACCTGAAATGGCAACACGACTTGGGTTCTTGAGATGTGTTTCTCTCAATATGGTTTTAGCCGTGAGATAAGCAGACTGTGACAAATTTCCTGCAAGGGAATACAAATCGGTCGGTACAAATGTTGGTAATTGCAAGATACAATGCCATTTTAATTCAACCCGAAATGAAGAGATGTTTTTTTTTTATATACAAATTTGCCAAATACTCCATGAGATCAGCAAAGGTGAAAAGTCTTCCACTTGGCCTAAAGTTACAATATCTCTAACATAGTTTACCAGAATTTACCTTTTGTCTGTTTTTGCTATGATAGTTCTTGTTTTGTACCATGAGCCATCAATGTGGCTATTACATTGTCCTGTTTTTAGCCTTAAGCTGAATTCAGTCAGATAGCCACTACATCACCTTCCACTGGATGTTTAATTAGCATTTTGAGAGTTGGAGCTACATTTAAAATGATAAATCCACAGGCCTTCTGTCAGAAACTTCTGTACAACAAAACCTCATTAATCTTTAAAATATCCAACAAAAACCAACAGGATCAGACTTCTATATGTTTATGATCTATCTATCTATCTATCTATCTATCTATCTATCTATCTATCTATCTATCTATCTATCTATCTATCTATCTATCTATCTATCTATCTATCTATCTATCTATCTATCTATCTATCTATCTATCTTTCGTTACAAGGGCAGCCTTTCACTGGTGTGTACTTTGTGTGATTGACAATGCTCAAGAGTAACACGAAGTGAGTCAAAGGAAATACAACAATGAACCTTCTTTTTAATCTTATAAGCAGCAGGTGTGAACACAGAATAGGAGCTACTGCTGTATCATGAGTAATGTTTACAAGGATATCAGCATGAAACTATTGCTTTAGTCTTTTTACATATAAGACTTTTAAAATGATGTCCTGTTAGCCTCTTCATTCCTTCCTCTAGCACGGCTAAATTATCCCTCACATTGGTTAAGTGGGCTGAAAACATTGCCCATTAAAGGTAAACAAGATTGTACTCTCTCCTGTCTCACACATGGCTCTGCCTCTAACCAAATTAAGACGCTCATTTGCATAAGCGAGATGGATGAGATAGGAAGAAAATACTTTGCTCTTTGGAAAATAAGTGCACAGTTATAGACGAAGCAGGAATCTCAGATGAGGTGTCGCAGCCCATTAGGACGGCAATGCTTCATTGTTTTTTTCTTAGGACGTACGACTGTAATAACTTTTAAGTGTTTGGAGCTTCTGATAAAAAGCTTTTACCGATAAAAAGGCAGTGACTGTGATTGTTAAAAGCAAGTTAGGGAGAATGCATTTTGTTTCATAATGGATTTTTCAAGGCCACTTGCACTGCAAAATAACATTTCCCTTGTATTTGAATATTGTAGTAATTACATCTGCATGAATAATACATTTTCTAAATCTTTATTTTGCCTTAGTTAAGATTCACAAACTGTTTTAAAAACAACAACAGTATTTTACACCAATATTATTCTTTGTTCATGCTGTTTATTGCCTCCCCAAACATAAACAAATGATTATACTCAGCATACCTTACATTAAACCCCAATTTTCATCTGGAGACTCCTCTGCCTCTCTTTGGTCCTCGCTCCGTGAACAGACCAGCCAGACACAGTCAGGTTTGTTTGTGTACTAAAAACAGCACCACAATTTTCTGCAATCAGACTCTGTGTATGGGCCGGGGCACCTGGGGCGCTCTGTGTGTGTGCTCCCACCCTGTGGTGAAATTGCTGTCAACACTTTTCCCCTCCTTTCAGCAGCGGTGGGCTCTGGTTAGCAGCCTCGCTCTGTCCACTCTCAACCCCCCCTCCCGCTGAGAGGAACACCACGGTACATTCGACATTTATACCTTTGGCTCTCCAAAGGGTTTTTGTTTTCTTTATATTGTACATTTCTTTTTTATACCTCACTCACTCCTTTTATATGTCTGTTTTTTATCACTCGCACCAGGATGTGACAGTAGGAGAAAATTTGTCTTCAGCTTACAGTCATATGTTGGAGAAAGAATAATATTTCTTCATCTTCTCTTTAAGGGAAAATGTGCCAGTACTCTTGATGTATCAAAGATTAATATCCAGAGGTAAAACATGGAGCAGTGATTATCAACAAGTCGCCAAAAAGGCTCCCTACATCGCCTCCAAGATATCCACCCAATCGTCATCTTTCACGCATATCGTTCTCGGGAGCCTAGAGCCTTTCACTACCAATGGGCAGTATGTGAGGTATACCCTGAACTGGCCACAAGCCAATCACAGGGCCACATAGAGAGACACACAATCATTCACACTCACACTCACACTCATACATATGGGCAAAGTGAGACACCATTTAACCTTATGAGCATGTTTTCGATCTGTGGGACGATGGGGTGACTAAAGAAAACCCAAGCAGGCCCGGGGAGACCACGTAAACTCCACACAAGGAGACCCTGGTCAACACCAGAAGTCAAACCAGCAATCCTGCTGTAAGGCATATGCACTAACCTTGCTGGTCTCCTCTAGGTTATAATCAAATGGCATAAAATATAAGGAAAAAAGTCAAAGTTGTAGTGGTGTTTTTTTTTTCCTCTCAAAAACTTCAACAGCCACTAACCCGACATGACAGCTCCTGAAAAAATGAGCCAATTATCTCAGTCACCCTCATGTGGTTGATCAAACATTTTGTGAGGAAATAAAAATTTTGAAACAATAGCCTGAATATTTTCGATATAATAGAAAATTCCAGCCCCACAGCGTCTATTAAAAGAAAAACAGGCCCTTTTGCTAATGCAGTTAATGATCCCTGGCATGAAGTATGTGGACAACTGCCCTGGTAGTGACCATTTAAGGAAAATGTTTATTTTACAAAAAATATGATTTTGAAAATTCAGTGCTGAATTCTTCCCTGTATTTTGACAATGTAGCAATGAACAAAACTCAGGTTAGGACACAAACGACTAGATTTGGTTCACAACATGATTTAATAACGATTTATTTTTATCCTGATTTGACTTTTTGTCTTGCTTATTAAATGGCTCTACCAAACAGAGGTATGTTAAACAGGCTATATGTAAAACTCAAAATATAAAAAAATAAAAATATATATATTGTTTTTCAATGACTAAAATACTTTGACTAAAATAACAATAACTCCTCAACTGAGCATTTGGGCTTAATCTGCTGACATAGCAATGGTATGATGTCACGCTGGTAGTGCTATTTGGGTGGCTGGGAGAACAAGCTTTATCAAGCAGCTACTGCTGCTGTAAACAGGGAAAAGGGAAAAGTCCTGATGCCACACACTTCTGGTTTTGTGTACAGAATCAATCTGTCATGCAAAGGAGATGCATTAACATCTTAAATTGCACATAGTCCTTGAAGAATTATATTAAAACATAAAATGGATATGTGGTGTAGTCACAGATATTTCATGGGTGATGAAAGTCAGGGGGATTTAGCCCACTTAAAGCTATCTAAAATTCCCTGAGTAAAGAAATATTCTTGGGATGGTGTTTCTTGCAGAAGAAGGATGCTGGTTCAATCCCAGTGTCGGTCAGGGCCTTTCTGTGAGGAGTCTATATGTTCTCCCTGTGTATGTGTGGATTCTCTCTGGACACCCCAGCTTCCTTTTACAGAACAAAAAGATCCCCATTAGGTTGATTGGCGATTCTAAAGCATATGAGTGGAAGGATGGGTAGAAGTAGCTCTTATTTTTGAGGCAAATGATTATCAGAAAACAAATGGCTGACATGGGATAAGAGAAGCCTATGTCTTTTGGCTGTTAAAAATCTTTTAATGTTTAATTCTTTAATCTATGTGACATTTATTGTACTTTATAGCCACTTATCTTCTGTATTCTAAGGGGACATTCAACTTTCTATAAACTTTGTCACAACAACCTGTATGACCGAGTCTCTCTGTCAAGAGTGACTCATTGACTCAGACCATTAGAGAGATAATGACAGTCACCAATGAGAGAGGAGAGAGAGCACTGGAGGGTGAGATCCCTGCTTTGCATAACCCCTGAGGGAGAGAAAGAGTTGCATTATGAATAATTCATTTCAGTTTAATATATGGCCAAACTTTAAATAGCACTGAATCACACAGGGTACAAATATATGAAAATTCATCTTGTTACTTTACTTGCTTAAACAGTGAGAATAGTAGGCAGCATAAATAAACACCACCCTGACTCATATAAACAGAAATATATTTTGTGTCTCACTGCCCGTTCATCACTGCATGTACAAAAAAAGTTCCAAAATGGCCTGCTATGTAAAACACTGTAGCATCCAATAAAGACTGAAAAGGTTGTTTTCTCAGGCTTTTTGAGAGTTTGTGAAAGTATTGCTTAAAGTGAGTGCGGGAGACCACAAAATCAATACATTCTGGCAGAAAACTAGTAAATAGATTTTTATGGAACCCCTACAGGACCATTGACTGAAAATATAAAATAACAAGTTTCTGCTGCGCACCACAAACAAACCTGTGCACAAGAGGATGTCCTCTGTTCATGAGAAAGTTTTGCATGACCCTTCAGCCAGTTCTCCATGCCCTCTAGATCAGGGGTGGGCAACTTTAATTACCAAGAGGGCCACATAAAACCATTTTTCCCAGCCTGAGGGCCACATTGTTACAAATTTTCAGAAACTCTCGATAATGAAAAAGAATTTTGGCTAAACAACAAATTAGAATATAACTTTGTCATAAAATTAGAATACCAATATTCATATATTACAACATCAATACAAGTTATTCTTCATAATCAAATAAACTTGATACAGAATTCAAGCAAATTTAGCTAATATACATGGAATTAAACACAATAAAATGATGTGTTTTTCACATTTTTAAAGCTTAAATATTTTGCTGCTGCATATATATAATATTGAGTAATACTTGATATAAAGTTAAAGGCTTCATGAAAAAGATTTAGACACTATAAGAGCAAAGTAAGGTTGTAAATAACTTACATGAGATTTTATAGAATTATTTCAATTGGATATCTGAGTGTTCTTCGTATTTACAGCCACTGGTTTTTGGGAATGAATGGCGGGCCATATTTAGTGATGTGGAGGGCCGCATTTGGCCCCCGGGCCATCACTCGCCCACCCCTGCTCTAGATGTTTTATATACACCTGTGACTCTCTGAGATACCCACAGCCCAAAAGGATGGCACAATACAACTACACTCATTATCTCATTATATGAGGCAGAAAGTGATGAAATAATCAGTCCATATATGTATATATTTATTCACACACACACACACACACACACACACATACACATATATGTATATGTATATATATATATATATGTATATATGTATATATATATATATATATGGATAGATATATATATATATATATATATGTGTGTGTATATATATATATATATATATATATATATCAAACTCTCTCACACACACACTAGTATACTCTCTTACATTTACTATCAAACTCTCACACACACTACTATCAAACTCTCTTACACACAAACTCTCTCACACACACTAGTATACTCTCTTACATTTACTATTAAACTCTCACACACACTAGTATACTCTCTTACATTTACTATTAAACTCTCACACACACACTAGTATAATCTCTTACATTTACTATCAAACCCTCTTACATTTACTATCAAACTCTCACACACACACTAGTATACTCTCTTACATTTACTATCAAGTCAGACAGAATAATAGTATGTATATGTGTGTGTAAGACAGTATATATGTGTGTATATATATTTGCTTAACGAAATGAGTTTGATTGAAAGCTGCTGCTAAGATCTCCCTTCCCGATTGGTTATCTTTTTTGATATACATTGGGGGGGCGCAATTTAACCTGCATGATCATGATAGAAATGACAGTATGGTGGACAGAGAGCAACTCAATGAAGCCATCGGCCTCCTTAGTAACATTTTAAATTCTTCAACCGTCACAGCAGTGTCAGACACGGTACAACAACGGCAACAGCCGTCCACAGTCACATCCAATACGGCCGCAGAAGAGGAAATGTGTGATGTTACGAGTGTAGTAACCAAAGAACTACATTACCCAGCATGCAATACGAGTTGGGAGCATGCGTGGGTACCTAGGGGTACGTCCCGGTAGATATCGCATGCAGGTAGCCGGAGACTGAGGTTTACAGAATGTTGTCAATAAAACAAGCAACGTAAACCAACACAGACGCCTCGTCTGCTGATTATAAGCCCAGCATTACAACACAAATTGCGGCGGCTTTTCAGAAACGGGAGCCAACAGGGCACCTCGACTTCTCTTGGAGCTAATGCCAGCGTCAGCATGAACCAAGTCATGCGACTGAGATATCAGACCTAACGGTATTACGGAGGATGGGCTTCGAAGTCTAAAGAGAGGTGAGTTAGTACAGTAATTCCCCCAGAATAGTGTTTAAGCCAGGTGGCATGCACAGGATTTGGTGAGTGCACAAGTGTGTGTTCTTTTATGGAGAGCCAGCAGCCAACTGTGTTATTGAGGCGCTAACGCACATTAAATCAGTGCTAAACTGCTAGCACTGATTTGGCTTAAACAGTATTCTGGGGGAATTTACTGTACTAACTCACCTCTTTTTAGACTTTGAAGCCCATCCTCCGAAATACTGTTGGGACTGATATCGAGGTCGCATGACTTGGTTCACGCTGACGCTGGCATTAGCTCCAGTCGAAGTAGAGGTGCCCCGTTTGCTCCCGTTTCTGAAAAGCCGCCGCATTTCCTCTTCTGCGGCCGTATTGGATGTGACTGTGGACGGCTGTTGCCGTTGTTGTACTGTGTCTGACACTGCTGTGACGGTTGAAGAATTTAAAATGTTACTAAGGAGGCCGATGGCTTCATTGAGTTGCTCTCTGTCCACCATACTGTCATTTCTATCATGATCATGCAGGTTAAATTATGCCTCAATGTATATCAAAAAGATAACCAATCGGGAAGGTAGATCTTAGCAGTACTTCCGTTTCAATCAAACTCATTTCCGTTTCAAGCAAACTCTCTTACACACACATATATACTCTCTTACACACGCATATATACTGTCTTACACACACATATATTCTCATTCACACATACTATTATTCTGTCTGACTTGATAGTAAATGTAAGAGAGTATACTAGTGTGTGTGTGAGAGTTTGATAGTAAATGTAAGAGAGTATACTAGTGTGTGTGTGAGAGTTTGATAGTAAATGTAAGAGAGTATACTTGTGTGTGTGTGAGAGTTTAATAGTAAATGTAAGAGAGTTTAATAGTAAATGTAAGAGAGTTTGATAGTGAATGTAAGAGGGTTTGATAGTAAATGTAAGAGAGTTTAATAGTAAATGTAAGAGAGTTTGATAGTAAATGTAAGAGAGTTTAATGTAAATGTAAGAGAGTTTGATAGTAAATGTAAGAGGGTTTGATAGTGAGTGTAAGAGAGTTTGATGGTAAATGTAAGAGACTATACCAGTGTATGTGTGAGAGTTTGATGGTGAATGTAAAAGGAAGTATGATTTATTTCTCAAGGGGCCCCCCATATATATATGTACACACATATATATATACATATATAAATGTAAATTTTCACATTATGCTATAGTAAAAAGGCTTTTGAGGTAAATGGCAGGTACATGTTTGTTAGAATGGATTATTTAAGTGTTGATATGCATACTGTAAACATAGAAGTTTACTGGCTACTCAGCTGCTGTGATTACACACTCGTGATGTTAATTTACAAGTGAATGCTGAGAGCACTCGACTGCTTCATATTGCAAATATACCATAGATCTACAGTCACACATGTCTAGATTAGAGATAAAGTGAAATCACAGGAAAATGTTAATTCACAGTAAATCCTTGTGCACCCACACATGGCCGCCCATCAGGGGAAATTAAGGGGAAATTTTACTTGGGCTCAGCTGCTGAGGGGGTCTTTGTATGTCAGCAATGACATGGTCTACTATGTTGCCGCATTCACAAACACATTTTCAACTTAAAACCCCAGCTTCATTCTTGTTTTATTTTATTTTATTTTGTTTATTGATGGTAATGTTGTGGGCAGCCCCAGTGAACTAAGCTGTTGTGCCAGTGATGCTGGACTGATTGTATCAATGCCAGGGCCTGGACATAAACTGGAATGTCAGAACAGAAAAGAGTGGAACAACAAGAAAAAAAGTTTTGACCCAAACAATAACCTTTTAAGTAGTTTCTTCAACCAGCTTCAAAACGCACAGGGACCAAAATAAGCAGAGTCCAGCACAAACAAAATAAAGGAAGAAGCAATGGATATAGTTAGCTAGTGAAACATACCTGTATGTCGGGGGGTTCTCAGTGCTGTCTCCTGCAGCCAGCCTGCTGTCAGTACTTAGTTGTTTAGGTGCAACATCACCCTTACAGTGAGATCATCTGTCTCACAACCAAAATTAACTCATTTGTCTCCAGTGTCCTCTGTATTGGGGTCGTCGTCCTGTGGCATCAATTCCACTGCAGCCGGACTCACAGTGTGAGGTCAGAGTCTACCCAGAGTTCAACATCTGCACAGACTCTGCCTCTCTCAGCATACAAGCAGTGTCTACTGCTACATCACTGTAACTCTGGAAGAATCTCCTTAATCACTTTCATCACACATGAACACCATGTGGAAGACAGGACACAGTACAGACAGTTCTTATCAGAGAACTTCTCTTATATCGACAGAAAAAGCACTCAGCTGCATGTTCATGTTCATAATTCACACCCCTGATGTTTCTCCTCATATTTCTGTTGTCAGCTTGTGGTAACTTTTGCTACTGGAGGCTACGGAGCGTGCAGAAGACTCAAATGTGACACGCAGCGCGTTCAAAAACAGCAACAGGGAGCTGATTGCAGCGTGTGCAGCCTACCTTCACCCATCCTCTGCTCCTCTCCTCCGTGGTAATGAGGCGATGAATGGCAGCATGTCTACAGGCAGGGGAAGCAGACGCACCATGCAGCTGTGGACTCCTACGCATCAGACACATTTTCTTCCCACCCCTCCAGCTCCCACCTGAGGGGCCTGCTCCATAAATGGCACAAAGGGTGGAGGTGGGCAGGGCAGATTGGTAGAGAGCCTGATATCTCAGGGTGGTGGCAGGAAGGGAGGAGGTGGGATCGAGGAGTGTTGTTGTCTCACACTCTTTTGTCTTCCCTATTGAGCTCTGAAACAATGTATTTCGCACGTTATGTCTGCAGGTTGTCTGTAACACTGACCTGAAGGATTTTTTCTAATGCTCGTGTATAGAATGAGCATTTTGTTCTCTAATAAGATTGTGTTTTGCCTCACTCAAACCAATTAAAATGATGGATGCTGTCAGAAACTTCATTAAATTTAGAGCTGAGAGAACCTGCAAATAGAGGGGGAAAGTTACAATCCTTTTCTTAACTGTGATTTTTCTTTACATCTAACTTTTTATTTGTTTTCCACAGTGATCAAGCACTTTTCCTTCAACTTTTCCCATGCATTCTCTCTGAAGTGCTCCAGTTCAGTCTTCAAATGAAACTTCTTACTCACATTAAGCTTGCCTTAACACCAGAGGAAGAAACAATGTTACCTTAAGCTTTATGTGCTCTGCCACATTGTCCTTTTAGTTCTTCTGGAGATGTAATCTAATTAGTGAAAGGCTTGAGCCTGCTAAAAGAGGAGCAGAATAAAAGGAAAAATATGAAGATGGCTCAGGGAGAAGAAAAATGTCTTTGAAGAAAAAAAATATCTGTAAAAATTACAGAAATGATTAAACCCATTTGATTTTTTACTGGAATTACTTTTGGTTTAGTTTATTGCACATTATAAAAATAACAAAAGAACAACAAAAAATATTGAAGTGAAACATTGTGTAAGGAGATTAGAAGACCCAAAAGCCATAAAAATACCTCCCTTAAAAATAACAGATGTTAAATTAAGAGGCTTGGTAAGATATATGAATGTATATAGATATATATATACATTTATGTGTGTGTGTGTCTATATATACATATATATACAGTATATATATCTATATCTATATAGATATATATATTTGTGTGTGTGTATATATATATATATATATATATATATATATATATATATATACAGCTCAGCTGTTTGGCAGAGGTCATCAATAAATTCTGGGATATTTAATGTTTTCAGAAACAGAATAAACCAAATCCTTGTTTGATTCCGTTAACATTTTAGGAAACACAGAAAACTACAATAAAACAAAACAAAAAAACAGAAACTTTCTTGGTGTCGGATTTAAAGGTTTTAAAAGTTAACAGTTGAGGATATAAAACAGATATTCGGGACAAAATAAATTTTAAAAGGCAGAAATGTTTTGTAAATAAAAAAAATGAAATATTCCTGCATTTATTGACCTCTGCCAAACAGTTGAGCTGGGAGTTAAAGGATTTTGGTCATATCATTTCTGGCAAATTTCTTGGAAAATCAGGGTAACCTCACTCACATACCTGCTCGTTCAAACCCTCACAGTAAGTTTCCCTGCAGTTTGAATGCAAGTTAGTCGAGGAGGGGAGGAGGGAAGAGGCAGCAGGTACAGTTCAGAGGAAAAAGTCTGCTTTTTGCATTATTTTTAGGGTAATTTCAAGGTCTTTCTGCAAGTATAAGTAGGATTACCTTTTTTTTCTTGAAATTCATGATGACTCAGGTCATTGGGTTTGCATTGTTATTAAAGAGGACAAAGACAAAGGAAACACATCTGAGCTTTTATTTAAATTTACTTCAATAAAATAGTTTCTATATGCAGTGAATTATTCAGCTGTTGCAGTCACACTGTGTCCCACTCTTTCTGACTCTTCATCTTCATTGGAGGAGAGCATCCCAGTTTCAGTTTAAAATGGATATCTTGTTGTATCCTTTTACAGTCTTTCTCCTGTAGTTTCTCACTCCTGCAATCTTATCCCACACTTGATAGCTCTGCTCCCAGAACATTGTGCCGAGATCAGAAGTGTATCAATCAGCATTCTGGCATTGTCTCGTGTTCTTGCTCCTGCTGTGCGAGGGTGTCTTAGGTTATAGTCTCGGTTTCTCCAATCCCAGGAGCAGCTCAGTATTCCAGATATTTTGCTGGCAAGATGAATGCAACAGTATCAGATCGTTCTCATCCATGAATACAAACTTTTTAGAGATATACACAGAATAAAAACTACTGCTAGAAATGTTTTTGACAATTGCTCTGACCTTACTGGCATGCAATCCACACAAAGTCTGTTGAATATGAGCCAATGCAATGCAGACTGAATGTTCTCAATCTTTTTGTATTTCAGATATACTTTTTCTGAATCAGAAGCACACTTTAAAAATGGTCTGTAAATTATGCAGTAAAATACTGTAAAATGGGGGCAGCACATTGGCGCAGCGGATAGTGCGTATGCCTCATAGCGAGAAGGTTGCTGTTCAAACCCTGCAGTCAGGGCCTTACTGAGGAGTTTGCATGTTCTCCTTAAGCATGCGTGGGTTGTCTCCAGGCACTCTGGCTTCCACCCACAGACCAAAAACATGATAATAGCTGAGGTGACAACTTTAAATTACCCTTATGGATATGAGTGTTGATGGCTGTTGTCTTTTTGTAGCTCTGTGATTGGCTGGTGCCTCTTGTTCAAAATCAGCTGGGAAAGGCTCCAGCCCCCTGAGACCATGAATTAGATAAATGATAGTAAGACTGGATGGGTGAATTGGACGGTGAAATGAGAAAAAAGACAGTAAAATCCAAAACAATAGTTTTCCGTATTTAATACATTTAAAAAATGTCAAAAAACAGAACAAGAGTTATTTTCCTATAGCCATCATTTAAAAAAAAATATGTTTATATAAAGATATATCATTTATCAACTTATATATTTAAGGTTATTGGAAAGTAAAATATCATGCAGTTGTGCCCTTTCTCACTGATTTTTGTATGAAATCTCTTTTTTTCGTACAGTAATTCTTCTTACGACAGATGCCAGACTTTTCTTTGTAACTTAAAATCAGTTGGTTTATAAAAGCCTTTATTTCTTACAGTGATTTTAGAGACTTTTATAAACTATTTTTGAACTCTATTTGATCGTAATGTGCTTTAAAATTTCATTTATACAGTATGACAATCTGTCCAAAAATCACTTGGAGAAAAAATAGATTTAGATCAATTTTCACCAAAGAAGAAGTGTTAACCCAGAAAGCTCTGTTCAGAGTCTGTTGTTTTATCTTCGGTGCTTGACAGTGAGGGAATCGGCATACTTAAGTAGGAATTTTTTTATGATACGTCTTTAACTCCAGTTGCGTTTTGGTGGAGGCAATCGTAAAAGGTATTTCTTACTCTATTACATTTACTCTACAAGAAAAACCATTTTACATTTGACTCCCTTTGCTTGATATTAAAATAATCCAAGGAACTATCATACAATAAAAGTAAATAACCTGCTGTTTCACTAACAAAATGCTCAAAATTGGATAATACCACATGAAATACAACTATTGAGAATTAGTTGGTATTGGTAAGGCATTAGTATAGCATTAGTTAATGCTTAATTGTCATCCATGAAGTATAAATGATTTATTAAATTGTCATAAAACAAGTCTGAGTGCTGTATTGCATTTGTAACTCATAGCTGAGGTTTTAAAACATACCTTAATAATTATCTACATTATGATTAACTGATCTGTATTTAAATTATGAACACAGAAACTGAATGATAATTGATGCATTTGTAAAGCATGAAAGGAAAATTGTTAATTCGTAAAATTACATCAATAAAGCATTTACGTTTTTTAATATGAAAGTTATACATACTTAATTGATAATCACAACCATCTTTGTATCTCCAAAAAAATATTAGCATTACTCATTGTGATAAAATAGCAAATAAATCAATTAATGTAGAGTGATGTTTTATTAATGTATGCTTGTTCTGTTTTAATTGATCATTAAGCTATTTACAATTTTTTAATGTTATTTGAGTTTTTTTGTAACTAATACCTAACTAGTGCTTTTTTGTGGTGAAGCTCATATCAGTTGTCAAACTCTGGGATTGTGCAACACAAATGGTAGATTCAAACCTTCAGGCTTCTCCAAGGAAACTTCAGTTTGTGTTAAATGTGGTGACCTTAAAAAAGGGCTACAAGCTGCTACCATCAAGTTCATGGTGTTTTTTTAAAATCAATTTAAATTTATGTATCTGTGCTCTAAAATGCAGAAAGATAGTCAGTGTACATTTTTAGAGAAATGAGCAGAAACAGTTGTCCCTGAGCTTTTTCTGTGGGGCGATTTTCTTCAAAGCCTCTCCTGAGACCTTCATAAAAATATGAAACTTGGATGAGCAAAACTGATTCAAGACAAAATAGCCTTACACAAACATTCTTATGCTCTGACCTGTAAGAAGAATATGCCCTCAGTGTGTTATCTTCTTTTAGATAAGATATGTCCACTGGATTTTGACAACCTCATGGCTGACAAAGCCTCGCAGTCCCCCTGAGACCCCCTGGCTGCCCCCCCTGCCCCCCCCTCTGGGAACCAAGAGACTAAGATATTGTTTGTTTGGCTTTGCAGGAAACACCATCATTGAAAATAAATTGAAAACATGATTGACTTTTGCTTGTTTTTTCAAGACTGTATTCTTTGTGTCATGTATCTATGCCGTTGTGTTGAGCACACCATGGGAACTGCTGCTGGATGCCTGAATTTCTGAAAAAATAGAATAATTAACTTCCCTCAGGATTAATAAAACATCCATCCAGTCATCCATCCATCCATGAATCCATATATCCATCCAGGTTTTTTGTTAGATTAAATTGTTTTACCATTACAAGTTTTTGGGTAGCTAGATGGTTGGGCTCCAGTATTGATACTGCATTATGATCAGTGTTTTAAAACCACAATCTCTTTTAAAGGTGATGAATGGATTTACAAAGAAATGTTTTTTAACAAGCAGTACAATGGCTGAGCTGATTTTTTTTTCTTTTGTTCACTTAGACTAGATTTACATTCTAGTCTAGAATATTAAAGAACAAATGAGTTAAGTGTAACTTAAACAAAGGGACATTTTCATCTTAAAGGTGGGGTTGGTTATCATATAAAACTAGCATGAATTTGAGTGGAGCATCTCCCAAGGACTTTGTCAGCAAACCAATTGTTTTAAGTCGGTAGCACATTATTTTTGTTTTGCACTACGCCATATCATGTCTCACTCAGGGATAAGAAAACACCAAAACATTATCATAGTAAAGTAAAAACAAACAAACAAACAAACATGGCAAGTTAGTTAGTTCTCACAATCCGATGTTGACTCTCGTTTTTGCCCTGGCTTTGTCCAAATTCTATTATGTTTGGGCCATATCTGCCTCCGTATTTCTTTACTTGCTCTGTTGAGCATGAGGAGCGGTCACCAGTAATTGAGGTAAAGGAAGTTTCAGAACGACAATTTGGGATTTGATTGGTTTAATAAATTCAGTCTGACACGCTGTGATTGGTTGCTGTTTTCCCTGCTTTTACTCCTGCTGCAGACAGCAGTTATATTTTCCTCTCAATGTGTCTAAATCGGACCAAACCCTGCCTTTAAATCCACAACTATGTTTACAGTAGCTTCCAAGATTAACACATTAACACAGATTAACAAGATTTAAAAAGTATTCCCACAATAGTAAGGGATTAGAAAGACATCTTTTATAAAATCCAGACTACTCACAGCAAGATTTATTCGCACAATTAGCAAATCAAACAGACAGAAACTTTTATAGCTTGTACTTTGGATACTTTAAAACAACACTGCGTGACAAAACTGTCCATCAGAGTCCTCTCTCCATATGGATGCTTTTTTATTTAAATGTTACATCAAACGAAACATGCAGCGTACATCAAACATCTCAGGAGTCATATTTATTACACAGTTTTTTTTCTCTCCTCATGTCTCCAAGTGATGCATTAAAACACAGAATCCTCTGAGGGAAGACCTGTGATCTCAAAGAAATATTTATTTTCTCATGCTGTGAAGCAGCTCATCTGAGAGGCTTCAGAAAATTGCTCCTGTTCCCCCCTTAGTGAAAGATGTCTAAGGACTGTACTCTGCTATTCTGCCTTTGAAAAAATCAATCTCCTGCGGGCATTTTGGCCACTCCTAAATCCCTTAGTTACTTTCATTGTTTGTGTTGGCGTTAATATTTCATATGAATGTTTCAATATTTATTCATCTTTCGTCTCCACGTAGATAACCGTCTCACTAACTCCCTTGTATCATACATTTTAATGTACTGAGTGATCACGTCCCGCAAGCGGTGTGTGTGTTTGAGTTTTTCTGCCCCTCCTTCCTTCTTACAAGCATCTTCATTAATAAAACATCCTGATTTTCTCTGCCAAGAATCTTTCCCTCACAACAAATGCAGTGAATAAAAGCTCTGATCCGTATAAACACGAGATCTAACCTTCAAATATGTCATTTCATACTTGAGAGAGTCAAAAAACAAACAGGTACATCACAAATTGTTTTGGATGCATCCTTGAGTGTCTGATGCATTGAAAAAGCCCCAAGATCAAGATTTAAATCCTCTAGTAGCATTACTGAAATCGCAGAAATATTCTCATTATGCTGTGAAGGAAAGCTAGGTTTTATTTTAAAGTGCCCACAGTTTGGTGTTTTAGCTTTGTCTGCCCTTTAGTGTGTTCAGCATGTCTCGTCCACATGAAGCCTCTAACAATGAGATGTATGTTTTACTCATCACAGAAAAACACCACTACTGTTTTGAAAGTCTACTTAGGGACCTATAACCTCTCCTTCCCCTTCCCATTAGACATTGTTAAAGCAGCCAATTAGCACAGAGCTCATTATCATAGCCACTACATCCCCTTAGATCCTAGTGTTTCCAAAGGGGAGGGGGAAAGAGCTACACCTGGTCCTCCTGCAACTTAAATAAAATCCTTGTTTAATATACACCCACGGCATGGTGTAAATGGAAGGGGGTGTTCAGGCAGCTACTGGTGTTGCCTTGTGCATAGAAATATTCTTAAGGAGCAGACATATACAACACACTGGAGGGCAAATAACTTGAAAAAGCATAATAAAGCACTTTAATGATACAGCTTGATACCTTATTTATCTTGGTATCCCAAATGAGGAAGGCTGTTGCAGATTGACATCCTCATTTCTTCCTTTTTTACTTTTCTTTATGTCAAACTTCAAAAACAAACAACAACCAAGTCAGTGCAAAATAAAATGATGTACACCAAACAACTGTGAATGTCCATCGAACAAATTTATGCATGTGAGTACATACACATCACAGTCATCACAACAACCAGTTTGAGGAGGAACAGACAGAAGCGAAGAGAGAATCTAGTCCGGCCCCTTTCTTACAATTCAGATCCAATGCTGAATTATAATTCAATACAAGCTGTCATTATTCACAAAATCCTAATGAGCACTTCAAAAAAATCTGTGTATATATTATACATACATATCCATACAAACACTCTTAAAAATTCCCCCTGTTAAAAAACAGTAAACAACTGGCAGGGTTGCCGATAAGTTAGTATAAATTAACCGTATATTGCTGTTACTGAAATTTACACTTTGCTGCTGTTTTCATAAATACAGCAAGGAGCTGTTATTTCAAACCTTAACAGTAAATTACTGTTGAATAGATTAGCAGTTTAATACCGGATATATACAGTTTTTCTTAAGATATATATTTGCAGTTTTTTACTGCGAGTTGTATCATAATACTTCATCTTGCTTTTAATTCATGTCCTTCGGTAAAATTGACAACATATTTATTTTTCTAAACCTAGTGATTTACTAAATTACTTATTTGCATTTCATGTTATAAACACCATGTTTATATATGATGAATAAACTTAGTCTTTGAAACTGTAACTTAGAATGTCAAGAGAAATAAAACTTCAAAGTGTCTTCTCAAACTCTTTATTGAAATTCAGCATACACACAGGTATGTATTAAGTGTTGCTGCTGTCATGCAAAAACCTTCTGGTAATCTTTTCAAGGTTAAATAAAAACTGCCAAGTTTTCAATTTGTCCAAAAATTGGGTTTTTAATGAGTGTGATGGTTCTTAGGATCATTAAACTTTCTCGTATCATAGAGAATAGCTTGTGGATCCTGTATATCATATCAGCTTTACCTGCCCAACTATGGATAACAGATATTATTCATACAATCCAAACAGAGCCATTAAAAAACATTCAGCGCTGTTAGCCTACAGTGTGTGCCCGCAATGACAATACATTATCAGAGCAATTCTGCTTTATGTTATGGACATCTGCACTATTTATGCTGCAAAAACAGCCATATTTGGAGCTTGCCACTTCTTATTAACAGCTTGTGTTTCAACAAACTCATATAACAGCTCCTACCAACATTTGAAACTGCAAAAAATGTTTTGTGGGGGTTTCCCATTTAGCAACTGTTATGCTCAAGGTCATGTTAGCTGGTAAGAATTTACTCACTAGAGTGTCATGAAGAACTCTAGTTACTGCTCGTCTTACAAATGACATCAAACTGTACATGTTGTTTTTTGCCCACTCTAACTAAACAAAGGAGTGAGGCACTCATCTGTTTATTGGAAGGATTGGAGTTGAATAACAAGTTGGGTAATGTGACTTCTTGCTCTCTTTCCAAGCATGTGCTTTCACCCTCTTGTTCCCAAAATGCAATGCAAGAAATCCAAGAACTTACTGATTTCTTTCCTTGAAGCAATAATACAGTAAAATAATGTTATAAACCATTATTATACAGGATTGTCCTGTATATAGACAACAGGATCTTACAGTGGAAATTTTCTTGTAAATTTACAACAATTCGTTAGTTACCTGCATATTACAACTACAGTATATATGTGTATATATATATATATATGTATATATGTATATATATATATATATATGTATGTGTATGTATATATATATATATATATATGTATGTGTATGTATATAAATATATATAGATATATATATATATATATATATATATATATATATATATATATATATATATATATATATATATATTCATATATATATATATATGTTCACACATATATATATATATACATATATATATATATATATATATATATATATATATATATGTGTGTGTGTGTGTGTGTGTGTATGTATGTATATATATATATATCTATATGTATATATAGATATATATATAGATATAACCATATTACTTTAATGTCCAGTGTTTATAGTTGTCCATCTCATGAATAATACATACAATAAGCTTCTTTTAGTATATCTGTTCTAAACAGCATTTTGTTATATACTATTATTACTTGCATATGACAATAATAATCAGTGTTAATATATGTACATAAATTACTTACATGCCTACAAATTGTTTTGTTTTAAGGCCATGCTAATGCTAAATTACTAAATAGCACTAAACAAAATCTAATAGCACTTATCTATAGTGTTATTTAAATATGTGCATATTACACATTTTAAGTGGCATCCAGGCTGTTCCATGCTCATCAAAACAAAGAGTATTCCATTTGTTAAGAGACTTTAACCTGATCTTGTTTTTCTCTGTCTGTGTGTCTACACGTCAGAAAAAGAGACAGCATCACATTATTGGCGGGACCAGAAATTACCTGAGGGTTCGGCGGTGTGCCCGGGGCATCGCTGGAGGACTCAAACAAGGTAGATCCTTATTTACACATTTGCACATGTATGAGTTCTCTCCCACTCTGCCATCACCCTCTCTGTCTTTATGTTGTTGTTTGTCAGTCCTGCTATCACAGGAATTATAACTCAATGTTTTCTGTAAAACACACCTGGATAGAAGTACAAAAGCCTCATGTCTCTCTGTTGTCGGAACATAACACAAATCTACATCATCAATATTTAACTTCCTCCTTTCAAACATGGCTTGTTGGGGCTGAATTTTTCATATGTGCTCAGAAGCCTTGCAGTGTCTACACAAGTTTGAATGCAAATATGGCAGAAGTGTGTGTCATGTTGTGAATATTTTATTGCTTTTAATGCCAGAGAAGAGAGGACACACTGATATAAAAGAAAAAGTGTTTTTAGAGTGAATATAAATGTAGCTTTGCAGGGCTGTTCTGAAGCATGTAAGCCTGAACATAAGAATTGAGACAAATTTAAAATTAGGCATTAATAGGTAAGGAGCAATACCTGTTCTTTCCAAATAAGAGGTTGTCAGCCTCATATGAGAGCCCCTTTGATCACTACACTTATTAAGTCTCTTTAAAAATAAAGATCTCAATGACAGGCATATTGTTAAGAATTAATTCTTTTAATACCAAAGCACTAATCATGCAGGAAACTTTTGACACAAATGGTTACTGGAGAACTGAACAAGAATGGCTGGTTGTAAATTATCTGCAGCTCCCATGGTTTGAATCAAAAAGGCGCTCAATCACTGGACTATTTTCTAAGAAGAACCAGCTCCTGCTTTTAGGAATGGCTAAAAGTCGGAGAAATCTGCTCCAACTGACCCGACAGAGTCTGTGGAAACTTCGGGAAACTGAGGGGTGGAAATTCAAGGTGATTCAAAGTCTCTGCAGAATGTTCCTGAAGTTTAGATAAGCTCAGAGATGGATGGACTCTCAGGAGCTGAGGGATGAAGTTTTACTCCTCTGCCCGCTCCAAATAATGAACTAGAGGGAGATTAATCCACTTCTGTTTGGATATTAGATATCGATATAGATTTTTTTTTACTTTTTAACCAAATTCTTGGGGATTAAGCCTAAAAGAACTGGAAGAACAGATACTTAACAAAAACCCACACAAACCACAGAAAGACAAAAAAAGAAAAAAGAGCTACATTTGGAACATGTTACAATACGTCTAATAGAGTAAGATCTATGAATTTTGGTTGTAAAATCCAGACTATTCATTTAGTTGAAGTGCAGTATGAGGATTTTTACACCAACATTTGTAGGTGCATGTTGTTAGCCTTGCAGAGCAGATGGTGATTCATTGTGTGAAATCCTGCATGTCCATCTTGTCAAACTTCCATTGTTCAATGACTTCATTCAGCTAAATGTTTAACGGCCCAATCAGGGTAAAGAGGTGGGAGCCGTGGACGTGACGACAACAATGAAATGACTGCATGTTTGAAAACCATGGCGGCTTCTGAAGTGGTCTCAATATCTGCTTTTTTAAAATCAGAAATGGACAAAATTTTTTCTTTGAAAGAGGGGCAAACAATGTCACTTGAAGCTTGTCTCACGAGAAATTATGTTTTTGCTCTTCTCCCAAGTGGGGGTGACTGAAAGAATGCAGAAATCCTCCACAGACATGCCGGGCTAGCCTGTGGTCATCATGGTTACTCAGTGATACTTGGTGAAATATGCTCTCCTCAGGAGTTTACTTCATAGGGATTGTCTTTGATGAAGTTCATGCCACATATAAGTGTTAACTGTTTCATATGTGAGGTATAATTTAATGTAAGATGATAGTCTAAGGTAGTTTAAGCTAATGTCCAACAACAGCAGGAGCTGCTATGACATACGTAGCAGCATTGCTCGATATGGATTGGCCTTTGATGCCGAGCAATTGTCCAATCACAAGCTGTTGTTTTTGAAGGTTCTGCCTCTGAAAACATTTTAGAACGGCTCTTTCCAAGATGGACTAGTGAAATATTTCTGCGGAGGATATATGCAACTGTCCATCTGGCGTGTCAGGTCTGCATGAAAAAAATTGAGTTGTTTTCATTCTGGCATGAATATTTACGCCATGTCTCAAGGACCAAGGCTCTGTAAGGCTCATCTAATTTTATTGAGATCTAATAATCTTCTTGTTTGAACTTTACCAAGTTAAAGGTGCTATGAGGAGAATCTATTTCCGCCGAAAAAATAGACTCTGCTACCCATGAGCACGCGCGGCGACTGTCACAATGCTGCGTTCCAGTAACTTTGGAAATGGGAGTGACATCATCTCCGACTTATCAGCGTTTCAGTTGAAGTCGGAAAAAAACATGCCGATCTACCAACCAGGCTATTGTTAGCTGTTGTTCGCACGCCCTGCGTTGTTGTTCACAAATATCACATGAAGAATGTGATTATCACTATGGCAGCATTTTTGTAAATATAAGTCTAACAATACGATGTATACAGCTGATCTAGAGCAACACACTCCAGTCAGAAGTGTAAATAAATTGATTATTACAGGAACTGAATAACTGTTCACACTGGGGGCATCCACCTTCGATTGTCAACTCGGGGGTGGTGAGGTTTCACCGAGTTCCCAGTAGGAAATTCCGACTTCGGGGGACGTTCAGGTTGCAGTTTCCTACTCGGAACCTGGAAATTCCTACTTCTGACTACAACTGGAACACACCAAAAGACGTGACTGAAGCCAAAGCATGTGTTTGTTGTGTTGTTGTGATAAACGCACCTCGGACCTTCCTCAGAACTCTGCATTGATTTACAACTTCTTTTTTCAACAACTTACAGGATGCAAAGCGACGAGGTAATGTATCTCTTTCTAGTTATGTAGCGGTAGTTTTTGATGTGTGACAACAAGCAATTTTTGGAAAACTTTGTATCGCAGTTTTGTAGCCGGCTATATATCGCTGCTTACAGCCCGGTGCTCTAAGGCGTATAATATAAATAATAAAATAATATAAATTTGCTCTAGTTTTAATTGTCTTGTTCCCGAAGTTGAGTATCCAGGCCAGTCCAGCTCTGTCCGACCCGACCAAAAGGCTAAGGAATAGCATTTATAGATAACCTATTTTGATGCGATAAAACTCATCTTTAAGTGTGTATTTTGATTAGGCAAATATCTAAGAGTGAGACTTTTTTGTAATTACTTAGAAACTCCTCACAGTCTCTTTAAATGAAGCTTAGAATTTAATAGAAAAACGTCCATAATTTGCTCAGAAAACATTTATTCCATAATTTCTTGGGGTAAGTAAATGAAAAATACAGGGTTTTTACTTCAGAATAAGAGTGCTGTTTCTCCTTTTATATCAGACCGAGGCAACTCTTTTACTTGATCTTGATTATAGGGAAGTGTCGTACATGAATGCCTCTGCTCAGAGCCATCACATGCTGGACAGTATGGTGCTTTGAGATTCATCATAAAAGGTTGATTTCTCACTTACCATGGTACTTTGTATTCTAAGATGAACCAGACTTCCTTGAGCCCTTACAGACTGTCACATTGATATGTCTTACTTTTCAGAGCACTTCTGGGGAAGTTTCTGGACTGCCTTTCCTCTCTTTTTATCCTGAACGTTAGAATGCACAGCCTTCATTTTTAGAATTATCCAATTTGTGATACCTAAAGTCCAAAGTGATTTGAGAAAGAAAGTTGATAAACATATACCTCTAAATCATGTAAATAGTTCTTTATAAGTTAAGTAGACATATGGATAATGTAAAATAACACCTTATTGATCTCTAACATGGCCAGCCTTTGTCCTGCCTCTAAATAAAAAGTGGCATTGTAATATTTGAGAGTGTTTGTGTTGAGAAATATGTCTGCTACAATGACCAATAAAGTTACAAAGTGAGTGAAAATAGCCTGCAGTCTCTGACACTTTGTGAGTCCATAATTAACCAAAGTTCAAACAAATCAAACTGAGACCCAGTGGAAAGAAGGACATTAATATTTCAATTTTTCTCTTATTAATTTAATCACATTTCATATGCTGATTTGAATTGGCCACGCTCCTCCACTCAGCGTTGACTCTAATCCCAATCTAATTACTAATTATACGGTTGGAGGTTGATTGGACCAATCCTCCCAGCCAAGGCCAATTTGACTCCCTCTGATGTTGAGCACCTTTCATGTGCCATGTCTCCCAGGTTTTCAGGACACAGTGTGCACATTCATGTGTGAGCATGTGTGTTTTAATGAAATCATTATTCAGCACACTTACTCAAGAACCAATGAAAATGTTTTCCCAGTGCTTCCAGCGAAACTGACTGAAGATTTGACCCCAGGCCGGTCCTTTTGATGGTGTGCATACAAAACAAGGATCATGTTTATACACTCTGAATTGTTTAGAATTAATTATTTGACATAGGCTTTATTTGGGATTTTATTTCATAATTTTGGACAAATTTAAAGGATGAGTGGAGGTTGAATAAACATGGTAACTATTGTGGTGTTTTATAAACATTTCATTCTCTGTCACTGTTTGCTCCAAGGGGATGTGAAGGATGTTCGGAGGAGCCCGTGGACTTTTCAGTTATAAATAATTCTACTTCTTAAAGATCTGCTCTATTGTAACTGGTCAGTTCAGTGCTGCCCAGAGCCATGTTGCTATTCATTCTAACATCCCTGTTCTGCACTGGGCTGCTACCCCGAGCCAATGTACTTAAACTGCAAATGAAATAATGGTAGGTTGTCACACTGGTACCTATATTCAGGCTGGCTGGGGGAACGAGATATTTAAGGCAGCAACTGGTGCTGACGGTGGGGGGGGAGACAATATAGTCTCATGCATGTACTAGAAGTGCTATATCATGCAGAGGAGACATGTAAAGCAGACATTTCCACCAAACAGTCAGGTGTGGTGTGCCTCAGCACAGCAGGCAATTACTGGTGTTTCCACTGTTGGATACGGACAAAAGCCACTCAAATAACTGACCCATGCCGTCCAACTTTTCAGCACCCCTCTAAAGGTGCGTTCACACCGGACGCTACCTGTACTACCTCGGCGATCAGTCTCCATTCAAAGTCAATGTACAGCCGCGATGGGGCGGGGCTAACCCTCCCACAATGTGACAGCCGGCGACAAGACGACCACTTCACTTCACTTCGCACGATGTCAAAGTTAAAAAACAGCAAAAATGAAAATGCGAGCCTTGCTTTATCCAAATAAGCCATGGATTTAGAGCAATTTTCTCCTTGCTGTTGTGCCATGGAGTACTGCAGGTCCTCCATTTTTGCTCTTTGTTTACCGCTTCATACCGCTTAACTGTGTTGCGCGGCTGTGACATCACATCACTGTTCGTGAGTGAATGTACAGCTGGTTGTGGAAGCAAAAACAAGATCAGAATGATCTACGTCAAACTGTACTGAACTGTACTGAACCAAGTCAAACCACTACAGAGTAGACAAAGAGGCTAGAAAGGTGCTATTTATGCTCAAGTCCACTTACCGTTTACCAAATAGTGCAGTTGTATTTTTAATTAATTTGTAATATTCATGAAGATTTAGGTTTTTTATACATTCTACTGCAGTTTTGTCTTTTTTCTTTCACATGGGGAAATTAAGGTAAAAAATCACTTGAATGAAAAACGGTCAATAGTTAATCTTTTTCAATTGTTTCAAGTGTAAGAGAGGCCAGCGACAATTTTGTCCAACCTAGTAACAGTAGGAGATCAGGACTTAACAGGACTTTTAGAACTTTAGGTGACAGAGCCCTTTAGTGTGGCAGTCTCCACCCTCTGGAACTCTCTCCCTGCAGAAATCTGCAACTCTCCCACTCTGGACTGTTTCAAATCACTTCTCAAAACTCATCTGTTCTCCCTGACCTTCCCTGTTTAAATACTTTGGAAAGCGACTTTGGGTTCCTTGAAAGGCGCTATATAAATTTAAGTTATTATTGTTATGATTATTAACAGAGGATACATATTGAAAAGGCAGAGCTTGAAATGGGTCAGTTTCTCGTGGGATTTGCTTTTGGATATACAGAGAGTTTTGACAAAGTTACAGAGCTTTTGCACGAGCTCAACCTGTGCTATTGAGGAACAGGAAAAAGTATGGTCTGCTTTGCCATCAAGTGAAAACTAAAATCTGTTAATAGTTTTACTGTGCCAATTTCCATCTTTTTCTCCTTCTATAGAGTTCTAAATAATAATTTTCCCATGTATGAGACGTCACACTCGTTGTAATCATTCACCATTTATTGTGCTATTTTCTTAACAAATCAGACTTTTAGGGATTTTAGTTTTGCATCATTTTTGGACTGCTGGGAGCAGACAGAGACATCAGACTGCAGCACAGATGGGAAGGCCACTGGGTCTTGACATCATTGATGAATGGAATATACAAAGAATCTCACTTTGTGAATAATCAACATCTGTGCATGCATGCTCAGGTGTATGCAATCTTCTTTTTAAGACTTTTCATTGGTATTTCTAATTATACATTCTAGTGATCTTTTCAGACCATGGCTGTTTTCACACAAACAAAAATATTCCTAATATCTCAGAATAAACTTGAGTAAAGGCATTCATGTACAGTCAAGGTTATTTTCTTGAAAAATGTATTGTATGTGTTTGAAAATTACATTTAAAGACTTTATGACTGTTTATTTCAATTGGCATTTCCAGCCTCAGTATCTCGCCTCTTTTTGTATATCACGCTGTATTTCAATAACCAGCTTGCTTCCACTAAGAACAGTTAAAAACACTGCTTCAAAATATCTAACAGGACTTGCAGGAAATGTTTGACAACAGGCTGTATTTCAGTCTCACTTAGTCAAGCTGGGCCTCTCTTTAGAATCCTGTAACAGCTCAGGAATGATTGAAGCTCAATGAATGGAAACAGAAAAACACGTTTTCACTGTGATGATGTTTCTCTGTGAGGGGCTTGCTTAAGAGCATTATGCTGTGCAGTAAAGAAAATATCTGAGAAGTTAAATGTGAGAGTTTAATGTGCTCAGGCAACTTGCAGAAAAAAAACTTTTCTTTTTCAATTTCACAATGGTTTCTCCTTGTGGCTGAGGAAGAGCCAGTCATTTATGCTTACCTGTAGTTAGACCTGTATCCTAACAGTCACTGTAAAGTGGAAACATGTGAACAATATCAAGGTTTTTAATGACTATACATTTAGATTAGTATTTTCAGAACTATTCAGATGGAGAAACACTGACTTTAACTGTATTAAGGACACAGTTATACTATCATATAATCCCATTGTTCACCCACAGTACGCCATAACAAGATTCTATTGAAGAATCTACAATCATTACAAATCTGTTTAGCTCTTTTAGTGTTTTTTCTTGAGCATGTCTTGGCTTTAAGTGAGTAAAAATAGTACATATACGGGCCATAGCATTAGGTAAACAGTTCAACTACTTGTAAATGTAAACTGCCAATAGGCCAGTCCCATGGCAGCAACTTAGTGTGTTAGGAATGAAGCCATGTCTTCCTGTATCTTTTAGAATAGATTTTAAGGTTCTTTTATTGGTTTTTAAATCTCTTAATGGTCTTGGTCCCTCTTATTTAAGTGATTTGCTCTTACCATATGAGCCCAGAGCCCTCAGGTCTTCAGCTAGTGGTCTTTTAATTGTCCCCAAAGTAAGATCTAAAACATATTGTGAAGCTTCCTTTCATTATTACAGCCCCCATCTGTGGAACAGTCTAAGGACCTGAGAGCAGCATTCATATTTTTAAAAGCAAACTCAACACCGAACTTTTTAATCTAGCTTTTAGCTGAATATCGTTTTACTCTTTTAATCTGCATCATATGGGGTTTACTCCATTTAAGTTTCAGAGTTACTATTTTATGTTTTATCCTTTTTGGCTTTTTGAAGAGTCCTGGCTAAGAGTCCTTGTGTGTATTTGTGTGCTTGGGTACGTGAGTTTACGTGTGAGTGGCTGGCTGTTTTAAATGAGGGCTGGGAAGGTGGGTGGGGTTTTCTATTTTATTCTGTCTCCCCTTACTCTGATCTGCTTGTTTATTTTAATATACAACACTTTGTGCTACATTTTATGTATGAAAAGTGCTTTATAAGTAAAGTTTGATTGATTGAGATAAACTGGCTGAAGATCAAACTGAGCAGTGATTCAAGTGACTTTGAATGAGGCCTGGTTGTTGGAGACAGACAGCCTAGTCGGAGCATTTTACAAATTGCTCATCAACTGTGTCTCATTATGTACAACCATCTTAGGTTTATAGAGAAAGTCCTGAATAAGAGATATTATCCAGTGAACTGCAGTTCTCTTGTCAGAAATATACTGCTTGTTTATTGATGTTTGGTTGAATAACTGCTCAAAAACCGTTTTGTAACTTAAATCCAGAAATAATGATGAACTATAGTGAGGTAGAGCAGTATTACATCTTGACTTGATTGAAGGTGAGCCAGTAAAACTAAGTGGATGCAAATAAAAGCTGCTCTCTGGTAGATGAAGCTGTAAACAAACAGATAAATACAGTGAAACCAAAACAAAAGGAAAGTTCTCCCAGAGCAAAAACCTCTGCCAAGGCATTTCTAAAATTGGAAACTGTTATTGGGGAAAAATGTAAAGAAAATAAAAAGGCTGCCACATCACATAATGTTAACAAATCCAATAAAAAATGTGTGATCTGCATCTGTATTTTGGTCACCAACAAACCCACTGACTTCTCTCTTGTGCCATGAACATTCCTTGAAATGTCATCAAAATCTGTCGAGAAAAGTTGGAATTATGTATGAGCAAAAATGTAAATGCACTGCTGGCAAATCCTTAATAGCCGTAAAAATCGAATAACTTCTTTTAATCAAAATCTATTTCGATTTTTTTCAATTATTTTGCTCACAATCAAAGCAGCAAACAGATGAATGTCGTCAAAATATCAGCTCCTCATGGTGGTGAAAATACTTGTTACTCACAGTGTTGACCTGTTTGTGTTCTGCTTCATTATTTTCTACAAGCTCATATTCACCAAGATTATTAATAATCAATAAAAAACAAAGTTTAAAAGTTACAAATCAGAGGTTTCTCCTGCTTTGACTTTTGACAGGAAATCTGTTGAAAATATCGTGAGGGCTGCTTCACCAGGTGTTCACGGTGTTGACGTTACCGCTTGTAAAGGTTTCATGTCATTGTTTGAGAATATAGGGCTCAGTGTGTGTGTGTAGCGTCTGTCGCTTGTAGCTCATAGCAGCCTTGGCGTGGGCAGCATGTGTGTATTTGGAAATGTCATCTCAATTAGTTGTTCAGCCGCGAGTCGTGAGAGCTCCGACAGGGCAGTAATGAATGGCATCACGCTGGGACTAAAATACACCCAGCCACTGTGAGGAATGACCAGAATATTCTATTTCCTTTTAACAACTCATCACTGGTGACTGAGGGCTGGACAGAATGAGAGCTATGTGGGTAGAAACAGAAAAAACACATTATTTTTCCTGTGAAACACGCTCTACATCTTCATCTTTTTATATTTAGAAGCTTAAACATGGTATAGCTCCTTCTAATTTTTATCTTTGGTAACTGAGGTCTTTCTGACAATTATCATCAGTGCTTGCTGCTCCCACAGGCGTCATTTACCTCCCATTTTAAGGGAAGCTATAATATCTGCTGTCAGAAGAAGACTTTAAATTATCCTCATTCCCCTCCATGATGGTATAGATTTGAGGCAGCTGTAATGGTGCCTTTGCATGCAGACAATTAGGGTCTTGTGTAATTAAAGCGTCTTTTGTCTATCACAGTCATTACAACAGCCACATCTGAAGACAGAATGCGGACATTAGCAGAGTAACATTAAAATCTAATTGACTGGTTAAAAAAAGTAAACAAATAATGATCTCCACAGCTGTGAGGACAAAAATCTGTACAAAAAGACGGCTGCCACGGCCATGGCTGCAGATGCATTACTCTGATTAAATGCACATTTTTGAATAATCTGTATACCTTCTTTTTTTCTTTTTTGTTAGCTTGAAATGCCTTGATCTCTTCTTTTTCTTCTCATTACAGCAAAACTATTTCTTTTTTAAAGTCTTACCTCTCCTCTATGTCCTCCCTTGTGGCGTTAAGTACCGTTGATTCCAGAGTGAGAATTAAAGATGCTGCCAGAGGAAACTGTCAGTCTTGACTTTTGACAGCCATCTTGATGGAGGTTTCCAACAGCGTCGTGGTCTTGTTAATGACAGCTCGACACAATGGGACTGATTTAAATGCACCAATCAAGTCTTATCTAAATACCAAGGCTGATTATTAAGAAGCTTGTATATCTGTGGCACTGATTAAGGACAGTTTGTCATCAATTATTTAAATAGTACTAGCTCAACAGGGCATATTTTTTCAATTTGGGATTTGAGAATTATATTGTGTTGCACTGAATTTATTTAACTTTCATAATTAGCATTTGGCATTTTAGGAGGACATGAGCAGTCTCAGGCTGCTATTATTCTGTTAATGGGGGTGATGGCGCAATTCTTTTTGTTGTGCATAGAGGAACTTTAACACCTGGAGGAGACATGTTAAACACACTAAAGGGCATTTGCATCCATTATGAAAAAACAAAACATAAAATGGGCTCTTTAAACCTGACTTTTGATTGGTTGGTGAGTTGACAAATCAAATAGCCATCAAGGGGTCAATTGACACACTTGCAGATCACACTGAAAATTTCCTGAAACACATAAAAATACTTTCTGTTGGGGATGCATTATCAGCACTGGCCGATGATGGCTAACCTTATGCAGCAGCTGGATCCACCCGAATCAGTTTCTGTAATCAGGCTGATCCATCTTGCCAGCTCATATCTACTATCTGATGAAGCGGCACCACCCAAACAGCATCCCTTAAAGCATGAGGATGTGGGAGTTACAAGCAAGATGATAACAGGAAGTCACTGCTTGTACAGAGATTAACATATGTGCAAGCAATTCCAGATGCAGTTTTGTCAGATCTGGACCATGTTTTTTAATAGATAAAAAGAAATAACAGCACTGAAAGAATTTCTTGATAGAAATGATATTTTTGCTCCACTTCAAATGCGTTACGGTGAAAATGTTGTTCTACGAAGTGGCTCACATATTGTACTTAATATTGCAGTGGTGCCCGCCTATGACAATGTCTGATTGGCCTGTATTGAACGTGATTGACAGAATAATGGTTCAATCACCTGCTGAATATGATATTGAAAGGTTCTGCCCATTCCCAAGCACTTCCTATGGGCTCTATTCCAAATGAATTAGTGATATATGTATATATATATGTATATATATATATATATATATATATATATATATATATATATATATATATATATATATATATAGATATAAATATAGATATATGTATATATATATGTATATACATATGGTCCATCTGGTTTGTCAGGCTTGGTAATTGCTTAAATAGCTAACCTATGGCTGTCAGCAGATTGAAAATAGCATTTGAAGCCCTTTAAAGGGCAGATGAGACGTGATTTTACTGTTATGTCAAAAGTAAATTTGAATAGAATGTAAGTGTAAACATACGGAAAAACATTTTGGTTAATTCCATTTATTGGTAACAATTCCATAAAGACTTCAACAAGTTGAAAAATAGGGGCAAGTAGGTTTTCAGCAAAAAAAAAAAAAAAGCATACCTAATACCTTTTTAACATTTTTGGAATTTTATAGTTTGATTAGAGAGCTGAAGAGAGACAGCAAACATTAGGAAAAGAAAGTGAAGCTCTTTCTAGGGCTTATTGGGCTTTGCCTCAGTCTATGTATGCACGCTTTATCAGCCGAGTTAAACCAACACCTCCTGTAGTGACTTCCTAGCAGAAACCATATTCATTCACCCTTTACAGTAATAAATTACACAGTCATATGAAGACACCAGTTCAATCTCTAAATCATCCATCCCTCCTCTGTTTTTTTTTTTGTGCTTCTTCATACAGATGCCAGCAAACATGATCTGACATCTCTAAATTGAACAGCAATGAAACCATATCACAGTGTTCAGATTTCAATCCTTTTCCATGGGGAAATATTGTTTCGGGCCATTACTCTTCATCAAGAGGACGTCATTCCTGCTCTGAGCAGCCATTGTCCTCCATCGCCTTGTGTCTTCAGCAGTGCCCCTGAGACAATATAGCCTGCGTGATGTACAAGCTGCTCAACTTCTGTCATGTGCGCGCAGAGGGCCACAGTTCAACGATTGAAATTTTGAACCAGCTCTTGCATAGACATTTCATCATTAATTTGCAAATGAAATGCATCAAACACCATTGACTGGGTGAGACGTTCATGTGCTGGAATGGTGCAGCGTACAAAGTAGATATTAAAAAGCAGAGTGTCATGAATCATTTGCGATCCTCCCCACTGTCTGTGTTGAACATTCGCAATTTCAGAGGGACTGGCACGGCACCAATGATCCATGCCCGCTCCCTATTCATCTTCCGGCGCTATGTCTGTGTACCGAACACCACAAATTACAGCCTTGGTGGATTCACGCTGCTCTAATCCTCGGTAAAACTGCAAGGGGTTACATGAGGAACCCTGCCAGTTACCTCGGGGGGGCCAATGATCTCTCAGACCCACCCCTACTTTACCCCAGTGGTCTTATCGCGATGGGAAAAAAGATCTGTCTCTGCTTATTATTACTTCCACCTCCCACCGGGGGCACAGAAGATGAATCATACCTGTCAATCCTTCTCCCTGACGTGGGAAGGCCATGTTTGTTTATATTGATCGGCAGCATATGTGGCACAGCTGTTGTCAGCGGAGGCTTGTGCTGGCAGAGGTTTGTTCACGCTTTCCCTTGGCAACAGTACAGTTGGCAGCAAAGGCAGCAAGCAGTGTGCACTCCACTAATCAATACAAACAATGAAGCAGCAAATGAAGAATAATGTCAGCACAGACAGAGAAGAGGGAGAGAATGAAGCTTTTGAGGGTATGCTGTTCTGAAATTATTCTGATTTGCTTTGTTAAAATATGTTTGCAGAACTTAACAAATGTGGTGTGTTTAAAGGCAGATGAACAATCAGAAATATGTGATTAATTTTTCTATTTTAGCTTCATGGTTGTCAGATGTTCCGTATGCAATGAATGCCTGTATGTTGCCCCACTGATGGTAACATGCAATATATGTGAACCTAGTTTATTTTCATATTTTTTAGTTCATTATTTGAATTGCAAAGTGGTAGCTGTAAAAATAATGTAAAACTGGTTATGATAATTGAATAAAGGGGAAAAGATAATGAAGAACAAACAAAGTGAATAAATGTATAAAGAGCATTTATGCGTACATTCATTCATTTAAATGTTTTTTGTCAGGTTATAAAATACTCGGAAGTGATTAAAAAAATAATGCATTTGTCTTGTCACAACATCTCAAATTAAGTGCTCTCAGTGTAGTTTAGTTTAACAGTTTCACACTTGAAGCAATATAGAACAACACCATTGTCGCCTTTGTCATTTTATTGATAAGAACCACTACACTAATTGCAGCTTTCAGCATTACTAACTGTCCTTTAAAGGGATAGTTTGAGTGTTTTGAAGGAGGGTTGTGCGAGGTCCATGGCATGAGCCACAGTGTCATTGTTAAAGAATTTAGAGACAGACGCTAATGCTCATTGCTGTATACAGTGTCAGACTCTCTACATAATTAAAGGAATTGTGGTAGAAACAAGCCACAAAATCAGCATGGGGTCAAGGCACACTACAAACAGTTAATTTACAATGACTCCTTCTTCAACTACCAAGTCACTTTGACTGAGCACTATTTGAGACTCAGCACAGTCATCTACTGTATGGGTACAGCAGATGGCTATACAGGGTGAAAGCAGGAGGACAGGAACTCAGCTCTTACCTAGATTAAGCCAGAAAAATATTTTTTACATTTATCGTTAAGCTCTGTGGCAATGGTGGTTGGCACACACATCTGGATCCAGATGTTGATCAATAATTAAAATACCCAGTTTCAACCTGTAGAGGGGAGGTGCCAGCATTTTTCTAGAGAAGCAATATTGTCGTTTTTGGGTACAAACCTCCTATCTCAAAACTTCTTCTTCATGGGAAAAAATGCCATGCAACAGAATGAGAGAATAATGTACCTTTTTTGTTTGTACTTTTATTTTGTTAAAAGTTAATGAAATCCACACACTACCATGAAAAGTGACCTATAGCACTGTTTTATGATACAAAAGAAAAAAAATGGAGAAATGAGCTTTGTGCACGAAAGTGATGAAATCATAGATTTTATACTATGGAATAAATGTCAGGAAAATGACCGTAAAGACTTTTTAAAGACACAATATGTTTGAAGATTTTGACTATTTGATAGTAAAATATTGTCACCAAAATGTTGACTATTTTTGACTAACTTTATACCTAAAAGAAGCAAGAGAAAAAAGATACTTTGTAAAACCATCTAAGTGCAGGAGAGCAGCAGTGCACCAACATCCTTGTTTAACAGCCTCTATGAGAGCTTGACAAACCAAAGAAGTCTCGCCTCATGGCGCTGTGTGAAATTGGAAGTGCAAGTGTAGGAAGTGGGGTAAATTACTCAAGGTGCAGCATCTGGCGATGATTAGTGGCCATTAATTGGTGTTAACTGGTGCTACTAGTGTTTACAGAGTTGAAGGATAATTAGCTGGGGGTCAACTCAGGGCTGAAATTAACATGTCAAAACTCTGCAGCTGTCTCATGACAACTAGGCAAGCTGGTGGTGGGGTGAACCAAATTTTGTTGGCAGAGTGGTGCAGGATTATTTTGATGCCTGTGTGTGTGTGGGTCATGTGGATTATCACAGGGTTTTTTCTTACTGAGTCACTGTGTGTGTGTGTGTTTGGAAGAAAGAGTGAGTGTTTATGTGTGTGTCCTGGGGTGGATCACTGCATGAGTCAAAGTGACAAAAATTAACTACCTCAAAAATAGCTCTCAGCAGGACCTGGGCTCGCCTTGCCAGAGTAAACAGTGAAAAAGAAATAGTGAAGCCCAGCCAGCCAGTCTGCAGTGTGTCCGTGGGGGGATCCAGCTGCAGCACCTGCATAAACACTGAGACTCAGTGTGGGCAGCCACCACACACAGCTGGGGACACAGGCGAGCACTGTGTCAGAGAAATGAAGGAGAAGCTGGCCTCAGATTGGTGCTTCTTTGGGAAGCTGATGCACCACCAGAGACCATTTATTGTCTTTAAACCATTTATGAGAACGATAGGCTCAGCTCAGACATTATCTATGGTTTAGGTAGATACCATCACATTGTTAGCTAGTGAATTGTGGAAGCAATAGAAGATTTGACAGTGCAAGTAAGTGTCATTCCAGTCAAGAAGCACAAAACAAAAAGTTAATGAGAGGGAAGTAAGCAGTCAATTACTTAAATTCAGTAGAGAAGTACCAAGTTTTAGTATTATTTTTATTTATTATTATGTTATTTTTTGGTAATGTTCCCCATGAGCAGTGTTACATGTATGCAACGTCATCTTAAAATCTACATTTTCCATAATGTGCATCATCAAATATGATTAAGTTTCTAAAAGAAATGAAAATACAGCCGAGTTTTGGTGAATTAAAGCAGCTGATAGTAATTACTGGATGTTTTTAGCTGCCACTCAATTAATGGAACTTCCAGTTCATCACACAGATCATGATGTTAATGCATATCTGCAATTTGAAGTGCAACCATGGTACATGTGTTTGCTTTCCTATTTCTTGCTTTACACAAATGTGTTTTAAAGTTTTGATTTGATTTTGAAGATTTTTTTTTTAATATTAGAATTATCTTATGCTATCGGTGTTGACTATTCTAATGTACCTTTTAAGTAACAAAAAATAACCAGAATTTGTTGTTAGCATTAAAACGTATATGTATATGTATATATACATATATACATATATATATATATATATATATATATATATATAGATATATATATAGATATATATATATATGTATATATATATATATATATATATATATATATATATATATATATATATATATATATATATATATATATATATAGATATATATATAGATATATATATATATGTATATTTATATATATATATATGTATATACTTATATGTATACATATATATATATTTATTATATTACCCCAATATCTCACCTGACACACCACATAGATCATTCAGTAATATATTTTGCTTGTTCATCTTGACAACAGCCCATAGAAAGTGTTTGGGAATGGGCAAAATTGTTCAAAAGCGTATCCAGCATGTGATTGGACAATCGTGCTGTCAATCACATTCACAATGGGTCTATCAGACAATGTAGGTGGGTGCTTAAGCACAAACGGTGAGCCACTTTGTAGAACAAACTCTCACCAAAACATATCTGAAGTGGAGAAAAAATATCCCTTCAATGGAAAAGTGTTTTCAGTGTTTTTATTTGAAACTGGATTTTCGTTAACTCAAAAGTATTAGAGGTAAACGTGAAGTTTGTCATAGTATTTTCTTATGTTTAGACCTTACAATGTAAAAATGATGCAAAATGCACAGGATGGCTTCATACAGGCAGTAATATAGTGTTTTATAAAAAGATTTAAGTCTGTATGATGGAAAATGTCCTTGGATTTAATACTTGTCAGAAGTTTTAGGAGAAAAATGAACTCATGAAAAGTATCCTAAAATAACCCTCACATTTCTTTATTTGTTGGTTTTGTTGAACATCATTGTGTATAATTCTTCTTGAGTATTTGCCAGCTGCTACGGACGACAAAGAGAAGTCTGCCTAGATAGTCTTGACACATCTGAACCCTCCACATGCACTGGAGGATAACTCCCAGCTGTCGAAGTCACTGTGCTCCAGTACAGGATAATAAGTGAAGCAAAACTGGACTAAATCCATTGTATGATAACTTATCTCTTCAAGTCTGTTGGACTTTTCTTTTTTTATTTCCATATATGAGGCTTTGCGTTTCATAAACCCCCACAATTTATTTCCCTCTGTATCTGTGCTGATACAGTTCCCTGTCAATGAGAGGGAACTCTGGGACTCAGAGATAGAGAGGAGGGAGAACTCTGTGCACACTGCAGGCATAGCGGGAAAACTGAGATAAGAATATTAAACAGATGGAAGAATTGTGTCTTCTCCTACAAACCAATAACATGACTGAGGATGGAAATGAAAAAGGAGCACTCTGCTGCTATCTCTGGGTTTGTGTTTCCTTGTGTTTGGTGCATGTATACAGTGATTGTAGGACTAAAATTGAATTAGGATCAAATTAATGTTATTTCAGTTCTTGGGACCTTTGGTGTCAATAAATTATTCAGTGTAATCTGCATAAGTTAAAAACAATGCACAAACACCCACACTGGCTTAAGAAGGATTTATTTTGGATGTCAAAGGAGGTTCAAGGTCATGAAACACCACGTTCATCCCTTTCCTGTGAAGATTATATCCCAAAAACTCTATTAGGGATTTTAGTTAAGAACAGACATCTTTGTTGACACCAGCATTATGTGCTTAGATTTTTAGTCATTTTTTTTTCCATTTTTGGTCAATGGTCAAAGTTCATGATCAAGAATCACCATTTTCCTCCTTTACTCGTAAACTTGATGTTGGAGGAACTTTTCGTTTGATTTTCTTTAAACCTTGCACTAAGCCCTCTCTATGAGGTATCAAATTTTAGAGAAACAGCTTCACCACAATGCTTTAAAATAGACTCTGGTAAAACAGGATTTTTTTTCTAGCGTTACCAAGCAAATGCTGCTTTGGAGAGGATCTCTCTGATTCTGATTGGTTGCTCAGTTAACCAATCAGAAAGCCAACAAAGGGTCTGTAGCATGAACAGGACTGGCTGGTAATAACTGACTGGAAGAGGAAATATAAACGTCTGCTCCTGTAAAAGTGTAAAAACTAAAGCACATTAAATTCTATTTTCTTGAAATAATATGATTTTTTTTCCAACAGCAAATACTGCGAGGTGTCTTTGTTGGTATATATTTTTTTTTATTTCAATTGACCTGCAGGCCACACTGAGCATGGTCATGTATTCTCATACTATCCATTGTTTAAAGATTCTGACGAAAAAATTTCTTGATTACCTCCCCTTGTGTCGGAGCCTGGAAAAAGGATTGGATAAACTGCTATCATACTTTACTTTAATGATGTGACAGAGTAAACCTAAAACACCTCTAGGCCTAATACTGAAAAAATTGAACGAGGCCTACAGCCTTTTTCAAAATTGGTCAATTAAATACGTTTAACAGCTCCTATAGCAAAGATGGATGGATGTCCACACTGATTTGAGTACTCCTAGCTGATTGTTGTTCACTTACATGCTTTGTATCATTTGGAATTATCCAGAAATGTCGGAAGCCAGTCCTGCTGTTTACAAGTGACAGTTAGAAAATTAATCAGTCCCCCTGATGATGACTGCAAATTGCCTGAGATTATGTTGACACGTCTTCATTGCGGCGTGTAGGAGGAGGCGATGGCTGCAGAGATGCCATTTAGCCTGCCACTGGCCTCGGGGGATTCTTCTTCTTCTCTTGCATTCTTTTTAATGTCGGGCAATTAAAGGCCGACTAACTGCCTGAGAGAAAGAGAGAGGCAGAGAGGGAATGTGGAGTTCAAAGACAGAGAAATACACATTGACTAGCACACCCTCCCCCCACACAGATATCTCAAAAACAAGATGCTGATGTTCTGTAGATCTGAGAAACCTTCAGTCTATTTGATTCTGTCTCCATAGTGGTCGCTTAAAACAGCGGCTATTTTCACAGCATGCATTGTGTTTTTATTAAGGGAAATACAATTACCCAAACTGATCTAATATCCCTGAGGGAGCCGTCTCCTCTCCTCTGAAACGTGATCACTTCTTTAGTCCATACACTACAACTCTTCATGAGGCAAATCCATCTGCCTTGTTTCATTCACACTGGCAGTTGATGCTAATGCTTTTCATATCTATCAATGTGACAGGCGCAGCGTGTTGGTTTGTTTCACTCAACAGGAGAAATTAATCACAGCATTTAGGATAACAAGAAAACATCAGAGCTCTGCATAAAATCTGCACATGCTGCTTTCTGATGGCAAAGATGACTTCGTGTGTTTCTTATTGAGGCTTTCTGTGAACAGTTCTGACTTTAAAATAGCAGCAGCTTGTCAAGATGGATGACTTGTAAGTTTTGATTTTAATCATAAATTTGGTGTTGCATAATCATGGAAATAAGATTTTCAAGATCAATCACATAGTGGTCATGTTGTCCTTTAATAATGTCTTGTAAAGATGAGGTTTCAAAGTGTTATCTGTTTTATTTTGGCCACAAAGGTACAAGCTTTAATTGTGGACAATACTGAATATTGAACAGGCATATATGAGGCTTTGAACTGCTGTTTCGGGCTTATCATAGAAAGAGAGGGCCTAGATGTCACAGACTTTGTTGTTTTCTGCATACAAGTACTTTTTCACCTAAAGGGACACATTAGACTCACTAAAGGGCATATAATACAAAAGCATGATAAAGCAAACTTTAAAGAGCAATCACTATGCATACTATTAACACAAAATATAGAATTCAGTTATTTAAAATGAAATCTTAATGGCATAGTTTAACCCTAATACTTAAAATTAGGGTTGTGTGAGGAGCATGGCACAAACTTGACCATAAGCCACAGTCGTAAAGCTCAGTTCTCTATCTGTGCATTGAAACTAGCACTATACCGCAAATGTTGCCCCCAGCTCTTAACATGCTATGACAATTTATTTGCAACACTTGCTTTTCATCCACCAAACACTTTATTTAGTCACTAAACAAAATGATTAAACAGCCTATGTGTGGGGGATTGACTAGCTTCATTTTACCATTACTATACGAGCCCTATTATTCAGAACCATTATCATTGAAGCCAGTGCTTCTGTCTTTACAAAAATAAACAATCAGAATAAGTCATATACTTACTTTGACAATTAACTTTTATTCTGCTTTCCTTCTCTCTCTTTTGAATTTGTAAAACTCTGAATGTTGTCCTTAAAAAGGAAAGTTCATTGCAGTGAGGAGGTTCTGCATGAAAGCTGTGGACTGCAAAAGCACACATAGAAGATGCAGGTATCCAATGCTTCTGGAACAGATGTGATTTTAATGTCGGGCACTTGTTTCATCTAGTTTAACGACTTGAACTCAGATTTTCACACCTAGAAAAAGAGGTAATGTGAGTTTCTCTGGTCCACACATAACAGATTCCTCCATTCTCAGTTTGGACCTGTTGGCTCTCCATCATCAGATGCTTTCCTCTGCACTCCAAGTCATACAAGTTTTCCTAGGTGTTAAAGCTAAATGGTGGTCAAACTCACTGCAAAAATCATCAGTTTATCTCATTTGATAGCGGTTGTTTCCTCCTGTTAAGCAAACTGGTCAGTGCTGCTGGTGGAAAGACACATGGGCTGTGCTATGTCACAAAGTAGTTCCTAAACAAAGCAGCATGGTAGTGGAAAGGTAAGTCATAGTAAATATACTGTTTATAACTTGTAATCACCCTGTGCTGTTCATGGCAAAAGGGACTAAAAATAGGAATTTGTTAAAGCAACAAACTTATGAACACCTAGACTATAAATCTGTCCCCATTATATTTGTCTCTGTTGAATATAAATGTATTAAAGGTAAGCCTCTTGAGATGTATAATTTCATTTACAAGAGAGACCTCATGACCATATGGTTGTAAAGGTAGTTATTATGGATGTATAATCAATGTTACTATGGATAGAGAGATTAAGCTAATATTTACACCAAACAACAATTATAAACTAAAGACTAATGTTGATTAACATGGCAGCATCTATGAACTGCCATTTAAATGGGTTTAGTTGGTTAAAAATATGAATCCATATTTAATAATGTAATTTCTGTCAATGGTTGATGTAGGATAGCACACATGGAGTTGAGCATGTTCACAGCAGCAGGATAGCAATGATTGTTTGTCCCAGCTATACTAATGTACAGTATGTGTGTTGTTTGCTGGAACTACCATGTATTTACGACTAAGCACTGAATATGTGCACAATGGATGACGTCTATGATCACTCAGAAAGGCCAAACATAGTTGGACTGACTTATCAATGCATTTGAATCAATAATGACTCTTAAGCCTCTTCAAACTGAAAGTGTGTTGATATTTGTTTGTTTTAAGTATGTATTTATTTTCTGTAATTACCAACCGGAGTGTGGATGCAAAAAGGTTGCCTAATTTAGGGATTAAAGCAAGAGGCTCTCACAGAGATTATGAGATACTTTACAACACTGCACTGTTAGTAATACAATTTTAACTGAATGGAAAAATTAATTCAATTAAAAAATACTATTTCAACAATACACTGTAACTTCTAAAGGGATTTAACTTTTTAATTTTGGATTTCTAATGATAAATGATTTACTTTGCATTTCGGTTTTTCTTTAACTCAGTATTTCTGTGTGTTTTATCTTTGTTATAATTTCTTAGTTTTTCATCTATTGTGGTTTAACTGATTCTTGATAATGATTTATTGGTGTATTTTTTCCTTTGTCATTGTGTTCTAATGTGTTGTGTAAAGCACTTTGAATTGCCTTGTTGCTGAAAGGTGCTATACGGTTAAGCTTGCCTTTTCTTTGCTGGTATAGGATTGTAGTTTGAAAAATGAAATTGTAAGCAGCATGTATGCCAGAATAAAACCTGATTATATTTTGACTTTGTTTCCTGTATGACATATCTGTGGATAAAAATATAAAATGCCCAAGTGTAATTTATTTTATGTCTTGTTCCTTCATCATTGTGCAGTCAGTGGTAAAGGACTCAATATCAATGGCAGGTTCATATAAAGCGAAGCATAGTGCAGCCACATTATACCCAGATTAGATCTATTAGTTACTGCTGTGCTGTATGCAAATGACATGCCCATGGGAGAGAGGAAAATCATTGTAGACTTCAATAAGTTACAAGCAGTGGCAAGTCTACCCATAATCTGCACAATGCCCCCGGCAGCAATGACGCTGGCTGCAATTAAGGAGGAAATAAAATTTCTGCACAGTAAACAAAGAAAAAAAGCGTAAAAAGATGGATGATAGAGAACGGGAATATAGTCGAATGAGATTGCCTCGTGTTTGATGAGGTCTGTTGTTGATTCCTTTAATTGTTGCAGCATTATGCTGCTGTTTTCAACAAGGGTAAATAAGCTATTTGTTATAATCTGACATGGAAAAAAGAATTAAAGTCAGAAGTCAAATGCACAATATATGTTTAATTATAGAATTTGTTTCTTCCTTATTACAATACTGCAAGTACTTTTTGTTGCAGGATGATGTGTGTGGGCACAATGGCATGATTCACACTCATTTATACGTACGTTTCATGTGATCTGTTCCCATAAAGGGGAATTTAAACAAATTACAAAAACAGTCTTTCCCCCATTAAAATGAGGAAGCAAGGGGAGGTCAAGTACAGGAAGTAAACTAATGCTGCATTGACATAAAGATTTAGGCAGAAGAACTAAGTTCTTATAAGTGAATTAAAATGTGGAGATCAACAGACACATTTATTTTTTATTTCTTTGCATACAGCTGTTCAATTAAGGCACTACCTTTACCAATCCTACAAGTTATAAACCTAAAATTGAGTGTTTGAGGGCTCTACAAAATCAAAATGACCCAAAATATGGCAAGAAAAAGGTCAAATATCATTCATGCCTCTGTTGTACAGGCTGTGAGTGTGTCTTGAAGTCGTGACAAAGCGTGTGCCGTTCAGAAAGGGACAACAGGCTGAGGGGCACCTGCTTAGGCACAGGCAAAGTCCTATTGTGAGTGTGGCCTGAAGAGCCCACTCATTTTCTGATCAGGCACAATTGTTTCAGCTTAAAGTCACAAAAGGTTTGATCAATGATGAAAATTTCTTGCCCATGTCGGTAGGTACAGAATGTTATTAACGGGAAAGGCTGAGACCATCAGGATTAGCCTCAGTTCGTTTTCTTTTCTTTTTGATCTTACTCTTGTCTTCATTTAATGTTGTTGTTCTTTAGACATACCTTGATCATACAGTATCTGTCCGACCCATTGATCAAACTGGTGACCTCTTGCCAGCATGTGCACTACCTGCTGCTACTGTACTGCACAGCTTTTAACCCACTTTAAATTACTACAGCTACAGTAACACAAGAATATTTGAACTCACTTCCTTTTAACGCTGATTTTTTTTCTTTCATATGCAAAATCTCCTCGAGAGTATGTTCTTCAAAATCTGTACTTTAAAGAAAAATTACAAGTCAACCTAAAATCGAATCCTAAACTGTTTAAGCTATTTTTTCATTTCTTGATAAATCATCATTTTCATAACTGTGATTGGATGGGCCACATGTCAATATGAGCACATCTAGGTCCACCCATAGATCTGCCCCTATGTCCCAATCAACCAGTCATAAAGCTATCAAATGATTAAATTTTAAACCTGTTTCCTCACAATTGTAATGCAGAGATCATCAACTTAATTTTTACATGGGACAAGGTTTGTTTTTTTTAATGTGCATTCCAGGGACCAGAGTTGAAAACAATTAGAAATAATACGTATATGCTGGCATAATTTGCTTTTTTACTAAATATTCAAATTTAAAAACTGATATCAGTCCCTATTGCACATACAGTCAAAAGCCACCTGAGGTCAATAGGGATAACTTGGCTATTCCTAATAAAATAGTTTCAATTGCATTTTTTTTGGGGGGGGGGGGGGGCTATCTAAACACTTACAGGGAAAAAACAACAAAAAATACACTTAAAATCACAACAGAATTTTCCCCAATTATATTTAAGAATTTACTAGTAGCCCGAGGGTCAGGTGGGAATCTGTGAGGGGCCTGATGTGGCACAAAGGCTGCCTGTTGATGATCAATGATGTGAGGCAGTCCTCCTTAAAACCTATTAAGTATTTTTCCTCTTTTAAATGGAGAGGAAACATCTCCAGTATTTCAAAAATATATTATTGTGTAAGACTTTTTCTTCAGATTTATGGAAAGAGACCTAATATGAGGCAGAAACTGTCCCAAAATATCCTCATTAAAACTTTAAAGGGTTTTCTTCAGTCCAGGAATTGTTGTCACGTACTAGTATACTGTCCAAAATGAACAATATCTTTCGCAAAAAAGCTACAGCACATCCTACATGTCTTTAAACTGCTTCTGATAGCAGCCCAGGATGCTCCGTCGTCAGTGGGCGTGCTCCTGTCAACCAGACCTCACGCTCCTCCAGTGTTTTTGTCTGCAAGCCCCACCCATTTGATCTTCCGATTGGCCAATGCTAGGAAAATCCGTGCGTGATTGGACGAGAACCCAGTCTGTCACCAGTGTCGACGTGTAAAACCAGGAAGTCGGAGTAAAAACAGTGATGTGCTGGCATTCTGGGGAAAATTGGAGCAAAGTACAATAAAAGAGACATTTTGCGTTTGTCTAAGAACAGCAGCGAGGCGTTTCGTAATGCAGAAAAGCTTCCTTTAAGCGGCATTTCTTCTCGATAAACAGGAGCAGCGTAAGTACACTTCTTTATATTAATGAATGGAAACTGTCTGCACAATTTCACCTCTGAAAGAGCGAAGTTGTAGAGTTAATCATAAATATGTTTACTCAAACACTGACATGAGACCTTCGTAAAACTTAATAAGTACAAATGGTTTACTTTACACTTCCATTATTTGTGCTCTGAACTGCAGATTCAGAAATACATGTTTTGATGTATTAGAGGCTAATTTACACAGACCTTTGAATAAAAATAATGCTGGACGAGTGGTTTTCTAAGATTTGAAGCAGTTCTGCAGCACTGTGCACAAAACTAAACTGAACTGATATTTCACACGCACTTTAACTCCCACTTTCCATGATTTAGGGCTGGACAATATAGATTAAAATCATATCACTAAACTGTGGATGAATGGTGATCGATTAGTTTGGCAAATTGGCAAAATACAAATGATATCTATCTATCTATCTATCTATCTATCTATCTATCTATCTATCTATCTATCTATCTATCTATCTATCTGTCTATCTATCTGTCTATCTGTCTATCTATCACATTTATTAGTAAGATTTCTGCCACATCTGCCAACTCTTTTGTAATTACAAAATGATTTTTATTTTTTATGCCAGGGTTAATATATGCAGTAGAGGAAATTACATTTTTTGGACATCCCTAAATTTACACAGTGTCAAGTTTTATCATGAAATATTCACAGAAAATCTTTTTTGTGTTTCAAAAGGTGTGGCTATATCAGACAGATGTTAACAAGAAATTTAAGCATAATCTTTGATCAATTTTATGTGTCATTTTTTAGCATTCTTGATATCAAAGTCAACAAATCGCAGAGTACTTGTTCCAAACTGCACAAAAAAAACCCCACATATGCTGTGGTCATGTCCATCATTAATCAATTTCTGGGTTAAAATCAACCATTTTCAGACACCAAACACATGCACTTCATTCAGTAGTTAGCACTTTAATACATAGTGCTTCGTGGGGCTGTAAACTACTTGGATCTATCCTCACATGCACGGTCTCATGATTTGATTTCCATATCTTGTGTATACCTGTATATAATCAACATACATCAAAGTCACTCTCTGCTAGAATGAAGCTGCATCCCTCATCAGCCAACTTGTGTTAGAAAAACAAAGTCAAACTAGAAATGTTTGTGTTTTTAGACGGTGTCATTTGTAAATATTGACATTCAAGGATGATACAATGAAGCATGACGTCACATTTATAGACCTTTCTTATATTATACCCAATACATGAGTTAAAATAGGAAGGTAATATTTGTAAAAATTGGCAGATTTTTACATCCTCTGATATCATATGTCATTACTTTAACTACACTATAAATAATAGTAAAAATGCAACCCTGAAACAATGCTGTTTTTTATTTATCAGATAATAATGAAACAATATTGATACAGTAACAATAAACAGTCCTAGAAACTCTGGTCATTCCTTTATTTTTATTTCTCAAGCTGAAGCCAAACCACACGAACTGTTAAAAGGAAATGGATCGGTCCACAGCAAAAAAAAACAAAAAACAACAAGAAAAGAATAGAGCGCAGTCCTTCATCAAGCAGCTCAGCTATGGCAGTGGCTTTTCATGTACCGATCTACCTGGTTATTGTTAGGAGTTTAGTCAAACTCCTCTGCTGGCATTACAAGGGACGCTGGGAAATGTGGTGACACAGGGTTGAAAAATGTTGATGTCGGTTTGCAAGTAAACTTCAGTTCCCATAATGACGTAAATGAATGGGATCTGCTGTTTTAAACTTCATTGTTTTGTTTTTTTTACATCAACCTCGATCGGATCAGCACCAAAATGTAATGGCTTCTCTCTTGGACCAAAACACACACCTTTGGTAAATTTTCATAGGAGACCATTCAGTAGTTTTTGTGTAATGTTGCTAACAGACAAACAGACAGATGCAGGTGAAAACATAACCTCCTTGGTGGAGATTAAAAAAAAAAAGAAAAATCAAAATCTTATCTTCATGATCAAATTCCAAAAATCCAATCGCTGGAAATGATAGTCAAAATTCTGAGAGAAAAAAATGGGATCCCTACTTTAACATCAAAATTCTTAAAACTAAGTCAAACAGAATTCCCTCTGTAAATAATGGATTTCTGACATTTATGGATGCTGATGATAAAACAGAATTCGGAGCTCTGACGTCAGTCTTATAGCTACTGGGATCAAGTAAGAATGTGAGACTAAAATCATAAACAATGACTCTAATTTAGATCAGAATCCCACTGAATTGGAAAATAGAATTGATAAGTTGAGATTATTGGCGTGTTGACTGAATAAATCTGGCAATATACCAAGTAAGTCAGTTTAAAACCCTGAGTGTTGGTGCATATTTTCCAGTCCTGATTATGATCATGTTGTAGTTTGCTTGCTTCCTCCCACAGTGTTTTTGACCAACTGTGGCAAATGCATTACATTCTCCAACACATTTCTGCAATAAAAAGACCTCAAATTAAGACAAAGCATTTTTTAATTTTACTGCCTTTATTGTATATAACTGTGTATTACACAATGATGGAAAATATCTGAGAACTTACAGTCTGCCATTGCGAACATCACATATAGGCATATTCTCCTCTTCCTCTTTTGTCCTCTTCTCACTTCCTTTGATTTGCTGACTCTGGTTTTCGACCGCTGGAGAACAATAGCTGTGCATGCATCCTCCCTCTGAGCTGGCACTAACCACCTTTGAAATGTAGCTGAAAACAGTTTTTTTTTACAGTAAGGTAAGACTCATGGCTCCCCAGAGAAGATATCAGTCTGCACATGCAGCCAGCCATGCTTCATAGGCATGCTAATTCTGTCTCTCTCTGTTATTCCCATCTGATTCCTGTTCTTATGTGATGCTCAGAGAAACTTTTTACCTTTTTAGTTTTGCCTTTTAATGCTCTCCTGTGTGCCCATACATTTATAGGTTTCTCTGTCTGTCTGTCAGACTTTTAGATTTGAATAAGTTATTTTTAGGATAAAATAACTTATGGCGACTGATTTCATTCAGTGCTTAGAGTTCAGTTTTGGGGTTTATTGTATTTTCTCAAACAAAGTTTAGGGTAGACTGGTTGTTTGGATACAGATGCAAAGCAAGAAAACAACATTGATTCCACATTAAAGGAAAAGTTCAGTTTCTACAGCTTTCACATTGTTTATACAATGAAGTAGATATATAATTACTTTGGATGCCATTGTTATTAATTTTACACTGTATTTTGACCCAGCATATGGGTTTTGCTGGCCGATATAAGGTCTGTGACTTTTACTGAAATGTTAATATCTGCCATTTCTGACAGTCTGTGTCGCTCCAGACATGTTTTTGTGACTGTGCTGACCTCTGAGCTGAAGAAGACAGAACTTATGCCTCATCATGCAGTACTCCTACTAAAACCCTTGCTCTATGAGCTCCTCATCTGTAAACTCTGGCTCAAAACTGTAAGGACACCCATCATATTCAAAGTTCTCCTCCACAACATCTTCATCCGATAGATATTCGTCCATTTTGCACAAAACTGGAAGAAGAAAGTCGAGTAGCCGGCTGTCTTCCCCTGAAACAATGAGCCGTAAGTTCAGAGGTCAGTACAGTCTCAAAGACATGTCTGGAGCGACACAGACTGTCTTGGAGGAGTAGCCCGAGCGGACCATAATGGAATATTGGTGAAACTAATGAGTTTTTGGATGATTAATGCAGTTTTAGGAGCGGCACTGTATGCCCTATGTGCTACCATTATACGGATGTCCGCAGCTCGATTTTGGATCTAAATATCTCCCGATGCACTGTTTGGATCAGGAAAGCCTTCTGGGTGAGTATATTGTTCTACTTCATTCTATAAACAATGTAAAAGCTGTAGAAACCGAACTTATCCTTTAATGATGAGTCATTGATGTCTGAATGGTAGCTGTACCATTGTGAAAAGCAGATATATAATTACTTTGGATGCCATTGTTATTAATTTTACACTGTATTTTGACCCAGCATATGGGTTTTGCTGGCCGATATAAGGTCTGTGACTTTTACTGAAATGTAAATATCTGCCATTTCTAACAATCCACATTTTAAGCTGTTATCTGCCAGTAATGACAAATAATCTAAAACATCATGCATCCCTACTAAAAACCCTTGCTCTATGACATATTCACCTACTTTTCCAAATGCTACAAATGTGTGTATTTAATTTAGAAACTTCCCCTCTCATTTTGGTTGAAAGTACACTGTTAATTAATGTACATATACTTTCTACACATTTGATATCACTTTGTTGAAAAAGAAAATGAAATTTTGTCAATCCTAATGACAACAAAATTTCCCAATTTTGACAGTGGCAAGTTCTGATAACTCAAATGAAATAAATTGGCCAAGACCACATGTGTCAGACTGTTGTCTCTATTTTCTTAGTACCCAAAAGGCATCAGCAGCAGTGTTGTCTCTAAATTATTAGTCAAGGGTGGTGCCGAAGGGTTGGGTGATCACTGCCAGCTCAGTCAAAAGTTAGAAACCAAGCCAGCAGTGTGTACTTCTGAGCTGGACAGGGAAACAAATAAAGAGTACACCAAAAATAAGAGTAGACATAGATGATTTTTCCCCCAGAGAAAAGAATTGTTTGCCTTTCTGTTGGAGTGACAGTAGGTTGTGTTTGGATGGTGGGCCACCTCACAAAATGAATGGAAGGGGAGAAAACAATATTAACTCTGATGCACAAAAGAATATAAGAAAAACAGAGAGCAGGAAACCTGCAAAAAACATCCTGGGAATTAATAATATTTAGATAAAATTTTTAATTAGGGGTACACATTATTCTGATTCCTTAAGGGATCAATATCATTCGTCTTTTTGATTATCAGTTCCTTTCACTTTTTTCTGCATGCCTTCTGAATCAAGACGTCAAGCTATCATCTGAGGTGGTCAGCAGAGATGTGATACCAAATGAGTCAAATATCATGGCAGACAGGGGCAGAGGTGATGAAAATCACAATCAGTTTAGTTTTTTCCAAAAAGATGAAAAGTCTGCACAATTACCTGTACGTGGCAACACCAGCAACTTACAGGAGCACTTATCTATACAACACAGCACAGAATATCAGGAGTGTCATGTGTTTGACATTTTTGAACAAAAAACTATGTAGGCCAACTTTTGCCAACACAGATATTTTATCAGGAATCATTAAAACATAGCATTAGCAGAGTTGTTAATGGCAATGGTATCAGTAACAGCTTGTGAACTCCAAACTATGGTCTTCTGTGATTCTTTTAAAACACAGCTGTGCCAAAATTTAACCATCCAGGAAGTTTTGCTTTGGCATTGAAACATCATTTGATAAAAACTAAACCTGTAATTATGGTATAGCATCTATACCTAATGTAATATACCATTGGTCATTCATGGATCCAAAGCCCAACATCTTCACCAAGTTGCCTTGTTTGTCTCCAGTGTCTTGCGTCTTGGCGTCCTTGAGTGGCGTCACTTGTACTCCAGTACCAACTGATCACAGGTGCAACCCTTATACCCCTTTCAGACTGGCCAACAAACTCCCTTAAACCTGATAACAACAGGCTCCTGTTTGGAGTTTGAAAGGGTTTAATCAGCATTTCGACCTGGGCCGTTTGACCCTGCAAGCGATACAGGATTTTAAACAGCTAGCCTCCGATCAACTTCAGTAAGAACATGGGTTGACCCGCTAATTTACGGAGGACATCAACGTGATGACATCAGTTTGAGGAATAAACACTGCCATGCAGCTTGTCTGTTGCCGATTAGACCCGGTGTAGGTACCAGATCTGTCCCCCCTGCCAGATCTGTCCCCCTGGCCTGCCTATGCTAATGACACCACACATCTATGGCAGTTCTACATGGCCAAACTACGCAACGCTAGATAGATCGATACATGTGTGATAATTTGATGCATTTATAAGTCTGTATCGCTTTACTTCAGCTACTCATATTTATGCTGTTATTACTTTTGAATACTCTTGGACAATTAAATGACACAATATTCAAATACGTAACCGTCTAAACATAATGTAACTGTCACAACATCCTCCTCATGGCAGGAATTTGAATATACTTTTCCTCATGTAAATATTACAATTGCACAAATGATTGTTCATTTTAATACTTAATATTTTAGTCACATTTTTGGACGAAAAAATACTGAAATCTTCATCAAATGATAATTAAAAACAACAGAAGTCTATGGTCAGTTTCTCTCCTCACGTTTCCACTGATGTTTTCTTCCGTTCTTGTCATCATTCTGTGTACACAAGCACACTTCTTAAGCAATTTGATTTATTATATTGTTCGTTATTCCTGTTATTCATCTCTCGCGGTCTTCTCCCGCCATCTTCTTCTCTTCCGTGTTGCCTGGTGATGCTAGTGTGGGATCCTGCCAATGACAAAGCAGGAACGTCATCACAGCCAATAGGGATGTTGGGATGTCCAACGTCATCAGCAGACGCAAGGGCAGGGGGGACAGATCTGGTACCTACACCGGGCCTGCTGGCAGTGGGAATAGAGTCACTTGCCGATTGTTAGCGGGTTAACCTGTGTTCAAAAAACCTGAGTTTACCCACTAATTTTAGTGTGAAAGCAGCATTAGAAACAGATGAGTTGGAGCCACTGCACCCCAAAGATGTGATGCTATCACTGCAGCTTGGAGGCTCTAATCTCATAATCATAATGTGATGCAAATAATCCTAGCATTGTGTAAACTATTGGTTATTCTATAGCAGAAAAAAAAACAGGATGCCCAGTCCATTGTCAAAGATTGCCATAGGCTTCTTTCACAGTCCTGCCCCTCGACTCATGCAGCTTTTTCCACTATTTTAAACAAAAGGCCACAGTATTGACTGATACGGGGTGTTGTGAAGACATCCGTCTGGAATACAAAGCAGACCGCTCACTGAAAACAAGTATGTTTGCTTTTTGCAAGAAACACACACATTGAGTTTTACCACTTTGTAAAGAAAAGAATAATACAGATGTGGTTATTCCTGTATACATACTAAGAAATAAATGCAAAGCACTCTCGAGAAGTTAGACAAGCACCATCAGTCACACGCTCAGATAATTACATGTTAAGCCTAAGGATACTATTTGTATTATTCTGTGCACTCTCTTTATACATTCCCTGTGAGCTGTCAGGGTACTCAAAGCGAGCTCCTGCTGCGGAGGGAAACAGTGTTCGACTCAATGAGATGGAGGGGAAGTAACACGCGAGGAAGGTGGTGGGAATTAATTGAATTATGTCTGGCAGATGTGTGTGAAAGATAAACCATCTGCCTGATGAAAAGTGACTGCAGCTTTTCTATATGTGAGAGCGTGATACTTTAAATCCTTCCCGCAGATTTCACAGTTTATCTCAGTATACAGTCAGAACAAGGCAGCTATTTCTAGGCTTAATTAAACAAAATGTGTGATGCTGACTTCAAGCTGTGACCATTTTCTGACAAAGATGGATTTTTCTGTCTTATTTCTCTTCCAGTTTAAAGGAAAATGGGCAAGAAGGACGCAAGTGCGACCAAGTTACCTGTCGACCAATATCGAAAGCAGATTGGTGAGTCTTGCTTACTCTCAGCTAGATCTTACTGCTGGTTACTCTAACATGCTTCATTTTCATCATAGTGTGTGGATGCATCTCATCATGGCTGCCACCATGTCAGACTACTGTTCCATAGAAAGGGAGAACTATTACTGGAAGCCAATGTTTCTGTAGTCCATAGTCTCTTGGTCAGTTTTTGTCATCGGCTGTCTTCTTTACTAATTTGATCTGTTTTGTCATTTTGTCGAGGACTTAGGGTGTTTTCACACCAACCACATTTAGTGCGCACCAAAGAAGTTTTGGCCCAGGGTTTGGTACATTAGTGTCAATGTGAATGCAACCACCGCACTTTGGTGCGCACCAAATCAGCCGGTCCGATACCTCCATGAAGGGGTGGTCTCGATCCGCTCCATCTCCCTACATTTGGTGCGGTTTCACTGGTGTGAAACACAGTGGTCCGAACCGATCTACTTTTGATGCATTACTTCCTGTTAATCCGGCGGTTGCATCTTTTGCTTACTTAATTTGTCGATTTGTTTATTCTGGTTGAGGATTACAATGATTTACGAGAGTCCAGAAGGTCGCTGATGCCGTCTCAAACACGATAAAAACACACATTTGAAGGAAAATGTAGAAGAGAGCGAAACGTAAACATTGGTTGTCTGGTGTAGGAAATGGTTACCATGGTAGCCTCTTCTTCATTCTCCTCCATAGCAGGTTTGGTAACCAGTTACGTGCATATCGCCCCCTGCTGTTTCAAACTGAGTAAATACACAAGTGGGTCCGGGCATGGTTCGATATTGCCAGTGTGAATGCAAGCCAGCGGGGGAGGGGGGCGAACCCATGGCGAACCACGCCGCAGCACGGTTCGAAACAAGTGGACCTAATGTGAAAATGCCCTTAGTTATTATTAATACTTCTGCCTGTGCCAATACTTTTTTTTATCAAGAGCACAAAGCCTCCACTTTTCAATCAACCTTTTACTTTCATGTTGATAGTTAATTTGTGTAACAAAACAGATGTAAAGCCAGAAAATACTGTTTATTATTTTATAAATTACACTTTTGATTTTAAAAGTGGCCATTCAGTAATGATGAGGTGAACTATCATGGTCCATTTGCATATTTTGCAAGTATTACATTGATCAGGATATCATTTGCTGAGTCTGTTAGTACACTCCCCCCTTCAATCAATCAATCAATCAATCAAGTCAATCAATCAATCAATCAATCAATCAATCAATCAATCAAACTTTATTTTTATAGCACTTTTAGCATAAGATATTGGAGTTCAAATTGCTTTACAAAGGGAATAGAATAAAATAAAATAAGAATAAGTGAAATAAGAAGTAGAAAATTGAAAACAATGAAAACGTCCGGCCCCACCAACTCTCACAATCCACATATGACACACACAACCACTCCAGGTGTGTTCACACTGAACATGACTTTGGCGACCTCAGCGACCACTCTCCATGTAAAGTCAATGCACAACCACGATGGGGCAGGCTAACCCTTCCTCGACATGACGACTGGATCAAGGTGACCTGGTTGCTTGTTAATAATGATGGACAACTTACAGAAACTCAGAACCATCAGTGAGTGAATGTTAGAGTGAATGTACCGATTTGACCTGCGGTGTTAAAGCACTTTAAGCGATCAGAAATGCCAATCAGAGAAATTGAAATTGAAATCAGAGATGTGTCATATTTGTATGCCCAAAATTTAGGCTGTATTTCAACAATAAAGTTAATATCTGCAAGTACCTATAAACAACTTGTAGGCAATTATCTACTGGTAATAGCGTGCATATAGTTTTATTCAAGGTGCATAAATAATGCATTTAACGTGACAAAAATACATTCTGTAAATTTTCAATAGATGCTTTTTCAAAAGTTTTTTTTCATAAATTGTTGTTTAATTCATTTTTTTCTTAAACCAGCTCTTAGGTTGTTCTATATAACATTAATAAAGAGAAGCTCTGAAGCTCTGAAGTCATACTCTGTATAACTTTCCCAATTTATTTTGACTTAAAAAGACACTTAAGTCAGACTCAGTGAATCGGAACCAGTATGTAAGCTGTGGATGTTTTCCACTTTTTTAAAATGGACAGGCAGCATCTGAAGTTTCATTACAGACAGACCATGAATTCTCCTTTCAAAATGACTCCTTTGATATCATGTCAGAAGCCTCCTTGTCAAACTTTGATGCCACTCTAATCCTGCAGTATTTTGTTGTCTGGCTTACTCCTCACTGAACAAAGGCCTAAGTAAGGCAATATGTTGGATATCAATCAAAAGTTTGTTTCCTTTTAGCGTGCCAGCTGTGTTTTAGGGGATCACTGCTCTGATCATGTCTTTTTGTTTTTGTTTTGCTCTTGTGGAGAGAAACCAAAAAGGTTGCCAGTGGCAAAGCAGTCATACTGAGAGACTGAAGCAGATGCAGAGGGCTGACGGGCTCGCCCCATGTTTTCATTTCAAATCTCAGGATTGGACTTCTGTGCTGATATGGTTTAAAATTGAAACATTGTGCAAACTTTTAGCTGTTAATGTTAATATTAGATCAGTGTCTGTCTTGATTCGTGGCTGTTTAAGTTTACCACATGAATAACGACCTGCACAACCAAATGAAAATGGGATGCTATATCTTAAAGGACTTACCTTTAATAATGTTCAATTCAATAGAGATAAATATGATAAGGCACAGGTTTATAATGTTTATAATGTTATTTTAGTCCCATTGTCTCTGCCCTCCTCCATCCCCCACATCCTCAACATGGTTTCAGTGGATTAACATGAGTCTGGTTCTTCAGATTTCCTGCTGCTTAACAGAGGCCTTTTGCCACTGTTGCCCCTCGTGGCGAAGTGCTGTACTCATGGTGGGTCCATGTTGGGTCTGACAGTATATATGTATATGAATGCAAGAATTTTCATTTTACACTTTAGAAGGTTCTAAGTAGGCCTTTGAATGCAAAAAGAAGAAATGGGAGCAAGAGACGAGAATGAGTGAGCAAATCATTAAAAAACAATAACTAGACTGAAACAGCATCATTTTTAAGCCATAGCTCAAAAACCCCCAAAACTAACACTAAACAGATATTGAAGTGTGGACAAAGGTCTTGGCATTCTTGTTGATCACTTCAAAATGTATTTAGATTTAGATTTGATGCCAGTGTTTCTAGGAGGCCGGTGGAAGTGTTGCTCCAAGTGGTCGAGTTGGCTTCACAAAGGGCAAGTGGACAGTGGCTTCACTGTCTAGAACTGATGTCCATTTTTTATTTACCTATGCATATATATGTGTGTGTATATACACTTACACACACACATGTTATCTATCTGTCTGTCTGTCTGTCTGTCTGTCTGTCCGTCCGTCCGTCCGTCCGTCCGTCCGTCCGTCCGTCCGTCCGTCCGTCCGTCCGTCCATCTATATGCATTTGTGTGTGCATATGTATATACTACATTTTTCTGCAGCCAACTGTCCTTTTATTTTAAAAAAACAAGTGATATTGATTTCAACAGTAACAGCAATATATTGTATTGTCATTTTTTTGAGTGTCTCCCAGCCCTTAGTGTTGTCTTTTTACTATTTCCCCGACTATTTTCATTGACCTTTTCTGAATTCTCTCTCTCACAGTTGGGCTAATGCCCACCAGAATTTCCTTTTTTATAACATCGAGCCAGGGTTTTATCTGAACAGAAAGCAAAGTACCCTTACCCCCCTTCCAATTTTATTTTTCTGTGCTCATTCCATCAAAAGACAAAATAAAACAACACAGCATAACACAGGTTGAAAGGACATTTTCGTCTCTACCAAACCCTCAATTTACACACTTTACTTTTCTTCCAGTTTAGATAAGAAATGGGCCATTGTGAAGTGTAGCTCGGACCTTGTTTAACAGCAAAAAAAGACCCCAGAGAAGACAATAAAATCTTCAAATCTGAAACAGACCACACATGGTAATTTGGAACCGTAATAGTTTGACTCATTCATGGATGATCAGCAGTAGTCCTCTCTGGTTGTTGAGCAGTGCCATCATCTCTGCTGGAGTGCTTTTGTCGTGTGAGATGGCCATCAGGAGGCCACTGTTGACTCTCCCTTTATAAATACCATTATTAGACCACTTATAATTGACTGTGGCAGGCTGCCTTTAGGAGAGGCAGAGCTGCAGTGTCCTGACATTTGAGTGGTGGCTCTTTTTGAATTACTGCTCACTATTGTCACATCAGAGAAAGACATTCAGAGATTTAAAAGAAAGGTGAGGGATAATTTTAACTTTTCCAGGCCAGCAACAGCAGGGGCAGGCATTATGTTTGCAGGCTGTCCATCCCTCCTGCCCATTTTTTCAAACACAATATTTCCAGTAAATTTTTGAGGGCTTTCTTTAAACTTTGCATTAATATCCATTAATAATGAACTGCTGGTGAATACAGTGTCTCAAGATTTCTTGAATAATCTTGCAGTGCTGCCGAATCTGCCTGGTTAATTGTCGGACATCATGCAGATCCATCTTGCTAAAGCTCAAACATACAACGATTGTGCTAGAAGTGACACAGCCCAGTCAGTACCCATAGGCCTGTCACGATAATCAGTAAATCAATTAACCGAACAATACATAAAAACATCCTCGGTAAGTTTGCCGGCCTGGATAAACTGATACGTGCATGCGTGTTTGTTTTACTCCTCTCTTTCTACCGAAGAGGCTGAATGAGAAGAAGGCTCACTACGTCTCTCTTTCTTAAAGGAATATTACACCCAAAGAATGATATGCCTTAATTTTCTACTCACCCTCATGCTGAGCAACACTCTGGAGCACTTTTTTGATGTCTCAAATGCTGCTGGAGGTCCAGGGTGATTTTCGCTGTCAACAAATGTCCATCTAACAGGGGACGACGGAGCCCGAAGAAAAAGGTCCATAAAAGTCCACAAAAACGTGCCTATTTTCCTTCATACTGCTCGTCCGCTGTAATCCAAGTGTCCTGAGCGGGTAACGTCCATAATTAATTTGAAACGAGGTCATTTAGTACATTTTTCGAGCCTAAACAGTGCGATAGCGTACTTCCGCAGTGCACGTCTACGCGCGCTCCCTGCACTACGTAAGCCGCGGCAGACCAATCCAGACGGAATCAGATGTTCTCTGTTAATCCTCAAGGGTAAACATGGTTGTGTAGTTGAATTTCACACAGTGTAGAGGAGATTTTGCTGTATATCTTCCCACCAAAAAACAATTCCTTCACAAATATCTCCTATGTGTCCAGCATATCCATTTCCACTTCCTGCACCCTGGCAGGTTCCAGTGATCCGCACCATGTGGCCGCTGACTATTTGGCCAGCGTGCCACACAGACACAGTAGCAAAGCAGAGCATGAGAAACTGTCTGACACACTGTCAGTGTGTTGGTGCAGTTTTCCCCGAGCTGTCAGGGAGAACTGGACATTGGTCTGTCTGTCCAAATCCCCCTGTCATTCTGCTTGTTGTGCACATGGGTAGTCCCAGTGGGAACAAACATTCATACACTGAATTTCTCGGGAACTTTAGTTTTTCTTGCTTGCATTCTGTCATTTTTACTGTATGGTGGCTTACAGTACATCAACAGGTTGATTGTGAGCATTCAATTAAATGTAAATTGTAATTCAAGTAAGTGAGATTAAATAAATGACAGGGCTGTTCCTCAAAGCCTGGTGTAAAATCATATGATGCCATTTTTAATGTTCAACAGCTAATACAAAATAAAATGACACATTTTAAGTGTTAAATGCATGACAGGGAAATGAATGAAATCCCTTTTCCACCTCTTAGATTAATGGAAAGTTTATGGTTTTAGTACTGGTATAAAACAAAACAGACACACACATTTTAATATAACACATCATAGTTGTAAAATTAAAACACCCAGATCAAAAAGACTGAAAGCCACAAATATTGGATGAAAGGAAATTGCGTTTAAAAAAATTAAAATATATATTTTTTTAGTTTTAAGTTGAAAGTCAAATCGGGAAAAAAAAAATTAAGATGTCAAATTCGCCAGAAAGGGGTTAGTCGCATAGTTAATTCGGGCAAATACAACAACAGTTGGCAAGCTAACAAAGTAGAATTTCCCCGACCATTTTTGTAGTCCTTGTTAGCAGGCAGTTAGCAGCTGTTGTTTTAAACACACAACAGAGGTGTAAGATTCAAAAGTGGGAAACATCGATACATCTTATTTCAGGCTCTTATCCAAAATTGGTTTAACAAGTTTCATTACTCTGGAGGTTGAGAACCAGGAAGTGCTAAATGCTAACTATTTTCTGCATTTTAGGACTCATTCCTGGACCTCTCTATTGCTGACCTGTAGGAGGGTGAATTGGCTTGATACTGACACACAATTAGTATTATCATACATGGGCGATTATCCCATATATATGTACATATAATACATCAAGTTTGTTTTTACTAACTAGAATGTTTTTTCATATTTTTATTAAGGTTGATTTGTTTTATTGATGCAAACATGGTCCTTTTAGCTAAAATAGACTTCACTGTCTGCTTCAGTGACAGAAGTGGTAACAATAGATGGTAAACACATTTTGAGTTTCAAGTAGTAGCTGGAGACTGATTTACAACTAATGTCTCAAATTTTTATAAATTATGAAGTAAGTAACTGTGTTTTGCTGTAAAGTATTTAAACAGCATTGCACTACAAAATATTGTGATAATCTCGTTTATTGGTATATTTTTACACCCATACAGACCTGTAGTGTTATGTTCGGTAGAAACCAGATGTGGTATAAAAAACTATCTCTGTAGTCTATATCTTAAATTATTTACAGGTAAATTCAACAAAAAAACATTGAAGATGAAACATGAAGTCTCAGACAGTAATGGGAGGAAAACTGAGATACTTCTGTTGTCTTGACAGAAAACCATTTATGATTTCAATGAACACAAGAAGCCCCTCTTTGCCTCTTCACAGGGGCTAATGTTCCTCTGAGGGACTGCATTGTGGTTTCTTCTCTGGTGGACAGTGACGCCTTTACAGTGTGGCAGGTAGAAGCAGGAAGGGATGGGAGAGAGCAGTGTAGCCCAGCGCAGGAAGATAATTGGTGACAGAAAGTGTCTACAGCGCTGGTGCCGCACTGGGAACAGCAGTGACAAATAGGAGAGCTCATAAGCCCAATGCAATATCATCAGGATATGTATGTGTGTGTCTCTGTGTGTGTGAACACTCAAGACCCACGCAAACAAACCTCAGGAGAAAGGCACCATGAGGCTGTAAGATGCACCTCACTGTGACACAACATTACAATGCCTTACACAACCTGATGTAATTCTCTGGCATTACTACCCCATATCAAATTTTCATACTTATGCTGGTTGTAATTATTCTCATTTTGTTCCAATTAGGTTTTGATTTTTTCCAGATGTTTGAAGATTTTTTGGGTTGGGATAAATTTTTGCATACAAACGCATGTCTCCATCTTGATTTGAAAGCCGTTAAGCCCCAAAAGTAAGAGACATAAAACACAAAACAGGCTAAATGTTATTAAAGGAGTTTATTTTTAACTTCTTAAACAAGCTGCCCTCTAATATCAGAGCCCAGTTTGATAACGTTTTTGAGTAGCTTTGTGGGAGAAAAGGTACTTTAAGGACCTGGAGCAAAACAACGTGAAAAAAATAAAGTCAGTTTGTTGAGTTGTGGGCTTCATTTTGAATTCTTAGGGTGCTTTAACGCTTTCCAAGTGTGGTGCACACCAAAGAACCAAACTCTGGTTCACCAAAAAACGGGGCTCTCTCTCTTGTTTTGCTTCCGAGCAGACCAGAGTTCGGTTTGGGGTGGGTGTAAAAGATATCATAATCGACCATAACCAACAAGACAAGCGAAGCGAAGGGAGAGAGTCTTTAATTTGGCTTAATATCACAGCAGTAACCAAGCTAATGCAGAGTGGGGCCAATGTTAGCGTTGTTAGCACAGCCAACCTCTGGTCCTCTTAATAGGTTACCATCTACAAACTGCATAGAATATGTTGAATACGCCACCAAAAGCTGCCGAAATGAAGCTTTATCTTTTATTTTATGGCAAAGAATTACTTTTAAAGGAAACAGTAAAGAAATGAAACAATCTTGCAACTTCACTCCTCAAACTTAACTAAACCGAGTGTGCTGAATTTTAGGTGTGAAAGTAAATTAAGTCTATTGCCTGCCTACAAACCACTCCTACAACAGAAAAATCCCTCCTCTCTCCCTGATGTTGGCTCCACCTCGGTGTAAAGTCAAGATTTTTATTCAGCCCACAGACCATTCCAGTGATAAGGTTATTTTTAGGTATGTCTGCTGCCAAGGTAAACATCAGAGCACAGTGCTAGAAAGCTGAAGTTACATCTGCCTTTTTAGAAGGAAGTGTACAAACAGAGACCACGAGGAGAGCCTGTTCTTAGCAGGGCTCGAAAAGGGGAGTTTTTGTGGCATACCAAAATCCAATCCCATCTTTGTGGGTTCAAACTTGTGAGTTAACTTACTAGAAATGTGTTCAAATATGTAGGCTTTGAGGTAAAGATTTGTTGATATGTAAAAATAATGTACAGGATATACATTAAAAATGACCCTTAAGAGTTCTGCACAAATCTTGGTGTATCTGCTAATTTTAGAGCATGTCCACTCTAGCATGGGACTGAATTCTTCTTATTTATTTTTTGTACATTGTCTGCCTTTCTGTATTTTGTCTTTTAATATTTGGTACAGCTGACTGTACTTTTACAACCATCTAAAAGTCCTGGCACGTTGTCTGTGAATGGTGATCAACCTGAGGTGCCCTCCAATCAAGTTTCCGCCTCTCTACTCTCTGACAAGCAGAGGAGACATTCAGTGGCCCTCCTAATGAATTCCCACAAGCTCACTGTCTGCTCCTGGCAACATGCTCCCCATTTCTATTAGTCCTCCGCTGAGTCTGAGGAGGGGGCGGTGTAGGGTGAGTCCAGGACTAGGAGAGGGAGAGAGATGAAGGAAGGGGAAGTAGAGGCATCCAAACGAGTAAAAAGAAAGAGAATGCATCATTCAACAGTCGACCTTATCAGGAACTGAAAAACCTTCTGATAGTGAAAATCTGGTTTGGCATCACAGTACCTTACAAGTCAGAATAACGTTTGATAAATCATTTACTATCTTCAGTTAACTTCAATAACCAGCTTTTAGGCTGTAAAATTTAGATTTGACACATTAATGCAGCATAAATTCTGGCATTCAGCTTAGCCATCTTAAAAAGAAAACCTCTGAGAAAAGACAATAGTGGATTCATGCTGTCAGGTTCTCCAGTGTCTGCAAGTTACACAAACAAACTATTAATTTTGAGTAGTGGCAGGCCACTCAAAAAACACCCTGAAGACTCAAATAAGCATCCTTCATGTGCGGGACGAAAAAAATCTAATATTGTCCATAAACATTTTAACAATAAAGTCAGACTTTTTTGCAGGGACTTTCATGTCACATATGACATGAGTATTTAATTGCAGGTCACCATCCTTAATTGAAGGACCCTTAGGAAAAAGTGACCTATAAAAATATCCCAATGCCTCATTTGGTATTAAAGATTTATGAACTCTAAATTTCTAATTAGTACTAAACCAATGATGTTATGTTTTTATTGGATTTTCTTTGCTGAAAAAGCTCATGATTGAAAGAAACAGTAGTAAATCACAGCAGCAACTTCTGCAGTTAAAAAAGCCAATAGTTGTAGTTCCTCAAGTGTCCACTTGAGGCAGGCTGCAGGAACACAAAAATATACATTATTGCATGTGGGGAACTGATTTTACTGCCTAAATAAACAAATCCACAGCTTGATCTAAAGAACGACTTTGATTTAACCTACAAGAAATCTAAGTGCCCTCACTGTACAGGAGGGAAATTTTAACATGGTGCCTGCTTTTATCTTGCTGAAGGTGTCTTGTTTTGGAAATTAGGGATATAGTTGACATTAGGCCTGTGCTCAAAATATCGATACGGCAAAATATCGTATCGCACTCCTTTGGGATACGTGTATCGATATGGATTCTACAGAATCGATACGGCCTAAATATTTTGACAGTTGTTGTAAATACACTTTGGGTAATGCTAACAGTAGCACAGTTCAAGGTAGAAGACGAGCTACATAATGAAGCATATGTTCTAAATTTGAACTTAGGTCTATTATCTTTGAGGATCTGAATTTATGTCTCTCAAGTTGTAGAACCACTTTAAACTCATACTTGTTCTTTTTCTTCTTATAAGAAAAAACTAAACTTGTCAAGAATTTTGCTTAAAGCACAGTCAATTTATGTGTATCGGGATACGTATCGTATCGTGAAGTTGCTGGAAATACCCAGCCCTAGTTGACATGGCTATAAGTCCTCGCAGATATGTAATATGGCAGAGGGGCTTAAGTCCCACCTCAATCAGGAGTCTCTCTATGTTGGTAGGTTGAGATGACACGTAATATTGCAGCATTAGGAATGTAACAGAGTGAAAATTATCACGATTATCATTATTATCGGGATATTGTTGCAATGTGCTCAAAATGTTCAAAAAGTACTTACACACGCACTGAAATAATTTTAACAACATTTTGTTTGATTAAAAAATTTAGAATTTAAAAACCTGACCGTCTTCACCTGTCTGGTTCATGCTGAGGTCTTTCTCCACTCCTCCTGATGCTGCTGTGGGGGTGTTGGTGGTTCTTCCCTGCCTCCCTTTCCAGAGACTTTTTTCAGCATTTTCAGCAGCCAGACAGAACAGTGACAGTCATCAGCATCTTTGTAAAATCCAAAATAAGACCAGACTTCAGTCGTTGTCTGTTTCAAGAGGGAAAAAATGTACAGTACAGTGTCCATGCAGACAACAACTGCTATGCTTTCAGGGGCCAAACATTGCAAATTTCACATGCTAGTGAGGGGCTGCTGCTGCTTTGCGGTGGAGCAGACACACAGCCCTGGCTTTTCCAGACAATGAGCAGCATCACCATGAGTTACTGACAAAGTGACGTAATCAAATGTGGTTTTAATACTTCAACGAGGAAAGGGTCGTACCAACAATTGGAAATTTGACTGCGGTTTATCATTTTATCTGTAACCGTTACATCGCTAGGCAGCATCCATAGACGTATCATTTATGTTTCAAAGACTTCTTTTGATAAGCAAATGTCTGACATCATATCGGTTCGGCCAGTTCTTTGTACAGTCTGGGGTTCTCATCTCAGAGGTGTGATAGCAGTCAGCTCCTCTATAGACATAGTACTCATTGGTATGCATCTCAGTCTGTCTGCTTTCAGGATCACAATTCATACACATACCTCCTTACCACTCCGCCCTCACCACCTCATTTTCTCCTCTTTGTCTCCCACAAATTTTCCAGATGGATGAGGATTCTGTCTTTCCTTTTTTCCCTCCTTCTCTTGTTCCTCCTTTCTATGCAAAGTAGGCCTAATTGGCTGGGAGGATAAACTCAACACCAGCTGAGAATGTGACGATACCGACTGTTGGCCTTGCTCTTAAACACAGATCTAAGTCCCTCCCTGTGAGAGCCATCTAATTATATCCATGCCAGAGACTTCAACATGACAATCTGAATAAAATGGTAATTTATTTCAAAACCAAGCTATAACAAAATTCTAATTTAGATTCTAAAGTGGGCTATATATCTAAAAAATAAGATGTCCACAACCTCAGTGCATCAGTTGGGTCTCACAAGGATAGAAGTACGAACACTAACATACAGAAACACACACTGTTCAGCAAGCTGTTGCCCCTCCAACCTATTGTTACCAAAGTTCCACTTCCTACAGTGTGTTATTTCTAATTAGACCAAGACAGCCGGCTCTGCCTCATGTGCAGCACACACACTCACACATACCCTTACCACTCACAGACACACACATGCTTTGCCAGGTGGCTGGTTTGCCTACAGGACTCACCCCTGAGACATGAGCCAATGGGAGATGGAGCCAATACAGGTGGAGTTTTTTTCAGTTTTTTGGCTTGTGCTGTCTATATACGATAAGATAGATGGCAGCACCAAAAAAAACAAATAAGAATCTTGCGATGAAGTATTGAGTTAACTTTTTCAGTTTTCTAATTTTAGCATGCTTGTAAACCCGCTCTTTCAGCCCTGCTTACAACAGCTGCGCTTTCCCAGTCTCGTTTGACTACTCAATATAGCATGACATGACAGGTCACATCTACCCATTCATACCTATTCGCTCTCACATCCACTCACTGATGGAGGGTTGATGTTGTCCATCAGGATCAACGAGCAAATTCACAAACTTTCATACCAATTTATGGTTAATGGTATGTTTTGTAGACTTCACCATCCAGTAACCAAAGGTTGTAGTGACAGGAATGTCGCTTTCACACTCAAATTAGCGGGTCAACATGTTTTTGTTTTTTTTTTAATGTGGGTTAACCCACTAACAATCGGCAAGTTACGCCTTTCCCACTCCCAGCCGATCTGGGTCTAATCGGCAGCAGATGAACTGCGTGGCTGGTTCTTTGTCCCCTGGTGTATTAAGCTGATTTCAATGTGTAGATAATGTCATCAACATGATGACATTATCTACACATTGAAACATGACCTTGTAACCAATAGAAAGGAGCATGGAAGTCGTGGACACATTGGTCAGCTGTCTTCTGTCCTGTGTACTTTTGTCCCTCTTTGAAAATGTACAAACTCGGAGCAAACTGAACGACATTCGAGTGCTGATGATACAAAGTTGGATGGAATTTGTTGCTGAGATGTAAAAGGGTCAAGTAAGTTACGGACGGAGGGGACAGGCGGGATGTTATTCCATCACGTTATGCCGACGTCATGACATAAATTAGCGGGTTGACCCAAGTGTGATGTTCCCATTGAAGCCAATTAGAGGCGAGCTAATAGCTAATAAAGACCCATCGCTTGCAGGGTCAGTCGACCCAGGTCAAAATGCTGATTAGACCCTTTTAAACTGCCAACAGGAGTTGATTTTTACCGGGTTTAAACTGTTTTTTTGGCCTGTCTTAAAGGGTATAACAGTTGTATGTAGGCCTGGGAAAATATCGATAAGATTTAAAAATCGAGTTGGCAAGTCAAATCGATTTGTTTTTCCTGAAACTTGAGTTTAACTTTTTTTTTAATTCAACCCATTCGCTTCACATTCCCGAGGACCCGAAGCTTTCTGTAGTACACTTCCTGCAGTATGTCACTCTCATCCCCCCGAGACGTCACGCACATAAACAACATAGACAACATGGCGGTGGCAGCTGTAACCGGCGAGGAGAAAGGAGGGCTCCTGCCCAAGAAAGGTCCCTCAACGTCCGGAATTTGGAATTGGTTTGGTTTTGCAGTGTCTCACAGCTCTAGCAGTTCTTCGTCATCTACAAAACAGACCACTCTTCCCTTTCTATTAAGATTTTTATTTTTTTACAACAAGTGTTACCTCAGGCATTTTATCTTCATAGTTAATTCAAACAACTTTATAAAACTACAGTGCACAGGCACTTTGTGTGGATTTCTGCGTTGATTTTTTTGACCTGGAGGCACTTTAAATGTATATTATACTGTATTTTAAGTGTAAATAAATGTATATTTTGGAGATAAATTTACAGTGGGTAGTTATTTCATTTTAAATGGGACGGGGGCATCGAATCAATTCGTGGATCATGAATCAATTTTTTTTTTTGTAAATCAAAAATTTGAAGGGTAAAATTGCCCAGCTCTTCTAAAGAAGGCTCCACAAGTCAGGTCATTGCTGTAACACTCAAGAAATGTAGCGAATGTATTTATTTTTGCTCAAATCACAGTTAGTGAATTTGATGTTTGAGGTTCATTAAATTCTAGGTGGTCTCCTTAAATGAAGCATTCAATGTTGAGGTTGCTTGCAGTAAGTCTTCTTGTAATCAACATTCTTAATTGTTGTTAAATAAGAAGTAGTGAATGGGACATTGACTTTCAGAGCCTAAATGTTGAGCTTTATTTCAAAATTGTTTTGGTAAGTATACACGGCTCATAGATTGATTTTGTAAAAGGAGCTTATGTAAAAGTAAAAAAATAAAGAAAAATGTTGAACATTTAAAAACAAGACATTTCAGTGTCTGAGAAGATTACCAGGGGAACTATGTCTCTGACAAAAAGCTTCTTGAAGTGACAGTTGGTTTTTCTTTCAGGTAAACAGGACTACAAGAAGACAAAATCAGTTCTTAAGGCCACACGGCTGAAAGCTGAAGCAAAGAAGTCATCTTCTGGATTCAGGGTAGGACTGGGCCAGACTTGTGCTCTCTTAAGAACTTCTGACGTCTGTATCTACACGTCTTCCACTCTTCTCGTCCGCCTGTGTCTCTGCCCATCTGTTGGTTCTGCTTTACTGTCTGTCTGCCAGCCATCCTCTTTCATTTTTCTGCCTGTTTGAGAGCACGTCTCACCAGATCACTTTTCATTTCCCAGACGGTGAGCTCTGTTACATCTTATTGTAGGCCTTTAGGGAACATGACGATATCTGCCTACCTCAAATGATGTGTTGTGGCCTCCTGCCTAAAGCTAGCATCAGGAAAGGAAGGGAAGGGGAAAATCCTCAGCAGAACTTCCTTATGCTCTGCCTGCTACTCAACAGAAGAGAAAGACATCACTTCGTAATGCAGAGAAGGAAGTCACAGCAGGGCTAAAATTCAAGGTTTTCCTTTCTTTTTCTTTTTTTGTGAGTTTCAACACATTGGACCAAGAAGAGAGCACAGGTTAGAGGAAATATTGTAGAAAAACATTGCTCACAGATAGTTGGCAACATAACACAACATCTCTTTTCTTTAGTTTATCAAACTGCAGCTTTGGCAGACTGTTGTGTATACAAAGATGGATGACTCCACATTCATCACACAGGCCAGTGTGACACAGCTGTTTATGCCTCTCCTCACTCAGTAAGCATACCAATACACAGTAAAACTATTTCAAGGTTTTCTGATTCACTTTCCAGAAAAAACAACAAAAAAGTAAAATCTGGGGTTGCCTTTGGTTGTAAAAGAGTTTGGTGAAAATAATTAGTAAAGATAAAAATATAATTTTTGGGCCGATGTTTTTATTTTTCTGTCTTATGTAAATGGACCTGAAAGGCCAGATAAGACAACCTTTTAAGGCATTTGTGATGGTCAATCAAGTAGTTTAATAAAGTACTGAGAAGTACTGTGAAGGAACTGAGAGGAGCAGCACATGTTTTTACCATCATGACTCACAGGGTTGAAAAAAGGGAATAACAGGAAATGTTCAGTGATAGATTGCTGTAATTAAGGATAGTCAATAAATAAAAAAAAACATAGCCATTTCCCCCAAATCACAGCATGCAACAACTAACAAGAAACCTAAAAAAATCCCACAAAGTAAAAAGAATGAGGGGTAAAGATAGGACAGCAGAAAATCATGGAGGAAACAGCTCATTAAAAATACAGCCAAAGTTTCAGTGAGCAAGACGGATAAACTTGAACAAAACAACGTAAACCCCAAGAGATAATTAGACGAGCAATTATTTATCTTTATATTGATTCAAATTATTTTTTGTTTTAAATGCTTGTTGTTCGTTTGTTTTACTTTTATGGCTTCTTTCTTAATGTATTTTTTTGGGCATTTTTGTGCCTTTATTGATAGGAAAGAGAAGGTGGATAGGCTTGTGAAAGGGGGCAAGAGAGTAGGGGAAGACACTCTGCAAACTGGTCACAGGCGGGATTCGAACCTGGACCGGCAGAAGCAGGAACAGGGGGTGCCTAGTTGCTAACCACTCCGCCAAACCAGCACCCCACCCCAGTGCTTATGGCTTCTTTTTATATTATTTGTTGTGCTATTCAGTTCGGTATCATGGCTCTTCTTCTTTTTAGATGTGTTACTTTAATTTGTCACAGTTTAGTCTTGTAGTCTTTTTTAACTTTTCAACTATTTAATTTATTTTTGCAGTTTCTCTGATCTGTTGTGGTTCTAATTTGTAATTGTGTAGTCTAATTTGTTGTAGTGTCTCTTTGTTTCATTGTGTTCTTGATTTGTTGTGTTTTTGATATGTTGCATTTCTGATTTGTGGTGCGTTTTTTTAATTTGCCTATTTTTTGATGTGAGTGTGTTTCATAACTCCTTTTTGTGCTTCGTGGTGTTTAGCTTGCCTAACTCATTGTTGTTGTTTTTCCCTATGTTTTATGAGATGTCATTTCTTTTTCCCAATTTGTTGTGGCATTTCGTAGTTGAAGTGAGTTTTACATTTAAGGAACACCATAGATTTTATTAAACAGACAACTCTTTGTTCTGTTTGCCTGTTTTCTTTTTTTCCTTTTTTTTTTGTACAAAAGATAACTAACAAAAAACATCCTAATCCTCAGACATGTTTTGTAATTTCCCTCTATTGCCTTGAAAATCAGTTTTGTTTACAAGTGAGAAAACCTGAATGCTTCACTTGCTTTGAGCCTTGGTCGGCACACTGTACATCCACATGAACAAATCATACAGTGTGGATTAAACATGGGGTGAAATGGTCAGGTTTTAAAATATGGATCTCTTAGACACGCAAGGCCTCATTTAGCACGTCTTTAATCCAATTAGATTAGTCCATATCTTGAAATATTGATATTGCTCATGAATAATTCAGATTTTCCATGCCTAAGACGAGGGGGAATTTTCAGAGGTCGGATTAAAAATACCTCTGGGACGAGCATATTAAACTGACTCAGACCCTTTTGGCTCCGAGTTCGATTGAAATTCAGCCCAAGTGTAATGGATATTTGGTCACGCTTGCGTTCCCATCGGGTCCATTTAGTGATGTGTAAAGTTGTAATTTTTCCGCAGCTCTGTGATTACAGTGAAAGCCCCCCTCCCTGTTTAGTTAACAGCAGAGATTTGATATAAGGTTGTTGTCTCCATTCCTTTTTTTTTCCTTCTTCCCCTTCTTTTGCCTACTTCTCCTCGCAGTCTTCCTCCATGTCCCTTCTTTTTGCCTTCTTCTCCTCTCCATCATCTCCTACGTCCCTGGTTGAGATGCCTCTCAGATGCAGCTGGCAGCTCAGAAGGGGGAGCAGACCGTGGGCACAGAGAATCTGGCAGCTGCCGGGGCAGGCTGTCTCGGGGCTGTCTTGGTAGCAGGGCAGGCTGGGTAGGTTGGCAGGGACAGAGATGGAGACGCACCGACAGAGAAAAGGGAGAGAGGGAGAACTTCTGTTCCCACAGCAGCAATCACAAAACACTGACCTCACAAGTGTCGGAAACCAGCCACTTGTTGTGTCTGTGTGTTTTTTAACATATTGAGTCATAAGGTAGCTTGTTGCTGCCTGAGCGCAAGTGTTGACATATTTCTGGTCCAGCTGTGACAGACTCTGTATGGCACCGAGGTCACGACAGCAGAGAGGAAGAAACTGGCAGGAAGTCGGCTGCAGATATTCTTCAGTCTGCCCACAGAAAAAAGACGTAGAAGAAGAAGGAGCTCTAGCACACCAGCCTGTAGCTCAGGAAGCAAGCCTTCTGCCTTTTCTAATTGGCACAGTCGCCTTCTGTTCAGTTCTGCACTGTTTTCCCTCGGTCTTATTTAGCCGCTGAGTCTGGGAAGTTAGGAGAGATCGCATATAGAATTGGCAGAGGATGGAGGATTCAGATAATGACGCTGGGTATCATCCAGCTGCCATTTCTTTATGTGTACTGGGTAAATGACAGTTACTTTTTTAGGGCTGTATCCACAGAAAATCAAAAAACAGTCATAAACAAAAACAAACCTGAATGTTAACTCTAGATCATCCTTATCAGTGGCAGCCATTCCACCCTGTATGTAGTTTTGACAAAATGAAAACATAAATAAAAACTTTTGCAGCAAAAAAATACACCTTTCCTCTTCATGTTGTTCTGAAAGAACAAATTACTCAGCTGACCAGCATGCACCTGTCATCATGTATGCCCCTCAGAAATAGGTCAGATATGTCATTTTGGTCAGTTATTTCTCCCCTTTGATGAGACTAAATGGTATTTTATTTTCCATTGTTGGAAAGCCTGATTAGTCACCTTTACATAAAGACATTTATGGACATGGCATCACGGCTAAATGTGTGGGTAGCACCAAAAACGGTATTCTCTCTTGTTTTTTTGAGCTTCCAAGTGCTGCCAGGTGTGTGCCAGTCACAGGTGTATAACTGGCACCTGACTGACACCTTATTGAAAGCACTTGTGTGCATGGCTCCTGCAACATTTGTTGAGTTTGTGCTCCAAATACCATGCCACGTTTTTCCCCTCAGGGTGAGGCCAATGCGACTGGAAGCTGTTGTTCTGGTGCGCAGAGTGGCAGCGTTATTTGGTGTCAGTGTTGGAAACTGGTCTTCAGCACCAAAGTGAATTGGCTTTTTCCTTGGAACAAACCAATTTTCATGTAAATCCATCCAGTAGTTTTTGTGTAATCTTGCTAACAGACAAACAGGGAAACAAACAAACATACTGACCCTGGCAAAAACATAACCTCCTTGGCGAAGTTAATAAGATCCTTGACCCAGTGGCCATTCTGTGTCCTCAGAATCTGTGATCTTACACCGACCTCCAGGATGACAGTGCTTGTTTACAACCTTAGTAGATTGGAGCTTGGAAAGATCTGCTTGATTACAATGAATCAGGTGGATCCAGCTGCAGTGCATGGTTGCGAGTCAAATTGTATAACAAATATGACATAATAATGGCATTAATGTAAACCGTTACTGCACCAGTGGATAAGCACCTTCTAATATGGAACTTTATAGTGTTTGTCATTTTTAGTTTGAAATTTGGGGCTAGCACATCACCAGGATATTTAAAATCAGACACAACACTTAACTTTTCCCATGTAACAAAACACTGAGTGTTTCTCGAGGAGTGCACAATATTATCTGACCAATATCAGATTGTCTGTATTGGCAGATATCTGATGTTGTCACTTTCTAAATTAGGCACAAATACAACATATTTTAACTGTAATGTAAACTTTACTGTGATAAAATGTGAAACAATTATTATAATTATTATTAACTGTCCGCTTTTATCAGTCAGACTTTGAGTCTTTAACACAGAATATTAGGGATGTCCCGATCCGATATTGATATCAGATATCAGTCAAAAAAACAAATATCAGATTATATCGGCCTGCATCCTAAATCTCTGATATCAGCACTCCGATACAAGCAGTCCATTCTAATATATTTATTTTTTATTTTATTCAGTTGTAGAATATGCTTATGTTTAAGTTCAACACAGTGGCTATTTTGCAGTTGGTGAAATATGTTTTTGTTTGATTTATTGAGGTCACTTTTCAGGGTCTTGTAATATTTTTTATTCATGTTGTTTTAATTGTAGTATATTCTTATGTTCAAGGTTAAAATGTATTTAACCTATTGGTTAATAACAAATGGGTCAGTTTTTCTCATACCTACTATTGCTGACTACTGTTCTCTGTTTGAGTAATCTGACCTGATCAAGCCTTTTCTTACAGTCCATACTACAAAATAGGTAATAAAAGTCTGCATGATTCCTGCTGATATCGTATCGGATTGATATCGGTATCGGCCAATACTCAAGGCTGCAATATCGGTATCGTATCGGAGGTGAAATAGTTGTATCGGACACCCCTACAGAATATTGGTGTTGGTATCAGCCATTCTGAGTTTTGAATTATTGGCATATCGGATATCATCAAAAAAAATCCAATATTGTACATTTCTCTGTTATTCTGTCTGTAATCCTCGCTGTAAACAACATTTTTTTTTTTTTAAGTGAAGACAGGATCATTTCATGTTACATTATTAATACCATAAGTGACTATATAAACACTGGGATTAAGTTTTAAGTGACCAAATAAATAATAAGACCAAATAATTTCCCATTTAAACTCTATCTGAAACAGTATTAAAACTTCACACAGTCTGTTCTTGACATTTTTCCAAAAAAAAGTACTTTTTATTCTGCCACTCAGGGAAAGAGGTTTGAACAGGATGGATTTTTTGATGATGATATTTAATAGAGTTTTGGAATGTGTTGTGAAATTGAGATGGAAAATCATTTCACACTGCCTCAAGCAAATGAAGCCAAATCATAAGCAGCTTCCTTAAAGAGGACATGACTTGTAACTTAATGGTCGGTTATTTGTTGTTGGGATTTGACACTTTCACCAAGTTTATCTGTTGCCAACATTCAGCGACTCATGAACACACTCTCGCATATAAAATACACACAAACACACACACAGAGTAAAACAAACCTAGGAGGAGAATGAAAGACAGGCCAGATGAGGGGGATGTCTGCTGAGTAGTGGCTTGTCGCCAGGGTGACAGAGACCCAGCTCCCAGCATGCCGAGTGTGCTGCAGCTGCCGCCGGTGCTGAGAGAGCGGCATGATGAAGATGACGATGTGCTTTGGGTCCCGTCCAGGGGTCTCCATCAAAATGTGGGTAGAGAGGCTCTGCATTTATGTCAGAGTGTGTGTGTGCGCTTGTGTGGGCGCGTGTAAATACGTTTCTGAGGCAAGGCGGGAGTCAACACGGTGGGCCTCTCTCCTCAAAAACAATGATCTCAATCAAGTGCAGGTGCGTCTTCTAACTGGAGTGTTTTCACCAAAAACCCCTTCAGCCTGTTTTCTGAGACAAGTCACTGTAACCAGCTGTTGTCTCTCTCTCTCAGAAAACCTAAAGGAGTGGGAGGGAAAAAAAGGAAACCATATTGCAGCATCTCACGTCCTTTTGTTTCAGCGCTAACCTACGTCACAAGTACACACATTCTCTGCGATATTGCCAGCAGAATTACAAACGCGCCTCTTTCTTTGTCGTGTTTTCTCAGAGCTGAAAACAATCAACAGTCGTGATTTGATAACAGTTTGTCTTTTCTCCGAGGCCTGGGTGAGAAATAGAAAAATAAATCAAGCAGTGGGAGCCTGGCGGTTAATATATGAAACTAAAGTGCATGAAATTTAAAAGTTTTCCAATTAAGCGGGGACTTAGAGCTGTTTGGAGGCTGCCGGGATGCAGATAAACGCGGGCCGTGGCTAATGAAGACCAACGCCGCTGATGACTAGGCACTACAACTTGTACACAGATAGCTGCGGATGCTGCGTTGCCTTTTAATTGCACCCCCACCACCACCACTGCCACCACCGCCAACCATTCGTCAGAGAGGAATTATTATTAGCCCCCCGCCACCCCTCATTTGTGCCAAGCCTTATCTCTCTTGTGTTTTTTTTTCCATCCTCGTTGTTGCTCTTGTTTTTCACTCTGTCTTCTCTCTCTGCAGTTTTGGCCAGTGGGTTGAATCTGCAGTCAGAATGAGTGTGTTTGTGTGTGCTTGGTATAGCAATTACTGAGCTGATGTTTGCTTGAATTGTCTTTTTTTTTTGTTTGTTTCTGTTTTTCTCTTTCCATCAAACTTTCAGTTCTGTGTTTGTTGCTCTCCTTATTTGTGATTTCCCCTCACTGTAACCTTGATTCACCTTAGGCTGTCACTCATGTATGCAAGACGTAATGAGACAAACAGATTTAGTGGAAGATTTAACAAGATGTGCCGTTTATTTAGTTTTCCATCAATCCTGCCATATGTAAACAATTATAGATTAACAGTTAAAAGTATTATTTTTTTAAAGCCTGGAAGTCATCCTTTTATTCCTATTATCTCTTCAACTGTTGCACTACATGCAGTAAAGGATATTAAAACACACACTGTACAGTGTCATATGTTTTAGGTAGGTGTGAGAAATGCTTCAGAAGAGTGAATCCTGTGTATCTTTAAAAATTAACAAAATGTTACAATGTTAAATGTAAAGTGACCAAACAAAAGAACAAGCTAAATCAAATCAGTGTTTGGTGTGATTTAGAGCTGAAACGATTCCTCGAATATTCGCGAGTACTCGATTACAAAATATCCTCAAATTAAATTTTGTGCCTCGAAGCCTCGTTTAATATATAATTATACATATAAATATATATCTGGACTACTATACAGTGCACGGTGTTTGACACGGACGGTCATTTCTGTGGCACAATGCGCCTGCTACCTCCGCTGCTGCGCAGCTTGTACAATCATGAAGGAAGAGAAAAGACAGGGACAGAAAGGAGAGAGTCTGCAGAAGAAATGGCAGAGAGTGTCCCAAGTGTGTGGTCACTACAAGAAGGGACAAAAAGAAAACGCAGTGTGTCTGATGTCAAACAGAGTTAGCTTAGCACGTAGCTTAGCACGATAGCACATTGTTAGGGCTGCAACTACTACGATTACAGCATTTTAAATATGCTCATCACAGACATGCGTCCTCTTTCCATGGTGGAGGACACAGGATTTAAGAACATGATCAAGGATTTCAATCCAAACTACACAATGCCCTCCAGAACACACTTCACAAATATAATTGCAGAATTATATTACTGCTTTGTAAATCAGTATTGTATTGGCTTTGTTTTAAGCCAGTACTGGTTTAAACTTTGAAAGTTGTTAAAATAAAAACCCTTTTCTGAGGAATAAACAGCATTTGGTTGCTCATTTTGAAAGCCCTAACATGTTGCATTGTATACAATTGATTTATTTGTTTAAAAACAAAAAAGTATATTTTGTTAGAGTACTCGAGTACTCGAAGAAATAATTGACAGAGTACTTGATTCCAAAAATACTCGATAATTGCAGCTCTAGTGTGATTACCCTTTGCCCTCAAGACAGCATTCTCTGGTATACTTGGACAGAGTCAAGGATTTTGTAAGATAATGGTCACATGTATGATGAACGAGTTATACCAAACAAGTGCAAATGATCATCATTTTCGCATGCAGGAAGAACTACGGTAACAAAACCCTTCTTTTTTGTTTTTTTTTTGGCTAACACAAAGTAGGCTACTTGATTATGACTTATCTTATTGAAGCCATGGTCTCTGTACGGCGGTCACAGAACCAGGGAAGAAGTCTTTAAGGGATAGTTCAGTATTTTTGAAGTGGGGCTGTATGAGCTCCATGTAGTACCCTGTAATATAATGACTTACTGATAATGTAATAACTCTTGATAGTGTCACAAAATTTGCACTTAACTCAGTCAAAAATGTAATTAAAGTTTTTCATGTAATAACTTTACCAGTAATGTAATAGAATATCCTGACTGGTACTGTAATACCATATGGCTTTTTTTTTTTTGGTTTATTAAGAGACTAATCTGTAAAACAGTCAGCTCTTTGACAGGAAGTTTAGCAATAAATTCCCAATAATGTCACACTGTATTACAATACCAGTTAAAATGTTAATACAATATCAGTCAGGATATTTCTATAACATTTTTGTTAAATTATTACATTATCAGGTTTTATTACATCTTTCATTGAGTAGAGTGCAAATTTTGTTACAATATCTGGCGTTATTACATTATTGGTAAATTATTACATTACAAGATGCTCCACTCCATATGGCCACGAAGCACATTAGATGCAGTAGAAAGTTCTCTCCTCTCCCTCAGAAAGACACAATTTTTAAAATTATGAGACGCAGAACCAGCAGCAAACAGGGAAGTATTGTACCTAATGCAGAGGGTATTTGAAAATAATACCACAGTTTAACTCACCAACTAATGTCACATATTCCTCGTATTCCATGAATTACCAGTTCCAGATAAACTTTATTTTTCTGAAAAGTTAATGCACTCAAAAAAAAAATCGAGGTACTGTACTTTTAAACTGTGGTATTATTTTTTGAGGGGAGTTCTTGTAGGTGGAGAAAATACGCTTTGTATTACAACTCAAGACTTCCCTGTTTGTGGCTGTTTCTGCGTCACAAACTTTCACAGTTGTGTCTTAGGGAGAGGAGTGACTATATGGAGCTCATACAACCCCAATTCAAAAAACAGAACTATCACTTTGAAGAGAAGCTGGATTTGCCTAATACCATGTATGTCACTAGGCAGATACAACTTGCAAAGTTTTGAGCTAAAATCACCATTCAAAATTAATAAAAAAAAAAAAGACTGGACTCATTTGTGCCCTTTCCAGTTACGATCCTCTAACTTGCTGTTCTTCTCTGTACCCAGAGTTTTTACAGAGCTGGGGAAAACTGCTTTTCTTTTAATGCACATTGGTCGTGGAATAATCTTCAAAAAGAACTAAAACTGTATTCAATGATATCTCTTAATGAATTTAAGAGCATCATTAAGAATGTGGTGACAGAGGCATGTGGTTGTTTTTCTTGAAAGCCAGATGTGTATATGGTTATTTATTTTAAACCTGTTGATTGTGTTGTGTCATTTTCTATGTACCGTGACTCTGTGCAGCTGCTATTTTGAGAGGGGTCTGGCTGCAGACCTGCACTGAGAGGACCCAGCGTTGCAGACCTGCACTGAGAGGACCCGACGTCACGTTTTTTTTCTAACATCACATGCTCCAGTGTGTTTTTTTCCCGTGAAGAGAGAAGCTGAGTTGTAGTCGAGTGACTACTTTTCGTCTTTTGCGAAGAAACAGGAACAGTCTTTATTCCATTACAAACGTTGTCTTTTCCATTATATACTGCTCTGTGTCATAATATTTATTGGAAAGAAATGACTTTTGCACTTTGGGGTGTTTTTCGCGCTGCAATCCAATCCAAAAGTTAGCCTAGTTAGCGCTAGCCTAACAGAGGCTAGCGCTAACTAGGCTAACTTTTGGATTGGACATGGATGTTTTATTTAGATATATCTATGGGATAAGCTTGACATGACAGGCTGTCACTGGCTGTGGCATTTAAACATGTATGAAAACACCCAAAGTGATCACTGTAAGCAGACTGCTTAAGTATGAAAAGCAAATTAAGCGCTGTTATCGTAGTTAGGGTAGCAGTGGCTAGGGCTAACTAGGTTAACTTTAGGATTAGACATGGATGTATTATTTAGATATATGAAATAAGTTTGACATGAGAGGGCTTTCACTGTTGTTGGCATTTAAACGTTCTTCCCAGTGTAATGGCTTTTATTTCTGAAAGGTTTTGAATAAACTTTTGACGAAAATACGTGCTTCCGGTATATTCGCTTTTATTTTGAAAGACTTCAAATCAGCTTCCGGTCCTGTCAGTGCAGGTCTGCAGCACGAGCATGTGAGAAAAAAAACGTGACGTCGGGTCCTCTCAGTGCAGGTCTGCAAAGCTGGGTCCTGTCAGTGCAGGTCTGCAGCCAGACTGTCTTGGCTATTTTGGCCAGGTCTCTCTTGCAGAAGAGATTTGTTAATCTCAGTGGGACTTCCTGGTTAAATAAAGGTTAAATAAAAAAAAAAAATTACAATTTAGTTGTGCTGAAAGCAAGACGGGATTTCAAGCCTCTGACTGGCTCATAATGAATGTTAGTTTAGAGCATTCTTCCAGTCACCTTTCAGGGTTTCTTGAAGGCTCAGCTCTTCCCAGTCACATTCTATGGGATGTGGTCCAAATGGAATTGAAATATGTCCCACTGGTACGTGAAACAGTCCAGCTGGTGTGTCCGGTTACTAGAGCGGTTCTGTCCAAGCTCAAGTTTATCCTTAAAATGGGAATAACTTTATTGTGTGTGTGTGTGTGTGTGCATGTGTGTTGTTGACACCAGACTGGTATGTGATCAGACTGGTATTAAAAGAGTTTAGGTGTTCAAATATTTGGTGGTTTTGATTAGGAAACAAGTTACAAAAATAACCAACTCCCAAAAATAGAGGAAATATTTCCCACAACATTTTTATGGATGGTTTATGGATGGTTCTGGAAGCGAACCTTTCTACTCTTACTAACCCTAACAGGTTAAACATTGAAATGACACCAGCGCTTCGAATGTTTTATGCAGTTTCGTGCCGTCTTTTATTTTCTATTCCTGCATCTTTATACCTCTGTGGCCCAGTTTGCATCCAAAAAACTGATTTCCCAAAATAATGCTCAAATCAGATATTTCTTTTTCAATAACCCCCAATCAGCCCGTGCTCTTTTAAAGCTCTCCAAGCTCTCCACTGTTGATTAGAAAGTTTTCTGCTAATGAGTTCTCTTGATAAAGAATAACTGGCATTGTTCAATACTCTGAGTGGCCCTAATGAAACTCCAGCTGATGAAGATTGTAATCGAGCGAGTGCCATGTAATGAACGAGCGCTCCAAATTCACAATTTTCAAGTTGAATGCCACTCCTCTGGAAAGCCTCAATTTGTTTGACAATGAGCCAATAGAGAATTTAAAAAATAGGGCATTTTGTTGAAGAAAGTTTAACTTCTCCATCAAAGTAACAGGAGAACAGTGGGAGTGATTCCAGCTCTCTGTTTGTGGGGATGTTTAGGGGTCACAGAGGTTATGTGATTAATGATTTTTTGGACAGGCTGAAAATGGATAGAAATAACAACAATGTTCCCCTGCCAGCCATGAATACAGCAGGGCATTTAGAGATATAAAATGCCCTGTGATACAGTCCAGGGTGGATGGGGTCCACAGTAGATGCCAGTCAGCTCAACTGTTTAAGGAGAGACCAGCGTGATTGTGGTTATAGAAGGCAGGCGCAACATTCCTACAGACAGAGCTGTTAAGTTCCATTATTAGGGCCCAATTAGAGAATAAATAAACAGATGAACAGTGACGACTTAAGTTCATTCTGCTGGAAGATTGTTAACTACCATATTTTAAAAGTAGTCACCACCCCAGTGCTTACCAACAGTCTCTGAAGTCACTGAAAAAAACCTAATGCTGCTATAACTGTAATTCTGCCATAACAGATATATAAATATAAGCTTTGTATGATATTGCTGGATTTAGTTTTGATCCAATAACAATGCAGGGCCATATCACCAATAATTTATAATAATTAATGTTGAATACATCGTCAAATTAAAAAATCTGAATGAATTTTCGTGACCTTTGATTGCTTTTGTGATCTTCATTTGGATTATTACTTGGTTAATACCACTGCCTCAAGTCCAACACATCTACTGGAACATTACTCATTTTCTTGGCAAATTAGATTCCACAGCTTTAAATGTCTCATGTTCAGGCCAGCAGCATGGTTGAATGAGAGAGCAGATATCAGTTTTAAAAGTCCTCTGTAAGTCCAACTGAGAAAATGAGAGATGTTGTCCTTTCCAAAGATGACAGCGTGATTCTTTCCTCCAGAACATCCTGCACTGCACCAATATTTGTAAAGTTTTGAAAACAGCTTTCACAAAAGTTTACGTTCAGGTTCACTGCCCAAAGCGAGGCATGCTCCCATGACAGTGGGCTGGAGGATGAGCAGGATAAATAAGTCAGCAATATTTTGGTGCCTTTTCTTAGCACCTGTCTTATGAAAAAGATATTTGGTCCTTTTTCTCACCTTTTAAGACAAGGTAAAGGATAAAAGAACAAAAGACAGACAATGCTTTATTTAACACCATTCTAGCTTATGTTGAACTCTTGTGACAATATTCTAAACAGTTTTTTAGCACACTGTTTGACAGCCTACTTTTTTGAATGTGCTAATGGTTAGACAATTACAAGGCAGTATCTGAGTCTAATAACGTTTTAATGTTTTTTTTAAGTAATCTTTCAAAGAGTATTGACATTATAATTCCCATTTCTGCTCATTGACCTTTCTAAGAATCTGCACAGGGAATTTTGGCGGCAAATTTGTTTTTCACCTCGACACTTCTTTTTTTTTCTTTTCTTTTTTACATATATCTGTAGCTCACATATGTTTTTTTTTTAAACTGTGATCAGCTGCACCTCTATTGTGCTCAGTTTAGAAATTTTTGGTATTTCTTGCAACATCCTTGCAACAACAAGGGACAAATTAATAAAATGAACTATGAACTATTCTGTATTTCAAGTTTCTCAAGTTTTAAGTACAGGGTCACTAAGTAAGCAGAATTCCCTTTCTAATGTTTTAATACAAAAATATGCACCCATGACTGTCAACAATATGCCAGTGTAAGAAAAAAACAAAAAACAAACGCCCCCTCAGTTCCTTGCTCCAGTCAGCAAAAAGAGCCTGAATAATTTCCCTTAGTGATGTCATAAGGGGAAATGCCGCCTCCTCCCAAACAGGAGACACTCCGTGGGACAGGTTTCTGTTTGACCCACAGCTGGCTCCAGCGGGGGGAACACGTCTGTGCTGCCTGTAAACATTAAAGCACAGAACTGAACCCAAAACCTCATCAGCAGCCAGCTCCAAGTACACACTTAGGGCACTACGGGATTTTGTCACTTCTTTATGGGCCTCCATTTACAGCCCTAGAGGTTGATGCCAGAAGATTTAAAGCTATAAACACGAACAGCCTCTTTGAGCAAATCTGAAACAGAGCGGGAATCTCTGGAGACATTTAGGACCAAACTTTTGGGGGAAAAAAAAAACAGTGAAATTTGGAGCTCTTGCAAATTTCTTTAAAAGTTTGAAATCATTTCAAAGTAATTGCAGGTGCTTCCAAAACTAACCTTTCTTTTTGTTTTGGCCTTCAAGCAAAATTAGGCTTGTCTGTCAGGCATTTTGAAGAAAGTTCTCAAAGAATCCTCTTGAGCATAGATGGATGAAATAACGTCACACTACTGTTGTGCTGACAGGAGGCTGACAGCACAGAAATAAAATATCAAGATTTAATTAAAATTTTCTGATAAGATGTCAAGGCAGCAATTTTACAATTACAATGGCAGATTGTTATTGTGCAGACATTTAAACAGGAAAAATAAGGTGAAAAGGAGTAGGCGACATTGCCTGCATTGTTGCACCAGCTTTAATAGAATCACGAAAATTAATCAGGGAAATTAATTAAGATACAAAAGAAAGTTTCAGCCTCCTTGGAACAACCGATTATCTTCTTTCACTATCTTTTCATCGATTTATCATAATAATTTGCCAAAAATTAGTCTAGTTATAAGAGAAAGAGAGAACAGTTAGACTGCAACGACAGGATGGATCAGGCTTGTTTCTTTTTTACATTTGTGTATTGAAGGACATGTTTCCTGACCCTTGTCTTTAAAGGCACAGTCATTAATAACACATTAAATAATGAACATGCGATTTAGAAAACGAAAGAAACTCTACAATCTTGGATACAAAGTTAAAATGGTTGAGTCCTCAAGGATTGCAGCAAATTTGGATGAAACGAAAAACAATGGGGACTTTCCAAAAATAGCAGAACAGCCCTAATAAATAAAAGATAACAGAAGTGTACAAAGTGAAACAAAGAGAAGCTGCTCTTGTGGAAAAGTAGAGAAAAATTAAGAGTTTGGGCTATGCAGGAAAACATCTTTAAGCATGTTTTAAAACCCTCTTTCTTTTTTCCTTTTATTCAGGATGGCTGTCTGGTCATTGCTGCGATCGTGCTCTTCGTCATCTGCATCTACGCCTTCTTCTACCTCAACCTGAGCACTGAGCTCAACCTGGATTTGGATGCTGATTAATGGTGGATCATCATTAGACCAGTTTTGAGAATAAGAGCTATATTAAGGATGAGTTCAAGCTTTAAAGTGACTTTTACCTTGGAGCCCCGAAGCCCAGTGTGTTGGATGGTCTGCACTGACGGTCAGCCTCTTGTACACTTAAGGGGGCAAAGCAAGGATGAACTTTTCTGGCAAAAGGACAGTACAGTAATTTGTCTTTCCAACATGAAGACTGAAGTACAATCAGTACTGTTATAACTATTTCATACATATACCTACTGTTTGATTGTTTTACTCCATGCACATTGAGTTGTTCCCAAAGTTTGATCACCAGTCAATACATAAAACAAAATGTTTCTTCCTCTTCACCAAAGCAGCATCTCACAGAGCAAAAAATATTCAATGTATAATTGGAAATGACATTTTATGGGTATCATTTATTTAAAAGAAACTGAATTCTCATTATGACAGAAAATTAAGTCCTGAGTTTAAGGTCAGATGTAAGCAGTTTTGATACGGTTTTGTGATTTGTTCAGAGGGATCCCCTGAACTTTTCCACAAAATAAAAGATGATTTGAACTGGGATTTTTGTTTACCACTCTTTATGATTGATCAAAACCAATGTAAAAGCATTTATCCAACCAAGCAGCTGGTCCAAGGTAACCGCAGAGATGAACAGATTTTCAAAGAGCAGGTTATTGTTTAAGTTGCTGAACAACAGAATCGTTGTAATGTAGATGTGGATTGTTTGAGGGCCAAAAAAAAGATCTATTTTTGATTGATCTGTAAACTTCAGCGTTAACTCAAGACTCAGGGTTGTGATTTTGAACTGGACATCAGCACTGCTGTGATTACCCTCAACACTCTGGCTGATAAATTGGTCCCAACTATTTTCCATTTAGTTTGTCTGACTTTGTTTGGTTTTGGTGTGAAGTTGCAACATAGTTTTAGTTTTTGTTTGGTCGACTTTCTTTTATTCAGTTTGTAAGACCAACCAAAGCCTGAGAAATGACACAATGAACCATCCACCATCAACTGGAGCTGTAGCTGCAGTCTTCTTTGCTGCCGTCCAGGTAGAAACACACAACAGGCTTTAAGTACTAACATTTAGCTTGAAGTGGTGGTATTCTGTGCAACAAAACACAGAGAAAGCTCCATTTAGGCTGTGCCAGGTGACGTATGAGGGATATTGAACCACATTCAGCACAGAGCTGTAGTTGTAAATCTGTTGGGAGAACTGGAGGCAGGTGATTCTAACAATGGTAACCTAAGCTGCTCTCTGCTTGATACCATGAGTGAATGCTATGCTGGCTTGTTTTCTGTTGTGATACTTGGCCAGATTGAAACCACAACTGGTTCGGTTCAGTACAGTTTGGTACTGTTTGGAGCAGTAAAGCCTGCTCCTGTTGGTTGGTGATTCCACTGCCAGCTTTACCTTCACTTGAGGGTAGGGATGTGAGAGGATCACATTGCTTACGTAAAAGTGGGATGTCTCAGCAGCGTGACTGAGTGAAGTGGTGTGAAGTAGAGCACGATTGTAAACAAAGAACAACCAAGGACTTCACCACTCCAGGACTTTGAGTGTTGTTTCAAGATCACACTCTTTACAGCAACAGCAGAGAACAAATCACTCTTAACCCACAGCTTACTTGAACATGGTGAGGTATGAGAATTGATGATTTTTGTGACCTATCAACTGACTGCACCACTTTTAGCTCTACCTTTTAGGGTCGGTTTGGTTCACTCAGAGGCAGGCCTAATTATAGGATGGCACGCCCTGGTTATTTGGGTACCTTTCTCCTTATCCAAAGGTAGAAACACCTGTAATTGTGTGTGGTACTGAGCTGAACTGAATCAGGCTGGTTGGTAGAAACCCATCTCTAGACTCAAAAGAAGACTTCTGTTTTCAGGTGGACCAGGGTTTGGTTCTTTTGTCTTCTTTGGAGCTTTTGTGAGCTTTCACACCACCCCAAGTCAGCCGATTTTGACAAATTGTTTTGCCACCAAATGTGTTTGGTGTGAAGGCAACTGAAGCTACCAAGGTAACCCACCCTTTAGTTCTAGATTCGGAATATTCCCCCCCAGGTTAGTTTTAATCAAGATGTGGATCTAGTTACTTAATATGGCAAAAATACTTTCTTTTTTCTTTTTTTATTTCTTTAATTTTTCAACTGTTGTGTAAGAAATATCTCACTTAAGGTTGTGATGCTGTACTGAATATGATGCTTGTGCCTGCATCCAATTCACAGAAGTGCTGATAATTAGTACAAAATTACTCCGTCTCGCATGACATTGCTTATTTATAGTAAGCAAAGTCTTGATGATTAGACGATGTTTGTTTTTCTAATGCTCTGATATCCAAGGGACAAGGTGTGAGTATCAGATCAGTGTGAAGGAAAAAAAGACAGAGTATCATAAGATGGATGCCATTTATTGGTCAGCATTTATGAAAATTAAAAACTCTACTCATTTCTTAAAATCGTCAGAGCCCTTTTGTTAAAGCTCTAAAAAGTCTGTGAGCAAATGTCAAAAAATTGAATCTCAAGTTTTCCAAACCAGTGTCGTGATGACGCTCTGTTCAATTGCATTCCTTACCGTCACGTCCTGCTGTTGTCTTCACAAATAGAAAAATGTAAATGTTCCCCACCAAACCTCCTGTCACATGGAGGCAAACACTCGCCTCACATTCCAGTGCACAAACCTCTCCTGGTGGATATCTGCAGATCACAAACTGTGAGATTAGAATCCACAAAGCCCCTCACCCTGATTGAACATGTGTGCAGAATACAGAACAACACATTCGACCTGCCGCACATACATGCATTCTGCACGGAGGCGGGATTAGCATTACAAATATGATCGTGTTGGCTCATTTGAATGGAAATTACAGAGACGAGTGATGACTGAATAGAGGTGAAGATGCATGTTTCTCAGAAGGAACACCTTGATCATTTTTCTTCTTTGTCAGATGTACGCTTTGTTGTGATGTTTCTAAAGAAAGAAATGTGAGGGGTTTTCAAAGCTTCTTTATTACATTGCTTAACTCTTTGTGCTGCTAAGTGCAAGGACTGACCTTCCATTAACCATTTCAGTCCAAGTGCTTTTGCTGTTTGAGACCGCCACCAGGAGAGTTCAGAGTCAAGGTTTTTTATTCAGTTAATTCTCTGATCTTTTGCTTTGTTCTTTTTTCAAAATTTCTATGCATGTTTCTCCCAGGAACAATCATACTCCAGCAACGAACACCAGTACTCTTGTTTTAAAGTCATTAAATGAGTAGCTTTTGCAAGATGTCTTTTAATAAAAGAACTTTACCAAATACACGCATGTCTTCCATTCCAAGTTTCATTTTGTCTCTCATAAACAAGTCTTATCTCAGTGCCTGTCTTTCTGAGACTGACAATAATGTGAGACAGATATTAAGGTTTCACTTTCTGCCTTTTTTCTCTCCTTTCTCCCATGACCTTCTAACCTCCAGTAAAAGGCTCCACGTCCAAGAGCCCATTATGATAAGCATGCAGTCGTACCCTCACCCAGGGGCTTTTATCTAACCGTAGAACATCAAGACTCCCTCCCCCACTGCTTGATAGGCTGACATAATAAACCCTCATACATGACACCTGTTATCTAAAAGGTCAGCAGTGTGTACCAGCACAACCTATTTACTGCAACCCAGATTTAGCTAGATGTGAAGCAAGTGTTAGACCAAAATGTCATATATGGCTGTAATTCTTTGTTTTGTCTTTACTAACTTAATACATAAATCAAACCATCAACCTTTACATGATTTCTGAACAATTTACGATGTAGGATTAGATTCTGTAGTAAAGTTGAGACAAGGTATCCATCTGTTTTGTGCTACATGACATGAAACAAAACTAGCATAAGGTGGTAATGTCTTCCTCGCCTCCAAGACAGACTCATAAAGAGGTGCAGGAAGTCCAATAACACAGAAGTGACTTAACATTTAGCACTTCATGGTTCTTAAAGCCAAAACTACATAGGAATAAGGGTTGAGGTGAACCAACGCACTCATGAGATTTTAATGTTGTTGTTTCTTCAAAACAATAGTTGCTAACTAACTGCAAAAAGACTACAAAAATGGCCGGCCCCTGTGGCAAGTATTGTTTTTTTTTAATTAAATATCCATACACTTACATTTTTTATATCCATACACTGTCTGTGTTGCCAAATGTTTTTTTTTCTTTTCTGTGCAATAGTAAATTGTTTAAAATAAGCCTTTCTTTTTTTTGTCAGATTTTCTCATAATAATTAGTTGTTATTACTTTTGACCTGCTGCTGTAACTAGCAGATTTGCCAAATTTGGGGATCAGTAATGGTTTTTACTATCTGACCTTATCTTGTATAACCAGTGTGAGGCAACTAACATGTGAATAATTTGTTACCCAATAGCAAATAGGCCGAACATTTAACTGTCGTGGGGAAAAATGCTGGAAAAGACTGGGTCAGTGATATGATGGGTATAAAAATTGTATAACTGCAACATGAAACTGCCAAGCAATGCATGCATATTTTCAGGTATGTGACAAAAAGAAAAATAGAATTTCATAAATGTAACAAGACCCTTTCACTAGTTTCTAATAATGGACATTCAACTATTATTGACGTACTGAATTAAGCAGCTGTTTAAAATTAAAGTACTAATGTATTTCAAGCTATTAGACAAGTAAAGGTACGTTCACTCCGGACGCTACTTGTCCTACCTCGGCGATCACTCTCCATTCAAAGTCAATGTACAGCCGCGATGGGGCGGGGCAAACCCTCCCGCGATGCAACAGCCGCGTACAAGACGATCACTTCACTCGTCGCGCGATGTCAAAGTTAAAAAAAGTTGATCTATTCAGGTGATGTCGTGTGTGGCAGTGCGGCAACAGCCAATCAGCGGTGTGTGTACGTGTGACAGTACCCAAGACAGACAGTTATTCATCCGGACTACAGGGCGGATGAGTTCCGTCTAGGCGGAACTAATGTCAGTGAGGACATTAGTTCCGCCTAGACAAACCGCGGTAAACAAACAGATGCTGCTGCTGCAGGGCATCAGCTGCAGTGTTTTGTGGTTGATAAGTGAGTGAAAAGGATACAACTGGAATAATGTCCGCTTATACATCCTATTATATGATATATGAAATGATTGCAGTGAAACTCGAGCAGACGTGACATCACCGAGCGACAGCCGACGGTAGCGGTTACCAAAATGAGGTATGTATGGACGCGTGACGCTATGTCAGGGGCGACGTAGCGACCCGTTTGGTAGCTGGGTCGCTTGTGGTGTGAACACAGCATTAAAATGCATATCTTATAAATGTCTTGTAAAGCAGTGAAGGGAATGTGAAATTCAGTTTAAAACAATAAGCAGTAAAATGTACATCAGGGGTCAGTTTGTTTTATTGGTATAAGTCAGTTACTTTCTGTTATCCCCTAATTAAGATTATTATATTTTTGTGCCCCCTAACCACCCATACAGTTATTGAAGTGATGAATTCATACATTTTTCTAAATACATCCAAACATATCATTATATGCATACCAAATTTATTAAGTATTGCTGTGCAAACACACAATTCAGTATAAAAAACTTAAAGTAAAGATTCTTGTCCACTCATGATCTCCAGTTCTAACAAAAAATCTCCTATTATTCAAAATGAAATCAAAAAAGCAAACATAAATCTGTTATCGCACAGCAAACCCCACCTCTTAGATGGTAAGTAGCCACGGTGCAGAATTTTGGATTGGCACCAAAGATGACCAATCAATTGTCCCTTGGTTGCACCCCACTATTTGAGAAATGTGGTTCTAACCTATGTGCTCTATGATCACAGGATTAAGGTGAGTATAATGAGCTGTACTGCAGCAAATCAGGAGGAGTACTGCATATTTTGGCTTCACTTCTAGACAGCTGTTTCTCCGTCCATGTAATAAACCTCTTCAAGTTTCAGTGTATTCTTATTAAAACAATAAATAATGTGCATAGAAGCTGAAATTACACTCAATGACAACTGCCCCTTTAAATAATTCATTTTACATTATCTTTATCACCTGTATTGTTTTGTGCTTTCTCACCACTAAAGGTTTATAATTTTCTGTCAAAAGCAAGTGAGGTCATTATTCTGTGTCTTAAAATTTAATGAATAAAAGATAGTTAAGTCGATTTACTTTTATGGGGTGGAAGTTCTCCATTATTTCTCTTGAATTGCTTCACCGCTGAGCAATAAACAGCAGTGTTCTATCAGCGACGGGTAATTAAACTGTATGGACTGTAGTGATGTGTTCATCGGTCATGGCCTTTTCATTGTTTGGTAAAAGGCTGCTCGTGTTTCATTGAGTGTAACATTGCAGATGACGAGAGAAAATAGACACTGACGACTTATAAAAGACATAACTGTGATATCAACATGGGTAATGTAACAGATCTCAACTAACTGAAGGGAACTTACTGGCTTCTTTTATAAAAACAGATCAGGTTATTTCAGTGATATTGTTGCAGGAGCATTAAACACAACCTTACTGGTTTTCTACAGGCACACTGAAGCTTTACCCACCGTCCTGTGACAAATGAGCTTGACGCCGTGCGTTCAAATCCTGCTCATTAGTCATGCGGGGTATGTCACCAAGAGTAATTACACTTAGCCCTAAACCTGCATATGCAACAACACACACATGTATAATACGCATAATGCTTCACTTTCCCACACTTTAGGCTGCAGGAAACAGCCTCGCACATGAACGCCTGTTTACAGAGACATGAATCATAATTATGACTGCGGCTGAACCTGGCGCTGCACATTTGCAGAATGCAAAGTTTGGCTCTCCTGGTATTTGCCTTTAGACATAAACAAACATGTGCATTTTGTCACTTTTTTGGTTCACAACAGAAGGCCATGTGAACAGCATGCACAGATCTCTGTGGGCTTTCTGTTCAGTTTCTGAGGTGGCGTTTTCCTCTGTTTGGTGCCATTTTGAGTGTGCGACTCTGAGCTTGTGTGAGAAAGCAGATATATGTGTGTGTATATTCTCAGTATTCAACAGCGTGCCCGTGGCCATGCTCCAGTGGAGCGCACAGTCTCTCTGACGGACCGGTGAGAAGTGAGGAGGGTCAGTCCCACCAGGAGCTCATTTAGTCCCTATCTCCACACACACACACACACACTCACTCCTTCTCTCCCTCTCTTTCTCTACGCGTCTTTCTGACAGGGAGACTCATCGCCCTCCTCCCTGCTCTCTATCTCTCTCACACACACTCGTCCACGCAAACACACACTGCTTTGCACCCATTAGGGAGATACAGTGAGAAGACAGGAGCGATGATGCGTGTCACAGAGTACCAATGCTGCTCTCACACATAATGTTTCCTCCCTCTTTCTCCCAACCGACCGTCCCCCCATTCTTTTTTTCTCCCCCTTTTTCATTGATTTGCTGCTTTACTGAATCTATTTTACTGCCTCTGAAATTCAGCTAAAAATGCAATTGAGATTTGTATTACTTTATTTCTAGTTTAGGGTTAACTTTTATACAAATGTATGGGTTGAAGTACCCAGGTTACTCTTTGTGACATCCCATTCACAGCAAATTTAGAAGAGTCAACATTTTGGTGTGGGTAGTTGTCAAGTCGTTGCTTTCTGGCACAAGTGTCCCATCTCCATTTTATAGGATTTCCATTTTCTCCATCAAACAGTGCTGGACCCACAGCACTGTTTGATGAAGCAAATGAAATTATCTTCTATGTTGGTATTTCTTATCAGGATAATACAATATTTCTACATTCAGCAGTGGAGAATACTTTTCATTTCCTAACAACTTGCAAACTTGGAGATATGAGGTTTGTAACTGGCAGTGACATGTGTAGAGGTAACTATACTTGAGATGGGGTCAATTCCATGGAAATTGACTCTTAGTTGAAACAGAGTTGAAACAAGTGGAGACATTTTGATTCAGCAATCAAATCCACTGGCATCATTGTAGGATCTTTAACTCTGAACTTTTCACTATGACGCTGAACTTAAGGGACAAGTGACACTTCTAGAGTCAACCATCCCACCCGTTTCCCATGATTGGACGAGTACCAACAGATGCCGCAAGCCCATGACATGAAAACTGCAGTGCAAACTTTTTTTCAAGGTCTAACCAATCATGGTATCTTTCACATGTTGCAGTGTTAAGATGCCGTTAACACATAGGTAGTAGAAAAATATATACTCTGAGAGAGTGCATTCCTAACACTACATAGAAGTGTAGAACAAGTCACACAAACTGTAAGAAAGATTTAAATTTTAACTCCAAGTAGCTGACTATACACTTGATGAGCATTAAAACTTCAACACTCAAGAAAGAGTACAAACAGCTCTTTTTGGTCTTTATTAGTAGCAGTTGTAGTTAGCAAAAGATTTATTTATTAGCAACAATCAGTGCAAACAAACCAATTAATAAAAAATAAAGTCCATTACCCCAAGTTTTTTTCCATAAGTTCATTAAGTCCATCATGAGTTCCAGAATTTAACTAAACTGTTTAATTAAATGTTTTAAAAGGAGAAAAAAGAAACATTTTATGCATTATCAGCACTCAACCCATTCTTAGTTTTCATGAACTCTGACCTCTACATTGCTAGCTTGAACATTCTGACATATGTGCGATTTTATTCAGTGTTTTGTTCTTGTGATTTCCACTTTACCTACATAGTTAAACAGTTTTCAATGCATACACTCAGAAACTTGTCCTCTAGTTTCCTCCCATATTTATGTCATATTAGCTTCATAGGTGTTCCATGAGGGCTTGGCTCAAATGTTTGGTAAAGCATAACTTTATTTTATAGCCTTCATTTTAAAAAGCTTTAATTGTTTTATAAAAAGTTGCACAATTTTGTTGAGTGAGGTATTTGAAACCTTTACAGCTGAATGTTTTGCTGGACCAGACTACCAAATAAAGAGGTATTTGTGTGTCTGATTCTGTTGGACAAAGACTTGCTTTTATAGCATTTCATACCATGGTCAAGGCACAATCAAAACAGAAAGTATGGTCTATCAAGCAGTTGAGCTTGGAGTTAAAGTGTATTCAGTGAAAGATAATAAGCCCAGATGGTAAGTGGTAAATAGACTTGAACTTATGTAGCTCTTTTCTAGTCTCTAAGACTTCTCAAAGCAGCTTTTCTGCAGGTCACATCTATTCACACCGGTTCACTCTCACATTCACTCACTGATGGTTCAGAGTGTCTATAGACGTTATCCATCAGTATCAGCTGATGCATTCAAGCCTCTTTCATTTTCATTTACACATCACTGATGCAGCAGTGGGAGTGGATGTGCTTAAGGACACATTTCCATGTGACAGCCAAAAGTAGGCTTGCACCTTCATGCCTCCTGATCACCTACAGAGCGCACTATCAGACTGATATCAACTGAGGATTTGTATGTCATAGTGTCTAACATTGTATCCTAATTGAACACAATATGATCGTCAATGATAAAATTTGCTAATTTCATATGTGAGCTTCCTAACTCTCTGCCAGCATCTCAATGCTGTGCTGTGTGACATGGCCCAATGTTATGGCCTGTAAGACCCACCTCTACTTTTCACAATTTTTCGCACGTTGACACAAACAAGGAGCACGGAGAGAGAGATTTCAATGAGGAAGGAAGGAATTTTTTCTCACTCAGAGCTTCTGTTTAACATTGTGGAGACAGAGGAGCATTTGTCTGCTTCCATGAGTGAAATGATTTACTTTACTTTTCAACACTAAGGGGAACTTTTGTTTAACTCACAGAGTATGCATGAGCCTTAAGACCACCCTTCAGCAATACAAAGCACTTCACATCCCATTCTCCTGCTGTACTTCAAACACAGGGCATGAAATTACATTTTTAGGTGCAGTGTGGACAGTAGTTCATTCAATACTTGCATTTAGTTCGGATACAGTGCTGGGTGGTGCCCCTTAACTTAATAGCCTGAGCTACGTGAGTAAAGAAGTAGGTTAGATCTCTTAACTCAGTTATTCCCAACCTTTCTTGTCTTGTGTACCCCCTGAGCCTTTTTATCATACCATGAGTACAGAACATAACACAGCTGATTAGTAAATGAAAATATTTTATTTTATCTCCTTTATTTGAACATTTAGTTCTCCGAAATTTTCTTCTTTTAACTCAAATTTAAAATTAAATGTATTAACATTTTGACTTGAAAAAAAATATGTGATCTAAATTCATTAAGACAAAAACCTAAACTGGAAAAGCACTTGGAGAGCGCAGACCTTCACCAGCGCCACAGTCCTCACCCATATTGTGATTTTCACCATAAATATTAGTCCTACCTTTATTTCATGTAAATATTTAGATTCCTTGACCATGAAAACATACCATCAGCAATTAGATTCATAATGATTTCTATTTTAGTTCTGTAGTTATTCACAAAAGTCACATTTTTCGTCATGGCGGCCAGACGCTGATCCGCATCAACACCAAAATTGACTCAGTTCTTCATTTTCCCATGCTGAACATTTCCTGAAAATTTCATCAAAATCCCTTAATTACTTTTTGAGTTATTTTGTTCACAGACGGACAGACAAACAAACTCTCCCGAAAACATAACCTGCTTGGCGGAGGTAATAATCAACCTGCCTTTGTTGTATGTAACTGTTGTAATGTTTATCTCAAAACACTGGCGCTCCTTTGAATAAGACCCCTTTAAACAGGCATTTAAACTTTAAAAATCTGGAACAAAACACTCAAAATAGTTCCTCTGCGGGCTTCTCTTGACCCTCTCCTGAATCCAGAGCAACTGGATGTTTCATCCATATTTGCCTGGCTGCAGGTTCGCAGCTGTTTTCATTTTAGCTCAGCTCTGATTATTGTTTCCCTGGGAAAACTAGTTGAAGTGCACACATACAATTCTATTGACAGGCTTAACTCAGTACTTCCAAGTTGGAAATAAATCATTACATTTTTCCACGTACCCTCTGGACCTCTGGTTTGGAATTACTGTCTTCACTGAATACCCCTTCAACCCTTAAATGTGCAAGTATGTCATTCATTGACAATGTTAAGTTGAAGAGGTCTTTGAAAAACAAAGACAATATTGCTATTCCCAGGCTTTAAGAATAGTTGCAAACATCTAAAGTCTGCTGCAAAACATGTAAGCAGACTTTATATTTGCTTGCTTATGAAAAAGACTTAACAAACAATAATCATAGTAAGATGATAATAAAAAAGTTTATACTGACACAAAATCAAAGTGATGCTTAAAAGTGATCCTCACCCCTATTAAATGTACCATAAAATACTTTTATGTCTGTATTGCTCAAAACAAACGCGACCACGTCTATGCTAAACTTGACAGCTATACGTTGCTGTTTTATTCTCCGACGACCTCTGCTTCCTGTGTGTCTGATCTGAATGCATTAACAGGATTGCGCTGCGCTGTGGATTAGAAACTCCCTTGTGCTTTGTGAGGTGTGTGGTAATGCTAGACTTAGAGGATTCTGCTGCAAATCAGATCCTCCCTTCGCCTTCTTAATCCCTGATGTGCTGCCTAATGACACAGAGAGTGGAGGACTCAGCGGGAGAGCGTGGGGGAAGGCAGCGAGGGCAGAAGGAGAGGGACAGAAGTAAAAGTTACAAAGACTCAGAAGTTCTTTGAAGTCTCGAGAAGATTCTTGATAAAAACTTTGACTTTGTTTTACTGTCTGGAAGTCAAGTCGTCGCTGATCTGTTCATGCTGTGGTACATATTCAAAGGAAAATGCATCAGCTTGTGTGTGTGTTTACAACTGCTGCGATCACAATGAGTGTGTGTTTTGAGCAGATAGGGCAGGTGCACAACAGGTGTGCTCTCTGATACCAATCCCTCTCCATTTGCCTGTCTGTCCCTCCATGTTTGCACACGCTCATTGTGTTCTTCATTGAGGAACACCTGGGCTCTGCTGTACCTGGGCTTGTTGCCCAGTCTTCTGTCTGTCACACACAAACGCACACACACAACTACACACACACACACACGCAAACTGGAAGGCAGCCAGTTCCTGTTAGTGGCTAAAGCAGGAAGCAGCAGCTGACATCCTATCCCTCAGATCCCTGGAGACTCAACACCCTGAGTAAACCATCCAAATGGGTGCCACTTGAGACTGACTCACCTGACAATCCGTCCCCTTTTACACACACAGTTAGCTGAAGGAGCACAGAGGACTCTGTTAGCAAATTAAGCTAATACACACTGTATTTCTCTGTTGTGGGTTCTGAGGCTGATTGTTTTGGGCAATCATTTGTTTTGCCTTTCAGTTCATCAGGATTAAAGCTGTCTGTGCTACATTTGGATTTATCATCACTTGCAGATGTCAAATTTAGCCGCTTCTCATCCAGGGTATTTATTTATTTATTTATTTATTCATTTGTTCCTTACATGAAGGCTGACATACACAGGTGTACATTACACCCTAAAACAAATACATTCATGGTAGGAAAGGAGGAGCAAGTAGAGAAATGTCTCTTATATTTGTCTGCCTCTACTTGAATATTTTATTAAAAAAGAACAGATGGTCTGACATCATATACAGTTGATTTTCAACAGCCCACATTAACCTGTCATTGATGTTAACAACTAAAACAAGTAAAACAAAAACAAATAAGTACAATAAAATACAAATTCAAATCTCAAAACATGCATCACATCCAATTTAATTTTCGAGTGTGTATTGACTCTTTTTTTTTGCATTTGTACATTTTTTTAAATTGATGAGTCTCTGCACAACCCTTTAAGTCCTGTGATTGGAAATTCCATATTTTTACACCTACAACTGAAGTACACATTTGCTTTAAAGTAGTTCAACAGAGACTGTCCATTCACCCATTGGTTGCCAAAATTAAAATGTATAGCCTTAACTTTCCATCTACCTTGTATCAGGTTCTGGTAGGGAGTGAGGGTCTGGATTAGATCCTTTGGCAAATAAGTTGAAATTTGTTTTATTTGAGTGATATGTAAAATATTTTTCTAAACAGATTATCCTGTGATATTAAAGACATGATGAGGACTATACTTAAAATCAAGTTGTGGTGTAAACCAAAATATAAACTTACTGTCTCATAAAGAATATTTATGGTACATTCAGTTCAATTTAACAAAAACACAAAATCTGTGTGTGCACAGTTACAGGGACATTACTGTTAGCCTTGGAGACAGATTGGTTTAATGCAACTCCAGAAGAAGCATGGCTGTATCCGAAATGGCATACTAACGTACTACATACCCAAAGAGTATATACTGTATACTACATACTATTAGCATGATTAGAGTGCCAACCGTTCACACTGTAGTATACTACTAAGTTTCCCATGATGCATTTCAAACTTCCGACGACCCGACAACAAAAATCAGAAGCACACCAGGCTATCAAATATCTCTGTTGATTTGCCACATTTGAAAGTTCAGAGAGCATTTTAGGCGAGAAAGTCACCACGTAGACCAAAATACCAAAATGTGGTCATTTGAGTCATAAAATGCACTGATACAATTTAATTTTGGCATTTCGGACATTCAGTTATGCGCGCCATTATGCTATCAAAGAAACTTCCAGTTGGCTCCAAAACAAGAGCCCATTTACAAAAGCGTTAAAGAACTAAAAGGAGATAATAAAATATGTGTTTATTTTGGAAATGGGAAGTTTGCTTGTGGCTGATTTTTAGCTGAATGCTGGTCGGTTTGGTCGGTCATAATGCATGGCGCAATGCATTATGGGGAATTTGAGTGTGACTAGTATGCCCACCTCGCATACTTAAAATTTTTTCCGAAATAGTATACATCCGGATATTTCTCCCACACTCAATCTTTACATACTATCTAATGTGAACACACTACATACTCATTTTGACATCACACTTAGTATGAGTAGTATGTTAGTATGCCATTTTGGACACAGCCAATGACTGTTTATTGAGTGAGTTTCATAAAATTGAGAATAAAAGGAGATTTCATTTTAACTGTGCTGCCTGTCTAAGGGTTGCATTTTTAAGTAAAATGTCTTCAGGTGATGCCATTTTTTTCTGGTTTGATGATTTTGAAATGATGCTTCAGAGGAGAAACCTTTTTTTGGGACAGTTTTTATCAGCAAAGCCTGATGAGGGAAAAGGCAAATTGTAATTTTGAAAATTGAATAGCAAAGAGAAAATGCAACTTTTTTTAGTCTGTCCTGAACTGTTGATTCACTGTAACTTTATTTTTGGTGTCTCATGACACCTTGTGTGCATGACACATAAATGAAGAACAATCATCAGTCTTCTTCAACTGTCCCTTTAGAATTATGCATTATTCTTAATGTTAAAGCTGTGATTTCTACTGAACAGATGTGAGTCCCACAGCAGCCTTACTCCTGGGATGTCACACTCAGGGCTCAGTGTTACTATTGTTACCATGTCACACTATTTTACACCCTGCCATTATATGAAAATCTCTTGATTCTGCCAGCTGCTGTTAACTGTTTCCTGATTGAAAAGTAACTACAAAATAGACAGAAAAAAAATCAGGGTGAGATCATTCCTTTTCATCTTATATGGAGTGTATGGCAGGTCATTATCTGCTTTCAAATTAATTTGATTTCTATTGGTTCAAGAAAAACAATCCATAAGCTGTGAAGGAACAAAGCACTCCACCCCTGAGAGAAGTTTCAGGAGGGGTACCCAAACATTAGCTCCACAGCCCCCACAGATACTGTTTTGGGGGTTTTCTGTGTTTGTTTTCTTGGTGTTGGCCAAGTACTGACCGACAGAATCAACTGGAGAGGTTGGTAGCATGCTGTAAAGTGAACCAGCAGGGTACCAATCAATCATTTCTTACACTGTTGTTTTGCTTTAAAAAGTATATTCAAACTCTATCATCATTTTCAAGTTAAGAAAGCAGAAGAAGCCTCCATGAACACAAATGGGTTTGCTTTGTTTCTCTCAATGTTCTGCTCAGCCATGCACCAGTGAGCATAGGATTACCTGAGGGAATAACACAAACAGGTTGTCTGGAGGTTTTTGAGATCTCCCCCTCCTCTCTCTCTGAGTTACTGTTCCAAAGAGTAGACAAGCACTCATGAGAGAGTGCATTCAAGTATTGAAGAGGCTTGCCTGATTGTTACCAAACTACCAGAATCTGTAGTTTCTTCATGGATTTAAAAGTGTTTAGTTAATGTCATATTTGTAGTACTGGAATAATTGAAAGAGTCAAGCTGTTGGAACAGTTACTAGTCATGATGACTGAGCTTCAAGAGAATAAAATAACAATCAGTTCTTCAAAGCACTGGATTGTTGAAGTCATTTCATGCTTTATCCCAACCCTGTCTGTCTCCTGATGTTCTTTTTATGAAGAAGCAGTCCTGGGTAAAAGGGATAGTTCAGTGTTTTTATAGTGATGTATGTGGTATACTGTATGTCAATATCAATATCAGTAAGATGAAGAGGAGCACATTTTAAGCACAGCGATGTGAAAACACCTCTGTTGTGGTCTCAAGCAAATCCTATGTAAAATATAAAGCATTTTAGGCTGAGTGTCAAATTGATGAATGCCTGTTGACAACGAGAGGCTGCAACCTGGACTACAGTACAAAGTGAAAGACAGCGTTTTATCTATTATTTACTGAATAAATATTGATATTGTATTTTAAAGCATCTATACAGTTTTGCTTCCCAGAATAGTGCAGTGTCAGGGTATCAATATTTTCCTTCATATAGCTTAGTCAGTAAACTTTTTTTTTAATGTATTTTTTGGGCAATTTTGTGCTTTTATTGATAGGAGAGAGACAGTGGATAGACTTGTGAAAGGGGGTGAGAGAGTAGGGGAAGACACTCTGCAAACTGGTCACAGGTGGGATTTGAACCTGGACCAGCAGAAGCAAATAAATGGGGTGCCTGGTTGCTAACCACTCCGCCAAACCAGCACCACTAGTCAGTAAACTTTTAAGCCGATCATAAACTTGAAGTTGTCCTTATGTTTATTTTAATGTCCATCGGCGTCATAGGTGTTTAATATACTTCCCTGTATGTGACGGATTATACTGGAGGACACCACTAGAGGGCGTAAAAGACCTTAGGCTGTAAGTAACTACTTCTTGTTTAAGAAGTAAACTACAAACGTAGCTGTAGTTTTAAATAACAAAGTAACAACATAAACAGCAATAATAAATCATAAATTTTTCGTCAGACCTTTATCAGAATCATCTGAACTGTCCTGGTGTAAAGCTGCATTCACACTGAACACCTCTTTGCGACCATAATCACGTCACCCACTGAAGTCACATCACATGTGCATAAATACCCTATTTTGGTCACAATCGAGCTTCACTGCGATCATATCATATATCATACAATAGGATGTATAAGCTCACATGATTCCAGCTGTATTCTTTTCACTCACTTATCAAACACAAAACAGCAGCTGATGCCCTGCAGCAGCATCCTCTGTAAGTTTTCTGCAGTCTGTATAGTGAGAACTAATATACTCACTGACAAATGTTTCCCACACGGACATAGATTGTTACTCTGTAGTCTGGAATAAAAACTGTCATGAGTACCATCACACACGTACACACCGCTGATTGGCTGTTGCCGCACAGCCACACACAACATCACCTGAAAAGATCAACTCTTACTTACTTTGACATCTCGTGACAAGCAAAGTGATCGCCTTGAACACAGCAGTAGCATAGCAGGAGGGTTAGCCCCTCCCCATCGCGGCTGTACATTGAATTTGCATGCCGAGTGATCGCCGAGGATGCTCAAGTCGTGTACGGTGTGTAGGCACCTTGAGGGTGTAATGAGTAACCATGTTAGGTCATGGTAGTAGTCATTGTAGTCAAGCATCAGCATTGGAAAAAATGGAGAGTTTACCCATCAATGCTTTTCTTTTACTGATCGTTGGATCAGGCTACAGCCATGGTCAGAAGTCAACCATAGTGTCGCAAGTGTTCGTATCCACCAGCTGAACTATCACACTGAACTTAAATGCTTATTTCCTAACTTCTGACAATTTCACGGGCCTGTCCACTGTCTCTCTCCTATCAATAAAGGCACAAAATGCCCAAAAATATACATTTAAAAAAAAAAAAAAAAAAAAAAAAAAGATCTTTCTACAATCCACCAACATCAATATAATCCCTCCTCCCCATCACTTACCTGCACCAATTTTCAGTCAGTATGCTGAAATTGTTTGTTGGAAATGCTCCCCTTTCACTCTTAACCCTCCTGTTGTCCTCATATTCTGTATACACCCATGTCCTCTGGGTCAAAATGACCCATCTTCACTAAACCCCCAATATTAATAGCTTAATTGAATTTTAAACACCAAATTTTATCTTGCTTGAAGACTCAACTTGTCATTCGCCACAAAATGTGTGAAAGCCTGAGTTTTCCCTCTTTACTTGTATTTCTATAGCTTAAGAAAAGAATAGAAATGTGCAAAAAGGAGTTTTTAATGCATTTTTATTCATCCCAGTGACTCAGTTTCTTTTTTTTTTCCCTGTGAACAATTTAAGACAATATGTCAGAAATGTAAAAAATAACATAATCCATTCAACTAATTAGCACATGTAGGACAGTATGCAAGTGCACAGCCTTTGCAGATATATTTCTTACACCTGCAGCTCACAGTATGTGTTTTACACTGTGTTAAAATCCAAAAAAATCCCCTAAACAATATTATTTTGCCGTTTTTTGAAAGGAAAGTCTCTCTTTCAGTGTTCGGGTTTTCTTCTTCTGAAGATGATTCATCATGCTCTGGGTTGTATTCCTCCCCATTTTCTTCTTCTGATACATCCTCCACTTCCTCTTCTAAATCAGAGTTGTCTTGCTGGACATCTGAAAAAATCTGCTCTAGAGCCTCTTCAACGTTATAACGCACACTCATGGCTTCAGCACAGAGAGAATTTGGGGTCCTGTCGTCTGCAGCACCTTTATAACCTCTGGAAATCCACAGACAAAGAGCTCTGCAATCTGCGAGAATGCCACCTGTCTTGTCTTGTTTACTTCTGCTACTGTCTTGTTCACGTTTACAACTAATTGATCTGAGACTGATCAAAGGCACTGCAGTCCACAAGAAGACTACCTGTCTTGTCTTGTTTAATTCTGGTACTGTCTTGTTTACTTCTGCAACTGATTGATCTGAGACACAACTAAAACATTGTTACATTCTGTGGTGTGTAAATAACTCTGTGACCTTGATTTCAACTCTATTTGCCTCACAGGTCATTTTGACCCGAAGACCACCTTTGTACCTTTATTGTACAGCTTACATGGAAATGTGAATAAAAGCAGCATTTCACTTTTTCTACTGTTGGGGCCAATCTAAGAAAAGTCAAAAATTTTAAAGTTGAAAAAATTTTGTTTAGGGGATTCTTTATGGGTTTTTAACACAGTGGCGGGTCATTTTGATCCGAGGACGATGGGAGGGTTAAGAGGGGATATGCTACTTCCCCTAAATAGAAAACACTCCTTTTGGTGTTTCTTCACCCGATAGCATTCCCAGGAAAGGGAGCCTATTCTGAGCAGGGCTGATGCAAAGGGGTTAATGGACAAAATTTTTTTAACTAAGAAAGTTAAAAAATATGTTAAATTCGTTCTCATCTGGGACTGGTGAAAACCTGATAAAAAGGAAGGAAACATGGAACCTTCAGAGTAAAGCTACGCAACCCTCTTGTTCAAAACTGTTTCAGTCATCAATTAACAAACACGTACCCATTCGTTCATCCCCCATTACAATGCTCAGAGTTGACCTGACTTGAGCAGAGAAGTAAATCCCTGAGGAACAACACATTAGCTACATTAGCAGCGTAACCCCACGTCATTAGCAAGGACATTTTAAGTGACTGCGGCAGCAGTTAATGTGTTTTGGCAACAGCGACAATGGCAAATGATACATGGCTGAGGAGGATGCCGACAATCAATCTCTGCTCACCTCTCTGTTTTGTGCCCTTTTCTTTCTTTGTGGGTGAAACACATCCGAACAAATATCCCACCACATGGGGGTAATGAGCCAGAATGAAGTACTTTGGGGAATATGCCTCTCTGACCAGTCAAATATTCATGTCTCTTTGTTGGTTCTTCTGGATTTTGCATTGTGATTCCTTTCTGTTCTTTACCTTAGGAAGCGCTCTTCTTCTTTTTTGGAGAATGTGGAAAGTTTTGGATGACAACATCAGAGACATGGTATCTTTGTGGAACATTTTCAAGGTAAAGAGGGTCCCTTAGAGATCAATGTAGTGCGCTGTCTTTGATTTAAGGAAGTCTCAGGCACAGGACTTATACCCCAGGGGCATCCACACACACACTCTCTTTCTTCCTCTCGTCTTCGCGTTCTCGGTCTCACAGTTACACACTGCCCTCACTATTTTCCCACCACTGTCCACTCTCTCCCTTTCTTGTCCCCTTAAGCCAGAGGTCATCAGAGGTCAGGGCAGATATCATTGAGTCAGGGGGCTTTAGTGGAATAAAGGGTTCCTTTCTGTTCTCATGTTTCATTTTTTCTTATCCCTGTCCTTCTTGTTATTGGAGATTTTTGATGCTAGAAAATCTTCTGTCAAAGGGCAGTGAGACATCATGCAACAATCCATGTTTATAGATGTTTCTGTGGCAGAGAGATACTAGAATTAAAGGTCTGACTGTAGTTGTTTCCGACTGTCTGTTGAGTATGTGTGAATTTTTAAAAACATGTTTTTTGTGTGTGACAGATGGGTTTGGTAAAAAAAAGACTTTTGAAGTTTTCATGTATGTTTGATTTGTGGACACCTATGGGTCAAACATTAGGAAAAACATTTGTCCTGATCTAAATATACACCAAATTTCCAAATTACAAAAAAAGAAAAGAAAGTACACTCAGAGCTGTATGGGCTTTACAAAGCAAAATCTGCCTTATGATATTACTGTAACAGGGTTAATAATATGTTCATTATTTTTATATATAGGCCTAATTTCAAAAATTATTCCTGTGTTTGTAAGTATGTATTTTAAAGTCTCCTTGTCAATTTCTGGGTATTTTCTTTTGTAAATCCTGGTCCTCCAGTCAGTTTCTTCTTCGTTGCTTTGTTGCCCTTTATATTTGGTTTGACCCATTTCTCCTTCCCTTTTTATGTTATCCCTGGGGAGAGGTAGGTGTCCGTTCTCTAACTTTATTTCTTTTTCTATCTATTGATTCATTTGAAGTATGCTTTGTATTGTCTGTGGCACTTTAATGTGTTTCTGGATTACATTTTATTTTTATTAAGTCTGAATTTTGTGTCCAAAAAGTTATTTTGTTCGTAGTTAGTTGAGCTAGCTGTACAAACACGTTTTTTTAATGCTAGCTTGTGTTCACTGTGTTCTAAGTTAGCTGGCATGTGTTTTGTCTGTGCAGGAGCGGATACGGGCTGCATATTTGTGTACCAGATGCTGAGACTCTTAACTATATTTTTTGTGTAGGTATGATTACTGTGATTTATGTTGAAATGTATGTATTGTTTTGCTTTGTTACTGTCAGCCGCCGGGGCCTCTTTTTATGTTATCCCAGGGGAGAGGAGCGGATACGGGCTGCATATTTGTGTACCAGATGCTGAGACTCTTAAACTATATTTTTCGTACAGAATAAATCCTGGGGAGAGAGTAAGATCCTGTGTCTGTCATCTCTGTATGAAGGAAAACTACACAACGCAGAGTCATACCGGTGACATTACCACAATCAGAATTAATGTTTACAGTTATGTCACTGTTGTGTAGCCAAACCAGAGGTTACCAACAGCACATGTCCTGCTTTAGACTTGTAGCATTATAGTTACATGGGCGCGTAGGGGTGACTCTAGAAGTGTTCATTCCAGGTTCAGAGTGACCAGTTCATGGTTAACATTGCTGCAGTTACACATCATCTGACTTATTGACATATATTTTAACTGTTTTTTTTTTATAAGTCCAGCTCTTTATATTGAGAGACAATGTCTTAGAGATTAACCTTCTAGAGTGTAGATCACTCACAGAAATGTTTACCAACACCAAAATTTTGAGTCCTCATAAAATAATAGCCATCCAACTAACTAGTTTCTTTTCAGGGGTGGACAAAGTTTGATCTAAGGGGATGGATTTTTTTTATGGTTTATGCAGAATAATGTTTACAGTCACTTAAGGGCTACATGCTGCCCTTGAGAAGATTTCATGGTATAAAAATCTAAGCAGTAAGCCTAAAAAGATCATTATCTTAAGATGATGTAGAGTTTATTCTACTTAAAGATGTCATTTCAATGTGTCCTAGTCACATAATAACCAAACACAGTGCCTTATGGACTATGTGCTGCCATTCAAAGGGTCTTGTTCCACATTATTAGAAGAGGTTATGCTTATGCATCTGACAAATCCGCTCGATGAGAAAAATCATAAAACAAGTGTCTCATGAGTGTCTCAATTGCCACTGGCCCTATTTATGCTGCCATTGTCGGCTTTGGTCCTGATGCTTCCACTGTGAATTTTCCAGGGATTTCCCAATTTGCTCTGTCACTGAGGAATCAGGGCCATTATATTGATCAGAGGGGAACATGCAGACTCGGCCAGGGAAAGATGGAGCTGAGTGTTGATGCCCAGGTGAGCCAACAGAAGAATTATTTTGGAGTATCAAATATTGTTCTTACTGATAAAACAGGACAGAAAAGACTCCTTCACAGAAACCCTTAAAGGAGTACTTCACCCAATGCCTTCATTTTCTACTCACCCTCATGCTGAGCAACACTCTGGAGCACTTTTTTGATGTCTCAAATGCAGCCGGAGATCCGGGGGGATTTTCGCTGTCAACAAACTTCCATCTAACGGGACAATGGCGCCCGAAAGAAAAAGGTCCATAAAAGTCCACAAAAACGTGCCTTTTTTCTTTCATACTGCTCGTCCGCTGTAATCCAAGTGTCCTGAGTGGGTAACGTCCATAATTAATTCAAAACAAGGTCATTTAGTACATTTTTTGAGCCTAAACAGTGTTATATCGTACTTCCGCAGTGCACGTCTACGCGCGCTCCCTGAACTATGGAAGCCGCAGCAGACCAAGCCAGGTGCTTGCGCGCTTTCAGGGACTACTGTGCTAAATTGCAAGCGTAGAAGAAGAAGTTCCGCTGTTTACACTCTGCTGTGAGTGACCGAGCTGTGGACAATCACAAGCGCGCAAGCTCGTAGAAGAAGAAGCATATCATTCTTTGGGTGAAGTACTCCTTTAATGGATTGGGGCAAAGTTATTTTTGTTGGCATCAAGACTTCTCTGTTTTCATTCAGTGGTAATGCAGAAATCTTGCTTGCAGGACACCGCGAGCCTCTGTGGTTTCAAACACTAACAAGTTGCTAACATCATCAAGATGTACCTTGAAGCCGCTGTGTGTATGAGGAGCTTGAAGCTTCCACAGAGTCAACATCACCTGACAGGCGGCTGTCTGGGCTGTCTGCACACACTGCAGCTCACAGAGTGACATGGCAGTTTACACAGGTGTCACCTCTGCAGGGAGGAAAAAAAAACTTCCTGTGATATTTGCATTTGACTTCTAAATATCCTCCCTTTCAACACACACACACACGGCTTAGAAGTTTATCTGACAAAGATAGAAAACGAGCTGACAGGCCTCAGGGCGGAGGTGGAATTTACACAGACAGACCAAATAACACAACCTATCTGGACAGCCCTTAAATCCCACTATTGTTACCTGATTTTAATGATGGGATTAGGGAATGCACACGTTTGTCCTTTTCAGTATTGGCACACAGACATATGCAGATAAATAAAACCTCAGCAGAGATGAATCCATGTTTGTCCATGTTCTGCTTCACCCCTCTGAGTCAGCTGGAGGTGAGTGGTTGATGACATTTACATATGCTCCACCACGTATGTTTGGATGTGTCTTATTTCAGCTGTTAAAACCACAATATGCAAACTATAACATGTCTCCCTTCCTGTCAGTTTGGTAGCTCCCTAAAGCTCTATTCATCCTCTGCATGGCAACAATACAGCAGGAACTGAAACCACCACCTGACAGTTTTATGCCTCTGTTGGGCTAACAAGTGCTACCATTTACTCCCAAGTAAAAGGTGGCGCTACACTACTAACAGGGTGACCAGAGTTTTGGATTCAGCTCAGACCATCCTGGCTACAGCAGTTGGTAACGCAGCTGAAAGAGGTTGCTGTCCCTTGCCTCTGGAGCCTAGGGTTATGCCAAGGGTTTGCACTCTTGCATGCTAATGCTACGGCCACACCGGACGCGAATTGGCGAATTTTAACACGCGTAAAGCCTGTAACGCCGCGCTTAACGCCCGAAGCTGGACGCTGGACATTTTGACAAGCTGTGGGACGACGCGCATCCGGGCGCATGCGCAGCAAAGAGCTGGTCGGACTCAGTAATGACCCGTGCAGGCAAATCCAGCTGGAAACGTATATTTACAGAACTTACCTTCAAAACCTGTCTCCTCAGCGACTTTCACCCAAGCCTGCTCCTTTTGTTCCAGTCTCTGTAGAGGACACACGCCGAGTAGTTTAGCTCTGGATGATAGCAAACACCGCAGATAAACCTCTCCTCCATCTTTAAGAGGGGGTTTGAGCAGGAGCAGGAGGCCGGGGCGTCACACATCATTAAATCAAACCTGTCCCCTCAGCGACTTTCACCCAAGCCTGCTTCCTTTTGTTCCGGTCTCTGTAGAGTATACACGCTGAATAGTATAGCTCCGAATGATAGCAAACAGCGCCGATAAACCTCTCCTCCATCTTTGAGAGGGGCTTGAGCGGGAGCAGGGGGTCACGGAGCGTCACACGTCATCAAATCAATGAGGTCGGGGGGGAATGTCATCGCTGATTGGCTGCCGTGCCGCGAACTGGCGTCGAAAGTTCAATATTTTCAACTCGAGCGTCGAGGTGTTTGGGGCATCAAACGCCGACGCTTCCAAACGTGCCGCCAAACGCTGGCCCTAACGCTCCAGATGCGTCGCGCCAAACGCGTCCAACGCGCCGCCTGGGGCGAATTTGCGTCAAGACGCGTGTTTGCATTGACTTTGTATGTAATCTCGACGCGCGTCCAGGCGAATTCGCGTCCGGTGTGGCCGTAGCATTAGACTTCATCACACATAAACACCTTAGACTGAAGAAGGGCCAACATTGCTGGTGGTGCAGACTAGTCATCAGGATTGATAAATGGCAAAAGGCCAACCTGGCATGTGTTCCCAAATCTGACCTGACATGATCCCATGTTCAGGCTTGTGTCTTGTGTACCCAAATAGGGTATAAGTCCCCATTTTTGACAAATTGAGGAAAGCTACCAAAAGAGTTCACCCTTCTGCTGCAGTTACACTAAAACATTGGGAGTCCTGAATTTGGTCTTTTTTAATGGTAATTCAAATCACTTCCTGTGCATCTGTTTCAAAATAAATCCTGCCTGAGTGTCATATACAATGTTGTCCTAATATTTATACTCAGTAAGTTCTTAGTCTTAGTCTTATATCCATTTAATGACACAATAGTGGATGGAGACTTTACACAATGATTAACATCAGTAAGGGCCAGTGACATTTGGGTAGGGGAGCATGCGAGTGTCTGAGGACAGTTCACTGTTTGTCTGAGTTGTTTTTTTGGTTTTTTTTGACTCAGCTTAACTCACTGAAATTGCTGATGTTTTCTTTTTTAAATCATATTTATGGAATTGGAAAATAGATCACTTGAATTAAACAATGAAGCACTCTCTCTTAAAGTTGTCAGAGAAATCAATTGAAAATGACAAGCAAGAAGACACAAATGACACAAAGGGAACAAAATACAGCTTTGACAGCTTTATAAATACAAAATCTTTGTTTGATGCTCTATCCATTTTGATAAAAAAAAAAAAACTTTTACACATCAATATCCAGACAGAAGACTGTCAGAGACAAAAACAAACAGAACAAAACATCGCAAATATAAAAAAGCTGTCTTGATTCAAAAGAGATTGAATTTAGAAGTAATGAAGTCTGTAAACTTCAATACACCGCACAAACAGATGACAAAAAATGTGAAAAGGCAAATGTATTTTCTAACCTTCGTTTTCATGATTCAGTTTTCAGTTGTGCTGTTAGCCATCACCCTTTGTTTCACTGTTACAGCTTTTGTCTATGAAAATTAAACCGTGACATTGGATTTGCCTGTTTTATCATTTTTTATTTATTTAGTTCTTCATGGAAGAAAATGTTTTTCAAACATCGGTTGTAGATTATCTGCTCTTTCTAGTTGATTAGCAATGGTTATTATATTAAGTCTGATTTCTGAATCTAAATCTCCCACATGAAGTGATTGTTTACAGCTTGAACTCTCTTGTTTAGTCACATTAGGTACTCTTCAATTGTGCATCAACTTGACCATACACCAACATCAGAATCAGAATCACAGATTCTGATTCTGATGTTGGTGTATGGTCAAGTTGCTGAAAAAGGACCTCTTTCACAATACATGTAATTTTGCCCACAGCCCAATTTTTTGTTTATTGTGTGGTATTTGTAGTACACCCAGAGACTCCCAAGAATATACCTTTAGAAAATCCAAAAGTCATCCAGGGCCTGTACTATGACCTATTTTATGATCATTGCCATTGGTGTGAGCCAGGGTGCACACTTTACCCCAAAACTTACTCAAACACAAATAATAAATTATCAAATTGGGTCAAATCACCTTCACTGAAGTCTGGTGCGAAGTCTGGTGCATCTTTTGAAATCAAATGTAAAGCTAAGTATTACAATTGAAAGAAGTTATTGAATTTTAACTGGAAAAAAAAAAAAAAGGTTTTTTTTATGATTTTTTCAACAAATTCAATTCTTTAGAGATTTGTCTGACCAACTTACAGTTGCTGTACAACTAAAATACTTACAAATTATTTGGCCACATATATATTCTCAAAGTGGGAAAAAAATCATCAAATTCTGAGACCGGTAAAGTTGTTCAATTAACAGGTTGGGTTACTGTGGAAGAATCAGGATACTGTTCCACATCTTGTATTATATCAAGGGTAATGTTTTATTTCATGCAATTTGCAGCAAATGGATGTTAACTTCAATTTAGTATTGTGCATTCAATTGAATTATACTTTTTTTCATATATTCTATATATGAAGTATATATATTATATATATTCTACATGAAGTATCCAAACATGAGACATCACTCAAACTGAAGTTTGAAACCTTGTCAGATTCTGACTGCCATGCATGGACTGGCTGGACATTGGTGCAATTTAAGAACATGTATGACATGTGTGAATCTTATCTTGTTTCAGGTTCAAGTGATAGTTCCAGAGCAATAGATTTGCTTCTTTACTTTTGGGCAAAACTGAAAACAAACCTTTCATGGAATCAAATGACCATGCTTACTAATCTTTCCCAAGCTACACTGTCAAGATATGTTCATACAATTGCAGATATTTTGAACACAATAGTTGTTCCCAAATACCTTGGCACAAATCATATTTCACGCCACGATGCCATAACTCACAACACTGTCTTTACTAAAGCTTTTTATGGTGACCAGGTCACTCTTATTTTAGATGGTACATATATCTACCTCAACAAATGCAGTGATCATCAGTTTCAAAGGGCATCTTACAGAGGACAGAAAAAACGAAATTACCTAAAATTCATGTCAGTTGTACTGCCTGATGGATATGTTTTAGACACTATTGGCCCCTACCATAGTAACGTAAATGATGCAACAATAACTCGGCTCATCATGGAAAAAATTGAAATATTGAAATCTTGGTTAGAAGCAAATGACAATATGACTGTAGATCGCGGTTTCAGGGATGCCTTAGATCTTCTTGCTAAGTTGGGGTATGATGCTAGAATGCCGTCATTTTTACCAACTGGTAAATCCCAATTGGATTCCTCAACAGCCAATAGTGATCGTTGATGGATAGTAAGATGGATAGTAGAGTCCTACCACGGGCGTTTAAAGAAGTGGATGTTGTTTAAGGAACAACTTACCTCAAATTATTTTGTTGAGGTCATTGGCAAATTAGTGCGCATAGTAAGTGCACGTCTCAATGCCTTCAGAGGACCAATATATGTTTCAGATCCAGATCGAGAGGAACGAGATACTAAGATGGCTCAGCGTATGCTTTCACTTTTAAAAAAAGACAATGTTTTGGCAAAACGAGTTGCAGAAGACCCAAATATGTCACGTAGAGCTCAGAGTGAATGGCAGAAGCTTGGAGCATCTGATATCTCGTTCCTCTCCTGTGGATCTGAATACCTTGAGACCATAACATGCGGTACATACCAAATCAAACAGTCCCTGGCTACATTGCTGAGCATCAAAAAATGATGGTGACTATGAGATTTGGGTTTACCAGCATGATGCTGATCTCATTAGGGGACAGATTCATTCTCACAGATCTCAAATAAAATACAATGTTTGGATTCAATTTGACAAGAATGCATCAGATGATCCTGTGAAGGCATATTATTGTCTCTGTCCTCCTGGAAAGAGAACCTCTGGCATGTGTGCACATGTTGCATCTGTAATCTATTATTTGGGATATTATAAACATTTTCAAAATCAGAAACCCCTCCAACCATACACAAGCAAATTCAAAGACTCCATTCTATGAAATAACCAGCCAATCATACATCTTATGGATTTCTCAGATCCCCTTTCCCTCACTATAGTTCCAGTCTACAAATTAAAATTGTCCAAGCCGTTGCTATGCAAAAAGACACGAAGGCCATAAAACAGATTACATGTATATATAAGTACTAGAAACAGAAATTGACAGAAGTAATGTTTATATATTGCTGTCATTGTAGATATATACAATCTGATTACAACAATCCAAAACTGCATCGGTTTTGACTTGTATCAATGGCTCATTATTATCTCATCACAAAGGCATAATATACAGGCCCTTTGTGGCTGTTCAATATTAAAATGATTAACATTTCATGTGAAATGTTTGTTTTGAATCTAGCATTCAAATTCTAAAAGAAATCATACTTAAAGGATGAATTCTGAACAAATCTTTAAAGGTTCCCTGATATACAAGACATGGAACAGTATCTTGATTCTACCACAGTAACCCAACCTGTTAATTGAACTTTACCGGTCTCAGAATTTGAGGATTTTTTCCCCACTTTGAGAATATATATGTGGCCAAATAATTTGTAAGTATTTTAGTTGTACAGCAACTGTAAGTTGGTCAGACACATCTCTAAAGAATTGAATTTGTTGAAAAAATCATAAAAAAACCCTTTTTTTTCCCAGTTAAAATTCAATAACTTCTTTCAATTGTAATACTTACTTTTACATTTGATTTCAAAAGATGCACCAGACTTCAGTGAAGGTGATTTGACCCAATTTGATGATTTATTATTTGTGTTTGAGTAAGTTTTGGGGTAAAGTGTGCACCCTGGCTCACACCTATGGCAATGATCATAAAATAGGTCACAGTACAGGCCCTGGATGACTTTTGGATTTTCTAAAGGTATATTCTTGGGAGTCTCTGGGTGTACAACAAATATCACACAATAAACAAAAAATTGGGCTGTGGGCAAAATTACATGTATTGTGAAAGAGGTCCTTTGTGAATACTAAGTTAACTCGCGAGTTTATCTCAGACCTTACTGTTTTATTTAACCAAGAATTGTGAGTGACAGGGAACCCAGGTCTTGGGATTCAAGACACAGATATTGCTGTAAATTTGGTTGAATTGAAAACACACACACCCCTCAGAAAACAATATCCAATAGAGTAGTGCAGGAATTAGTCCAAATATGTGGAAATGAGTAAGTATTTAGAATTTTGTGGATTTCATGCCCCAAACCATTTGGAATTTATTCATCTTAGGCCTTCACCGGTTTCTAGTGATGGCCTGAAATAAGGTTGTAGATGAACACACGTAGTCTATATGACATTTTAATGTTTAATGGACAATACATTTTAAAAATATGTATATATCTGGTACCATCTGCTGTTGAATCTTAAGTCATTGAAGTGTGTTTAGAATGATGGTAGATAATGAACTGCTACAAGGACAACAAAAATGACCAATGACATAATGGTAAGCATTTGTGTACTTGTTTTATAATAATCAATAATTCATCCTCTACTGCCACAGCCATGAAGACCAGTTTGATCAGGTGTTTTGATGAAGAGAAAGCTGTCGAATGAGAGTTTACAATTCAGCATTAAACACTGGAAATATTGTGATTATTTTTGAATTGAACCATCATGTTGTAATTCCATAGTAGACAAATAATAGATTTTCACTCTCGTTAATTATGTTTAAGATTTAGTAGGTTCATGTAGTTTAGATTATGACAAATATGTCCATATTTCACAATTTTTGGTCTCCACAGAGCTTATTATCAGCAATGATCCAAAACACAGTGAAAAATCTTACTGGCTTTTATTTGGCTTCCAGTCAGCAGCACCAGCATGATGCTAACTTCAGTGTTGGGCTTCAAATATATGTCATCCCTGCGCCTCTTAATAGAGAGAAACACAATTAAACTAATTATTTACATCTAGGGATGTGATTTCAAGCTCATTATTAAGGTAGTACAACTGTAACAGATGATGTCCACCCCTTTATTTTGGTCAAATAGTCAGATTTCACTGAACATATTGCGCTCACACCAGCTAAGAAGAGCACAGAAATCCCTTTTCTTTAAACCAGCTTTTACAGCTTGGTTTCATTTTCACCCCTCTGATCTCCTTCTCAAAAATAAACAGAGCTTCTCTGAGTTTTATAAATCACTGTGTCCAGGCTAGCATCAGCTTATGTTTTTATTAACATGAAACCACCTCTACTTCAAACATGTTAAATCTAGTGAGAGAAGAAGAAACCCCCTTACAGCTTGTCCTCATCATCCTGTCACCTTGACCAGAGAGAAACAGAGTGCAAAGAGGCCCCTGCAAATCATTTACAGGTGCTAACTACTAGCCTCAGGAGATCCCATGTGACTTATTAAGACAGATGCTTTTTAAATTGTGTTTATTTGCTGTCATTTCCTCTAACAGATTTTCTCAAACCACTATTTACTGTCATATTCTCTCTCCTAAATGTGGCCAACCCTGAAACCTTCCTCATGCACACAAACACACACTTGTAAACATTTATAACACAGAGACACCTAGCCATGACCCAACCTTCCCTTCCTCACCTCTGATAGTGTAAAACAGAGGCTGGGGTGGGGGTGCACCAGATGGATCCCAGGCCTCGACACAAGCCAGTACCAGGGTGAATCAGGGAGCATCCCCTGCATTCTTGCCCCCTGTTTCACCCTCCAGCGTGGGGTGAGCTCATCCAGCAACCCCCTACTCCTGTCTCGCACGCACCCGGTCCCAGCCCTCTGTCCTGTCTGTCTCACCTTTGGATGTCTCTTGATGCTTTTTGAAAATGTTTCCACGCCTCATCTCACCTCTTAAATACCTTTGTTACATCAAACACACACTATAATCTAATTGTCTGACAGCTTTATTAGCTTTGAGTATTTTGATTCTCTTTTCCAGTCATATTTATTCAACACAAGTGCAAATGAGATGCTAACATTTGTTAATATCAGAACATATGGAGGACTGTCTTGATCATCAGGTAATTTGCATGTTTGACTACTTTTTAATCATTACTACCTTTGAATTGTCACCCTGCCTGTATGAAGTGAAAAGCAGTTTCTCTTGTTTCATTTAATTAAACTTCAAATTATGCAAGTGTGACACTCTTTGTTTTAAGAAAGTAATAAAACTACTTATTAATTTGCACCTATACACGTTCCAGATAATTATGCTTAAATGTGCAGCTTCAGAACATTTTCTCTTGAATGTCATACTTTAAAAAAGAATTGATGATAGATTAATGCCTATCTTTAGACACAAGAACAAACCCTTGCTAACTCCTATAACAGTGGAGTCTTTTGAAAATTGTTGTACTTAATGGCAAGAAAAACCTTACAAAAACAAAACGTGACATATATTGATGCTCAAATACAATTTTAAGACACTTCTTCTGCAGATGCCCTGTCCATTCTTTAATTCAACTTGACATTTATTGATGATATATTGGGATGTAAACAATCAACTCAGTTTAATTTGTATTATGATACTGAGTTCACAGTAGAAATGAATAATATATCATTGTACCATTGTATGGCATTGTACACATGTGCTTTATTCCCATAATGCTGCGCAGTAGATGAATCTGCCTGATTCAATGCCTGTAATCAGGCAGATCCATCTGCCAAGCTTTAAACTAAAACAATTTTGAGCAGCCCAGGATGGCATGGCCCAATCAGAGTCCTACAAAGTAGGAAGAGGTGGAAGCAATGACTGAGCAGACTGCAGGAAGTGACTGCTTATATAGAGATTAGCATTAATGCTAACAGCTTCAGTAGAAGCCTTATCAGATCTGGACCACATTTCTTTATTAAACCAAAAACAAATAAAAGGATTATAGCATTTCTTAAAATTCACTCAATTCATCATGTTTTGGCACAAGTTTGTTATGTGGCCTACATTTTGTGCTTTACACTGTGGCAGTAGCACACACCTACTACATTATCTGATTTATCGTGATGAATGTGATTAGCTGAATGACCGCCCAGTCACCTGCTGGATGTAACTTGAAAGGTTTTACCCATTCCCAAACACTCTGTATGGACTGTTTCCCAGATGGATCAGGGAAATATTTTGAATTGTCCATCTGGTGTTTCAGGTTAATTTTCAACAGCACACAATGTTAGACATATGATCTAAAGAACATAGTATTGACACTGACATCCATCCATCCATTGTCTATACCGTTTATCCCTTTCAAGGTCACAGGGGGCTGGGTGCTATCCTGGCTGGGCAAAAGGCAGGGCACACTCTGGACCTGTCTCCAGCTGATTGCAGGGCCACACAGCCATTCACGCTCACACTCATACTTAAAGGCAATTAAGAGTCACCAGTTGACCTTGTGAGCATGTTTTTGGGCTGTGAGAGGCAGCTGGATCGCCCTGAGAGAACCCACACATGCACGGACAAGAACATACAAACTCCACACAGAAAGGGCCTGGACGCTGTGACACTTCTTGACACCTCTTGACACTAGCATGCTCATTGAAAGCATTACTGTCAGTTTACTTCTTTATATGTCCAATTATCAATGAAAATCAGACTGCCTCGGTTGTCAGAAAACTGCACATTAAGCATGCAGTGTCTGTGTATCTCCTTTGTGCACCTTCAAGCAGCAGACTGTGCTGCACGAGTCACAGATACACCAGCTTGAGTCAGGTGCTCAGTTATGTGAGGAGGATCTTAACAGAGTGGTTTTCTGCCACCAATAAATGGCACAAATGTGCTGCACTAATTGTTTCCTTACTGTGGACTCATGCTGGTGTGTAAGTATAACACGCAGTTTAACAGAGTGAGCTTTCATTTCAAGCTGCTAGCTACATGTAACTTTACTCAACCTGTGGTTGTCAAATTGTGTTGCACAAGCCCTGAATGGAGAAAGCTTTCATCATTGTATTATAATTAAAAATACTGATGTGCAACATACATACCAATAAAGCAAACTGAATTGAACTAACCAATTACCTCCTAGTTTTTCAACTGGATAACTCAAATTTATGAACAGTATAAGATGAATCTTTAAGAATAGGTCAACAATACAGCAAGTACCAATTAATTAGATCAAGCTCCAGATGTGGATCCAGCAGTTGTTTGTAAGATTGGTTAACAATGTGAGAGAGGGAAGTTTTCCACAATTTTGCTCATACTAACTCAGTAAGATGTCAATGGATTTTGATGACAGTTTTAGGGAATGTTCACCATGGCACAAGGGACAGATAGACAGTTTCCCGTCTATCTATCTATCTATCTATCTATCTATCTATCTATCTATCTATCTATCTATCTATCTATCTATCGTTTTGAAGGAAGCTGTGCCTCATCTGAAGCTCTGTGGAAAATGACACTGTTCACCTTGTTCCCCTGACACGACTCTGCCTTACATTATGCTGCAATCAGAGCACTCTTAGTTTGTATTGATCTTTCAGTGTAAAAAGATATATATGGCTGCTGGGCTGACTGTGTTATGACAGATTTTAATAGAATTATGCTGTTGCTCTAATCAATGATAACCAGCAATCACATCTTTAGCTGTAGAGGGAAAAACATAGAAGTAGATATTGAACAACACAACAGATATTGAGTGTCTTCAGTCTGCCTTTCATGAAGATTCTTTAGATTAAGTCCATTCATTGTCATTCAATTGTCAGCATTGTTGCTGTGCATCTTTTGCTATTCATATTGTTAATTTAAAAGAATGCACAATATATCTCACATTTGACTTACATTTTTCCTGAGTTTTAAACATACCTGCACAAATGTGACCATTTCTTGCAGAATTTAAAGACTTGCTACTGTTTTATTGTCTTACACCACTTCTCCAGTATCACAGCTCTTTTTCCCCAGCACCATGCAAATGTTGAAATATTGAAGGTAAGATAAACAACCAAAGCAAGCTCAGTTATTCATGTTAACTGATTTTTCAGGAGAATCCCTCACTGTGGTAACAAAATCCAAGCACCACATGCAGATAAATGGGATTCCTGTCGAGCTTCGATGGTTTTTGAAGCAGAGCAATGATCCAATTCATCCCGTTCATCTCTTTTGTGTTGCAAAAGCTCCAGTTGAACAAGAGAAATTTCTCTAAATTTTCTTTTTTTGTTAAAGAAACGAAGTTCAACCTACATGTAGACATGATAAAAAGTGGAAACATACACCATTCTAGCCTGCTGAAGGAGCCATGTACTGCCCTCTGCTGCAGATATTTCTGTGGTGTGTTTGATGGTCTATTCATCTCATCTAATGTCGTTACTCTCAAAGATTGAATTGCATTTGTGAAAAGAAAGGGATTACAGCGTACTCACATGTTGCACTGACACAAAGAGCTCCTTAGAGGCTCCCTGGAAGTGCCGCTGGAGGAAAAGGCAAAACGATTACACCCACTGTTCCCATTATTTCACAGTAACCCTCACTGCAGAGTCTGACACCAGATTACTTCTTACAAACCAGTTTAATGGGCAGGCATAGACGCAGAGATTCAGTGGGAGCAGACATTGTTACTAAGATAGTTTCACTTGTATATTGTTGCTATGCTTGAAATGCCTGAATAATGTTATTTTTTAACAACATTCATGTAAAAATGCCTCAGAAGGAGGCAGAAGGAAATTCACTGCTTCACTTGTTCATTTGTTTGTCCACTTTTTTTGTGAACAGCATAACTCAAAAAGTCATAAACCAAATTAAATGACATTTTCAGGATAAGTGAGCAATGAAGCAAGAGCCAAGCACCTAGATTTTATTAAGGATGCAGTTCTGGAAGTGGAAACAAAGATTTGTTAACTGTGAGGAAGGTCTGTTATCCACATTTTCACTCATGATTCAAGATCTTAGTGGACTTTGATGACATTTTCAGAGAGCTGGTCATGGCACAGGGAAGGGAGGGGGTGTTTAGGAGGTGATCTGGATCTGAATGTGGATCCAAGAATATTTTCAAGGATTTGCTAACTGTGAGATTTCCCACATTTTTGACAATGTCTAATGCCTAAGTCACACATTCCCATTTCTCATAGCGACTGTGCACGACTGTACACGATTGAGGAGGCTGGTGTGACCGCTATGATATGGGATTAAATTACTGTCTCACCCCTGGAGACACTCCGTAAATACACCGTCAGTGGCGCAGCTACAGCGCTTCAGGGGGCGTTTGTCCTGCTCCAGTTAGGTTAATACAGCGATATGAGGAGGATTCCATCCCGCTGGCAGGACGTCAGCCCCGCTCGAGCTCAGTTCGCGTCACGTAAGCCCCGACTGAGCCCCGTCGCTTGCGCCGTCTTGAACGGGACACAGTCGGGGCTCAAGCGGATACATCCTTGTCAGTCGTCCTCATAAAGCTTGCAGGATTGAGCCACGATTGGGCCACGATCAGCCCGACTGAGCTCCGTACATGCCCCGCTAATACCGCTCGCCTTAGGACTGCATTAGGCTTCCATCCCGCTACACTGAGAGCGGCGATTCTCCACGACAGTTTTGAACAGTTCAAAACTGTCGTGGAGCTTCTATGTTCCCCTCCGTTCATCCACGACTATACAGCGCTGATACAGACCAAGTAGCGCATGCACCGCGACCAAAGCACGCTTTATCAGGATTATGACAATCGTGCACAATCGCAATGAGAAACGGGAATGTGTGACTGGGGCTTTAAATGCTTCGGTGGAAGTATGAAGTATCTCTGGTTTAAAATGGTTGACACTAGAATTTCCTGAAGTTTGATCAGTTCAAGATCAAATGAAGCTCTTTTAGGAGAGATCATGTGAGTAAAATCCAGGCTGCGTGTATTAGAAAATCACTGAATGCAAATCCATTAGGTATCAGAGTAAACATTGTAGTCGTGTAACTTAATCAACAGTCAGGAGATGCTCCAAAGCTGGGTGCTCCTGCATAAGCGCGTCATTCATCCACACTTAACAATGGCTTTTGCCACAGGATAGAAACATTATCTGAACAATCCCACCATACCAACAACACCAAGTTATCTACAGTATTAGTACTAGAAAAAACTTACAAATGAAATGAATGGGTCAGTATTTATGAGGCCATGTCTGACAAATTTAATTCAAAAAGTTATTACATAAGCCAGTGTGATTTCCTTAAGATCTGCTCCTCTAATGAGAAAAAAGGCATGGGAGTTTGATTATGGGCTACTGCAGAAGGAGCCAAAAGATCTGTGTCATGGACCGAGTTATTGTACATTGAACTATGCACATTTATGACTCTTAACCCTTTCTTTTGGGTCTGCCTCATAAAACTACAAAGCCTATGTGTCCTTCCACCTGATGTGATGTTGAACTAAACCAAAGAGGTTTTTTTTTTTTTTTTTTAATATATCTTTTGGGGCATTTTGTGCCTTTAATGATAGGAGAGAGACAGTGGATAGACTTGTGAAAGGGGGTGAGAGAGTAGGGGAAGACACTCTGCAAACTGGTCACAGGCGGGATTCGAACCTGGACCGGCAGATGCAAGTACATGGGGTGCCTGATTGCTAACCACTCCGCCAAACCAGCACCCCCCAAAGAGGTTTTTAAGACCAGGGTTTGACTCCTTCCTCTTTCTCAGGTAAATGGGGTGTGCTGCGCTCTCTGAGTGCATTTCTAGTTCTATTTATTTAATCAATGTCATCTCTTTGTTTCTATTTTGACATATGAAACAATAATGAACTTTTTTCTGATTCCAGGATTCTGGTCTTCATCCTCAGAGTTCTCTCCACAGCTTTCACCTGTCATTTTGTCCCGAGTGTAATTGTGCAGCTGCTAATGTGATCCTGACATTTACTTCAAATTGGTCTATTAGTCTGTTTGCTTCTCTAGATTTGAGCAAACTTTGAAACTTTCTGTATTATTCATTTGATGAATCATTTGTGTCAGAAAGGGCTAATCCCTGTGAGCTCACTTATACCAGATTTACCTGGTCACATTTTTGAAAGGACTTTTCTTGACCGTCTTGAGCTGGAGCACTTTTTGGTTGTTTTCTGTTTTTGGCAGACATGTCTGTGCATTTATGGGGCTATAGCTGTCTGCAGTACATCTCAGAGTAAATCTTTGTTGAACTGTGTATGAACACCATTTTCTGTTCAGGACCATACAAAGTAGATTGTGTGCAATTTTAAAAACCTGCAGCAATTCCAATTGTTGTTTAGATGAAGAAATACATCGAACTGTTCATTCATCTCAAAACACTCAGTTTTAACAGTCATGTTCTTTGAGGCACCTGTTCACAATATCAGAGCGACTGACAGTCAAGGAAAAAAAACACAAAAGCCCTTTTTTCATGTAATGTATTGTATGTGGATAGAATCAGACAGTCTGCATATGTGTGTCATCACGTCACTGCAGGACTGAACTTAAAGCATCACCTGGACGTCACCAGAGTGAGATGCAGATCAGTAAAGCTGTACGGCTACATCAATATGCATGGAAAGTGTGGTGTGTGGGGTGTGAGTCCATTGTTGTAGCTTCTTTGGTGCAAGTCAGTGAGCATTTCTTGTCAATGGGAATTCAGTTGTGATAGTGAAGTATATTCCCTGAAGGGTTATTGAAAGATTTTGTTTGCAACTGCTGTAGACTGTGTGTCATAAGTACATTGATGTGGACTGACAGACAACCTGGGAACACAATACCTTCAGGAATAGCTTTGGGTTATTGTATAAAGGTGTATTTAAGCCTTGACAGTCAGTGTTTTAAAAGAGGTTTTCCACTGTTGGTGTTTCTTAGATTGACATAGTTTGGTTTATCCAGGACCAACACTATTAGGAGACACATGAATATGTATTTTAATGAAATGATCTTGCTTGTCCTCTCCTCTTGGAGAAAGTCAGCCAAATGGGTCGACATGCTTGTTAAACATGTGTTTCAGGCAGAGAGGAAGGAGAGTTCAAGCAGTGATGAGGAGGAGGTTGTGTGCTGACTCTCCAGTGAGAGGGTTTGGCATTGCTCCTTTCTGCATGTTTGTATATTTTGGGTATATTATATGTGATTGTATGATGGGTTTTAACTGCACACTGGTTCTCAGCCCTGTAAGTACACCCCTCTGTCCCAGGTGTTTTTGCAAAAGCACAACCATTGTTTAAACACTGTTATGTGTGTGTGTGTGTGTGTGTTTGTGAGCGTGTGTGGCTGTGTGCACATTGCCAAATATAATTACGACTTCCCAGGGCCACTTCCCACTGTCTGGGCTGGCTCTCCCAGCAGGGGTAGATTGGGAGAAAATAAGGGCTTATTCAGTGGACTATAAAAAGAGCTGTAAACAATCCCACGTTGTAGCTGCTGGGAGGAAACACAGAGCTGGCAGCATGCACGACACACTCAGCTGGATTTGGCTCAGAGGCTGGCTACTTGACTGACTATCTGGTTAGTCGAGTTGTAAAGGGAAAGCCTCCTAACAGTTTGGATCTTCAGGCATTTAAATGCTTTGCAGGAAAAAAGGAAATTTCAGAGTGGAGAAAGAAGGCTGAAAAAGCATACAGTATTCTTTACTGAGCATCCACTCCTACACATAATAACTTCTTTTATCATCAGGCATTTTTCTCAAAAGATACAAGCCAAGTCCAACTTCAGCTGCGAAAGCTTCTACGTTATATATGGGAATGCTGTTTTCTTAAATTGGCTCTGTGATTAATAGAAGTGTTGATGTCAAGACATTATTTAAGCCATGCTTGGCCTAAGACTTGTGCTTGTGCTTATGAGATTGTGCTTGAATAAAATGTGGGAGGACATTGAAAGATATTAAAGTTCATAAATTCAAAGCTCTGTCAGACCATATTTCTGAAGAAACTTACTCTCCTGAAACAGAGGGTAACTATTTGGACATAATATGAATGTAAAACAACAACTTATGCTTATTCTAACACCAGCAGAAGAAACCCCGAAGTATTTAATACTATCCTCAGGAACTGGATCTTGCTTTTGAGTTTGTGCTATTTTTGTAAAGCACTGAATCACACTTTGCATTGTTTTCATTAAAGTAAACCACTATTCATTGTTTTGTGAATAAACCTTATGGTGTACTGGCATGGGCAACACTTCAAGTAGGCTGCAGTCTGAGCATCACAACAGTCAACAAACAACAAAGAGCTCAACTACCACACTAGTTAACTAGTGTGCTAAATGCAAAGATGTCATCCAGCAGGAGGACAGTTTAAACCTAGCATTTTTTTGGGAGATGAATACTGCATTCTACCAAAAACAGAATGCAGTGTGAAATTATATGAAAACTTATGCTACGGCCACACCGGACGCGAATTCGCCTGGACGCGCGTCGAGATTACATACAAAGTCAATGCAAACACGCGTCTTGACGCAAATTCGCCCCGGGCGGCGCGTTGGACACGTTTGGCGCGGCGCGTCTGGAGCGTTGGACGCGTTTGGAGCGTCGAGGCGTTTTGACGCCCCAAACGCCTCGACGCTCGAGTTGAAAATATTGAACTTTCGACGCCAGTTCGCGGCACGGCAGCCAATCAGCGATGACATTCCCCCCCGACCTCATTGATTTGATGATGTGTGACGCTCTGCGGCCCCCTGCTCCCGCTCAAGCCCCTCTCAAAGATGGAGGAGAGGTTTATCGGCGCTGTTTGCTATCATTCGGAGCTATACTATTCAGCGTGTATAATCTACAGAGACCGGAACAAAAGGAAGCAGGCTTGGGTGAAAGTCGCTGAGGAGACAGGTTTGATTTGATGATGTGTGACGCCCCGGCCTCCTGCTCCTGCTCAAACCCCCTCTTAAAGATGGAGGAGAGGTTTATCTGCGGTGTTTGCTATCATCCGGAGCTCTACTACTCGGCGTGTGTCCTCTACAGAGACTGGAACAAAAGGAGCAGGCTTGAGTGAAAGTCGCTGAGGAGACAGGTTTGAAGGTAAATTCTGTAAATATTTGTTTCCAGCTGGATTTGCATGCACGGGTCATCACTGAGTCCGACCAGCTTCGGGCGTTAAGTGCGGCGCGTCACAGGCTTTACGCGCGTTAAAATTCGCCAAGTCGCGTCCGGTGTGGCCGTAGCATTAGAGTTCATAGTATTTACTAAAACTTAACCCAGAACATTATCATGCTGTTCATTCTAACCGTCTCCCTCTCAGCAGTTTTCCAGTCTAGTCATTACTTCATTAGCCATCACCAAGCTAGCTCTACTGAAGCAGTAACACTATATTTATGTTCACTTCATAAAGACACTTTTCTGACCACTGTTCCTTCATGGCTTTGGATCATTCAGCTTAGTAGTAGGCACCAGTTCTTATAGTTTCAAATACCCCCTCACTTGGTGCAGTGATTTTTTTTTATTTCTTTAAATAAACATTAAAAAATAAAAAAAAATGTGAACCAAACAGCACACAGTTCATGTTGTTCACATAGAGAAGTATAATTTTCTTTGCTTGTCACTTTATTTCATATGATGTCCTTCCAGCAACTCATAATGTTCATTTTGATTCTGTGTCTTTTTTGTGACTAAAAGGAGGAGAACATTAGATAGCACTGCTAGCTTATCAGCTTGAAACCAATAGTTATTTCAAAGTCGTTTTACTTCACAGCACATCTTGTATGTCTTCATATACCCTATGAAGAAACCTGGTGCTTAAACAGAAGGAAAACACAAACTACACAAAATAATGAGTGTTTACTTTTGTTTCATATTGCAGCTATGTTCAAGTATTAAATGCTGAGATGAACCATCAATGCTTTTGTTTGTTTTTGTTTCTGTTTTGTTGATTAAAATTTTGGCCTGTCAACTTGTGATTTTTTGGCAGAGAATGTTTCCAAATTTTAATTTTTTGTCTGTTCAAAGTACAAGAAACACAGAAACATTCCAGAAAAAGTCATAGCTTATGATTAACTTTTGAAACTGTTTTACCTTGCCAGCAACAACAATCTGAAATGTGGCTGCAAAATAATCGATGTATTTCAAACATCTGCATAATTACAACAAATCATAATTTTAATGTTGATGTTGCTTGATCATTTTTTAAAACAAAACAAATGTAAATCACAAGAAGTGCAGCTCATGGGACTATACATAAAAGATTTGTCTTTGCTTCAACTAGTATCTTCAACATTTTTACCTTTGCCAAGGAGGTTGTTTTCGGGAGAGTTTGTCTGTCTGTCTGTCCGTCTGTGAACAAAATAACTCAAAAAGTAATGGATGGATTTTGATGAAATTTTCAGGAAATGTTCAGCATGGGAAAAGGAAGAACTGATTCAATTTTGGTGTTGATCCAGATCAGCGTCTGGCCGCCATGGCGAAAAATGTGATTTTTGTGAATAACTACTTAAATAAAATAGATACCATTATGAATCCAGTTGCTAATGGTATGTTTTCATGGTCAAGGAATCTAAATATTTCGATGAAATAAAGGTAGGACTAATATTTATGGTCAAAATGAAAATATGGCTGAGGACTGTGGTGCTGGCGAAGGTCTGCGCTCTCCGAGTTCTTTTCTAGTTCTGTTTATTTAATCAATGTCATCTCTTTGTTTCTATTTTGACATATGAAACAATAATGAACTTTTTTCTGATTCCAGGATTCTGGTCTTCATCCTCAGAGTTCTCTCCACAGCTTTCACCTGTCATTTTGTCCCGAGTGTAATTGTGCAGCTGCTAATGTGATCCTGACATTTACTTCAAATTGGTCTATTAGTCTGTTTGCTTCTCTAGATTTGAGCAAACTTTGAAACTTTCTGTATTATTCATTTGATGAATCATTTGTGTCAGAAAGGGCTAATCCCTGTGAGCTCACTTATACTAGATTTACCTGGTCACATTTTTGAAAGGACTTTTCTTGACCGACTTGAGCTGGAGCACTTTTTGGTTGTTTTCTGCTTTTGGCAGACATGTCTGTGCATTTATGGGGCTATAGCTGTCTGCAGTACATCTCAGAGTAAATCTTTGTTGAACTGTGTATGAACACCATTTTTTGTTCAGGATCATACAAGCTAGATTGTGTGCAATTTTAAAAACCTGCAGCAATTCCAATTGTTGTTCAGATGAAGAAATACATCAAACTGTTCATTCATCTCAAAACACTCAGTTTTAACAGTAATTTTCTTTGAGGCACCTGTTCACAATATCAGAGTGACTGACAGTCAAGGGAAAAAAACACAAAAGCACTTTATTCATGTAATGTATTGTATGTGGATAGAATCAGACAGTCTGCATATGTGTGTCATCACGTCACTGCCGGACAGAACTTAAAGCATCACCTGGACGTCACCAGAGTGAGATGCAGATCAGTAAAGCTGTACCGCTACATCAATATGCATGGAAAGTGTAAATGGGGCGTTCATATAATGGCTGGTAGCCGCTCGCGTCCAGCACGTAATAATTAAGCAGAAGCCATTTTCTGGTAATGGCACATAATTTGTCCCATCAAGATTCCTCTCAGACATTCTGTGGCTCATTGATTCTGCTCAAAGTAGAGTCCAGGCAGCGAAGATTTCCACAGAGGTAAACTGCAGTAATCAACATTTTTCTGGCTACTATAGAAAGAATTCTATAGATTAAAAAATCCCAAAATTGATTTATGGATGACTGACTTCTGAAGATTCATCCAGGGTTTGTGTCTTGGTGGTAGTTTCAGATGTTCAGGGACAGGATCTGACAAATCTGTTTAAATCTCTCTGCCTTCATTAGAGTCACATATCATCAGTTCAGTTCAGAGTAGGAGATAGAAGATTGCTGCAGTGTTTGAAATCATGCGGGATCAGAAAGCCTACAGATGCAAGACTATAAGTTGCTATAAATGACTGAGGACACTATCAAGAGGGTTTAATGGTGCACATGTCTTTCCTATTTTCAATTTGAAGCAATTGTCAGTTTTTTACAGTGCCTTATTGTAAATTTACATGTGCTACCCACATATCAGTGCTGTCTGCCCTGTGGGTTACATCCTAAGCCACGGTTACATTTTAGAGATTCTGTTGGTTTGATCCAAAGATCCTAAAGGTCAACTAGGACGCTTTTTTTTTTTTTTTCTGATATTGTGTGGATGCTTCAGTGGAATAGAACCTTAACATGAGCCTCAACATATTTCAAATTTTGTGTGTGGTCAGTTATACATTTACAAAGAGATTGGCTTGGAGTAATCCAACCAAAGTTCGGACCAAACAGTAAAATCTGCAGAGCAAATAAAATAATATCTGGTAGGTGTGTTGCTATTGAATGAATTGACTCTCCGGTTTGAATCATGTGATGACCAAAATACACCAATGTATATGCCGGGCACATATTCCATGTGATAATACATGTTCATGTTAGGTCCTGAGTAAACACTAGGGCTAACAGATACTGGGAAAAAATTGATATTCAACATTTCTTCCTTTCCCAATTTGTCTTGCAATTCTTTGGAGGGGGAGGGGGGTATTTTCCAATAGATGTTTATTATTTATTTTATAAGTAAGGTTGTGGCTAGCAATTGCTTCTTTTTGCCATTAATACAAACCATTCTGACAGTGTTTATAGTTAACTCTTCATGAACGGCACCATGTTCTTACCTCTAAGGGTGTTTTCACACCAACCATATTTACTGCGCACCAAAGAAGTTTTGGCCCAGGGTTTGGTACGTTAGTATCAATGTGAATGCAACCACTGCACTTTGGTGCACACCAAATCAGCCGGTCCGAGACATCCATGAAGGGGTAGTCTCGATCCGCTCCATCTCCCTACATTTGGTGCAGTTTCACTGGTGTGAAACAAAGTGGTCTGAACCAATCTACTTTTGATGCATTATGGGTATTGGAAGCACTGAATTTGAATCTTTTGCTTACTCAATTTGTCAATTTGTTTATTCTGGTTGAGGATTACGATGATTAACGAGGGTCCAGAAGGTCGCTGATGCCGTCTCAAACACGGTAAAAAAACAATTTGAAGGAAAATGTAGTAGAGAGCGAAATGTAAACATTGGTTGTTCGGTGTAGGAAATGGTTACCATAGTAGTCTCTTCTTCGTTCTCCTCCGTAGCAGGTTTGGTAACCAGTTACGTGCATATCGCCCCCTGCTGTTGCAAACTGAGTAAATACACAAGTGGGCCCGGGCATGGTTCGATGTTGCAAGTGTGAATGCAAGCCAGTGGAGGAGGGGGAGGGGGGCAAACCGCGCCGCAGCACGGTTCGAAACAAGTGGGCCTAATGTGAAAGTGCCCTAAAACTCTGAAAAAACAGTGGTTTCATAGTCATGACTGAAAGTTGGCTAAACAAGTCAACCATGAACTGAAATTGGCCATTTCAAATGCTCAATTAATTTATGTTGCACATAACTTAGTGACTATTGCGCATGAGCAGACTATAGTGTAAAGACAACATATTAACATAATTTGGCTTTCCAACAAATTATGCCACAATAAAAGGCTGCATCTTCACCCAGGCAGTCAACAACCAAGACGACGTGCTGGACAAGAGGGGGGAGAAAAAGCTGGATGCAGCATGTATGGAGTTGTCTGAGTGTAATTACACTAAATCCACACACGCCCCTACAGACAGCATAGCTTTACATGTATTTGTGTGAGCACAAGTAAAACTTCCTCATCATGTCTATCAAACAGTATGAGGCAGTGGGGTTACAGACTCAGCAGCCTGGAGTGTCAGCAGTTTATGTATCATACCTTAAACTGATTGAATAAACTCCAACTGAAACAGACAGCCACTGAAGCAGTGTTGCATTTGTGTGTCAGTGTGTCTTGATACACACACACTAGGCTCTGACCCAATGATAAGTAGCTCATTAAAACCACCTATGTGTTTTTGCCAAGTCCTTTCAGCTTTGGGGACATTATTCTGCCATTCACACCTCTATTGGGGAGCAGGGGGATATCGTTTACTGTCGCACAGCTCTGAGGAGCCACTTATGCGTGAAAGGCAGATGTGTTTGTACTGTAAACAAGAGAGCTGAGACAGTGAGCGCTGCAGAGCCATGCCAAGAGATCCTGTGTGTGCCAGGGGGGCTGCAATAGTCGACTTTATGGGAGAATAAGGAGGAGAACAATGGTTCACATGACTGCACTGCTGTGTATGTTTATGTATTATTTCTGACTGTAGTTTGGCAGAAGTGCATGTGAAGGCGCCACGTCAACTTACTTCCAAATCAGCTGTGTTAGTCTTTATGTAAAGCATAGCCATAGCCCCTTCGTGAAGTATATGACATTTTCTGCAAAATTTCTTCAATTTCAAGATCAGATACAGCTTTTTGAGACAGTCTTTATATCTGAAGGATGCCCTTGCCCCATTTGTCTAAAGAAAAATGTGTATTTTTCTGCATTTTCAGGCAATGACATAACATGGTCTGCACATTTCAGCTACAATCAATAATATCTTCTGTGGGAAAAGTTGGTGGCGGGCACAAATCATCTGCCTTTGTAGATCTGCTGCTAGTGAAACTTAACATTTCACTAATCCGTACAAAAGGGGAGTTTCTCCAGAAACAGAAATTGCAAATGTTACTTTTACTTTAAAAGGCAAAAACTGAAGTCTAATCGATCTTGTGTATGTTACATTTTTTACATGAGGACATACAGTATCTGTGTGTATCTATACTTTGCTTGAGATTTGCACATTGTTTGCAGAATAAGAATGCCAGCGAGGCAAACGCACAATGAACATCGGTGGTCTGCAAGCTCTGACTTTATAACATGCACACTGAATGCATCCAGGGTGAAGCCACTGTCAGTGGCCCCTCCATTTTCTTTACTTCCTGTTTTGGGTCAATCTGTTCTGATTCATGTCGGCTTTAAGCAGCTCTCACTGGGCATATACTCACCATGTGTCTCCAGTAAAACAGCAGGAAACAATGTAAGGTGGCTCCTCTATCCTAATACCTCTGTCTCTAATAGACTTTTGTCCAGTGCTTTTTCATCATAAAGAGGGAGTCATCCTCCCTCCAAAAATCCAGCAATTTTCATTTCAGTTCTGTAAACCCGTATGCCTCCTTGCTTGGCTGCTATGCCTAACGTTACTTTTTATTTATTATTTACACATGGTTAAAATAGAAGTCAATTAAAATAGTGAAAAGATAAAGTTGCTTGCATGTGCAGGTGAGGTAGAAACCCAATGTGGGCTTATTTAAAAACCTCATTCAAGAGCAAATACAAATATAGTTAGCAGAAAAAAGACATTGAGTCTGAGTAGTCAAAGAAAAGTAATCAAATGGGGTGCTGGTTTGGCAGTGTGGTTAGCAACAAGGCACGTCCCATATACATGCTTCTGCCGGCCCGGGTCCAATCCAGCCTGTGGCCGTTTTGCAAAGTGTCCCCCCTGACTTTCTCACCCCCTTTAACAAGCCTATCCACTGTCTCTATCCTATCAATAAAGGCACATAATCCCCCAAAAATACATTAAAAAAAGAAAATTAATCAAACAAAAATCAAATAACATAAATTTAACCAAAGTGACAGACTACGCTCACACAGTAAAATATTTGAACAACATGTGTTTAAAATGCTTTATAAAAGTTCCATCAAAATAGCTGGTTTAATGACATTGGTTGACAAATTTATTGGACCACCTCCCTATGAAAGCTTTGTGGCACAGCTGCCATAAATGAACAGAGCTGGTAATTTCCTAAATCACTTTTTATGTTTCTGGAATGGTAAATTCACTAGTATGAAGAAGCTCTTTGATTAAAAGGGCTTTGTAATGCAAAAATATTATTATTGTTGTTTTCCATTAGTTTTCAGTTTCACTGTTTTGAAAAAGAAAAAAAATGAAATAATTGTTAGGCAAATTATAATTTATTAATTCCGATGTTAGATTAAAGTTATTTACTTGAATTCCTGGATAAAAATTGTTTTACTGGTTAAATATTAAGCTTGATTATTTTTTGACTTCTCAAAGAAACCCAGTGAGCCAGCTCATTATAACCATTATTCAACTTTTTTTCTCAGAAATAACAATGTCTTTTGGCATAAAGCTTTCATCCCTTTATATTTTTATAAAATTTAATGAAATTGGCTGATTTTATGTGGTAAATATATAATACACCAGCAAAGAGATGTTTCTTTTTTCAAGCTTAAAATATTTGGTCTTTATGCAAGATGTTAAAAACTGACAACTTTAATAGCTTTATTTTATCATGTTTTTTCTATTTTATTTTTAGTAACTCGCATCTTCATTCATGAAAAGGTGATTTAAACATCCCAACATATTTGTGTTTAGTCATTACGAATAAGAAAACCCACCAAAAAATAATTCATTATAACATTAGAGAAGATTTGTTACAAAAAGAGAAAATAGAGGAGAATACATATTAATTCCATAATTGTCTACATTTGTTATTGTTTTTATAATGAGAATCAATATTTAAAAATATTGATTAAACCCTTTTGGGAAAATGCAGCCAATGCCGCAGTTGTTCTTATGCAGAACATCAAGATGATGAAAATAGAAAAGAGAACAGAAGCAAGAAACAAAATACACATAATTCTACAATTTTGCTTTATTTAACAGCAGGAACACTTCTGATCTATTGAGAAAAAGTCTGAATAAATTTGACTAAAGATTTGATTAAACCTTCTCAAACTATTGTGATGAAAGGTACTACTTATGTATTCAGCCCAGTGGCAGGCTCATACTTCTGCTTTATTTATTAATAAAGCAATTATTTATGACTTTTTGTTACAATTGTGTTTGAAATAACCATAAATTTCAATTAATCAGTGCTGCTCAGTGGCCCCCGAACTTCCCAGCATGCTCCTGACAGGTTGAGTCGGTCCATCATGGATAAATTTGGTTTAATTTTTGACCGCACAAGTCTGCCAGGAAACACTGTGTGTAAGAGAGTTTCTTGAGTCCTTGTTGCACATAAATCTCTTGTTTTCCTCACTTTTCTAATTGAATTCCCTGCTGCTCTTGCTAAAAGAAGTCTGTTTAGTGTAATAGAGATGGATAACTTGGCTCAGTTGGTGCAAACTTAATTGATAGTATCATCATAATGTTTCCACAGTTTGAATTCTTTGGGAGAAAATGAAGCTGGTAATGTTTCTGAGGGGTTGTGTGATTTCTTATGTGGGTTTGCAGTCACACATCAGTGTAATCTTATTAGTGTGTGTGTATATCTGTGTTGTGTATTTGAGTGGGGGGATTCCGGGGTTTGTGAGACCAAGACTGTATATTGTGCAGAAGCTTATAATAACTTTATATATAATTTTCAGTTCTGATATTTTGGCAATTTCATATCAACTGTAGGCTGAGCTGCTAGCCATTTTCTGGACTGCTTATGCCTTTTGGGTGGATGTTTTCATCCTTAGCTGACATTGGGCAAGATACAGGAAAGAGTCGCCAGTCAATCCCAGAGCCACACAGACACATCAACCATTCACACACTCATCTACGCTTACAGGCATGTGTGAATTCTCTCTTGGCAATCCAACTTCCTCCCACAGACCAAAACCATCTTAATTCGGTCAACTGGTGACTTTAAGTTGCCCTTAGGAGGAGCTTGAGTACAAATGGTAGTCTGGATCTCTATGTTGCCCTGTGATTGGCCTGCAATCAGTTCGGGGTGTATCCAGTGTCAGCTGGGATGTGCTCCAGCCCCCTGTGAGTCTGTAAGGGATAAGCGATTTGGATAATGGATGGATTATTAGTGCAGTCAGCCATGAATGAATTCACAGTAACCTTACAGTGCAGCTGTATTCATCTGATTTAATGTTTGCAAACAGGCCACACACGACCCCTTAAGGACAAGAAGTGTAAATATTGGAGGGATGGATGGATGAATCCATGAATTTCCAAATTTACTGTATTACAATTATAGTAAAGTACATCATAATTCCCTGATTAAGCTGTCAAATTTTACTTATTTACTTGCATTTGAAATTTAAGGATGTGATTTTTTTCTTAATAAGGGTGCCTGTGATGCAGTTGTGGCTGCTGGTCAGTTAAAGCTATGGTCTACGATTTGGAAGCTTTGTACATATTAATAACACCGTTTATAAGGCTGTTATGGTCCTATGGTCCTATCACAGTATAAAGACCAAAAAGAACGAAAAAAATCCATTCAGTATATCCGCTGAAAAGCTGCATACTAGCTGACCAATCAAACCTAAGAACCTGCGACTATTAATTGGTCCGTGAGTTGGTCTGTGAGTCCATCCAATCCTCGTCTCCCTCGCTACGCAGCGTCATGCCCATGGTCCCGCCTCCTCCCCTCTACCTCCGGTGAGCAGCTAGCAGCGTTAGCTACTGAACTATCATGGAGCCGGAAAAGCCTAGCGGCGAGACCGAAGCCGCCTCCCTCTCCCGCGGGGCCCAACGGAGCTCTGCCCGCGGGTTGAGGCCTGTTAGCGGGCTAACGGCTAACGAATAGCCTCAGCCGGCCGTCAGACCTTCAGCATCGACCGTTTCGCCCCTGGTTGATCAGGTAATGGCTTTGTTTACTACAGTGGGAGATGTCTGCTGAATAACTCTGGTTTGTTTGTGCCTGCACGGGCTAATAACTTGTAGGGGAGCAGGTTAGCCTGTTAGCCGCTAATCGTTTGCACTGTAAGCTGAGCTGGGGAGGACAGGCTGAGAAAGATAAATCCTCCCCCACACTCGGCTCCGCTCTGGCGGCGCCAGACCCGCATTGCCGCCGGTCCAATTGAAATGGCTACTGCTGTGTGTTACAAGGGGGATGTCTGTCGTGTTTGATACTTTCAGTTGAGCTGAGCTGTTTTTGATTGAGTTTGCTGCTGATATATTGTGCTAGTCGCTCGTAGCTCTGTCCGAGGGGGCTTTATGAGGCGGCACGAGCTGGGGGCGGGATCTTGGAACACGGAGGGGAGAGGTGAGGGAAGGAGGGGCAGGCTGCGGTTTCAAATCGTAGACCCTAGCTTTAAGGAGAGGAAGCACATTTTTTTTCCGGCCTACATCATAAATTTATTTATTCATTTAAATTTAAATTCTACCCTCCGTTCCTTTTCAAGAAAATGATCTGTGACCCTGTCGTACCAACTAGGTGTCTTTTCCAGGGATTTTACCAGTGTTCTCTCAATGGCCAGCAGAGCTGGACTGCTTAAACGGCCTTGGCCCATTGTGTTGCGGGTGTAAGACCTGAGCCACTTTAAACAGCAGAAGCTCCTCTCCAGAACAACTGAATGTGAAACTTAGAAGATGCTCCGGTGGAGGGTTATACTTCAAGATCGCTGATTGGCTCATTTCACTGTCAATCAAAAAGTGATTCGGCCTCAGACAGATCATCCAATCATCATGCAGAAGCCAAGCGTCCAGGCCAGCCCACTGCCTCATAGACCCCCAGAGACGCTGAGCCTCCGATGGGTGGGTCAAAGCCCAGCGTTTATCCAATGACTGTCCAGTTTCCACAGTGGAACAACCCACTCTACGCTTCTCCATCAAAGTCAGAAGACGCTCAGCGTCCGACTGTGTTAAAGGGCTGAGATGCTGCGGGGATGAATGAGAAGGAAGTCGCGCCAGTTACCTGTGATAAGTAGCTGATTCTGAACAAAAGATGAAGGTATTCTAGTGCATATTTAGTAAATGAAATGTACACACAGCAGTACATATCGCCACTTTTTTTGGGGACATTTTAGGGGAAGCTGAGCTTCTCTTGCAGTCTTAGAGCAATCGCCACTGCTGTGATGACATGGCTTCAAGACAGTTAATGTTTCAGCTTATGTCCAAGATGCCAGTAAATACAAGATGGTGTGCACTCATGGTATTAAGGATTATTGTTTGGCATGTTACTGCCCAAAAGTGTATCATAAACTACAAATTAGCTGCCTGCTAATCTGTGGTTGTGATGCATGTTTGCTTCCAATTTTGCTTTGTTTTACCTCCGGTTGATGCTATGACACTGCAGTGATGTGAGTTGGAAAACTGGTCTATGGTGATATCATGACTCAGTGACTTTGGTGTTGTGGACAAACATATCAGTGTTATCCATTAATATAGATGTGTGACTGATGGGGAAAGAGGGCAGAAGAGGTGGACGCGTGTTTTGTTGTGAAAAGTGAAACGATATGCACAGTCTGTGAATGTTGACTGTGTGTGTTCTGAACTCTGTATACAAGAATGTTTGTGTGGGAGACAGCACAGTGTGTGTGTGTGTAGTGTTAATGAGACTGCACACTTGCTAGTGTGTATATGTGTGTGTGTGTGTATGAGTGTACACAAATCTCATCTGCATGGCGCCGTGCCCCATTGCTTCCATTGGGGTGTGTGAGAACAAAGACTTTCCATTTCCAGCGCCGCTGTGCCTGCAGGGAAAAGCCTGATCATAATTAGCTGAATGATGAGCCTCCGCCATGCACCGCACAGCAGGCCTGTGGCTGAAGATCTACACCACCACCACCTCTCTCCCTCTCTCCTCACTTATTCTTCCTCCCTCTTTCTATTTAAGGTACTCTCTTTCGATTCATTATCTCCTGCATGCGTCTGTTGCTCATATCTACCTTCTTTCCTCCCCTCTCTAACACTTTCTCTATCTTCCTTCATCATTCTGTCTCTGAATTTAATTTCTCAGATCTGACTCACTTTATTTTTGCTCTCAGCTGTCTCGTTTTTTTTGGGTCTTTTGCTCCAACTTGCTTCTTTTCATCTCTCTCCGATGCAGACAGAAGACAAAGGGGTGGGATGAGACTGATTCAGGCTGTCAAAGATCAGACCCAGACATGGATTTGCATCTTCAAGTGTTAAAAACAAACAGTTAAAACAAAGTACTGTATCCTATTCCAGAGTGGTGTTTAGAAGATTAATGATGCTTTTCTCTGCTTAATTTAAGTTATGATGAGGTATTAGCAGTAACCTGTTGCACTAGCTATGCTTACAATCTTGAAAGTTTAGTACAGGACTTTCAGGTGGGGTTGCTGGAGGTCCATGGCTCAAGTAAATATGATTGCACGTAAAGGAACCTGGGATAACCAGGGACACAGCAGTACATGGACAATACACTACAGTAAGATTCTTTACTTTCCCTCAACAAAGCCCCTGATCCTCATATAAGAAGAGGATGCATATTACTTCCTCTTCTCCAAGAGGAGAGTTTTTTGACACAACTATAGCCACAATTACCCACAGCAGGAGTCTCCTCACCCCGACGTATTAGTTCAAAGGCTGTAATGCAGCTGTGCAAACCCCAACGACAGGGCAACATGAATGAAAGCTGTCAAAACAAAATAAACTGTGATTACATTTCGTATGTTACAATTGTTGGATCCCTATAAAGATAGATAGACAGATAGATAGATAGATAGATAGATAGATAGATAGATAGATAGATAGATAGATAGATAGATAGATAGATAGATAGATAGATACGTAGGTAGGTAGGTAGGTAGGTAGGTAGACAGACAGACAGACAGACAGACAGACAGACAGACAGACAGACAGATAGACAGACAGATAGATAGATAGATAGATAGATAGATAGATAGATAGATGGATGGATAGACACAGTTAAAAACATATGTATACACACACTGTGCTGTTATAAAGTTAGTTTATCCATATCAAGTTCTAATTAAGACTTTTTTTGGTTTACTTTCTGTTTTGTGCCGTTGCTTTAAGAAGCACAGGGACTTATACTCAGGTAGTGATGTCATGTAAGTAAAAATATTTAAATCAAGTCTAAAGAACTTGGTTCAAACAACTTTATCACTCTTTATGCTTTAATGCTCCTGCTTTATTTTGTGAAAGCAAGCAGACCTCTGACTTGATCATTTAAACAAGGCTGTAAATCACAGTTACAGCATGTTGCAAGCACCATTCTTTAAGGTTTTCCTCACTTCAACAGATAAGACACTTTCAGTTGTGCCTCCTCTCTTGATCTTATCGCTTAATTCTGTCCAGTTGTATTTCTCCACATCCTAATATGATTTGCTCTGAGTGATTGTGACTCAAGCAGCTCTGTTTTCATCCTTCCTACTTCCAGGGTGAGTGTTGCCACGTTTGGTGACGTGCTATCATGACTTAGAGATCAGATTATGTTGGGGATGATTAATGCCATCTGTTCTGAGCAATACAGTGCAGCTCTTCCTACATGATGGTTAGCAGGTAATAAAGGCTTAGACAGCTGACAGATAAAGGGATACTGTGAAATAATGTGAGGTATATTTGATTCATATTGAAATCCCTGCATCTGCAGAGCATCTGTATGACAAGACAAGTGGTGTGTCAAGTCTAAGCTGTGGATTTACAAGTGCTGCTCATTGAGTATTGGGGCTTGTTTCACATTCATCTTCTCAGACCGTTTACTACATCATTTTTTTGATTGATCAGGGTATGGCTGTGGGTTGTGTCATGTTATGTCGTGTCACATTATGATATGAATTGGGGCAAACTTTGTTAAGAGGTGGCCAAGACACAACATGCAACATCCCCGAATCCACCAAATTCCCGGAATCCACAGAGGCAGGTCTTTATATGAAAGTTCCCTTGTCCTGGTGTGTTTGACTGCTCACATTATCTCTTGGATGTCTGTTATCAATCATTTGATTAAAGGTGAATTAAAAAACGAATGAGGACAAGATGCAGCTATTTCTCCTTCCTTTTTGGAGACAGGAAGGCTACAGGAGGCTATGATAATAAGGTCTGTGCTGACTGACTGACCAAACAATGTCTAGTGAGAGAAGGGCTTGTGAATGGGCTGTCAACAAAACCATTGCATCTGCCTGTGACAAGCAGAAAACATGCAGGTAGGTGGAGTTTTTTTGTAAAGTGGTATTGAACGTTTCTCTGTGAGCTGAGAGTTTAATAAAATCTGTCATGTCCTTCTGCTCCCAAGACCTCTAACTGTTCGATTCAAGACTTTCAACATGTTGGGCTACAAAAATGTCCCATTTCAGTAATCTATAATCACTGGCCCATCTGGGAAAGTGCCCATGGAAGGTGTTTGGGGAGGGCAGCACCTCTCAGAAGCATATTGTATGACATTGTTCCATCAATCACGTTCATTACGGGCCAACCATTTAATGTAGTGGGTGGACACTATTGCTCTACAGATCGGGAGCCACTTTATAAAATAAACTCTAGTCAAAACATGTCAGAGATGGAGCAAAAATATCCTTAATTTAGAGTTTGTATTGTTACTCTTTGTTTTTCATTTAATAAAGAAATGTGGTAAAGATCTGAAAAGCTGCCACTTTTTCAGATCAGCACAAATCTCTGTACAAGCAGTCACCTCCTGCTGTCGTCTCTCTACTAGCGCCCACCTTGTCCTCCTCTAAAGGACTCTGATTGGGCCGTCCCACTTTGGGCAGATCACAAGTGTTGTAGATTGGAGCTTAACAAAGTGGATCTGTCTGATTACTGAATCAGGCACTGGATCCAGCTTTATCTTGGTAAAAAGATAAAGTATTTAGGAACTGTGTGTTAGCTATTTACTTATATGAAAAGTACAGACCACACTCACTAGTCTATGTGTGTGTCAATATGTTGCATATTTGCCAGAGGGGTCTGGTGGACCACCCAGCACAATGTCCTGTCAGGTGGCTCATGTGCGACTCACTTTCTGTACTAGCCTACTCATCACACCTCTCTCTCGCTTCCTCTTTCCTTCTCTCTCTCTCTCTTTTTCTTTTGCTGTCTGTGTACCACAACAGTCCAGGCAGATGGCAGCCCCTCGGCCCGCCATGCCAGGAAAAGCATGTGAATTAAAGGTTATACCCAGCAGGTTTGAAGAGCTGCCAGCACCGTCGCCGTGCGGCAGAAGGAGGGGGATGCAGGGGGAGCCTGGGCCCACCTGCCTCCCAGGCTCGGGGACATCTGGCTTGGGTTTTGTGGAATGATGAGCGCACTGCCGCCAACCGCCAACCACCATTACCGCTAGCGTCTCAACGCCGAAAGGAGAAGCCGTCATCTGTTCGGGTTTTCAGCCTTAGCAAATGAGTGTGTGTCTGTCTGCTGGTTGCTGTGTGATTGCATGTGTTCATTTTAGTGCGTGTAGAAGACTGAGGGTTGAGTTCTGAATATGGCTCATTGGATTCTGAAGTAAGTGCTTATAATGAAAGGGGGAAGTGTGTAAAATGCTGTCTCAGCAGAACAGGATTGAAACATTGTGTCAGTCTTTATCAGTGTTTTCTTTCCCCTATAATTTTGGTTCCTAAATTAAAACTTTAGACAGAAATTAAGCCTGAAAACTGTCTGGGGAAAAAGTTCACTTCCTAATAAGTCAAGGCTAGTGCAAGTGGAAAATGGGTCCTGCAGTCATGTTATTTGAAACATAACTTATTTCTTCACTTTAAAAGGAGTGCTTTAGGGGTGTGATGGTGCATGTTTTCATACTGTAGTGTTTCATTGCTTGCCATTTGGTTTACATATGCAACAAATACATGCAAATGTAGAACGATACTTAAAGGTGCAGTATGCAGTTTAATTTTGTGTTACTGGCCAAAAAATATGATTACCAATCAATATTTTGTTACTAAAGCCACATAAGAAATCAATGGACATCTGTGCCCCTCCTTGCTTTGTATTAGCCATTAGAAAATCTAGCAAGGGACACCCACTTTTCAGCTTTACAGGGCTCATTTTAGGGGCGTTCTTATAGAGCGGTAGGGATGACATATTTTTATAGGTCAACACAAAAGTTCCTGTCTGATACCCCTAACAATATAGAACACCAACCACTGTGATTCCATCTCCAAAATATAAAATACATCTGATACAGGAGATGTTGCAGTTATATACTGGAGACTTTCAGCTCTTCTGTATTTTTTTATTATCATCATCATTATTATGGGTTAGAGGATAATGCTCAGTCACAAATATGAAAGCATTGTAAAGGTAATCCTTAACAGAGCAAATCTGCCTCTGGTTGTGTATCCGAAGGAGCTACACTGGATTTTCCTCCATTTAATGAGGCAGTAATGCTTAGTCAAAATGTCAGTATAAACAAAGCTTAAAATGGTTAATGGTGTAGACCACAAGTAGTAGAACTGTAAGCAACAAGTTAATTTCTCAAATCTCCCTTGGCATGTCGTCTCTATTCCTCCATGTGTGTGCTTGTGTCAGGTTCAAGTGTATTAAAAATAGGAGAGTGCTGTAGATTTTCAAAGTGAAAAAAGTCTTTAAGATCTAATTAACAATGGCATAAATGTACATATTGACATCAATGAACATGAAAAGAAACTGCATTTTCCTTGAATCAAGTCTTCATAGAATAAAATCAATCAAAAAGAGCAATGTAATACAATTTAATATAAAGGTTAGCTCTACTTTAACTTTACATTTTGAACCAGACTCTTCAAATCACAACCTGAAAAATACTGTCTGTGGTTGCCAGGTCCATGGAAACGTTGCCAGGTCAGTCAGTGTGTAGACATTGACTGAAACAGACATGTCAGTGGAGAAGGCTTAACAACACAGCCTGTCTCAGATCTGCCCTTAATTCCTTCCCAATATGTTTCCCCTTGTTTGCTTTAGCTCGAAGCAGAGTGAAACGTTAGGACCCCGAGTAGCTTCGCAGATGTTGCAGCATATTTCTGGAGCAGGCAGCACACAAAGGCTTTATCAGGGAGCGAGACACATTACATCCACCTCGGGGAGTCTCTGACAGCAGTGATTAAAGGTGCTTTATACCAAATGGCCATTGCTTTGTGAGGTTTATAAAATACACAGTATTGGATAACAATTAAGGGTCATTGTTGCTGTGGATAATAAAGTCATAAAAAAGCAGTTTGGCTATCCATTATGGCTGACAATACACTTGTAACTCTGAGAGGAGAGGACTATGCGTTTGATGGGTTTATTCTTTCTGAGACAGGTCCCAAACAACACCAAAGACACTCTTTAAAACAAGTAAAAATGTATTTTATTTCAATCATTTTGACTTTTTTATGAGGGTCACATTTGAATTTGAATGTGGACAATGTAACAGATATAAGGCAGTATTGATAAATAACACAGCTATCAAAGAGAAAATGTAAATGAGCCCCTGTAAACATTACTTTTCAAAAAGGTCATTTTACAGCTCTGTAACACTAAGTCGAATAGAACAGCTTCCAAACTTTCTTTAAGGTAGTTGTTAATGTTAAGTACTTGTGACTCAAATGTCACTCAGCAGATGTGCACTGTCTATAATGTGGAGTATGTAGAATACGTCAACATACTTGCTAAGTTAAGTTAAACTTTTGGGCGTAAATCAGCATAATAGAATGGTGAAAGAATTACCCCTGAAACACCAAGGTCAGTTAGCATTGGAGCACCTCCATTCCTCACATCTTAAGATATTAAATGTTCTTTTTTTTTGTTTTGATAAACAGCTGAAACAAGGTCCATGAAGAACACATTTGAACTAAATTTAACTTTTTCATTTTGCAACATATTCATCCGACATTGCCTTACTTTTGGGTTTGAAAATACAATTGAGTTTTAAAAGGAGAACAACTAACAAACTGCTCACAAAAACCATCAAATTGACATTAATGCAGTCATTTCTGACCATTTTTCACAAATAATATGCATTCACAATTCGCACAGCATTGGACACCAACTATATGATGTTATATGTTATACTTTGGGAGTTTAGCTGCTGCTTCCATTTCTAAATGCATTCTTGTTAAAAGCTTTATACTCTCTGGAATGTTTGAGCTTTAAAATTTGTGAAAGTTCAGTTTTTTCATGAAGATTTGCATGTTGAACAAAACATTCAAGTTTCATATAAACTTCTATTCGCCACAGATCTTATTGTCGGCAATTACCCAAGAACACACTGAAATAATCAACGACTTTTAATTGAGGGATAGGTTAACTTCCTAGTTGGCCTATAAAGATACTCAATTTCTGCACCGACCTATAAAAACACTAACTTTGAAAACAGACATGTACAGGCAATTTTGAACAGTGTCCCATCTCCTATTTTGGAGAAGGCAGAATAATGTGAATTTTGGCTTCTCTCTCAAGTTGTGTTCAAACCAAATGAGTATCAGCTTTTCGCATGATAAAAGTACTTTTAAAGTCATCCTTCTCACATGTAATGTGAATTTCGGCTCTATTGTCCTTTTGCCAAAGTTGAAAATATTCATCTTCCACAAAAAACTTTTCTTGGCCATATAACTTTTTTTTTTCAAGTTTTCAAGAACATGATAAATGCTGATTGTAGAAACACCCATCATGGTCAAACATGGATTTAGAAGATGGAAACACATGTAGTTGTGGCTAGGAGACAGGCCTGTCCACTTCTGTTGTTACTTTCAAATGTGATGGGCAACAATTCCCCTAAGTGAATGAGCAAGGCACACAGCTTGTTTATGTTTGGGTTGAAAACAGCTTCAGGGCTGGCTTTTACCATGTCTATTTTATTGGAAGGTAAATGGGCCTGAAAGACCTCAGAATGCTGTAAATGACCAATCAGAGTCAGAGACCACTAAAATCAAGCTGTAAAACACCACATTGGCTATGTCTAAATAATCAAATCAATACCTAATCGGAGAATCAAAGAAAAAACAATAGCAACATGTTGTTTAGGGGTGTCTTGGTGAGACAAGTTTTCATGGCGTTATCCCTTTAAAAACACACATGACTTGTATTTGACCTCTCCTGTCTACAGGTCAAAACCATCAGTGATGTCAGAGGAAAACCAGATGCCTGCTTAAGGTGTTAATGACCACTCAGCCACAAACTCAACATAGAGTGTGTCTGTGTGGGGGGGTGTGTATGTGTGTGTGTATCTGCCCTGCTGGAGAACGAACAACACAGAGGAACTCTGATGAGGTGGGAGTGTGTGTTTTCATTGTTGCTAATGTGTTAATGTGCTTATCTGATTTAATAGACTTGGATGCTTGCACAACATGGTTGTGTTCCCTTTATTTTTTCACACCAAAAGTCCCTTCACACACTCAAACACACATTCACACACACTTACTGAGCAGCTCCTAATGTCTGGCTCTCGAGACACAGAGCTGGACTCCCTCCCTCCCTGCCAGCTGCCAGCTCCTGACCCCATGATACATCCTCCTCCACATGGCCCACACAGCTGCTGCAGAGCCCACATGTAGGCCACACATTCACACACATACAAACACACACACGGGCATAGGAGCGTGGGGAGATACGGACACAAATGTTGTTTTTTTAAACTGGCAAAAAGACAGGGACACATATAAGGTATGCCAACTGAACAAACTTGAATGTTAGACGATTTTCATGCATGGACTCGTCTTTAAATCTACAGAACACACTTCAACCCAAAATTTCAACTGAGGTGTATCTTATCTGGAATTTTCATAAAAACACCTTTCAATAGTCATGGACAGGGCAGAGACGACAGAGGGATGAGATGAGCCAACTCACTCCTTCATGCTCTTCTATCAGCACAAACTGCTTACAGGCTGTTGCCTTTGCAGATTTGATAATTTACCATAGTTTTATAACCACTCAAGGTAGACTCATTACCTGCTCGCTTGGGTTTAAATTAAAGGTATATTTGTGCCAGTTGGCCAGAAGTGGGGGAAAAGAATACAGCTTTCTGGGGCTACAAATCATGGAGAGGCCCATGAAGATTGGTAAACACAAAATGTGTGGTTCATGTAAGAAATTAAGATTATGTGTTTCGATCCAAAGTACATTCCGTTGTTTTTAAATATAAGATTTTCCTCCTTAAATGATACAATTTATAACTAGGTAATTAATCAAAATGTTTTAACAATTACAATGACTGCCTTCCACAAATAAGAAAACTGAATATTCAATATTAAAGATTGTGTTGATTGTTTTACCTTTCTTGCACCTATTGATTATTATGTGCAAGATTATTAGGTTATTTCAATTTTTTATATGTATTCAGTTGTAGCTTGATCCTATATGTTCAAAATTGAAGTGTATGTAGTTCAATGTTTGCATATCATGAATGAGAAACTGGGTGTATAGTCATAATCTCAATATCAGTCAAAGGGGTGCAACGAAATGGTCAACTCGCGAAATGATACGAAATATGAAACAGGGCTCATGATACACAATACTCACAATACAAAATAAAGATTACGGAAAATCTCCACGGTAGGAAGTTGTGCAAAAATCTCATTTTCTTTATTTTCTTTCTAATGCAGACAAACATAAAAATTGTATTGCTGCATCAGTACAAAATAAATGCTCTTTGGAAAAAAAACAAAATTGTAGTTTTTTTCCCCTTATTTACACTACAGTGCAAATACAAACACAATCTCAATAAAAAGTGTTTTGTTGTTGTAACAATCAGGATAACTACATTCTTGAATGAAAAGGTAAACAAATAGCAGTCCTCAGAGCTGCAGTTTAGACCTATAAATGTTTGAACTGTGAACTTTAATATTTAGCCTATAACAGCACATACTTCTGATCTTCAAGTATGATCAAATTCTGTCAACTCAACAGAGGATGCAAATAATATTTTTTATGCAGACTTACACAAACATACAGTTGCTGCCTGCCTCCAGCTCAAAGTAGTTGGTAGTTGTACTTGCCGCAGTATACGGCAAACTTTAGCGGCATATTTTGCACACGATTGTTGCTTTGTCCGCAATCTTCTCACCGTTCTCTCGTCTTTTACATGGGAAGCCAAAATAGGTCCACACACATGTAGGCCACACATTCCTGCACACACACACACACACGGGCATAGGGTGGGAGAGATACACACAAATGTAAACAACCACAGTTGACCAAAGTGCTGTACAGCTTAAAACACAAAGTACTGTATATAATAAGTATACTTTTGACCTTATCAAACAATCCTGACAGAATCCTTTTTTGTGACATTACTCTTGTAGGTGGGGCCATAGACCTTGCTTTTAATTGAAGACAGGCCCAAAGGGCACATGTTAGGTAGCTCAAATGCGAACACTACCTATCCAACATGCATTATTATGGGCTTAAACTGTTGGCAAAACAGTGGTATGATGTCACACTGGCAGAAGGAGGTCATTGTTGAACACTGTAGTGACAAGAGCAGGCTTCACTTACATAACCTTCAACCAGGTTAGTATAAAATTTTCAGACCATCTTCACACCTACAGTTCGATAGAATCATTTAGTTTTTTCTTTCATTTTGCACTTGTGTTGGTTTTCTTTTACACAGGTCTTGTTCTGCCTGACAAAGTGCCTTCAGATGTTGCTTCATACAGCCACCCACTAGTTGACGAAATGACTGCAGTCTTTGTTCCTGCCATTCAGTCACATTGATCCAAAAATACAAAACGAGTAATGTCCTTGTTTAGCACTCAGTCAATGTGCGAGTACCACCTGATGCAGCCTAATTTCAGCTTTATTTTATGGAACTTGCATATTGACTAGAGCAGTGTAAAACCATATTCCACAGGAGTTTGTTTGTAGTTTGTAGCAATGCTAACATTAACCATTTTCTGCTTGATATTGCCAGTTTTGGCCAATTTCATTCCACAATGGACTGTTGACTTTTTGGTTTGCTTCCCTTGTTTGGCTTGGTTGGTTTTCACTCCCATCACAAACTGGATTCTGATCCACCTGGAAGAGAACCGAGACCTCTATTCTGGTGAACAGATTGCAGTTCTTTGATAACAGTTTTGGTCGGCAACAAAAGTGTTCAGTGTGAAAGCACTTTTGTAACTCTGTCAAGCTCCACCCATCCAGGTATTATCCCCACCGGATTTCTAACGCATCTTAAACTGCCCACTTTTCCTGCTCTTTTTTCATTTGGCCAGGCTGCAATGCAGAGAGCAGCATCCAGGACACAACGCTATTATTCCACTGGTTCTGTTAAAGTGCTCTCACAACTCTCCTGTGTACATTCGACCAACCTCTGTTTAGATCTATCTGTAGTGTAATACTTTTTTTTATGAGAATATGACAAATGGTTGGACTCTGGGTTGATGGGAATAGCATAAGAGAGGGATTTGTGGTGGATGATTGATTCTAAAGGGACACTGGGTTATGGAAAGTGTTTGGGTGTATCATGTTGTCAGAAGCTTGTCAGAGCTTTTCATTATTTCTGCAGAACTCAAATGTATAACAGTCAAAAGTTTCACAGAATAGCAAAGAAAAACTGAATACTGATACAGTATCAATGGATATGCGGTCAAATAATTTAGCCCAAGGCGATTTAAAGGTAATTGCTTTTGACTTTAATTTCATTCCAGCATACCTGACCCTGCCGGAGGGTTTGTTTGTTCTCTCTGCCAACACACTCACCCACACACAACACTCCATCAACACTTCACCCATGACGGCAAACAGCCTGTAAATAGCACCCATGGCGCTGTGCTGTCTGTTGCCATCATCAGTGGATGTCACCCTTAAGTGGCAATGCCAAGTTTGTCAGCAAGGCCTTTTTACCCCATAAATCCCATTTATAGAGTGTATAAAGGTTGGATTAATCCATGTTCATGGTGAAAGTAGGAACTGTATCACATTGCTGATTTATTGCTATCCCTTTTTTACTTCTCCAGCCTTGACTCAGCTGGCTCAAATTAAAGTTTTAGCCCAAGGACATTGAAGCAAATACTGCAAGTTTGGCCTCCAGTCCAAAAGTTTAAGGAATGGAACAAGTACTTTTCACATTTAAAGGCTTACAATTGAATCAAATGTTCTCCTTGTCCATTTTTTTAATCTAATAGTGCTTTTCCTTAGACCAAACTACACCTCAGGTAAAATTTTGATGTAAATCCATCGTAGTTTTTGTGGTATCTTGCTAAAAGACAAACAGCCAAAAAACCACACAAACAGACCCTGGTGAAAACATAAACTCCTTGGTGAAGGTAACAAAGGCTGAAACAGAGGTGACAGAGCTGCCCAAAAGAGGGGCGGTCCAAATATAGATGGTATGCATTGGATATTAGCACACTTTTATCATTTTTAACATCCTCTGAAAATGTCATCAAAATCAAACATGAACTTTTACAGTTATCTTGCTTAGTGGCAAACAAACCAATAAACATGAATACATGCATGTGCCTTCTTTGTGGCAGTAAAATGCATATTTCTTAACCACAGGAAAATTGTATGCAGATTTTTTTTGGTTGGTTGGATGGGTGGTGGGGTGTGTGGGGTACTCCTAAGTAGTAGCCAATGAAATGAGTCTGCTACAGCTGATATAGTTTTTCAAAGCTGAGAGCTTAAGGGAAAGACATTTTTGTGTAATCTAAGGTAGATTGTCATTTTGAAAGAACTGATGAATATTTGTGCAGCATTTCAACAGTTTCAAGTTTTAAGACTACATCCATCCCTACAACCATAGATCAGCAGAACAGTGCACCCTCATATTGCTGCTGCTCCTGGCAAAGTTATTAAAAATGTGAAACCTCACCTCAACTTTAGAGCACTGATGTGGATATTAATACCACTCACAGACTGGAGTTGCCTCATCTGAACACAAGAACTCAAAGGCACAAGCAGAGGAGCTAAAACAGAGAAAAACAGCTTGATGTCTTGAAACTAGTCTTGCACAATATAAAAATAATGCTATTTTTAAATGCATAGTGAACCATAGACACTGTGATGAACCATCCAACATTTCACTGGGAATAGCTGCATCCCTTGTGAAAACACACCATAGCCAAGGAGCTCACCCCAGAGGGATGTTTCAGCAGCAAGTAACCATGAGCTAGAGAGCTGTGGACGAGTGCTCAAAAACATCTGAAAAAAACATATATATCTCAACATTGTTTGGCTGTTTTAGGCCTTGAAAATGTATTTCACGGTTTGTAACCTTGGTTGGTTCTCCTTCAGTTGTCCCTGCTAAAACACTACATTATTATAGCCTTAGACACATCACCTCTTGAGTAAGTGTGGCCATCTCTTTCCCCCTCCAGCATGTGGCAAGACTAACATTTGAAGTGGAATTGGTTGAGACTTAGAAAAAAAAGAGTTGTTTGGATCATTCTATCAAAAAGAGGACACTAGGTCATATTTTTATACCATCCTTGTACATAAATATGTTTTAGGACACTTGTGCCACTTGGAACTGATTATTGAACAAGGTACAATTTCAGTCTGTTTAATATACGTACATACATATTTTCCTTAAGCCTAGTTTGAGTCAGAGTTACACAATAATATAGCAACATCATGTTAACACAGTGGAGCTGAGAGAAAATGAATATTACCCCTTTCGAACTGGCCAAAAAACTGTTCAAACACGCGAACAATCGGCTCCTGTCGGCAGTGAGAAAGACTCTCATCAGCATTCAGATCAACATCAACTGAAAGCGACGTGAGTATTTATCAGCTCGCCTCCGATCAGCTCCAAGTGGAAAGTCACACCTGGGTGATAAATTAATTTACAGAATGACGTTGGTTTAATGTACCTATGGCAGAATATCGTGCCTATCTCCTCGGTCTGTAACTTCTGCGACCCTCAGCACCATATTCCATCTGAGATATCATCAGCGCTCGAGTTTCGTTCAGTTTGCACTTAGTTTGTACTTTTTAAAGAGGAACACAAGTACAAAATACAGAAAACAGTTGATCACCAAGATGCCTTCCATGCTCCTTTCCATTGTTTGCATGGCCGTATTTTGTCGCGCTGATGATACCATTATGTGATGACATCAGCCTGGCACATCAGAAAGAAAAAAAAAACCCTTGCAGGTCATCTGCTGGCGATTAGACCTGGTTTTGCTGACAATAGGAAAGGAGTCACGTGCCGATTGTTATATGTTGGTTGACTTGTATTTAAAATACCCACATTTACATGCAAATTTCAGTAGGAAAGAAGCTTTGGCCACGTATATGCTCTATGTTTATGGGGTTTTGTTTTTGTGCTTTACTATGATGTCTCACGTCTTACGTCTTCTCCCGCTTATCCGTGGTCGGGTCGCGGGGGCAGCAGCCTATGCAGGGAAGCCCAGACTTCCCTCTCCCCAGCCACCACGTCCAGCTCATCCCGGGGGATCCCAAGGCGTTCCCAGGCCAGCTGAGAGACATAGTCTCTCCAGCGTGTCCTGGGTCTACCCCCGGGGCCGCCTTCCGGTGGGACGTGCCCGGAACACCTCACCAGGGAGGCGTCCAGGAGGCATCTGGACCAGATGCCCGAGCCACCTCATCTGGCTCCTCTCAACGCGTAGGAGCAGTGGCTCTACTCCGAGCTCCTCCTGAATGACTGAGCTTCTCACCCTATCTCTGAGGGAGAGCCCAGCCACCCTGCAAAGGAAGCCCATTTCGGCCGCTTGTACTCGCGATCTTGTTTTCTCGGTCACGACCCAGAGCTCATGACCATATATGAGGATAGGGGTGAAGATCGACCGGTAAATCGAGAGCTTTGCCTTTCGGCTCAGTTCCCTTTTTACCACGACAGACCGGTGCAGAGCCCGCATTACTGCTGACGCCACACCGATCCACCCTTCCTCCGCTCGTGAACAAGACCCCGAGGTACTTAAACTCCTCCACTTGGGGCAGAATCTCTTCCCCAACCCGGAGAGAGCACTCCACCCTCTTCCGGGTTTTTGTGCTTTACTATGATGTATTTTCACTTTTTTATGTGTAATAGCCCTTTGTAAACCTCTGTTTTTAAAGTGCTGTGTAAATAAAGGTATTATTATTATTATTGTTATTATTATTATTATTATTATTATTATTATTATTATTATTATTGTTATTATTATTATTATGTTTTTCCCGGCCCTGACAATCATGGGGGCATGATCCGATATCTCAAGAATGCTTTAAGAGATTTTTGTCAAACTTTGTGCAAAAATGGAGGCAGAAAACCACTCCGCAGTTTTCTTTCTCCCCTTTAATCATAGGGGGCATATTTGTTCTGTACACTGTGGGGCTTGAATCATGGCTTAAAGAAAGGGAGTGTGTTTGGTTGTGAAGAAGGGCAGCCCGAGGCCAAGTTATCAGCACCAGCCGGCTCCCCACTCGTAGCGGGCCTGGTGGGCGTCAGCATGGTGCCAGAGCGCTCACATGATGAAAACCAGAGCGAGTCTGGAGCTGAAAGGTAAAGCCCTCGTGGGATGAAGGGATGGAGACAGAAGATATACAGTGTGGTGTATTGGAGAGCGGTGTGTTGGAATGGATACAAAGCGATAGCTACAGTAGTAGGAAATACGGGAAGCGAAGTGATAAACATTCAACAACTTGGAGTGGAGCGGAGTGGAGTTAGTTGGGATGGATTTGGGCAGCTTACAGCGAGACTCAGAAAATCTTTTATCTGTGTGTGTGTAATGGAAACAGGAGAACTGATGGATCATGTCAGTGCTTGAAAGACATCATTACAGCTTGCACACACATTTCATCGCAGTACTTGTCACATGAATTTGATCTCTTACTTGTTTGAGCTCCTAAGAAGAATAACATCTTGAGCCTTGAAGAGTATGTTTTGCAGGTTCAGCAGAATTTTCAGTTTTCCCTCATCTGAATCCAGCCACTCCAAGAACTGAGACATGCAGTTTCTCTATTGACTGGCAGTATATCCATCCAAATTCATGACAGTGTTGGTGCATATTTGAAGTTGCAATCAAACCTTGGATCACAGCTTGAATCTTCAAATGCTAAAGGACAGATTTTTTGCATGTAAATAACACTGCTGGACCACAGATAGGTGTGTGCTGGACTTGTAAGCAGGGGACAGTGTGTGACAGAGTGCAGGTGTATTTAGGCGGCTGCTGGCTATCAGGCAAAGAGGTGGTGCAGACACGCAGCACTGACAGGGAGGCCGGGACGACAAAGTGTTGTTGATAAGGAATGGAGACAGAGGATCACATGAGGGACGGCTGGTTTGGAGCCCTCTTTCACTGAATAAACAGAAGCTGGAGACACATACACATTTACACAATCTGACACACCTACTCTAACACACGCATAAAGACAGACCTAGGACTTAGTAGTGATGAAAGACATTGTGCCGTATGTGTATTGTGCTGTGCAATTTAAAATACAAATGTATACACAGATCTAGCAGTGTGTGCAAGGACCCAAGGAAGTTTAAAAATTATTTGTAATTGTGTGCAAAGATTGACAATATGAATAGATCTGCAAATCATAGGATTAACTTGTAAGCATATACTTTATTAAAAAGGACATCCTCTAAACTGACCGGTTGCTTACATGCACCTTTGCTGCAGATCTACTCTGCAAAATCTGCAAAAGTGTACACAGCTCACAGTCTGAAAGTGGAATGCTGTTTTTATGCTGTTTTTTAGTGGTCAAAACATAGTTTTTTGCAGCTTTTTGTGATGTTAATTCTTTTTCTTATTTAACATATAGCCAGACATTTCAAAGATTTGATAGCCAATCACTCTAGAGTAAAACCAAAAGCATTATATAGAGAAGTAATGTACGTATGGTTTGCTGCAATAGGCTTGTAAACCACCAGTTAGAGTTTCGCAGTTGCTAGGTTAACTCACTGGACATACTACTGACAATAGTTAGCTCTTTTCATGTTCACCAGATAGCAGGCTAGAATTTCTATCCTGACATATTTCAGGAAAACTTCAGGGCATTTCATTACTCTAATTCCAATGAAATTCATGCAATCATGGCGTGGCATGCAAATGAGCATGAAAGAGCAGAAAGTGTTAGTTGATATTGATTGGCAACTAACATACACCCTACAACCATCAGTGAGTGATTGTAAGAGTGAATAGGTGTGAATGGGTAGGGGTGACCTGCAGTGTAAAGCTGCTTTGAGTACTCAAAGACTAGTAAAGTGCTATAAGCTCAAGTCCATTTTCCGTTTTACCATTTATATGTGACTTTCAGGTTTTCCAGCATTAGCCTTTACCTTACCTGTTGCATTATAACAGTGGTTCCCAAACTTTTCACAGCCTGTACCCCTTAAGACACTTGACCTCCAGCCATGTACCCCCTACTCTCAGACACTTAGAGCTAGAAAAAGAAATGTGTCTGTAAGCCTGCCGCCACCCCCACCTCCAACTTTTAACATACAAAACATACAAATAAAATCTCTTAAAGTGAATTATTTCTCACTTACGGAAGAGTATAAGGGCAATGTTAGAAGGAAAAAATGATTTTGGCGAAGTCAAGATTAATAATAGTCGAAATGTCAAGAAAATTAGGTATGTCACGACATGTTGCGAATACAGTTGATATACATCGTATGTCAACTTAGTTCTCCACTTTCCACTTTTTCTCAACATTTTAACCTTATTCTTATCGTTTGGACTTTTATCTCAAAATTATGACTTTATTTTTGTAATTTTGACTTTAATCTCGACCTGCCATAACAAAAAAAAATCCATCTAAAATGGTCCTTATACTCTTCCGTCCTCACTAAATAGATTTATTTACCAGCAATTTCAGTGGGCAACACCACTTTACTTTTGAAAATAGAAATTTACATTTATGGAACGTATTCATTAATGAATTTGAAACTGCATAGAACAAACTCAGTACAAGTTAATTGAGAAGGCTGTCTTACTGAACTTATGTTAATCTAAGAATCTCATACAATTTGAAACAGATTTCCTTCTCCAAGATGCCTCACAAATCTGGCCTCCAGCCTTTCTGCTTACACTTTAGGCCTTTATCAAATCTCACAATGCAAACATTTGCCTGTTTGAAGTCTAACTACTGAAACAATTGGTTGAAATCTGACAGGTATTCGCGTACCCCCCCATGTAATTTTGCGTACCCCTGGGGGTACACGTACCCCAGTTTGGGAATCACTGCATTATAAAATACTGGTCTCAAAAATGAATTATTTAAGAAAAAATCAATAGGTTTACATTTACATCTTATCAACATCAGTTTGCTTGTGCAGGGGCTCATTGTAATGTTTTCAGTAGCTCACGTTGGTGAAGCAAATTCTTGTTTGGAGGACATCCAGGTCATGTTTTCTCATTTTGCTGAAGTGTTTTTTTTTTTTTTTTAAAGTATAAACAGCATATTGGTAGCCCTTCTATTATTATGAATTTGAGTGCATGAGTGTGTCTTTGCAAGTATTTGTGTGTCTCTTGGGATGCATCTGGCTTATGCGAGGACAAACTGCTAAAACCAAACTGTTGAGGAAAACAGCAACAGCGAAACCACATTTTATTGTGTGAAATACAACTTCAGGGATGCTGTGCTCAACGTGCAAACATTTTGTGAATGGAAGAGGCCCCTTGAGCATTTTTATTCTTCTTGGCATGCAGAAAGTTAACATCTCAATATTTCTGTTGTTGATACTATATTTCTGGTGTTGATACTAATGCAATACAGTGCTCTCTGTTTTGAGAGGATAGGCTTTTACTTTGTGCTATATGTTAATGGAAACTGACAATGATGACATGATGTTTAAATATGGGACCACTGCATGGAAAATCAAATCAGCCCTTCAAAGAGCTGAGGGCTTTTACTGAGAAAACACTGCAATGACCATCAGAACTAGAACCCGTCTGTGGAAAAAGATGGTGGGAAATTTGCCAGAGTCTGCAATCTAGCTGAGGTGTTTTACAGTCAAGTGAAGGATGTGTTTTAACCTGACAAAAGTCCAAAATGAACATAGTAACTCACATGCATTTCCTTTAGTCTCAGTCTTGTATTTGTATTTGAGGCAGTGAATGGGAAACCCAGCGAGACAAAGCATTGAGAGGTGAAAAGTGCAGCATAGATTTTTTTGGAAGAAAGAAAACAATAAAACAGGTGTCGATGAGGGTTCAAGCTAAACTAACAGACAAGCAAACTGACTTGATTAGCTTGGCCATTGTGTCTAAGTCCACACTAGGCAGTCAGATTCACGCACAATTATTGTGGCCCAAAAAACATCTTGATCAACATATCACTGCAATATTTGTGTATGGTAAAAAATAATATTTAGCTTTATGATTGTGTTTGCCTGGCAAAATTCCCTGTAAAGGAATCAAAGTAAGGTGGAGAAATAATCTGCAAACAAAACAACACAAAAAATGTCCAGGCAATAAAATGCTCCTCTATCGTGTATTTAGGGAACACATTAAAACTTGCTCCTAAACATGCCTAAGATACATGACCCAACTCATGACCATGTATCAAATAACAGAAATATATTGGTAGGTAGCTAGCCAAAACTGTGAATATGTTGTCACTGCAACTGAAAGTGTGGTTTCTTGTCTCCCAAGTTGCGTGAAGCTAACCTTTTGGTACAGCTGGACCCGCCTGTCGCATGTCTGTAATCAGGTAGATCCATCTTGCCAAGCTCTTATTCATAATGATTCTGTGTGACCCAAACCTGCACAGCACCCTATAGAGCTGGAAGAGGTGCTTTTGAAAGAACTTGACGGAAAGGAGATTATCACTCAAATCCCAACATGTTTTGGTGAGAATTTGTTCTACAAAGTGAGTCACATTTTGTGTTTTACACTGTGGCAGTTATCTGCACATTATCTGAATGGCCTGTGATGAATGTGATGGAACGATCATCCAATCAACTACTGAATAAGCTTTTGTCATGTTCTGCCTATTCCAAAACATTGTCTCTTCCAGAGAAGTATATTGAACTGGTGTGTCGGATTAGTGTTAAACTGCTATCAAAATTCTAAGCGTATAGTTGGTCAATGTAAAGGCATTAAGCCATAACTACATATTAGGAATGTTATTGTGAAACATTTATAGTCATCATTGACTGAGCTTTACATGCAGCTGACTGAGATTCGTTTTTTTTAGATGCTACTCATGTGCACATTCAGACAACTGGATGTCTGCTTTTCTGTGCTGTGCTCAAATTCTTATGCTTAGACCTTTTCCTTCCACCACAGCCTTCTGTAAGCTATAGAAAGACTTGATGCAGGAATAGTCTCCCATCAATGGGAGGTGAAATTTCACCAAATGACATTGTCAAAGGACATTTTTTAAACAGGCAATTTATGTACACATTTTCTGAAAGTTGGAGCAAGCAGTGAAGGGAAAGGGGTGGGGCCATGGACACAATTTTTTGCACAAAACTACCGAAGAGCAATTTGCATAATATGAAACTTTGGAATGCATAGTTAAATTGTTCTGAGAGCTACTGAAATGGGAACATAAATTGCTGTGGCTCTGGATTAAGTGTCGATGTATTCCACCAAGTCGCTCTGTTACGCTACATTTTTACCCTTGCAGAGGAGAGAGCACACGCTGTGTGGTAAATACCTTTCAGTGTAAATATAACCAGAGCTTTATAAGGTGTGTGTGTAGATGTCATTTTCTTTTTAGCTGCCAGAAGGAAACAGGCTGAAGATGGGACTCAAACTGAGCCATCTGTGTCACCAATCACTCAGTTCTTCTGCATTTACTTACCACTGTGACTGGATGGTTAAATTATCCCCCTTTCATTTAGCTATTAGTCACATAGTATTGTGGAATGCTGATTTCTAGCCAATTTTTTTCCCTCTATTTAGTAAAGACATTATCGTCAATACCTGTGCATTACAACAGTAGTTACACCAGGGCAATGGGTAGATGTCACATGATTGTCAGCTTTTCATCAGATGACCAGCAGAGACAGCTGAGGAACAAAAAAATGTGCTAGGTAGCATTTACCAGTGTGCTGAGCTGTAACACAGGCTTTTTACATTTTGAATTCACTAAAGGACAAACAGGAAGCCCTCTAAAAGCCACAGAAAAACAGTATTATAATTACAGCCAAAATGTCATTTCAAGTAAGTTTAATGTCACGTTGCCTCCACACTGCCACCAGCATTAAAATCTACAGATACAATGACAGATTTATCCATTTTTTTTAAAGCACTTGGCCAATTTCTATGTCAGAGGTGGGATTTATGTAAATATCAACGTGGGCTGAAAAATAATTGTTTTTGGGCCCTCTTAGATCGATGTTATTTAGTGTGGAAATGTTCAATCAATTTAATCTTAAAATTGTGACCATTTGACCCTATAATTTATTTATTTATTTGAGTCTAGAAAGAAAATAGTTGTATGAGTTGCCACTTTATTTTTAAATGTTTTAAGTTCGATAGAAAAGAATCATATCTCAGTTATTTTGCAGGAAATTTAAAAATAAATGGCTGAATTGAGAACCACTGATTTAATGTATTTGCATTAACAATTCTGCTGTTTTTAAAGTAAAAAAAAACTAGAAGATCCTGATCACCACTAGTGGGTAACATGCTAAAATAAGCTTGTTTGTGTAATTAAACATTACCATCAGAAACCACTCTGAGCTGTCACTCTAGTCCAGTGTTTTTGAGAAGTGGTCTCGTATAAGGAGGTAGTATTTGAGAAAGTTGCAAATAGCAGTGATTCACAATTTTCTCCTTCCAAGTTTTTCTCTCTGGGTTCCATAGAAGTATGATTTGCACATGTTTCCTCATTGGTTAGTATATCTGACTGAAAAACAATTCTTTTATGCAGAAATATGAAAATATCATTGTTAAGACATGTAAGTCAACTTCTCAAACAGAACAAAGTGCACCAATGAAAGATTCAATTAGTGATTGACGTCACCTGATAAGTGTCAGCCAACAACATTGATGTATCTCTCTGCTCAAACTGTAAACATGAACATGCATCGAATCTTTAAATGACTTTTCCAATAGAACATAAGCTTAAACATGACCTTCCTCTCTGCACTACTTTCCTGCCTATAATCAGGGAGCATTCCTCTCCTATCTCTGTCCATGCAAGCTGTGAAGCCGCCCAGCCGGCCTGCTCTCCATCACATCGCTGTCACAGGCCCAGTCGGCAGCTCCCAGCTCCTAATTTGCTGCCTGGAGTTACCAAGCAGTGGTCTGGCCAGTGTTAAACCCACTGAATGATTAGGTCCAGGTCAACTCCTCTTGAAGTTTTCCTTTTTCCACACAAGCCAATGAGCTCTTTTGTTTGAGGCACAGCGTTGACTGTTTGCAGACACGTAGGGACATCCAAATGTAGACAGTTACATCAAACCTAACAGTCAGGCACAGGGAAACATGCCTGAACACACACACTGGCCGTACACACTCTAAAACCAACACTGGCCCACAGGTTTGACCCCCACCACTTCCTCCAAGTGAAACACAGAAGATGTATGACTTGTCTGCAACTTGACAACTAATGTAAGTCAAGTTGTCAAGCGCACCTCAACAAATCCTCGGGTGTGAAACAGAAGATGTGTGTATTGCAGTGTTGTAGTTGAGTCACCATAGCTCAAGTCCGAGTTGAGGCCTTGTCCTCAGTTTTTGGGTCTGAGTCACCAAAAAAAAAAAAAAAAATCAGAGTCAAGTCCAAGTCACCAAAAAAAATTAAAGTCGGGTCGAGTCCTCTCACTTGAGTTGACTCCAGGTTGAGTCCTCAGTTCCTTAGCCCAAGTACTAGAAAAGTTCCATGAGCCTAAGTCTGAGTGCTCAATATTGAGTCTGAGCCAAGAGGCTAGATGATCTACAGCTCTCCATGTTTGCAAAACTTTAGAAATGACATGCAAGTTAAAAGTGTCTTCATTCAAAATAAACAATACAGTTTTCTCCATTTCAACAGAACTTTATTAAGTGTCAGAGGACTGCAAGTTTAAGCAACAAGTGTTGTGAGTTTGCTGTTCTTTTTCAAGAGTGTATTAAGTTCAAATGCTTGAAAAATGTTAAATAAACTTAGAATAACATTTCCACATCATGACTTAAAACCAATCAGCCACCAACACCCCTAGGAACAAGACAGCCTCTAAGCCAGGGGTGTCAAACTCAATTGCACATGGGGCCAAAACTCAAAACACACTTTAGGTCAAGGGCCGAAAAGGAAAAATATTTATTGAACACATTAGAACTAAACATTTTTTTAATAAATATGAATAAACAGACACAAATACTTTTTTTACAGAATAAAGAAACTGAAACTATAAATAACTTTTAAAAGCTTTTACTCTCCATAAAAATATCTCCAGTCAATATAAAAAGTTGGAAATATGAACATGCAACAAAAAAAGAGAAAAAATTAAAATATTACATAAAAATTGTGCTTTTCTTCCCTGTTGTCTATTGTTCAGCAAGGCAGCTGTTGCACTGCATTATGGGATCTGTGGTTTGTGTGTTATCAGCACTTCATACGGCCAGGCCATTAATAGCAAAAACAAAAAACTATATAAAACAATCTCGCAGGCCAGATATAATTGTCCATTGGGTCAGATGTGGCCCACGGGCCTTGAGTTTGACACATATGCTCTAAGCCTTCTAAAAACCTCCAAAATAACAACTGCCACCTACTCACTTGAAGGTGAGCTTACTTGTTGCATTTCAAAAACATTCGCTCGGAAAACATGCAACTGTTCATCCTTTCACGGTGAGACCTCATCAAAATGTCTCCATGACTAAATATCCCTTCAATAGGTGCACTGGTAGCAGGAATCAGCACGTGACAGCACGTGAACACACATGTAGGTAAATAATACACATGCCGCCATGGGCTGAAGACTGATATGAGGACCTTATACCAGGAGAAATAAGAAATCAAATAATAATTAAAATACAAAGGATTCATTGATAAATGAGCTTGAGTCCTCTCCCGAGTCCTCATCATACCTGTCAAGTTTTGGATCTGAAAATAAGGGAAATTTTCCAGCGCTTGCTGTGAACTGCCCCACCACCCCAACGTGACTGTGCCCCATCCTGCTTCTCTTTAGGAAAGTAAATTCACTGTCCCTTTTTTCGAGATATTTACAGGACTTCTTTGTTTTTTTTTGCAGGAATGCCTTCTCCCTCCTCACATCCATCCATCTCTCTCCTCTGTTGTCCCGGGTTTGTTCCTGCTGTCGTCACTAACCTTGCAACAACTGCCACCCAGGCTACTGCAGATGGCATTTCTCGCGAGGCTATAGTGTTCAGTTAGGAGAAGAGGCAGAGGAATGTTTGTTTTTTTTAATACAGGAGAATTACGGGAAGATAGTAATACGGGAGGATGGCGGGAAAGAGGGGGAAAATACGGTAGTTCACGGCCAAAATGGGAGACTTGACAGCTATGGTCCTAATGCAGTCAGAGCTTAAGTCCAAGTCCAAGTCCGAGTCATCAGCGCATGAGTCTGAGTTGAGTCAAGAGTCCGACATATCCAGACTCGAGTCCTACAACACTGGTGTATTGTTGTGTAGAAGTGGCTTATGTCCATAGGTTGCCCCTGCAAAAACAAGCAGGGGACAAATGAGTGTTTCTGACTCTAAACTGTTAATTTCTTTGATAAGTCAGGCACGTGCATCTGGATACTGACGGCAATTTTGGCCCCCCCAACAGAGCACACTGAGGTGACTCAAAATTTTGGTGTCGGCAAATTCAGCAAATTTGGAGCTAGCTACACGCTGAATGGAGTCAAGTCTCTGAAAATGTATTCTCAGATGAAGAAAGAAAGCTGGAATAATTTACTTGTACATGTTATGGTAAATCAAATCCACAGGTGTCCCTGTAGGATCTAACTCTGAACCATTCACTCTGAACTGAACTCTGAACTTGTAATTGATGCTTGAATTTCCAATCATCCCATCAGTCCCCCAAGATGCCACAAGCTCAAGTCATTAAAAACATATATATTGATTATCCTGGTTATTCCCCCACATAAATATTGATGTTCATAGCCAAGAATATAAAAGTATTTCCATTTTGGTCCTTGAGTAAAACTTATAAAAAGAGATCAGACCCAGCACATTTACCTGGAGAGTATGGGGTCACGAACCAGAGCGGACAGGTGCTACAGCCATCACATATTACATATATTATATTGTGCTGTTCTGTGCTTAATGTTACTCTTAAAATTCTGAATTCCTTTCACATTTCATTGCCTGTTAGAAAATGTGTTAAAGGAGAAATCCTTCAGGCCAAAAAGAGTTGTTCTGGATCATTTCTGCTTTATTCAGGGTCTCTTAGAGTTATGTTCCCCTCTTATTTCTGAATTACTTTGTTTAAAAATTTCAGTGCTGTCTGCTTTGATTCATAAAGATCCAGTGATCTTTGATTTAATAAGCGCAATCAAAGTTGCAGAACAATCTGAGGACTCACAAGTCTCTGAAGACTGCAGCAAACATATTGGCTCCAACTGATAGATGCTGCAGTCTCTGATACGGTACATTGATTTGAAACAGGAGAGACTGATTGGTTTACAGTTCACATGGGAGAAGAAATTTAGGCTGCATCCAATCAGCTGTATATTCGTTAATCAGTTCCCCCGAGGAGAAAGTACATCTGAGCAAAGTGAAATAGAAAAAGAGTGAGCAAGTCGCCTGCGGCAGCTTCCCGTCCGCTGACTGCATAATGTTATAGATCTGTTTTTACAGATTCTGAGTGACAGCTGACCAACTTTGTCAGCAACCTTGCAAGAGCTCAGCACTCCTACATCTTTCACAGACCCATATCAATGACCTTCATTTTCAAACACCAGACCAGAATATTGACTGAAAGCATCCTTTTATCAGGTGCCAGTCACAGAGTACTTCTCCTTCGGGAAGCATAATGCAGGAAGCATAGCAGGTCAGGCTGCTCACTGCTGCTATGAATCATTCTCCACAGCAGTCTCTCAACCTGTGTGCTGATTCATTACCAACTGATGACGAAGTCCGGTCACATGAAGAAGGGAATCTTGTTTAGCTTGGCTGAGCCTTTCTGACCTCAGAGAATTCAGATACGGTATGAAAGTTTTCCATAAATAATCATCCTCCAATAAGTGTCTTCTTCATGCTTCTGCAGCAGCGATTACTGGGGTTAAATATATTCAATATTCAGATTTCCAACTTGTCAAGGCCATTATTGTAAACACAATATATAAGAAATGAAAAATTATGAAACGTACATGCTCTGTTCATTGGAATAATCTAAAGCTAAACTACCTTTCACAATATTTTAAGCTGAAAAATAATTGGACAGAGACGGAGAAGCTATTATTAAGCTACTATGAAACTACAACATGGCAGTTTGAATTAGAAGCAACATCTTATTGTGACTTATTTTTCAGAATTTTCTCATAATCAAGAGACCTTGTCAAAGTTGGTTCTCATGGCAGTGGAGATAGGTGATGAATGATTAATTATCAAGAAAAAAAACCTCAAAAACTTGCTGTCTGGTCCCAGCCATTGTTGTTGTCCTTGTTAGTCGTTAGTCAGCAACCAGTATTCAAAACACACAACAAAGATCTCAGATTTAGCAGGAAACGCCAGATGCATTTAATTATTTCTTATTACAAACAATAAAAGTCTTATTCACATGAGTCCACCATAAATCTTATTTCAGGCACTTATCTAAAACCAGTATTTTAAATTTTATTTAACTGCGTGATCGGGAACCAGGAAACGCTAAATGATATCTCACTTACATTTTTTTGGACTCATTCTTACACAATTAGATTGAGAGAAAACTTAAACTTTAAAGGTCATGGTCAAATGGAAAGATTTTAGAGTTGTGTTCATCCCTTGCTTGTGATCATGGTATTTTATGTAAGTTTGTATATTGTGAGGCATTTTCATTAAACTTTGCAGAAATATCTACTCTTATAAATTAGGGCTGAACGATTTTGAGAAAATAATCTAATTGCGATATTTTTCCCCGACATTGAAATTGCGATTTACTCTGCGATTGTTTTAATGTTCCTCATCTTATGTATTCTTCAACAAACATAAGCAGTAGATCGTTTTATAGTATAACCAATATGACATTAAATCAATCTAAGGATAAAAGGTTTGAGAAAAGTGGAGAAGTGAAGAACAGATGCAAAATAGGTATGAAATTGTAAAAACTGGGTAAAAAAAAAATTGTACGAAAGCGGAAAAAAGTCAAAAGGTGCAAAATAGGTATGAAATTGCAAAAAAATGGCAAAAACATTCAAAAGTGACTAAGGAAAATTGATTATAGCAGCAAAATTGGGATTAAATTTCAAAAACCATGTAAAAATTCCAAACATGGTCTGACAGTGGCCAAAAAAAAAGACGAATGGGAGCAAGATAGGCATAAAGTTGTAAAAACTGGATTAAAAAGGTTAAAATAGGCATGAAATTGCAAGAAACTATGTCACAATGCCAAAATGTTCAACATATTTTGGGTTAAAAATATTGCACTGTCTGCGATTTGAAAATTGCAACAAGCCATATTGTACGGAGCCTAGGGGGCTCCGTAATACTGCGATTTAATCTAATTTGCAATTAATTGTTCAGCCCTATTATAAATTATAGATGTTTAGGATTATAAAAACATAGTTCAGAGGCCTGGATGTCCATGTTTATCCCTCACTGTTAAAGGAGACATATCATGCTGATGCATGATTTAATACTTACATATAATACAATACATTTGAAAACAAGACCTTACATCCCCTTAACTTTCAAAAAATTAGATATTGTATTTTGTCTGATATCCTAGAACGAGATTTGATGCCTCTGAAAATAGGTCATTGCGAGATGTCCGCGAGATTTCAAACGTCGTGACATCACGAGGTACCTTTCTTTTTATTGGAGTAATCTGATAAAACACTTCCTCCTCTGTGATGTCCGTTAGCCACAAAACCATCACCGAGGAACACATCCACCAGCAGCAGTATATAGCTCCCTAGCTCAAAGTCACTCATTACCTGCTCTGGCCTGTAGGGGGACTCAATACGCGCTCGCTGCTTTGAGCCTGCCGGAAAATACAGTAGAAGAAGAAGGACAGGCTGGCTCAACCCCCGATAGAACTGACCAATCAGAGCACAAAGGGCTGTGACGTTGCGAGGTAACTGTAGGTCATCCTGAGATCCTCTTGTTTCAATGAGACCTTGTTAATGGCCTAAAATGAGGATTTTGAGAACACTATTGTGGGGCAATGAAGGAACTAAATGACTTGTACTGAGGGCAGAACTGCTTTACAGGCATCCTAGTCTGGCATAGTGAAAAGGAGAAACAAGCATGATATGTCCCCTTTAAAAGCAGTATTTCAACAACTGTGGGATTCATTTTTTTCCTGAAAAACAGAAAAATTATTAGGACTCAGTGTGAAAGGTTAAGGTCACTTGGTCTTCTCTTATATTTATGCTTTTAAACATTACATCTCCAGAGCACCTTGTGGATTTTCATTCCAAAAACAATTAAGGACTAAAAGACTCAGATGTTTTAAGCTTAAAGGTCATGGACTTGGACCTCATACCCATTATTTCCTTATGATCATAACTAGTTAACTTCTTGAAGGATTTGCTTCAATCTTGCATGCATACCCATTTGAAAAATTACTGAAAGGATTTTGGAAATCAATTTCTAAAGGTCAAAACCATCGGACTTCATGTTTATCCCTTCCTTTAAACTTACTTCTAGAAAATTCATTGAGGATTAATCCTCAAACTTTGGAATATTGTCCTCTTTGAATTAAGCATGAACCAATTAGATTTCTCTATATTAAGGTCAAAGTAGAGGCCATTGGGTCTAGTTGTCGTCTGTTGTTATCTCTGCCTACCTCTGGGTGGTTCTGTTCTTGCTGCTGTTTGTTAGATTATTCTGATAGTCCAATTTTTCCTGAAAAAAGTCTTTAAAGGCTAAGTTCGGTTTCTACAGCTCACCCAGAAGGCTTTCCTGATGCAAACAGTGCTTCAGGAGATATTTAGATCCAAAATCGAGCGGCGGACATCCGTATAATGGTAGCACACAGGGCATGTATAGCGCCGCTCCTAAAACTGCATTAATTGTCCAAAAACTCATTAGTTTCACAAATATTTCATCATGGTCCGCTCGCGCTACTCCTCCATTACAGTCTGGGGTCGCTCCACCCATGTTTTTGTGACTGTGCTGACCTCTGAACTGGAAACTTTCTTCACGGCTGCCGCGCATGCGCAGTACGGCTCATTGTTTCAGGGGAAGACAGTCGGCTACAAATTGATTTTCTTCTTCCAGTTTTGTGCAAAATGGACCAATATCTATCGGATGAAGATGTTGTGGAGGAGAACTTTGAATATGATGGGTGTCCTTACAGTTTCAGGCCAGAGTTTCAAGATGAGGAGCTCAGCGAAAGGAGGACGGGGAGGCAGCGCTCCAGAGAGTACTGCACATGCGCGGAGGCAAACATTCTTCTTCTTCAGTTCAGAGGTCAGTACAGTCACAAAACATGTCTGGGGCGACACAGACTGTAATGGAGGAGTAGCGTGAGCGGACCATGATGAAATATTGGTGAAACTAATGAGTTTTTGGACGATTAATGCAGTTTTAGGAGCGGCGCTGTATGCCCTATGTGCTACCATTATACGGATGTCTGCTGCTCGATTTTGGATCTAAATATCTCCTGAAGCACTGTTTGGATCAGGAAAGCCTTCTGGGTGAGTATATTGTTCTACTTCATTCTATAAACAATATGAAAGCTGTAGAAACCAAACTTTTCCTTTAACTTGTTTTAGTTGAAATGGCTGAAGTTCTGTATAGTTACAAAAAACAATCCAGTTGGTCTGAAAATATCAGAGAATGGCCCAGAGTTGTAAGATTTGAGGATAAACTGGTTTGATTTTGAAGTGCATAATTCATAGAGCAAGATCTTTTGGCTTTATGCTTAACCCTATGAAGCACATCGTATCATACTTGATACATACTTTTATAATACCTCTATCTACTCAGTATGATCAACAAATTACAAAAAAACATCTGAATACAATCAGATAAATGATAAAAATGACCTCAAATGGATTATCATTTGCCAAAAACACCTAAAGTATCAAATGAGATGCGAAAAATCTATATGTTGAATTTTATGGACATTTTGTTATTTTTTGTATTTTAGCAGAAAGTGAAGCAAACATTTCAGCTCCAAAAAATTAGAATTTTCTGGCTATAATCTATGGTCTTGGGCTTTAAAGGGTTAAGTTTGTTTGTAATTGTAAATCTCAAACATGATTTAAAATACTTCTTTAAACATTACATACATGTGTAACTGGAAGAAGAAAGTTGTTCAGTAGCGGTCACCGCTGAAAACTGAGCCATACTATGCATGGCAGCCGTAAAAAAGTTTCACCAATATTTCATCATGGTCCGCTTCACGCACTCCTCCATTACAGTCTGGCCGCTTCCACCCATGTTTTTGTGACTGTGCTGACCTCTGAACTGAAATATTGGTGAAACTAATAGTTTTTGGACAATTAATGTAGTTTTAGAAGCGGTGCTGTATGCCCTATGTGCTAGCATTATACGGATGTCTGCCGCTTGATTTTGGATCTAAATATCTCCCGAAGCACTGTTTGGATCAGGAAAGCCTTCTGGGTGAGTATATTGTTCTACTTCATTCTATAAACAATGTAAAAGCTGCAGGAACCGAACTTTTCCATTAAGGACAACTTGATAAGATTATTGGTGTGACAAGGATACTGTGGCCTTTAACTTTGCAAGTGTTTTTCGTAACAAAGCCCTGACGTTTACCTTTTTGGCCAGTATGGGCAAAACCTTCTCTTGGCAAGGGGGAAGAACTAATTCAATATTTAGGGTTAAAGATCACTGGAATCTTACTCTGCTGTAAAAAAAAAAACAACAACCTGTCATCATGACCCATCAGTGTACTTTCACTGTGGAAATTGCTGCCCTTGCTCAAAAACCTGTATCTGTTTGAGTTGAGTTATAATAAAAATATAAAAGCCTTTTCTTTACATTGTTGAGCGAAAAGGAGAGCAACCATTCTCTGGTTAAAGGGAAATCTCTTTTATCACTGGGATGAGAAAGCCAGGTTCTCAAGTGGTTCTGTTTCTTCACTCTACAGTGGAAGTCACAGCAAATGAATGAAGGTCAGCATCATAAGTCTGGAAAATTCAGAGCTCAGTTAGTCTGCTGTAACTCCATCACTGTCTGCATGAGAGTATGTCTGCACACATCTGTACATTCATGTCTGTTGCGCCTGTCTCTTTTCTGTCCACATCTCTGTTTTTGTGCTGTTTTACAAGGTTCTTCCCTGCCCACCTGATTGCCCCTCTGCCTTTTTACCCTGTCCCCCCATCTCTTTACTCCTCCAGATCCGAACATGTCTGTGTCTCCATAAAGAGTGTTCAGAGGTCCCCGATGAGGTAACACTTCCAGGGTCTGTTTCATCTCCAAAGGTGTCTTACCCTGCTTGAGATCACATGAGTACCTTGGAAATAAGCAGCTACAAAAGTCCTGATTGTGGTGGTGTCAACCGTTTGAACATGGTTCACAGTTCTAAGGCTGCCCGAGAATTTATTTTAGTAATGAGATGGAGAGATGCCCTGCGCATATCACAGCTTGGGCTTTGATTTATGCCGCTGAATGAGGTGATGCTGTAATTTGTGCACGAGGGGGAAACACACAGAGCCATTTAGTGATGGGATCCAGCTCCGTTCGGTGGCTCTCTCCCAGCCCATCTGGCTTCATTTACAATCCAGTTGGAGTCGCACACACGAACATTATACTTGGCTGTCTTCATTTTTATTGGTCAGCCTTGATTTATGACCATCAAAGTCAAAAATAATTGGCTGACAGTTGATGTCTTTTAGAAGTCATGTTCAGGGGGCAAAGCTTCAGCAGGAAAAAAAAATGCTGGAAAATGAGTGAAAACAGAGGGAATGCATGACGTGATGCTTTGAGTCTCTGCAGCCCGGCTTCCATTTGTATATTTTTATAACAGGCGCCTCCTTGGCCAGCTATGTATGGACGTGCCAAGTACTTGTGTACACAGCATTGGCCAGGTCATGTAAGTGGGAGATGAGAAACAGCTTTGCCAGCATAGGTTCAGTGACTGGAGGAATCACAGAGTCGTGGAGGGGATGTACAATTTACTGTTACATGATATAGATGTAAATTAGAAAGAAAACCGTCAAACCAATTGATGTCTAATTGTAAATCTAAGTGTATAAAACATGGTACACAGCATCTATTGTTAATGCTTTGTTTTTCAAAATAACTGAACTGAACTAGATCCAGTAATGCAAAATAGATTCACTAACGGAGCAGCTCCCAAATTTTTTCTGTTGGGCCCCTTTTGCCAGGTTACAGTTTTTCTTTGTCCTGATCAGTAAAATGTGCACAATGCAATGCTTTGTTGCTGCAGAGAGATGAGTCCATATTAAAAAAAAACAAAGAGCCATATTTAGATTCTATGTTTGTGCTTCAGTGACTGACCCCCCTGCAGCCCTCTGATCTGATCTAATGAGGGAAGTTGTGAGCAGGAAGACGTGTCGTCCTTTGTTGCATCACAAAATAGTTTTAAGCGCTGGGGCTTTGTCAAGAAAAAGTTAAACACTGTAAAGAATTGTACTGTTCCTTCACTGGCAATCATATTTACTAGTGCCATGGGTCTTTGGCAACCTCACTTAAAAACCTGAACTCACCTAAAGAGTTGGGTTTCATATTAGCCTGAAAGGTGCTATGAGGAGAATCTCTTTCCAGCGACATTAAGACTCTGCTACCCATGAGCATGCGTGGTGACTGTCGTAATGCTGCGTTCCAGTAACCTCGGAAATGGGCATCATCCCAGTGACATCATCTCTAACTTATCGGCGTTCCAGTTGAAGTCGGAAAAAAAAACATGCCGATCTACCAGGCTATTGTTAGCTGTTGTTAGCACGCCCTGCGTTGTTGTTCACAAATATCACATGAAGAATGTGCTCATCACTATGGCAGCATTTTTGTAAATATAAGTCTAACAATACTGTGTATACAGCTGATCTAGAGCGACACACCCCAGTCAGAAGTACAAATAAATGGATTATTACAGGAGCTAAATAACTGTTCACTCTGGGAGCATCCATCTTCGATTGTCAACTCGGGGGTGGCGAGGTTTCACCGAGTTCCCAGTAGGAAATTCCAACTTCGGGGGGCGATCCAGTTGCAGTTTCCTACTCAGAACTCAAAATTCCTACTTCTGAGTTCAACTGGAACGCACCAAAGATGTGTGCAATCCAAAGCATGTGTTTGTTTGTTGTGATGCAGCTCGGACCTTCCTCAGAACTCTGCATTGCTCTACAACTTCTTTTTTCAACAACTTACAGGATGCAAAGCGGCAAGGTAATGTATCTCTTTCTAGTTACGTAGTGGTAGTTTTTGATGTGTGACAACAAGCAATTTTTGGAAAACTTATTGTCATAGTTTTATAGCCGTCTGTCCGACCCGACCACAAAGCTAAGGGATGGCATTTATAGATAACCTATTTTAATGCTATAAAACTCATCTTCAAGTGTGTATTTCAATCAGGCATATATCTAAAAGTGAGACTTGTTTGTAATTACTTAGAAACTCCTCATGCCATCTTTAAATAAACTTAAAAGTCCAAAAAAGCTCAATCTCTAAGCTTTCTTGGGCATTGTGGTGTCTTGTCTGCTGCCATGTACTTGAAAATGTGTGGTTAAAGCAAAAACTGTATATTATGACTGAAGTCATATTCCTCCTCTACAACGTTTTGAAACATTTTAGAGATTACATGATTTGTAATTTTTAGTTTGCTTTTGTAACACCAGACCATGTGAAAAGGTTGAGTGATAAGACGATATCAGCATATTTTTTTTAAGATTTAATGAGTCAAATTAAGATTTAATCAGCGGCAGTGTGTTAAATATGAGCCATTTTAACTTGTATTGGATATTCCTCCCAGCCCTACTGTGTTGTGTTGCACCTCTGTCTCCTCCTTTCTCCCCGTCTGCTCATTCCTTCCATCTTTTGAATCTGCTGCCAGAAAAGCAATGATATGAATGCAAAATGACACAAGAACATATCAAATTAAATATTTGAAATATTTTAGTTTTCTTTTTTCACTCTGAAAATTTTAGGATACATTTTAATCAGTGTGTTACTGTACCTTTCACTTTTCCAGACTCACTCAGCCCCTTTCCTTTTCAAAAAACAAACATGTATATCCATCACGATATCAAAACATCGGTCTCTGAATCCAGCGAAACAAGGATGCTTCTTGCAACTCCTCTCTCTGATTGTATATTTATATTTATATGTCTGAAGTGTACATTTCTAGAGCTACTGAAAAAATGTTTGGGGCTAAAGCCCAGAATGCCAAGGCCAGGCGACACCACTGCTGAGCCCTCATCCCCTTACAATCTTAAATCAGCCCCTGGTCTGGCTTTTTAGCCACAGTCTTTCCACAAAGATCATTCCTATATCAGAGTTTGGTTGTCCTTTTACCAGTTTGAGCCTCCTCTGTAGCTGTTTCAGTTTCAGTTCATGATTGTGTTTCATTCTATAAATGAAAGTGATCATCAGTGGCATCTGTTTGGTACAACTGGCTAATCATACACCTGACTAAAACATGACAAAAATCCATGACTTTGTGTACCTATAATAATCAATGCTGATAGAAAGGCAAAGGGTTGTTAGAACTATACAGTACTCATTTCAACACTCACTTTAGCTGTAATACATGACTGAGTTTTTAAAGTGCTTGATTATTTGGGTCTTTTCCACAATGTTCATCTGTCTTTCCTTGATTTAAAGACAGCCAGGAGTTTTTTTTTAATGATAGGTTTATCTTGAGTTTGAAAAACATCCTTGAAAACCCAATAAATATGCTGCATTGTATTTCATTCAGGACTGTCAGAGATCCTGACTGACAAAGGTAGAGGAAAATGAACCAACAGGATGAGAGTAGACGAGCTGAGCCAAAGCAGCTTGAGAGATTTTATTTCTTCTGCCTCCATCTTTTTTTAGTTTTTGGAAGGCAGCCTAAAAATGTGCCTGTCGCAGATGTTTGGACAGAAGGTGTTTGCATGCTGTTCATTTATACACTGCCATACGGGACACAGTATGACCACCGCAATAACCAGTAAGTAACACTCTCCATGTGCACGACGCCTCGCCAACTTCTACCTTCTGTTTTTTGGAGGCAACGTGTACCCCCGTGGATTGAGACGTACCTTGAAGCTTCTGACTTGCCCCGCCGCAGATAACGGCACCGCAACGGTAATGGATTTTGCATAATATGGTAGGGTTTGGGAGGGAAAACAAACAGCTCTTATTGAGGTTTTAGCAGGAATGTGTGCACAGGTGTAAACGTCTGTGCATGCACAGATTGCCTCAGACCGAGGCTTGTCAAAAACTCCCACACAGTCAAACTTCTTCATGACATGGAAGCTTTACTCTGCTACGCTCTGCTGCCGAAAGCATCCCCGGCCATCTGTCATTCTACCCATGAAGGTGAACAGACTGTGCGCCTGAACCAGCTCCAAGCTTCTCTTGCTACCACTCCCACTACATATTGCAGGGTACAGTATCACTGTCACCAGATTTATGCTGCATATTCATCACTTTCAGCAGTTTCTCTGAGTTCTACTATCAACAGAGTCTGGCTGCACTCAGATGACCCCAAAACATAAATATTACAACATCCAGTAGATGCCTGCTGGTTATTCAGAGGAAAGAATGAAGCTCCTAAGACCCTGTGTGTACATATGAGGACCTGACATGACAAACACCACAGTTGCCTGATGTCTGATTTAGTGACATTTCATCCAAATCCCTGTGATCAGATTGCATTCAAGATTTAAGGTTGAAACCTGCGTAAGGCGTTACAAGGCTTCAAACTATTCTAGTAAGATCAAACCTAAATAAATGACTGATACCAAACTTTGTTGCAAGCAAACAGCAATAAAAATGTGAATTTATCTCATAATTATATAATTATAAAGTTGTTAAAGTACACTAAAATATAAAAAAACAATAATAACACCCCCCCCCACACACACACACACACACAAAAAGATAAAACATACAACAAAAGTTTAAAATTTTATTTTATTTTTTCAAAAACAGGGGTCATTTATGACTACATGTGTCGAGGGTCTAGTAAGATGACTGCTTAAGGCAATGGGGTTAGTACAGGTTATCTGTTGCTAGAAGGTTGGATAAAATACACATGGGTCATTTATGTAGCTTTAGAGGTATGTCTGAAGATTATGTGAAAGATGGGTGTCTCATGGACAGAGTCAAATATCGCCTTTCACACAGATCCTCCCATGGAGATCGTCTGTTTTCGTCTGTTGTTTTTGGACCAGATTTTTTAATGGTGTAGGTTAAGAGCCGCAGCCAATGACCACTTTTGGTGTGTTTTACATGTCTTTACCACAAGTCACTTGACTTTAACACACCCAACAAAAGACTGCAGCATCTAGCCTCCCCCCTCTCTTCCTGTGAACTGAGCCAGTAGCTGCCAGAAATGATTTTGGGACCACAACTGTGGTATTCATCACAATGTTTTAATGGAAATGTTCAATAAGCATTGGAGCTGTCCAGACTTTTTTTCTCAAAATTTGTAGGCATACCCGAAACTATGCATCAACACTTGTGTTTTGGGGACATTTCTGTTGTTTTTTGTTTTTCACAGGAAGACATTTGACATTTTATTGATGGAAATGTCCCATAAATCTTATCAAGATAAAATAAATTTATCAAGATTTTAAGAATTTTCTGAGAATTTGGGACATTTTTGGAAGCTTTCATAACAAATATCTTTGGATTTACCTGAAAGAGTCGGTCTGCAGCCAAACCAGTTTATGATGTTCCATTAAAATAAATTAAAATAAAGTGAAATAAAGTAAAATTAAACAAAATAAGGCAATGCCACTTAATGTCGTCGTCCAGCAGACATGATGACAATTGTGTTTGCTTTGGACCAGTCATTTGTGAAAACTTCTTACAGAAATATATATTTTTAATTTTGAGGCTGTTCCATACAATTATATAATCACATTATTCTCTTATATTGGCATTATGTTTTTAAAAACTCTTGTGTTTAAAGACAAGTCTTGGAATTTAAGTTAAAGAGGTTCTCCTTATTCCTTGGTGGGAGAACTTAGCAAGAAAATTGAGGTGACAATGGGAAATTAGAAAAATTGCAGGAAATATGATAAATGCCTTAAATCTCCTGTTTGTGAACCAGAAATAGCACATTAGCATCTGACTTAATCATCCATTTGTTGTACGTTTGTTGAATCCTCTCCATCATCTCGTGTAACAACAGTACTGCAGTACGCCAATGCTTCCCACCAGTAATGCAAAGATGAGGTAGACTGCAGCTCCAAACATATGCTCCTCATTCTGATCCTTAAGCCATCGCTTCCTGCTGAAAATCTGGATTTACTTAGCAGCGAGAGAAAGAGATATGGGGTGGTCATGACCGTGGCGTAAAGCCCATATAGTCTCACAAAATCTGTGTGTGGGATCCACAATTCCCATGATACTTTAGCGTCATATTGAGGCTATGAAAATATATTGCTCTGCTAACAATTTTTTTTAGCTCAGTTTTGCAACACATTTTTACAGACTACCCTACTGGCCCATGTCTCACAGCTGAGGGACACACTGGAAGCATGAAGAGCCCAGACTATTTTCCTGTTTTCAATTTGGAGTATAATGTACTTCAAATTGAAACCACATTACGGTCAAGAATTGTGAGGACTGATGTTCTTTTATAGCTCAACCTAATAAAGTGGAATGCTGAGTAAAAATGACAGAAAAAAACAGGGGTGGGGGAAACATTTCAACCCCATATTTAATTAAATTATGACAAAACAATTTTGAGAAATTAATGTATTAAATAATTTTCCAATTTCAATTTGATGAAAGCAACATTTTCTGATAATGCTGTGACATGCTAACTACATTTTGCAGTTTTTTTCACTCTAAAAACTTTTGGTCAGCCTTTTGGTGTAATGAGACAGATTTCTGAAATTTAAACAGTGACATGTCTCTCTATTGGAGCTTGTTGTAGATGTTAATCAGGCAACTGCAAAACTGTCCTTGGTGCAGCGCCAGAGCCATAATTGTGGATGGGCCAACGTTATTTTGGATGAGCCTGTCATCATCAGAAGATAAATGCCACTTCTTTTCCAGTCGACCACCAATTTCAAAGTGGAAGGCTGCCAGAAGACCTTAGGGGAAGCTTTGCACAGGGAATCAAAACTAAAGACAAAGTGAATTGTCGAACAGTAATACGGATTTGAAAAGATGATGAAGAGCCCATTGGCACTACTGGCCGTCAGTAGAGACAGAATTCCCACCTCTCTCAAAAAAGTAAAAAAGAGGGGCTCTTTACCTCCACTTACCTGTGATTGTGAGCTTTCAGCACTCATAATAATCATATATGCTGACGTGGCTGAATTTACCTCTCTGATGACTTAATACACCAAAAGTTTGTGTTAGACAGCCTCTTGATACCTAACTGCTGCATGTTGGGCAGGTTATGTGATAAAAGGGGGTAAAATAACAGTCATAAATTGAGAATTATAATGAATTAAAAATGGTGTACAAAAATATAATGCATCTTTCTTCTATGCTCTATCTGGAGCTGCTCAATCACAGCAAAATCATCGCTCTTGAACACAAAGCACTCCAGAGAGCTCAAACCCCTGCAAAGACATTTCTGACATTCTCTGCCAAATGAGTATAAAATATGTTGAAAACAGCCTTATCATAAAACTTGAGCAAATCCTGTAAAATCAAATTCCTGAAATCACGTTTATTCAGGTCACCACCAAAGGCCAATCACTTACATCAAAATCTTTGAAGAACTTCTTGAGTTGTATTGCTTGTGGACAGACAGATATAGACACACTGACAGTACAAAAACACAACTTCCTTGGAGGAGTTAATTCAACTGAGACCATGATCACTGACTCAGATACCTATTTTATAAGGAGCTAAAGGGACTGTGAGGAGAGTCTTTTTCCGGCGACATTAAGACTCTGCTACTCATGAGCACGCGCGGCGACTGTCGTAATGCTGCGTTCCAGTAACCTCGGAACTGGGAGTGATATCATCTCCGACTTATCGGTGTTCCAATTGAAGTTGGAAAAAAACAAACCGATCTACCAGGCTATTGTTAGCTGTTGTTAGCATGCCCTGTGTATTTGTATGAAGAATGTGATTATCACCATGGCAGCATTTTTGTGAATATAAGTCTAACAAAACTATGTATACAGTTGATCTAGAGCGACACACTCCAGTCAGAAGTGCAAATAAATTGATTATTACAGGAGCTAAATAACTGTTCACACTGGGGGCATCCATCTTCCATTGTCAACTCAGGGGTGGTGAGGTTTCAACGAGTTCCCCAGGAAATTCAGACTTCGGGAGACGTTCCAGCTGCAGTTTCCTACTCGGAACTCAAATTCCTACTTCTGACTACAACTAGAACGCACCACAAGCCAAAGCGTGTGTTTGTTGACGCTAATAAAAATGCAGCTCAGACCTTCCTCAGAACTCTGCATTGCTTTACAACTTCTTTTTTAACAACTTACAGGATGCAAAGTGACCAGGTAATGTATCTCTTTCTAGTTATGTAGCGGTAGTTTTTGATGTGTGACAACAAGCAATTTTTGGAAAACTTAGTATTGTAGTTTTGTAGCCGGCTATATATCGCTACCCACAGCCCGGTGCTCTAAGACGTGTCCGAATAATATAAATTTGCTCTAGTTTTAATCGTCTTGTTCCTGAAGTTGAGTATCCAGGCCGGTCCAGCCCTGTCCGACCCGACCGGAAAGCTAAGGAATAGCATTTTTAGATAACCTATTTTGATGCTATAAAACTCATCTTAAAGTGTGTATTTTGATCAGGCATATATCTAAAAGTGAGACTTTTTTGTAATTATTTAGAAATTCCTCACAGTCCCTTTAAAGGAATAGTTTGGGTCCTGACCCAAACTGGATGGTGAGCCAATTTTTATTAGGTTCACAGTCTGTCAGACTTTAACCCCTAAACAACTGTGAGTGCATGAATCATATCATACAAGTTTGCTTGTTGTAAAGCTCCTATGAATTATTTTGTGCATTAATGGTGCACTATTATTTCTATGGCATGACTAATTTCTCAAAATTTAGACTAAAAAATCTAAATAAATCTAAAGGAGGATTTATAAGGGCTACATTAGTTAATGGACATGTACAAAAAGAGATGACATTCTGGTAGAACTTACTTTATTTTTCAGTGTCATGTCGTTTCTCTTTTCTTTTTATCATCACACTCGTACAGAGCTCAGAGGGAAATCTATTATGTGAGACAGAATAGGCTGTACCCTGAATAAGCACTGTGTCAGAGGGCTTTGCTTTATAACAGTGAAGGTCTGTGAATATGCATGGATGTGTTTCTTGTTGGGAGTGAATGCAGCAGTGAATAACATGTTCTGTTGAAGGAGCAAAACCTCTCTCAAAAATATTCAATTTTCTAAAATGAATGAAAGGCTTAAAGCAGAGATGTGAAAGTCAGACAGTCAATGTGAGTTTCACGGAATTTCTTTGTAACCTCCCAGGTTGTTAAAGAAAAGGTGACTGTAAGGTTTGGGTCTTTTGAGAGCGCTCCAACATTCACCTTTTTTTTAATAATTTTTCCAAAGCTCTGATTTGTGGAGAGTTGCTGAAGCACAAAGGCAAAAAAATCAAATGAATCTTTATCCTGGAAAAGTTGCTAAATGTGCATGATTCAAAGAGCTGCAAAAGTGTTCAGCGGACAATTCAACCACCATCACAGTCCTTTTATTGTCTTCATGCAGTACAAGTAAAAAATAGAATCAATATCTGGTCGGTCACATTTCTGTAAAGTAGTGCAAGAATATAATGTACAGAAAAAATGTAAAGGCAGGAGAGGGCAAACTATGGCCCAGGGACCAAATGTGGCCCATAGTCTATTTGAAATTAGCCCCCAAACATTTGTAAAGCTACAGCAGCAAAGAAAACTACTTAGATATATATCTAATACACTACTTGTTCCAACTCAAGGTCCACTGATAAAGCACATCATACTCTTTTACTTCAAGCATCAACAATCAATCAAAGTTCATCAGCTTCTTGCAGTTTTTTCTTGTTTTGTGACTGACTTAAGATTAGCATTAGCATTGCGCTTATCCTAACCAGAGATGAATCCTGTGGGAGCTACAGCCAACCAGGGGCCATTAAAAACAAATTGTCCAAGATCCCCAAATCTTAACTTTCATACTAAAAGCAAGTTGAGTGAAAGTAACATTTTTGCAAAGTTGAGCCAAAACCCTCTGAAATATTCTTCAACAAATAGTTTGGGTTTGTGAAGTGGGCTTGCTATAAGGCCATGGCATAAAAGTAAATATGAGAGCCATAAAAGGATCTTGCGAGCCTTGTCCCTGGGGTGGAATATCCAGATGTGGATGGTACTGGTACGTAGTGGGACATGGGGCCACAAAAAACAAGCATGTTGCATAGATTGATATCACCCTGCAGTGGTTGACATCAAGTGCGACGTTTCAGACCCAAATCACTGTTTTTTTGTGTCACTTTGGCCATAGTTTTCTAATATACAAAAGTACTTTTTTTTTTTTTAATGTATTTTTTGGGCATTTTGGGCCTTTATTGATAGGAGAGAGACAGTGGATAGGCTTGTGAAAGGGGGAGAGAGAGTAGGAGAAGACACTCTGCAAACTGGTCACAGGCAGGATTCAAACCTGGACCGGCAGAAGCAAAGACATGGGGTGCTAACCACTCCGCCAAACCAGCACCCCACAAAAGTACATTTTTACATTTTCAGTGAACTAAAATGCAGTTTATGTGTAGACAGAAAGACAGACTGCACCTTCTGTGTGGACATGACCTAAGAGGTTCAGTGACTTTGCTCTTTGACCTACTGTATGATCTTCACAGTGTTACTAACTTAATATTCAGTCTGAGTGGACATTGAAATTTGAGTTGACTACAATTTCTCAAATCTTTAAAAAACATTTTGGTTATAAGTGTTTGATAAACAGACAGAGAAATGGATGGACTTTGGACACTTTTGGACACAAACACTTATCACATAAAGCGTTGACTCTCCACTGTCCTCAGCACTAAGGCATAAAAACAGCCATTAGATTTGAACACATTGTGTTTGTTTACCTCACATACGTCCCTCATTGACATGCAAATGCTTCCGTCTAGCCCCCACTGCTCAAAAAAGAGGAGAAAATCTGTTATTAAAATTCAGGTAATGTATTCCTGTTTCTGAATTCTATTTGAGAAACGTTATTAATTTCATATATCAAGTTTGGAACGGCCATCTGTTCGCTGTGCACCGCTGCACCTCCCTCCATCTGCCCCTGAGTTCCCTGTGCGCCATTCTGCCGCCACCAGCTCCAAGTTTTTATGCACTCTGGCTTTTTGATTTGTCACTCACTACCTCTAAGGCCCTTGTTACCGAGCATGGGATGGCACTGGGGGGATACTGTGTGGGCATTAGGCAGGATCAGTGATGGTGACATTTCAGGTGATTTAAGGCAACGCTCAGGTTCAGTAAATGACTTTGTTCAGCCGTGTCTTCCTGACAATGCTGCTCCCTTTTCCTCTTCTCTTCCCTGCTTTGTTTTCATCTCTGTCTCTCCCTCCACATCATCCCTCCTTTGTTTAACTCTCTCTCCTCTTTCTGTTCTCTCCTCCAGCTACAACACCCCCATACTCCATCCCTCCCTCCTTTTTTTTCTGTAAGTGGAGGAAGCAGATTGTGCAGTCGGCACAGTGCAACGTGTCCCTGCCACAGTTAATTTAGCATCTGTGCCTTCATGAATATGAATACATTTACACGTCCAGGATATAATTAGGTGGCGGAGTGTGGAGAGGGTTCATGACACTCCAGGTGGGGAGAGAGTGGGGGAGAAAAGAGAAACGGAAAAGAGATGGAAGTGGAAAAGAGGAGCAGGTAGAGCTAAAACAATCTCCCATGCTCTGTGACCTCTGTCGTCCAGCTAAGCACTTACATCAATCACGCAGAAGTGGCTGGAACTGCATGACTGAGGGGGTTTACATTCCTGGCACAGAGAAGAAGATGCACATGCAGAAGCAGGCTGTGAGGCCTTTAAAGTATACAGGGGAATGCTCATTTGTGATGCTGGTAGATTACAGCCTGCAGTCTGTGAGCGTGTCTGTTATTAAGGCTTGTGTCACATACAGTGGACTTTTATACAGACAGAGATGCTGACCATTGTTTACCATTGCCATGACAACATGTGGGGATGTGAGAAGAGCTGTTGGACAAGTACACATTACCTGCTTCTTCTGCTATTCTCGCCCTGCATCTCGCTTATAATTGGTGCTGATTTCTTTTGAAGAACCACATTTCAGTTGTAATTGTAACACAAGGATGCTGCATTCTGGGAGCCCAAAAAAGCTTATCTTTGAAAATGGGTCCTGGAGTGGATAAATCTGAAAATCCCAGTCTTGCATTTCTGTACGTACAACAATTTACAGTTATTTCCAGAAATGATGACATCATAGCCCTGCTTTTTCCTGAAAGGAGACATATCATGCTGATGCATGATTTAATACTTACATATAATAGAATAAATTTGAAAACAAGACCTTACACCCCCTTAATTTTCAAAAAATTAGATATTGTATTTTTTCTGATATCCTAGAACGAGATTTGATGCCTCTGAAAATAGGTCATTGCGAGATGTCCGCGAGATTTCAAACATCGTGACGACACGAGGTACATTTCTTTTTATTGGAGTAATCTGATAAAACACTTCCTCCTCTGTGATGTCCGTTAGCCACAAAACCGTCACCGAGGAACACATCCACCAGCAGGGGTATATAGGTCCCTAGCTCACATTCACTCATTACCAGCTCTGGCCTGTAGGGGGACTCAATACGCAGTCGCTGCATTGAGCCTGCCGGAAAATACAGTAGAAGAAGAAGGACAGGCTGGCTCAGCCCCCGATAGACCTGACCAATCAGAGCACAAAGGGCTGAGACGTTGCGAGGTAACTGTAGGTCAGCCTTGAGACCGAGTGTTTCAACGTGGGCTTCATAATGGCCTAAAATGATGGTACTGAGAACGCTATTGTGGGGCAATGAAGGAACTAAATGACTTGTACTGAGGCAGAAATGCTTTACAGGCATAGTCTGGCATAGTGAAAAGGAGAAACAAGCATGATATGTCCTCTTTAAGGCACATGCACAAACCCTCACAGAAACTAGAAAGCACTCTGAGACCACAAACCTCTACTGAAGCGGCTCACTTCTTGCTTTTACATCTATGGAGCGATCTGGTTCCAAGATAAAGTTTCCATCATAATATGATTCCTTGACCCTGAAAACCCACACCTTGCACTAGAATCATGTTGATATCCTTATTTGTTAGATAGTTTTGAGCAAAAATGATCTTTTAGGATTGGCGGTTATCCCGTTCACCACCAAAATTGACTCAATATTGAATTGGGTCATTATCAACATCTCATACAAAATCCATCCAGTAGTTTTTGCATAATCATGCCAACAAAAACAGAACCTCCTCTGTGGAGGGAACAGGCAAGGACTAGAGTGTCATGTTTGTGCTTCAGAAGCTATTGAGCTAGTTATGGCTTTGACAGCAAATAGACTGCTCCTCTACAGCCACCATGATCAACAAGACGACACAGCGAACAGAATACATCAGTGTTTCTTTATATATATCTTGATTCGCTGTTCCCTATCTTCTTCTCTGGTTTCGGTGTATGTCTGTGGCAGCATTACAGCGCCACTTACAGGACAGTATTTTCACGTGGACACATTTCTTGAAACAATGTTGTCTTTACAGTTAACATTTTAAAACTGGAAATGTTTTATTGTCTCTCTGTGGTCAGGACTTCAATATCTGCCTGCTGTCTGTTATGTCACTCAAACTTCCTCCTGTAACTCCACCCTCTGAACTTCTTCATATGCATCCCCAAATCTGCCTTTATTGTTACTTCTCTTTTAGTATTGGGGACTCTAGTCAAAGAAACCCTACCCTATAAAATGTCTTCACTATCCAAACCAATGTCTCTGTTTCACCAGTAAAATTCCCACAATGAGGGAAAAAATAATAAAGTGAATACTGACTCCAGTAAAGCACGCCCAAGAGTGCCTTGCTGGTTCATACCATGAACAATGAACATGAACCAGGAATAAAAGGAATTTTTTCCACGAAACAGAAATGCGGGTTTTCTGTTTGGTACAAAAACCTCATGAAATGAGTTTTGTTTCCGGATGGAGTTCGCAACTAAAAGATCAGCAAACAGTGATGAGGAAATTAGTGACTAGGTAATTACATCTTGACTCAACTGCAGTTGTTTTGTTAATTGAAAGACCCATATTGGCCAAATATTACATACTGTGGCTGTTAATATTGCAATTCCTTTAAAAATGTAAGTACATGACATATATTCATTTATTACTTTATATGTACATAACCTGGTTGTTTAATTAACCAATTATCTCCCTTTTTGAGCCTTCAAGTCATTTTCAGATTTTACATCTTAATTTCCTTTTATTTTCATATCAGTCTGTGGGTGCTGCTCTCTGAGAGCCAGGCTGAAGCAGGCACACACTTCTCCTTGTAAGCAAAACATAACAAATATACATGTAACTTGTAATTGTTGTAAACATCATCATCAATCAATCATAACAATGTTTAGGAAATGATGATGATAAATAATGACAGTTGCTAATGATGATCAATTATGAAAAGATTTAATAGACACAATTTAATAAATAAAAGATAGTATGGATTTAATAATGATTGTGATTTTAAGGCAATAATAATATTAACTGTTTTTAAATTCAGGGTGAGTAGTTAAGATAGTAAACTCTGACTGTTTTCCGAATTTCTGTCTTGTTTATTTCTTATGTTCCAGTTTTTGATTTTATAATAAATATGCTTAAATTGAAACATAGTATAGATCCTGTTAATGCAAATACAGTAAATCTAAATATATGCTGCAAACAAAATACAATAATACTGCAGCAAAGACATTTACAGTAATGTACTGGCATCCTACCAAATACATTTGGGCACATGTAAACGGAGATCAGTTCAACAGTTGGCTTCAATAATAAGGAAGGGGTGTGGGAGGAGAAATGCAGAAATCTACTCTGCAAGTTATATATCATCCCTCTGAGTGCCTGCTTAGTTTAAATGCAAAATCATAAAGAACTTTAAGGACATAGCTGCCAAATTACGCAAACATTTACATCCCCTTTGTCTGTGAATTCTTCTACTGTGACCAGCCAAGTGATGGTTGAATAGCTTGATAGATGGATGCTGTGTGTTGTGTGAGCATCTGTAATTGTTCACATGCTTTTAGATTTCACGTACTCACTTACATTTGTATTTTTTCTGAATTTAAAATGCAGATTGCCCTCTTTCTTCTCACTGCTTTGTTTGTCTCAGTGAAACATTGTTTAGCAGCTCAGCTTGCAATCCAAGTACATAAGTCATTCACACTGCGTAATGGTTTATTTGCCAAAGCAGTGTGCTATTTAGGCACCAGGGAGGCACCGTCTCCAAAATGTTTAATGTTGTGTAGTTTAGCCATATGCCACTGTTTTACAGCAAGCATTGCCTGTGTCATTACACCCTGGTGCATTGGGTACTTTCCATAATGGATCCATAACGACAAGTTGCTGCAAATGAATAGCCAAACATCTTTGGGGATGTTTGTTTAACACAGGTGTTAGCCTCTGTTAATATAATGGTTTGATGCCATATGATGAGGTAGATTGCCAGAAAGGGGTTGGTGATTATTTTGGAGAGAGGAGGTTGCATTTTGAGTAAACATTCCTTGTGAAATAGGGAATAAATTTTAGCTCTTGTATAGTTTTGAGGGCATACCTGTTTAGTTTATTAAGGGATTACATGCCCAAAATCTCAACTAATGATAACAAAGATTATATTTTTACTGTATGGAGTTAAGTTGTAAAATCAATGCTTGTCCAGATCAAAACAAAACAATATTTAAACATTCTGAGGGTTTTTGTTTATTCAGGTTTTTTTCTTGACAAGAATAGGGATGGGTACCGAATTCGGTACTTTAAGAGGTACTGACCAAATTCTGTAAGTACTACCGAGTACCGATTCACAGAAAATCAAACGGTATCATGTTTAGGTATCTAAATGCATCCTTGTGACTGTGAGGGAGTGGAAGAACAGGCATACTATTGGGTAGAGTAGGTGAATTTACATACCGGACTTGAACGCAGCACAGCAATAGTGTCAGACGTCAGCAGCGGGCTCAGTCAACAAAGCAAGCATGGCTGAGAGAAATTGCTCAAAAGTATGGCTCTATTTTATTAAATGTTTGGAGATTATGCTCACTGCAATATTTGTGACGCCAAGTGTAAGGCCAGTGGTGGAAATACTTAAAATCTGAGGAAGCACCTGGTGACGCACTAAATTTTCCTTAAAGCTGAAGAGTGCACAGTTTTTGATAGCCTCAGATCTACGGCCACAAGGGATTCATTCAGCACTGTTAGCACACCTGTGTCCAATGGCAACTAGTCATCTCCAGCCAGAAACACAGGAAAAGAAATGGCTTTAACATTTGGTGATGGCAGCAAATGTGACAAGGAGGATACCTGGTCCAGGTAAACAAGCCTCATGTTTAAGATGGTACTAGCTTGGCATTTTAATGTGCGTCAGTTCTCATTATCAGGTCGGTTCCTCGTACTTTGTAACGTTATGTAAATGCTTTTTTTATTTACAGCTCTGTCAGACCCATTGTTAAACTGCCCTAAAGTTAAAGTGAGGGCTGCAGTTAATTTATTAAGTTGTGGTTCATTTTAGTTACTGGTTTTCATGTTGAAGACATTTTTGGAACAACTACAATGTTACAATACAAACAGTTGAATGTTATTTTGATATATATCTAATATTAAACAAATTAATATTTATCACCCCATAAACACGCAAAAGTACCAAAAATTGGTACTGCTGAGTACCAATATCAATTCCCAGGTACCGGGCATCGGTATGGTATCGGTTCAAATGTGAAAGGTACCCATCCCTAGACAAGAATAAAGTACATGTTGTTCTTTACATGGACATGTTCCTCTGCCAGCTTCAGTTCAGATGAAGCCTATAATGAAGAATGCAGCTGGCAGTCAAAACTTTCATGGTAAGAACAACAACTCCTTAATTCACTGTCTGAATAAAAGAATAATAAACAAGGTAGACACGCACATCCTATGTAGGGTTCTGGATCCAAAAAATTCTAAGCATGAAAAGGCATAAAGAAAATCCGCACACCAAAAAATAGCTAACCTGAAAATTTTTAACTTCAAACAGTGACGTTTCAAGCCAAACAGCTCTTCCTCAGACTTTACAGAGTGGTCAGCGAGTGGTCATTTAAATCAAGGTAGGCGTACATGTGATCCAACTCAGCTGGAATTCATTGACAATCATTAACAATCAACAGGTACCCCCTCGATGGGAGGAAAGACACCCATGTTTTAAATTGTCACACTATATCATATATATATGTACACTTGCACACACCGTGAACACACATACCCATATTAAAATGCATCCCCATACAAAACATACATTCAGTGTACCGATACACACAAATTATAAACATATAAACATATATATGTACACATATACACATACATACTGTACATACATACATACACATGCACTAACTCATACACATACAATTCCACACATACACATACATACATTCATTCATATACATACATACATACCCACATACATATATACATATACACACATATACATAAACCTACACACACATACCTACATGCAAACAAATGCATCCCCCCCCACACACACATTCACTGTACATATACATAGATATAACATACTAAGTTGTCCGCAGCACATTGGAATAGAACTTATGAGGTATTAAAGTCCATGAGCTCTAATTTCGTAGACCAGGCGCAAGCGCCTTCACGGACAGGGTGTGACTAGCGCACTTTGCAAGTTTCCTGCAGTGCTAAGAGAGGCGCACTCAGGGCGCAGAGGAGCGCATCCACGCCCACGTCTCTGCCTCTCCGTGCAAATGTCAGAGTAGGAGGAGAAAAGCCGTGAGTGGTTTTTACACAGCCGAGTGTTGTCTCCACCAATGAAATGAGCGCCTCTCCTCGCCTTTAAATGCGCTGCGGCCGAGGCGTAGCGTCTGATTGGTCTGAATGATCCCCGCTGCTGGAGACGGTCAGAGCTGCTGTCATTCAGCAGCTGGGAGAACAGACTGGCCATCGGGGCGCACATCTGAGGCCATGAAACGCGTCACCGTGTGGGCCAGCTCCCAGGACAGATGTAATCTGTTCCTTTGTCATTATAGGAGTACAAAATTAAGAGACAGTTATACCGCAGCTGGCTTATCCTTTCAGAATACTTTTGATCCACCAGTATTCCTGGTTTGTCATCGCCAAATAGCAGAGCCTTTAGTGATATACTGTATCCTCTCCCGGTGTCTCCTCCTCATCCTCCTTGCAATAATGTTCTCCATCTTTTTAGATCATGTAAAAAATAAAGACTGAAATAGAGGAATATGGGAAATCACAGGTAAATCCTGAGTGACATACATTTATTTTATCTCCTTTTTCTTCATCTTTTTTCTCCCTCTTTTCTTTGAATTTAATGAAATGAGAGAAGCCAGATATTTCCTCAGTATCAGATGTTAAGTCTGTTTATTGTTGACTTGTAAGATGTGCATCAAACTTCCAGCTGCCGTCAGGTTAAGTTTCCATTATGACAAACGGCTTTAATCCGACATCAGATGTGACGGGACAATTAATATAGATACAAATGTATATGCTGGTTCAGATGGTTACATTAAATAGTGATTGCTGTGATTGTTTATTGCATTAAAATGTGCCTGACACTCTGGAAACCTGCCTCTGAGGCTTTGTTGACGTGTGTGCACATGTGCGCCTGTGACCAAATTACAGCTGCGGAGGGTGCGCTCCGCTTTGTGCCGAGAATAGACCAGGTTGGAGCTGGCGAGCTTTCAGCGCACTTTCTGCATTGTTTTTGGTACGAAATTGTCACTGCGCCAACATGAATCTGCCGACATCTCCGCTGGGCGGTAATTAACACTGGGTGCACCAGCGCTGCCCCATATATTGTTTCATATCTTTGTATCATAATGACAGTGCAGAATAACAAGTGTCAATAATACATAATAATAAATCATATGATGCAACAAGGATATAACAGCAATATCCTAAACCATATGTACATTATGTAAACAAAAGTTGCTATGAAGAAAATCATGTAGCTCTCTGAGGAAGAGCTGTCTGGCTCATAACGTCACTGTTTGAAATTAAACATTTTCAAGGGAGCTATTTTTTGGTGGGATGAAAAAAAGAATAGTAATCAACACAAGAAGACAAAATGAACCTGTTTGAGCTAAACAATAACAGGAGGCTTGTCTGGGGTACATTTTTTTTTCTTACAAAAGTGATTTGATGCAGTAGTTTTACAGAAGTGTCAGATTTGTTTTCACTGTGTAAATCAAGTCCCTGACTTTACATAATCTAATATCCTTCTTAAAATCTTAACAGCAAGGTCATTAGAAAAATCATCGCCTGTACATGCATTATTCAAATCAATGCTGTTTTGAACTAGGTGAAAAAAAATTTTATTCTATTTTTAAAATGTAAAATAACAGTAAAACAACAGTAAAAACACTGGGGAAATTTTTACCTTTTACATGCCAACTTGAGTACATGATGTCACCCAGGCATCTAAAAGGTTAAAAACATGTTTTTTGATCAAGGCTTTCATTAACAATTTAACTGCCAAAAAGTAGGGAAATATTCATGAATGTTGTTGAAGCTTAATAGTTTTTGGCCTTATGATCTTAATAAGTCTTAAACGTGTACAAAGTGTTTAACAGACCCACCAGAAATGTTTAAATTGTTATTCCAAACTGTATCTAATAACAACCTTCATAGAAAGTTAATGCCACATGCTGTAACATAGCCAAATCATTCCAAAATAAAATTTAAAACACAACCTTTTCCTACATGTCTTTAATGATACCAGAGGATTAAAAGTCCCTTTTACATTGAGTTGTTCCTTCTCCTTTTAAACATGACATGGAAACACTGCTTCTGCTAACCAGCTTTCAATGTAAGTCATTTTAATGAGGTACGGGTTTAAAGTGATAAAAGAATCTCCTCATCCATAAAACCCATCACTCTGGCATCAGAGATGCCCTTCAAAGTGTAAAAACAACATTGTCTTTAAGGTTAAAAATTTGTGATAGAGCCTGCACCGCTCTGTTCCTTGTGGAGCACTCACCAGGGGACCAAGCAAGGTAATTGATTTTGGATGCAGTCAAGCAGGGGTAGACCCCGCCACAGCAGATAAGAAAGAATTTCAAATCAAAATTATGTCTGCAGCATGCATATGAATCAGATCAGGCCTAATAAAATAAAGGTATTAGCAGCGAGGGAGGGAGAGAAGTAATTAAAGCAAATCACCAGGCGCCATCCTCGCTTCGCTCTGGAGGTCTCAGCTCCTTCGGGTGAGTTAAGGAACTTGTAGCTTTTAGCGGGAGGCGAAAAAAGGTCATCTGACTTTGACTTCATCCCAACTTTTCAGCAGGGAGTTCATGGTAAGTTCAGTGGTGTGTATCTCATCATATTTTTCCAATATTCTCCAACAAGTCATACTTTTGTGAGTCCAAACTAAATTAAGTTTAGCCCAGTGTTTCAGGAGTTGATTTATTACACGGAGTAGATTTGTGTTCGGGTGGATACGAATCTTAAAATATTAATGCAGACTTGGAGTCTACAAAGGGCAAATACTTTGGACAAAATCCAAACTGAGGACAGAAAAAACTGCCAGACCCTGACCTAAAACATTACTGAATTAAATAACTAAGGATGTTGGACTCATGCTTGACTCTTAGAGGCCCTGCAGAAGTGGATACCAACACAGTTGACTGTATGGTGTGCCTTAAAATCAGAACACAACATTATTTTAATCAACTTCAACTTTCTTTCTATAGCTACAGTAAATCTCACAAAAACCTTTTATTGTATCCCATGAAGATCTGAGCAGTCTTGCATGACTTCTGGTCTACTTATAAGTCCATCTCTACTTTTTATGTACACAATAAAATAGTATAGACATTTTTGATGCATTGCACTTTTTTGGGCATCTTTTCTTATGAGGTTGCAGTGGGTCAGTGGTGGAATCAGTTGTGTCTATAATCCTCCAAAATAGTTTTGAAATGTATATCAGTGTGATTATTTAACCCCTTTGATAAAACCAGCTGGTTGTGTAATTTTTATTGTTGTGGAAAGCCTGATTAGTCATCTTTACAACAAGAATCAAGTGGTGAGGACAATGCATTCATAGAATGAGTGATGTGTGCAGCACCCCCAAAAATGTGGTTGTGTTAGATAACACTGGAGGATAACTTACATAGAAACTGAACCATCAGTGAGTGAATGTGATATTGAGTGGGTAGATGTGACCTGCAGTGTACAAGCACTTTCCACAGCATGATCTCTCTGGTTCCTGCAGCTGTCCTTAAGCAGACAAATGAGAAACAACAGTTCTTGCCTCTTCGGCATGGTCTGCCTTTTTCAGGCCCTGAGGTTGTCACTTGGTCATGCCCAGATTAAGTTTAACCTGCCATCCTACAGTACAGTTATGGCATAAACAACAGGTACACATTTTAAACATACATTCAGCATACATCCCGCTCTCTCTTTATCTCTCTACTATCAGGTCATTTGGTTGAATGGGCAGAGGCCATTTTCTTTGACAGTGTGGAGCTGAATAAGTTCTCTGGGGAACAATGAATTTTTCAATACTCTCACACATTACTCCCTCTCTGTCCTCCCCTCAGGGCTTGTCTGTGAGAGTGTTTCTAGGTGCTCTTTAAGTTTCCTGCTTGATCTGAACTCATGTGGATTTTTCTATTTAAAGCCAAAGTTCGTTCTCAAATGTTATATTTTGAATTCGTCCTTGTGATTAAGCTTCGCTTCCCACTATTTTTGGTATGACCCACATCTAGAAACACCAAACTAAAGGAAACACATGCAGTAAATAGCTAACGTAAGATTGAGGCTCCGGCAGGTGCAACTGACCAAAGACTGTGACCTCTCTAGCTGGTGAAAAATGGACTGGCGGCCGGGCCCCCAAAGATGGCACCATGCAGGGAGGTCTTCTATCACAACAACACATCCTGTTACATCAGCCTTTAACCTCTTGACCACCAGCACCAGAAATACACACGCATGTTCACAGGGATGCACACGTAGATGCATCGCTTCAACACCTCCGCCCAAAGACTTCTTGCAGGAAAACAACAACAGGAAAAGAGCCCAGGGAAGCAAGGTTATGGTATACCACTATGTAAAGGTTTTATTGAACTTATTTTTGTGTTAGTGTGGGGTGGATGTGGAGGGGTTTACAACTATGGATTTGTGAGCAATTGACTGTGACAATCACACATGTGTACACACATTATCACATCTAGTTCTGTGAAACAGCAGATTTTCTGTTTCTTCCCTGCTGGATTTTATCTACTGGCTCCAAAATCAGTCCAATCCAATTTATTCTGTCCTTCACCCTCGCTCAGTCATTTGTGCCTACTTTAATTTCCGTATCATTAAATTCTGCGCCTTATCTTCATCTTCCACCCCCGCCATTCCGCCACCTCCCCTTGCCCATTTCTACTGACATAATTTGAAGTTCTAGTAATACAAAAAGAACTTGACAGAAAAAGTTGACAAAGACACACATGGCAAGGGTTTCTGACTAAATGTTGAGTTGGTACAAGTCTGGACAGGGGACTGCTGAAAGTCACATTGTTAACTGCCTTATACTGACAGCGCAGTCTGACATCAATCAAGACAGAAACACACACATATGTGCTTGTTATTTCAATTGTGTTTTCTCACCAAAAGCCTGGTCCAGGTCAACACCGTCAAAGGAAAGAAAGTAAACCTCTCTCCTTCATCCTCTCTGAAAACAGCTGTTAAGTCTTGGCAATCTTTTGGATCCTTTTGAGGTGGCCATTAATAAAGTTGTCAGACCAAATTTTAATCAAACATGTGGTCTCCTCTACACATTTGCTTCCTCGACTGATTTTGTTTTGGTTAAAGCTACAGTACGTCCTTAGTCCGGTTAGCATGTGGTAAATTCCTGTCGTTGGTACAAAGGTCTGGGGCCACATTAAAAAATCATTGCACAGCATCAATAATAAAAGTGTTTGTGCGCCCTAAAGCTAAAAATGGCACATGCCAAAAAGTAATCTGATTTAAAAAAACATACGTGTGCACACCTTTATATACCCCAGTCCACCTGGAAAGTTGCGCAGGTGGATTCACTTCATATCCCACCCTCTACACACCCACATTTTACCCTGAATGGTCAATAAAAAAGTACCTAATGAATGTTTTTGCATAACAATAAGCCTGCTGATGAAATTGTATGCTCTATCATAAAAGAGAAGTCAAGGAAAAGGAATATCAAGGAGACTAAAATAGAGGTGCTTGTGGAAAGTTATTTGGTAGTTACAGCAGTAGCATCAATAATGTGTCTCCACACCGCAAGCAACTCTGCGATCAAAATCGCGTCGCCCACTGAAGTATGGTTTCATATCCATACATACCTCATTTTGGTCACCGTTGCCATCGGGCGTTGGGTCGAGTTTCACCGAGATCATATCATATATCATATAATAGGATGTATAAGTGGACATTATTCCAACTGTATCCTTTTCACTCACTTATCAAACACGAAAAACTGCAGCTGATGTCCCCTGCAGCAGCATCATCTGAGAGTTTTCAATGATCCGTCTAGGTGGAACTAATGTCCTCGCTGACTAATGTTTACCAAAGTGACATCGCCTGAAAAGATCAACTTTTTTTAACTTTGACATTGAGCGACGAGTGAAGTGGTATGTAGTATCATCTAGTACGTGGCAAACGCAAGGCAGGAGGGTAGCCCTATCGTGGCTGTATATTGATTTTGCATGGAGAGTGATCGCCGAGTTAGTACAAGTAGCGTCTGGTGTGTAAGCACCTTAAGACAAACAAGTGAGTGGCAGCACGTCGTCACCGCTGTTAATAGTGTGAGTGCCACAGAGGGATCTGTGACAGAGGTGAAAAAGAGGTGGTCGGATTTAACTGAATTATATCATATCCAAAGGGGCCTTAGACGGAAAATGTGTCCTTACATGTTGTTACTCTATCAAACACATGCCTATCACTGAATTCCCACTGGAAGGAACCCAAGAGTGGTCAGCACCTGTGTGCGCACCGGCATGGCACAGTTCAGGCGGGTGGTTTTAGCTAACACTGGGCCCAGTTAGATCCAAGAGCGCCGCTCTAGGGAATTTAAATCTGCTTATTAGCCAGTCATCATCATGGGCCAGGAAATCTTCATGGTCCCTAAAGAGTCTTTCCACCCTGAGCCTACCTTTTGTGTGGTCTTCCAGCAGTGTCAGCACAATTATTGTGTCACTGCAAGAGTTAAATGCTTTGCCAGCAACTAGACTGATTGTTACACACCTTGTCCCAACTAAATCTAATCAATCAATGCTATCCACTGCTCTATATAATTTGATGATGGTAGTATGATAGTCAAAATTGACTTACTGTGTGCACATTCTCCCACCAACTCTTTTTTTTATAAATCACAACTTTTGCGTAGGAATTGGTGTATGACATTTTCAAGTCCCGTTTTGTGCATGAGCAAGCTTTTCAAATGAGGCCCCTGGGTCTTACAAAATAATGCTTTCACACGGGGCGCAAACCAAACCATGGTACAGCTTGGTCCAGACACAGACCACCTTTTTAGGTTGGACCAAAGTTCAGCTGTTTGGTCAGGACCATGGCGAAGGGCAGGATTCACACCCACCATTTTGGTCCAGATCAAACTGAAAAGTGAAAGTTTGTAAATCCTGTGTGTTTCAATAATTTCTGAAAGACATCCCCCTTATCACCCAAAGCTCACTTCCTTTCATATGCACTTTGAAATTTGTTCCAAATTCAAAGAGTGTTACCAATGAAATGCATTATTGTTATAATTATTATCTATTTCTTGAGGTGATTTTTTTTTTTTAAACAGATGTTTTCTATTCCATTTTCAAAAATATCCCTGTTCGCAATGGGGCATTTCAAAATAAGAAAAATCCCCATCCAAGCAAAAATGGAAAACGCATAAATGCAGTGTTAAACACCATCTAACTGTCTGAAAAATGCAATTGTTTTTGCATTTTTTTTTTATACAAAAGCTGTTTTATTTTCATGTCTATAGCCCAACCACTATGTCAAACTGATGTTATGGTTTGACTTTGTGATATCTTAAGAGTTGATAGCAGGTTTGCTGAGTTAGTATTTCCTTATTTGTGTTTCAGTTTGAGATGTATCTTGTGATCTTGATCCAAGTTCTGTGATTTAAAAGTTTCTTTGGTACCCTTGTTGGTTTCAATAACTGTTAGTGCCACAGTTACCACTGAGAAGCAGCCAGGGGTCACAAGTCAAAATGGACTGTTGGGGGGCAATGACACCCAGGCACATCCAAAATGTTTGCGGCGATTGTTTAATCCAGCATCATAGTGAGGGACAGAAAGTCTGTGCGACCATGGCAATCATGAAGGTCGCACCCTAAAACAGCAACAGTTAAAGCTGTGGTCTGCGATTTCAAACCGCAGCCTGCCCCCCCTTCCCTCACCTCTCCCCTCCGTGTTCCAAGATCCCACCCCCAGCTCGTGGCTCCTCATATAAGCCCCCTCGGACTGAGCTACGAGCGACTAGCATAATATATCAGCAGCAAACTCAATCAAAAACAGCTCAGCTCAACTGAAAGTATCAAACACGACAGTCATCCCCCTTGTAACACACAGCGGTAGCCATTTCAATTGGACCGGCGGCAATGCAGGTCTGGCGCCGCCAGAGCGGAGCCGACTGTGGGGGAGGATTTATCTTTCTCGGCCTGTCCTCCCAGCTCAGCTTACAATGCTAACGATTAGCGGCTAACAGGCTAACCCACTCCGCTACAAGTCATGAGCCAGGCCAGGCACAGACTAACCAGAGTTATTCAGCAGAAATCTCCCACTGTAGTAAACAAAGCCATTACCTGATCAACCAGGGACGAAACGGCCGATGCTGAAGGTCTGACGGCCGGCTGAGGCCATCCGTTAGCTGTTAGCCTGCTAACAGGCCTCGACCCGCGGGCAGAGCTCCGTTGGGCCCCATGGGAGAGGGAAGCGGCTTCCCGGTTTCGGCGCTAGGCTTCTCCGGCTCCATGATAGTTCAGTAGCTATCGCTGCTAGCTGCTCAACGGAGGTAGAGGGGAGGAGGCGGGACCATGACGCACTACGCATGACGCTGCGTAGTGAGGGAGACAGGGGATTGGATGGACTCACGGACCAACTCACGGACCAATTGAACCTTACAGGCTTCTAGGCTTGATTGGTCAGCTAGTATGCAGCTTTTCAGCGGATATACTGAATGGATTTTTTTCGTTCTTTTTGGTCTTTATACTGTGTAGATAGGACCATAGGACCATAACAGCCTTATAAACGGTATTATTAAAATGTACAAAGCTTCCAAATCGTAGTCCATAGCTTTAAGCAACACCTGCAGCAACATATGCAAACAAGAGGTCAGCGCGGAGTGTGACATATAAGGCCCAAAATGTTGTTTTCCCTGTCCACAGAGACACCAAAAACAGCATTTTCAAAAATCTTCACCTTTGACAGAGTTTGAAAAACGTGTTTTAAAGACCTAATGCACCATTTACATGTGTACAGAAGGACAAAACACACCAAAATGTCTGTAAAAATACCTGCCAATGTGTGGACATACTTCAAACCACCTGTTCTGAGCAGGACTGTGGGGTGAATATATACATATGTATATATATATATATATCTATATATATATATATATATATATAGATAGATAGATAGATAGATAGATAGATAGATAGATAGATAGATAGATAGATAGATAGATAGATAGATAGATAGATAGATATAGATATATATATAGAGATATATAGATATACATATATATGTTTAAACTTAAAGATATCTTCTGAGGACTTCTTAAACTGCAGTGGACTTGTTAAAAGGGTGTCAAAGTTGTTCTAATCTACGTTAATGGCTTAGAAAAAAATCTCTTAAAAGAATATTTCCCACACTTCAGGCTGTTTTGTTTTTGAGTAAGTGGTACATTGCTACAGGCAAAAACAGTATTAGCCTGCAAGGGATATGAAATTTTCAGTGAAGTCCTTGACTAGGGTCTTACTGCAATGATTTATTTATTGTGTGTATAATGTTAATCAAGGGCAGCAAACTCCTGTCCATGTTTGAATGTAGAAAATGTATTGGTTTAAAAAAGGTTTTACATTTGCAAATTTTTCTATGTCCTGCAAGCCCCAAGAACCCTTTTTTGGAAGAGAGGAGCTAATCCAAGAGCGTAGATATGACCTCTAAAAGTTGCTCCTTTGTCCTGGGAGAGAGTGTGATGTGCCAAGTCCTGATTCTCCTGTGCCCTGCAAGCAAGCACAAGGCCTGGCAAGGACACCAGCTCAGAGACGGGTAGGAGGTCTACAGGCCATCTGGGAAACCTCCAGGAGGATTTTGGGGTATACAAGAAGCCAATGTGAGGGGCATGAGACGTAACAGTGCTCTAATAACAAAGATCCGACGGGAAGAGGCACCTGAACGCGTCAGGAATCAAAAAGGTCATGCATAAAAATTGTGAGAAACAGCAATGGCTCTTATAAACTAAATGTTCCTCAGTAATCAAACCTTAAACTGCTGATTTGTTTTGGCTTTCTGGAGTGATTTATTTTGAAGCTTTTTACCCACAAAGGCCATCACTTAAAAAGTTTATCACATCAAAATGTTTGTGGCATCAAAGAGAATTTTTAAGATGCCGAACTCCATTTTTTCCTCTTAATGGTCAATTTAAGACTGCTTAAGACGGTGCTGCTTTGAAGTCTGTGAAATTTTAACGATGACCTTGATTTTCCCGTGAATCGAATGTTTCAGCGGGGAGTAGAGTGCACATCAATGTTATCCCGCTCACATCTGACAGCCCCGCACAAATGAACGACTAAAACTTGGTCGTCCAATAACGTCTTCAAGGACACCGATGGGTGGTAGACGTGGTAATTAATTACTCAGTGAAGATGTTAGGAGTCGCGTTGTAAGCAATCAAGTTGTTTGTGTTTGTTTTTCGCCTTGATGGTTAAAGCTGATTGCCTGACCTCTGGATTCAAAGGAATGTTTTTTTCATATTGTCAAATAAATTTCACAGCACAAAGACATCAAAAAAGAGAAAATTAATGTAAAAACATACTTTCAGTGCTTTGAACTTTGAGGCTGTTTACCAGACGTGTCTGATGGACCTATATATTGTTTTTTACTTTTGCTAAATGATAATGAAGTCTGTTTAGCCATGCTCTAAAGACTATCTCACTGGTGTGTTAAATCTTCTCTTTCATCTCTCCATCTCACCCTCAAAGGCTCTATTGATCACACATCACTGTGGTCAATGTTACAAGCTGCCCCCCTGCCATCTTTGCTTAATGTAGTCAATAATCGTAATGGTGTGATCAGTGTGGCCCCCCGTGAAATGGCTGCACAGCTGTGACTGCTTCATTCGACTGGTGGGAAAAGTGAAGGAGGGGGAAGAAGAAAAGACAAGAGATTCTGAGGGGGGCCATGGTGAAATTACATTAAACCATGGATGGATGGATGGATGGATGAGAGAGAGAGGGAGTGGTGGAATGAGTGAAATGAATGACTGGAAGCTTTCGATTTCATTTAGAAAAGTGTGGAGGAATAAAAAAAAAGGTCTGGTTTACAACATAACAGATGGGAGGATTGATTGAGTGATGAGAAAGCAAAGGCAATGAGGATAGAAGTGTACAGGAAAAAGGGGGGATGGAGGACTCTTAAAACATACAGGCATCCAGGGATCCCAGAGGAAGGGGATTAATGGCGCGTGCCTCTCAGTCACAGTGGCACTTTGTGCCAGCCAGGCACCCCCTCATAAAATACACCCCACACATCTGGCACGAGTGAGGGGCACGAGGCATCAGCTCTTTGATTTCTCATCTCTTTCTGGAGGTGAGAAGTCCTCTTGGCACAAAGCTCATGGTGGTGTGAGAAAATATGACAGCTGTAAGAAGATCTTTCAGAATTCAGAACCAGAATTCCCTCTTTTCCTCTGAAGAAACACAGCATATATTGATGTCCAGAACCATTTCATTTTTAACAGTTGTATTTTATACTATTTCTACATGTGCTTCCATGAGAGGTTGATAAAATATTTGATATTTTGGACCATCAGGTGTTTTTAATAGTAACAATTATAGTTGTTTCAGTGGAACAAGTCAGGGAAAAAAACTTACTGCAATATTTTTTCCTCTTGCAGAATATACAGTGATGTTTCAGTGATATGTAACCCGACTCAGCTCGAACTGTTGTTAGCAATGACTGGATGGTACAGATACGTTTCTCTATTGCATTAATACTCTGTGGACCAGTAATTCAGAAGACTAAATTCGCTACTGGAGGAAGGGGTAGTTGTAATTGTAATGAGTGACAGAGTAAAGGATTCAATTGACAACAGGTAAGTTTAAGTATACTGAATTGTATTGGCAAAAGTTAGGAAAAGTAGGAAAACAGTGTCCATTTACACGTGAGCTCAGTAACAATACTTCACAAAATAAACCCCAAATAAATCCAAAGATCACAGTCCTTGTTGCATGGCTCGCCACAACCACTGAGATTTCCCTCTACCTTACAGAACAGGGAGAAGCCCAGCAGAAGAAATCTTCATCTTGAAACCACGGAAGGGAAAAGGGAAGAAATACAAAAGACCCGGCCTATAAAAGGCCAGAAATAGATTACTATGACGCCCTTATAACAAATACACGTTTTTTTTTTTTCACATAGCTATATGCATATAAAAAAAGCATAAATATAACCAGCATCATTGTAATTATTATTTTTGTACATTGAATTAACTGAACATATTTTAAAATACTACTACAAAACAAAATAGTGTGGCGAGCTTGGGTTTAGAGGAAGGAGCCAGAGACGAGACTTAGCTTTAGCCGTTAGCTTCCGAGCTTCACACGCCGGAGCGGCTCTTTATTAAGGTGCATTCACACCGGATGCTACCTGTACTACCTCGGCGATCAGTCTCCATTCAAAGTCAATGTACAGCCGCGATGGGGCGGGGCTAACCCTCCCGCGATGCGACAGCCGGCGACAAGACGACCACTTCACTCGTCGCGCGATGTCAAAGTAAAAAAAAAGTTGATCTATTCAGGTGATGTCGTATGTGGCTGTGTGGCATCAGCCAATCAGCGGTGTGTGTACGTGTGACAGTGCAGTTATTCATCCGGACTACAGGGCGGATGACTTCCTTCTAGGCGGAACTAATCTCAGTGAGGACATTTGTAGACGGACCGCGGTAAACTCACAGAGGATGCTGCTGCATCATCAGCTGCAGAGTTTTGTGTCTGATAAGTGAATGAAAAGGATACAGCTGGAATAATGTCCACTTATACATCCTATTATGTGATATATGATATGATTGCGGTAAAACTCGAGCGGACGTGACGTCACCGACCGACGGCCGACGCCAACGGCGACCAAACAGGTATTTATGGACGCGCGACGCTACATCTGTGGGCGACGCGACTTTGGTAGCTGGGTCGCTTGCGGTGTGAACGCACCTATAGGCTCAGTGGACAGCACAGAACAAGGGGGGCTCACCCGAACAGCGGTACAGACACTTGCTGGACTGTTGGTGTTATGCCACGTCTTTAGGCTTTCTAACGCCGTACTCTTATCTTGACAGTTAATAGCGGTCTCTCTACGTGCGTACAGCATGACACCGGAAATACACTGAACTACTGAACAACAAAACATGCCCCAACACTTCCACAGCCCACTGAGTCCAGCATAACAGTCCCGCCTGCAGCGACCCCTTCCTGCGGGTCGCCACAATAGCTTATCTCTTCCCCATTCATCTTTTCTTACTCACTCACATAAAAAACAGTGTGAGAATAATGTAAACAAAACACATCATGTAAACTTTTTTCCTTTTCACATGAACATGAAATAACGTCTTTTTAACTCATTAGACTATAGTGGCACATTTTACTCTGTTGATGAGGCTAATATTACATTTTACTCACCAGAAACTCAAGCAGTGTTTACACCCACTTCCTTAGATTAGATGTCACCCACACGGCTCATCAGCAGTCCAGCTCGCACTTAAAAGAAACAGGGACAACACGGGAGTTCAGCATGACTTTTTTCCCTTTTTTTTTTTTAGATGCAACGTAGCGAAGCAGTGGCTAACAAGCTAAGCTAGCAGCACTTGTTAATAGCAAAACTTACAGTTTACTCGCATCCTCTAAATGCACGGTCCGCAACTCGATCCACAGGGAAAAAAAGAGAAAGGATTCTGGTCTCCGTGCCGAATTAAAACAGCTTCCGTCTTCAAAATCTCGCTCTCTTGCACCAAAAGGTAAGTTTTATCGGCAGTGAAGGATCAGCGTGCAGCTACCTCGTCCAAATCCAGGAGAGAGAAACGGAAGGAGACCCCTGACCCTGATTGCGTCTGATCTGTTACGTTGCGTCATGTGAACTCCGCATGTCACCCAAATCTTGTAATAGTTTTTTTTTATTATTATTTTAAAGGCACATTCATGAAATAAAATACCCTTTTGACAGATATAATAACTTGTGTACATTATTACTGTTTTTAACCTATTTATTTGTTTAATAAACTGATGATTTGGACTCTCCCCACAAGAGCCCAGTAACCTGGGTTACAGATACCTCTCACCAGATGAACTGTTCGAAATATTGCACTAGTCCATCTAGGCAACAGCGTGAAGAGAGTGTTTAGGAAAGGGCAGAACCCTTCAAAAGCATATCTGTCAGGTGACTGGATAATCGTTCCATCAATCACATTCATTAAGGAACAGTCAGATAATGTAGCAGGCAAGCACTAAGCTGTGGTGTAAAATACAAAATATAAGCCATGACGTGAGACATCTTCACGCCAAAACATGTTGGAAGTGGAAAACATCATTTTTATGAAGAAATGCTTTCAATGTTGTTGTTTTGTTCTTTATTACACTAAGAAATGCAGTCCAAATCAGAGAAAATCACTACTGAGGCTGTTAGCATCCATGCTAATCTGTGTATGAGCAGTTACTTCCTACTGTAGTCGTGTTTGCAGCTCCCAACTTTTCCTGCTACAAAGGACGTTTATTGAGCCATTTTTTGCCGCTCACAGTCATTGTCAGTTGAAGCTTGACAAGATGGATCTGCTTGCAGATCCAGTTGCTGTGCAAAATTAGTTTTTTTTTATGTATTTTTAGGGCACTTTGTGCCTTTATTGATAGACAGTGGATAGGCTTGTGAAAGGGGGTGAGAGAGTAGGGGAAGACACTCTGCAAACTGGTCACAGGCTGGATTCGAACCTGGACCGGCAGAAGCAAGTACATGGGGTGCCTGGTTGCTAACCACTCCGCCAAACCAGCACCCTGCAAAATTAGTCATGGGGAGAAAATCCAAACAAAGGTTGCTTCTTTATAAATGCAACATTTAGTAACATTTTAAACTTGTTTTTTTATGAGCCCACTTCTTTAATTGCCCGCTGCTGCTCTCTTAGTGTGAGAGTGAGAGTGTTAGGATGCTTCGCACCTAACATGTTCGGTCTGGACCAAACACATTCTGGTTCATTTTTTTGGAAACTTCAGTTGATTTGGGCTGGTGTGAATATTCACAAAAACTCTGGTGCAGACCAAAGAACTGGAAAAACTGGTGTCTCAGTTCCCTTCCAAGCACACAAGAGTTCAGTTTGTTGAGGGTGTGAAAGCAATTAAACAATAACAAGAACCAAACAAAGCAAGTTGTGAAACAAGAAAGCTGTGAGTTGTGGCTTGGATTTGGCCGAATATCATAATCATATCATCATCATCATGATATGATTATGATATCAAGAGTAACAAAGTAAGTTGACAATATTAAACAGAGCAAACTGAACTCGCTCTCATGTCTAAGATACCATACTTGGATAATTGTTTTCCTGCCATCAGAAGATGGGACCACTGGTCTTGATGGGATAGACGTGCTCAGCAACATAACTCAGACACTTAAAAAATGGTCATTGGTACTTAGGGGACCAAAGTTTGCAAAGAAACTATCCCAAACTATTACACTACCTCTGGTGCACTGATTGTGTATAAACAGTTCAGTAGATCAGCACTTCTGAAACTTTCATTCCAGTCATACAGCCAAGCCACACTCAGAGTCACTGTAATGACCTTTCTCTTTCATTCTTATGCTTGGTTTGAACTTCAGCAGGTTGTCTTGACTATGCCTCCATGCCTAAATGCACTGAGTTGCTGCTATGTGATTGGCTAATCGGCCATTTGCGTTAAGGAGAAGGACAAAGGGTGTGTTTGAACACGTGCTGAATCATTGAGACCATGCATATTGCTGTTAAATTTTATACACAATGAGAAAGATGATGTTAGTGTGGTGCTATTACTTTAAAAGCTTGAGCTACATGGAATCAAATAAGGTTCAAAGGGCATGTTAGGGTGTGATGTGAACAAGTTAGGAGGCCGTATACAGTGTGTACTGTTTGAGTACAGTAAGAGTAGATTTGTATGTGGTTTTGGACACAGTCCAGGGGAGTGTTGTTTTCCCGCTTCCTGTGTGTTCATCAGCTGTATGTCTGTCAATTAAAGCACTAAGTAACATGTCTGTTGGGAATGATAGTCTATGTTGCTCACATGTTGCCAGTAACACATTCTCTTTGAGGGTAATACAGTTAATATGCTTGTCACTTATAGAATTACTGACAAATACAACACATACAGTCATGAGAAGCTACAAGATTTTGCTCTAAACATCATTAAATCCACTGAAAGTACTTCAGTAGAGAACATTTTTCTATTTATTTAATTTGCTACACCAAATATTCATCATTTAACAACAACCTCCTCTCCTGTCCTGGAAGAATGACATCCTCCATAGAAAATGCAGTTCATTAGGCTGAATGTTTCTGAAGGCTAAAATGTGGCTTTCAGAGCTCTGTCGAAGCAAACACGAAGAGGTTTAAAGGTCTAAAGCATTGATGGTCTCGTCTGATTCTCTTTATTATTAAGTCCTCTCTTATTCAGAGGAATCATTTAGTTTGCACCAAGTCAAGAATTAAGAGGTCGGTACATTCAATATTTTTCAGTGATGTTTGATTTTATCCTAAGGACATTTTCTAACTTTTTATTAAGATTTGCATATATGGCATATTTGCTGTCTTGTTCTCTCCGTGCACTCAGAATTTCTCCCACAAAAAAACAGATGTATACTTGTTAGTAGGAGTGGGAGAAAAAATCGATTCACATAAGTATTGCGATTTTTTGTCTGCCGATTTTTAAATCGATTTTTTTGTTGTTGTTCAAAAATCGATCCCCCCCCCCCCCCCCCCCAAACTCTTTAAAGGGTTAATAAGCCACTTTTATATGCAATCCAGGCTTTTGAAAAGAGAGTATAAACAGCTGGTTAAAATATATTGCTGAATAAGTCCTAAAAACTGACTCACATGTGATGTGTATTTTTCCTGATATAGTCTGGAGGCATCATCATTGTTCATCTTTTTCGCGGATGTTAAAAAAGTTAATTTAGATTGCAAAAATCGGCAGTAACGCTTCCTTTTACGGTACTAAAATTACCATGTATTTACATGCTAATTACTAGGTAAGTACCATGTAATAAGGGATAGTTACTGTAAAATTACCATGTAATTACAAGGTAACTATATAGGTAATTACCTTGTACTTTTAAAGTAATTACCTAGTCAATTCCAGGCAAATACCAAGTACCTACCTGGTAATAAGTATTAATTACTGGGTAATTATAATGTCATTATATACTAACTATTTTGTTAATTGCCAAGTACTTACTAGGTAATTGCCATGCAATTTCTTGAGAAGTACCTGGTAACAGCCAGGTAATAAGTAATTACTCAGTAATTATTAAGTATTTATATGGTAACTATGTGATTAATTATTAGGTACTCACTAAGTAATTATATTATTTCCTAACAACCACATATAATAATTAAGTAATTACTGGGTGTTCCTTAAAATAATTACAAGGTAATTGCATAGTAATTAATAATGTACTTATTTCATGAGTACCAAGTAATTTTCTGAAAACTACCAAGTAACTACAAGGTCAATAATAGCAATTACTGAGTAATTACTAAGTAACACATGGTAAAAACCTTATTATTTACACTGTAAATACTTAGTAAATATATTATTGATTATATTTATTAAACAATTATTGATTGTATTTATTTTGTAACTACACAGCAACTACCCTTTAATTGTACATGAACTACGAGGAAGGCTATGTATTGTATTGGTAAATACACAGTAAGTACTGTAAAATTTAGAAAGAAATTATGACACTACCAGTTACTTTCCTATTGGCTACCAGGTGTAATTACCAAGAAATTATAAGTTTCTACTAGATATTTACCATGTAATTACTAGGACATGAAGAGTATTTACTACGTATTACTAGGTACTATTAGGTATTAACGCCATGTATTTCCATAGCAGTCAATAGGTTTTTATTACTTACCTGGTAACTTCTTTGTATTTACCCAGTAACTACAACATTTACCTGGTAATTACAGCTGAACTGTACTGCAAAAGGAAGTGAGGTCTGTTTCCATGTTATTACCTGGTAATTACTGATTTGTTACCCAGGAACTACAAAAATACATACATGGAAATTACATAGTTATTAAAGTGTGACTGTACTGTAAAAGGAAGTGAGGTCTGTTTCCATGTTATTACCTGGTAATTACTGATTTGTTACCCAGGAACTACAAAAATACATACATGGAAATTACATAGCTATTAAAGTGTGACTGTACTGTAAAAGGAAGTGAGGTCTGTTTCCATGTTATTACCTGGTAATTACTGATTTGTTACCCAGGAACTACAAAATACATACATGGAAATTACATAGTTATTAAAGTGTGACTGTACTGTAAAAGGAAGTGAGGTCTGTTTCCATGTTATTACCTGGTAATTACTGATTTGTCACCCAGGAACTACAAAATGCATACATGGAAATGACATAGTTATTAAAGTGTGACCGTACTGTAAAAGGAAGTGAGGTCTGTTTCCATGTTATTACCTGGTAATTAGTCAGTATTTTGCCCTAAACTAGGAAACTATCACATCACACAAGACACTTGGACCGAAAATGCTGCAAAACCAACCAGTGACTATGATACAGTGTCAGAGTACACTGATACAGATACAGAGTCTGGGTCTCCCCCCTGAACAGCACACTGTATCTGTCTGGACATAAGAGTTCCCATCAAAAACCACCATTACCAGCCATCAAATTACATTAAGATGAATGCATGATTTTTACACTTCCTCACTCAAAACACCTCGCTGTGACAGATATACAAAAACAAGTGAGCTGCCAAAGATAAACGTTTTAATCCAATGGATTTCAAATTCTCATTAAAAAAACAATTTCAAAAACAGTGCACATTTTGGTAACACTTTGTAAGTACACACTATTAAGCATTAGTTAAGCATTAATAAATATTGAATTCATCATTTATAAAGCATTTTTCTGATACGAATAATTAGTAATAACACATTTATACATGCAATTATAAATATTTTACTCATCATAAATAAGCATATCAGTAAAGGATTTTACTGAATTCATCATTTATAAAGCATTACTGTTCATAATTATATTATCATAGCCTGTATGATAGTCAATGTCCTGTACCATTGTCATAGCCTAGAAACAACCTGTATATACCTGTATCTATAGTATTTAACACATAATTTCATCTTTGCACTTTTTATACTATATTTATAACATACTGCTATTGCATTTCTGGTTAGATGCTATCTGCATTTCGTTGCCTGCACTTGTGACATGTGCAATGACAATAAAGTTGAATCTAATCTAATCTAATCTAAATTTTTCTGACATGATTATTTAGTAATAATTCATTTGTACACACAATTACAAATGCTTTACCCATCAATAATAAGATTTAGAAAAAAATAATAATTGCAGCTTATCAGCATATTGTGACTGTAAAACATGAACAAGGGTAAACGTGGCCAAATGAAAACTAGCCAACACCAACTGCGCATCACAGAAAATTACAGTATGCAAAATAAATTCAAGTAAACAATTTTGTATTTAAGTACACAAAATAAATCTTTTACTTTTATATATATATATATATATATATATATATGTATATATAATATGTATATATGTATATATATTATATATATATATACATACATACATACACATATGTATATATATATATATATATATATATATATATATATATATATATATATATATATATATATAAGATGTGTGTGTGTGTGTTCATACATATATACAGACACACACACACACAAATATTTATATTTGTTCTTCTAGTATCAAATATAAAAGTTCAAAGATATTTCACTGTCACTGTTTTTCTAAACCCTTTCTCTGATAAAATTATTCAGCCAGACAAAACAATCAACAGCAGAGAAAATAATCCTGGCAATGTAATTTTAAAGACACTACAAAAACAAACTGCAGTGATTACCTCACTACCACCTTCAAAAGAAGGTTCCTGCATTGGTAACAGTGACTGCAAATTACATGTACTTTTTGGAAATGTTATAAATTAGTCTGCCAAAAGCACCATCAGGGTGATTCTTTGCGAGCCACTCATTCCATTCAATCAGTGAAAGGGGTCAGAGAGCAAACTGTCAGTGCGGTTTCCCCTCCAGATCTGCTCTTTGTAGGATATCCAGGCCCTCTTAAGATGCTTTGTGTGGGCACCAGCTTGGGGATCTATATACCACCTCCTGTGGTTAACAGTGTGATGGTTGTATCCTAGTCCAGAGAGCATCAGATAAGCATGCCACTCGTCACTGATAACTGAAAATCTAGGCTCACATGATGAACAATTAAGGGAATCAGATGTCTTCCAGATTGTCTCTTCACAAGGCGCAGGATGGGTTTTCTTCGTCCTTGATGATGCCTCACACCCAACATCCCAGAGACCCACTTCTTTCTTTTCCACCCACCGGTCATTCTTCCTCTCCCAGACTGAGGCATAAACAAACAAACATAAAAAACCTAAATTTACACATTCTATGTACAACAACTTTCTCAACTCTCCTTGAAACTTATTTAAATTCACAATTGAATTAACATACTTTTCTTTTGTGCTGAAAATGAAAATGGCTTTAATGTTTATACTATTATTATTGTTATTATTATTATTATTATTATTACCCACCTGTACATGAACTGCATCGTTACTGAGAGAGACATTTGAGTGACTGAAGATGGACGTGTGCCTCACTGAAATTTGTTTTTCCTGTCCTTTATGTGGTATTTGGCGACCAGTCCTTTTAAAAAGAAAAGGAACAGACTGTAAGTAGGACACACACTGGCACACAGGTTTAGGTAGCAATAATAAACAATAAATATAATCAAGATGGCATTATCAGGTTACCATAAAATGATAATATAATCAGCACAACACAAAAAATGTGTAATTAGATTGTAGTTTGTCACAAGGATTATTTGCTTAGACTTTTTATTACATATTTAAATGTGTCAATTTAATCATTATAAAATTACACAGTAAAGCTGTAGACCTTCATGAACACTTTGCTTTTTGTAGGGGATAATTCATTTGACCTGTTCTAAATGTTTGGTAATAAGTAATTTACTCCTCTCAGGTTGCTACTTTTTGAAATGGCTATTCATTGATATGGTCGTTTGTTTAATGAATTAAAGACACAGTTTTTGTTCTTCTACCTGTTTGTTCACATTAGGAAGTTAAGGATTAATTACAATTATGCAATATTCTAATTTCATATACTGTATGTATACATACATACATATATACACACACACACACACACATATATATATATATATATATATATATATGTATGTATGTATGTATATATGTATATATATATATATATATATATGTGTGTGTGTATATATATATATATATATATATATATATATATATGTATGTATATATATATATATATATATATATATATATATATATATATATATGTATTACTGTTTATCTCCATTAATAAAATTGCTAAATTGCTCATTAAACAAATTTCATGTAATTATTTAATCCTGCAACATTACATCTCATATTAATCCGACCCAAACATGCACATAAATCAACAAATAACTGCACATTTTTTCAATTTTCCTATATCTATCATTGTGTCTTACCGTGCATATCTGTCTCCACTGTCCGTACTTCTCTTCAGTTTCATGTCCGTATGGCAAATTCTGCATTTAACTCTTCTTTGAAGCAGTCTCCTCGTCTGTAGCCACTTTATTAGCTTCAGGGCATTTCTTTTTGATATTTCTTTCTTACTCAGTTTTTTTAGTCGAGTGAATCCGCTCATTATCACTGAACCGCTCTGATTCACTGAAGAACTACAATCCCGCTCTTAATACGTCATCAGCGTGGGGCGAACATGCTTCTTCTGCGTCATCAACGTGTCGTCGCAGGTAACCGCAGGCGGGAGCAGACGTCACATTTCCCTGGAAGAAACTTAAATGTCGCCAATATCATGCCGAACTCTGGCAAAACACGAAGATTTGTGCGAAAAGATTGTTGGTGTGGATATAAGACAGTCTGTGGCCGTCGATGGCACCAGTGGTAAGTACGTTTTTTTTTTGTTTGTTAATCTGACATACATTAATCATGCTGGCTGATGTTAGACTGTAGAGCATCACCTCACTATACTCTGGTTCAGTTTGTTCAATAAAAACAAAATCTTTTTTAGGAAATATTACAAAAATAGTTATCTATATCTATGAATTACTTTTATGATAATTACAGCAATATAAATGAACAAGGGCTTTACATAAAATAAACCACATGCTCTGAGTGCTTCAGGCATTCCTATATAAGTATTTACATGTATGTATGGTGATCAAAAATAGATACATGACATTAAGTTCTGAAATATTATTGTATTATTTTTTCTTTAATTAATGCCATCAGATTGGGCTAAAAATAGTCATACAGGTAGGCTTGATAGTGTGTTGACTGCATCATACCAGAACAGTTTTGTCTCCACCTGCATTGAATGGCTGGTACAAACACAGTGGTGAAAGGGTTTCTCTGCAGACATTAAATCTCAGTTTTAGCTGCTGAATCAACACCTTAGATGTCAGTATAAACCAATGTCTCTGTTATTTACTTCCCAAATGATGCAAGAAGCTGCTATGTTCACAAATTTGCTGCATAGTAAAGCTTTTTAATTTATCACAGAGATTTCCAGATTTATTTTTACAATTAAAGTGTTGATCTGTAAATATGGCGAAGTCCCTTAGTCTAAGAGTATTAGACAAAGGGAAAAAAGAAGTTGTGTATGTTCAAATTATGATCTAACAAAATACAGGAGATCCACTGGATCAGTTATTACAACAGACTAGCCGAGATCAGAGATGAATGAAAACCTTTGTTGGTACTGAATGTTTTGAATACATTTTAAAATGTTTTTTTTGTTTTTTTGTTTGTTTTTAAAGGTGTTTCCATTGCCCCTGTGCCCCAACCACAGGATTTGGAGATGTGTTAGCTGAGGGTAGAAGTCCTAAAGCAGAAGGCTGAAGAGCTTACCAAGGAAAGAGACTATCTAAAAGAACAGCTGGCAGCAGGTAAGATTTACTACACACAGTATAAACACACATTTAAGTACACCTTGGTCTTACTTTGTTAGTTTATCTCTGGACACTTGAGTGTCAATATATCTATCTTTATATACATATATATTTATGCCTCTTTGTGCCACGTTAGCCTAATGTTTGTGTTTATTCTAACAGCTCTTAAAAAGGGGGGCAACAGTTCCACCCAGGCAGTCAACTTGCCTTCATCTTCCCCTTGTGATAGCTCAAGTGAATATTCTCTGATGCTTCATCTGACTCCTCCTTTGATACATCCTCATCAGAAGAAGACAAGAAGAAGAAGAAAAGGAAGAAGGGGAGAGAGAGAAAGGCCAAGAAGTCAAAGAAATGGAAACAAAGACACCTAAGAGAGGTAAAGAGGTTTTTAACCACTCCATTACTTTGCTCACTAAATACATATCAAAATAGTATTTTCTTATTTGATTTAGCAAGCGAATTCCTTAATATGCAGTATATTTGCCAGATTTTATACCATACATAAAAGCTATTGATTTTGCTGGATTACACTTATGCATGCATTCCTTTAAGTCATCATCTAACCATGGTGTGCTTATATTTTTATTGTGTTTTTCTTTAATGGTGCAATGTTTTGTACTATTGGCATGAACATTTTATTAAGTTAACCAGTACCACCTCTGGATCTTGTTCTCATTTTATGTGAACCGATTTACGTCTTCTACAAATAATTCTCGGTTGAACATTTAATTTTTTTTTTAATATTATACCTTTGGTCTTCTCTTAGGCACTTGCACCTTTCTCACAACAGCAACCAAAATTTGATCATTATAACTGACAGTTATAGATACCGTTTTGGAGAATAACTCAGCTACATTAGTAAAAATCTGATCCATGTATGTAGAACTAATGTAGGACTCTTGTAGAACTCACAGTGCCACACGCTGTTAACCTTAATCTATTTAATAATCTGGGATAACCCACATGCATCTGCAGGTCTGAGTTTGAGTTTTACAGAGCAGTCTGCTGAGCCCCAGTCTATATTCAGGTCACCAAAAAATAACTTTCATTGTTTAATTCACATTCTCGCTCTAATATTTTAAATATTTTGTCAAGATAAACACCAAGCAGTCTGTTACAGCAACCAACCTGATCCAAGGTAAATTTAACTGCAGCCGCAGTACCTCAATCTCAGATAGCATGAGATCATGCATGATTTTTACCAGGAAATAATCCTGAATATGAAAAGCAACCCTGCCACATTAAGCATACTTATCTTTCCCCAAACTACTATGACCTTATATCATTAATGCTGTGTCTGAAAGTGCTTTTTCTGTATGTTACTCAGCAACTGTCAAAGCATGTTGGTTTTCCAATATTTCTGTAGTTTTGTCAACTTATTCCTTGAGCTACAAGTACTGATGTTACTGTCTTTAGACCTTTTGTGGATAGTTTAAGATAATAGCATTGCATGAATCTAAGAACTGGTTTTCATATGCCCAAATGGCAACAGAGCTGTCCAAGAAGCTAAATTGTTTACCTTCCCTAAGGAGGTTGTTATAATTTGGTGGCGATCCAGATAACTACCATTAGTGAATGACTGTTTTTGTTCAAAAACTGCCAAACTAACAATGATATCAGTATGATTCCAAATGCAAGGTGTAGGTTTTCAGGATCAATGAATCATATTATCCCTACCTTCAGAAAAATGCCATAGTAACTCAAATTACCTTATAATGCTTCACAAAAAATCTCAATTGTCGCAGAAAATAAAGCAGTTATTTAGGAAACAATTACCCTATTCAACTTGTTTTTAGGTTTCTTGCTCTGAATATTTGAGAGTTCTGTCCTCCGAACACAGTTCTATCCTGGATGCCCTCTGTGTTCTGTTGGCAAGGCCAATACCTGGGTTTAATCACAATGCTGAAAAGGGTCTCGGGGCTCTATTTTCTTGAAAGTACTGCCTCTTTATTGAAAGTGACAAGAAATTTGTGTAAGTGCCACCATTTTTTTTTTGTTACTTTGGATAACCCTAATTCTTTGTCCTCTGAATTGCAGCCAAAAATTCTGCTCAGGTGGTGGCCCGTTACAAAGAAGTTCTACGGCTGTTCATTCAAGGAAGGACCATGTCTGCTGCTTTCAAGAGTGTTGGGGTGAACCGGAACACTGTTGTTGTCAGTGCTCCAATCGCAGAGCTGTTCATTGCTGCTCCCAGTAAATACAAGGAACTCCTTGAAAACTACAACAGTCAGGTGAAACTCAGTGTGTTCGCCACACAGTGTGCCACTTCAATTCAGGAGGACACAGACATAGCTGAAAAAGTTAAAGCCTTCAAGGTTTCCGGGAAACTCCTTCCCCTAAAAAAAAAGTAGGCTACAGTGCTGAATGTTGAATCAAAGTTCACTGTTGAAGTTGGACACTCTTGAAGATTTTCTTTTGATTTTCACAACATTTTTTATTTGTATAATAATATTATGGCGTATTAAGTGTATTTATTTTAGGGGTTAAATTATCATTTTTGAATTTTTACTCAGTGAAAGGGTTAAGAATAGCACCAAATAACAGCGAAATATTTCTGAACTTTTTTTGATACTAGTAGAACATCTTTTATATCTATATATATCTATATATATCTATATATCTATATCTATATCTATCTATCTATCTATATCTATATATATCTATCTATATATATATATATATATATATATATATATACACACATATATATATATATATATATATATATATATATATACATATATATATATATATGTATATATATATATGTATTTGTGTGTAGCTTACCAAAGAATTTTGATATATTACTGCAGTTTTTATCAACTTTACAGCATAAATTTTCTGTGCTTGCTCTGACTGAAACATGGTTAAATGATGATATTGGACAAATTTATTCCATACCTCAATATAATGCAGTACATCTTTGTAGGAAAAACAAAAAGGGTGGTGGAGTTTCTATTTTTATACATGAGGATTTTGAATTTATTGAAAGAGACGATCTGAGTAAACATTTTGTTAAAACTGAGGTAGAAACATTATTTATAGAGATTCCAAAATGTACCATTTTTGGGGGTCAAACTATAATTATTGGTTACATTTATCGGCCACCTGATAATGACATTGGTATTTTTAATGAGGCTTTGTCTACTACATTGGAAATGATAAGTGTCAGAAATAAGATTTGTATCCTTCTTGGGGACTTTAATATTGATCTTTTGAAACATGATTTAAATCCTTCAGTTGATTTCTTAAATACTCTTTATACTCATTATTTTTATCCACTTATCCATAAACCCACTAGGATAACAAAGACAACTGCAACATTAATTGATAATATTTTAACAAACTCTTTTGTAAATCCCATCATTTCAGGTGTCATGTTTGCTGACATTTCAGATCACCTCCCTGTATTTCAGATTTTTACAAATCCTGTACAAACTAAGCCAAAATATAGTGTTTGTCATCGCAGATTCAATCAAAAAAATGAGGAATGTTTTAAAACCTCTCTGGCTCAAGTATCATGGGATGAGGTTTTTAGACACCAGGATGCTGTTATGGCTTATCAAACATTTATGAATAAATTTTCAGCTGTGTTTGATCAATCTTTTCCTTATGTAAAAAGTAAAAATAAAAAAAAGAACATTTCTAAGCCATGGTTCACACCTGCATTACAAAAATCCTCTGTTATCAAGAATAAATTATATAAAAAAGCTTTAACTAGTCCCACACCTTTGAATATCTCATATTATAAAAAATATAAAAATAAGTTCATTAAAATTGTCAATGATGCCAAGAAAAAATATTTTTCTGAAAAGTTGGCAAATTCAAGTAAAAACATAAGAAATACTTGGAATGTTATAAATGAATTATTAAACAAAAAGCAGGCGACAAGAAGTATACCATCCCAGTTATCTGATGGCTTCAGAAATTACAACAATCCAACAGATATTGCAAATGGTTTTAATGATTTTTTCTGAATATCGGCCCTTCACTTGCAAAAATATTGCATCAACTAGAAAATATACTTTCAACACTTCTGATAAGACATACTCTTGTTTAAATGTATTTGATCCTCCAACTCCAAATGAGGTACTTCAAATAATACTACACATGAGGATGCAGCTCCAGGACATGATGAAATTAGAGCTGGTCTCATAAAGAAAGTAGCCTCTTTTATTATTGAGCCTTTGACACATGTTCTCTCTCTATCACTCAAAACAGGAGTTGTACCAAGAGACCTTAAACTTGCCAAAGTAACTCCATTGTATAAATCTGGTGATTCCAGTCTGTTTAACAACTACCGGCCTATTTCTGTTTTACCATTGTTTTCTAAAGTACTTGAAAAATTAGTTTATAAAAGATTGTCCAAACACTTGACAGCAAATTGTATCTTATATAACCATCAGTATGGCTTTAGAGAAAACATGTCTACAGAAATGGCCCTTTTGCAGTTCGTTGATAAAATCTCAAAAGATCTGGATAATAAAAAAAACACTATTAGCGTGTTTTTGGACTTGTCAAAAGCATTTGACACAGTCAATTACAATATTCTTTTAACAAAATTAGAAAATTATGGGATTCAAGGTTGGGCCTTAAAATGGTTACAAAATTATTTGAATGAGAGAGAACAATTTGTTTGTGTAAACAATCAATGCTCAAATAGAGGTAAATTAATATGCGGGGTGCCACAGGGTTCCATTTTGGGACCTCTTTTATTTATACTTTATGTAAACGATTTAAGAAATGTGTGTAAAAATGTACTGCCTCTTATGTTTGCAGATGACACATGCTTGTTATTATCTCATTCAAATTTTGATAGCCTAATGAGAGAAGCAAATGAAGAATTATCAAATATCACTGAGTGGTTTAAGGTAAATCAACTCTCTCTTAACATACAAAAAACAAACTTTATGATTTTCAGCACTAGAAATAAAAGATATAACCAAGATAATGCTGAAGTATCAATTGATGGTATTAAAATAAACCAAGCGACTCAATCTAAATTTTTAGGTGTCATTGTAGACCAAAAACTAAACTGGAAATATCACACTCAACATGTTTGTAGAAAAATAAGGAAATCTATAGGTATTTTAAGTAGAATTCGCTCCTTAATAGGTACTACATGTATGATGACTCTATATTATAGTTTAATTTATCCACATCTAACATACTGTAATATGGTTTGGGGCGCTACTTGTCAAACATATTTGAAAGAAATTTTACTAATACAAAAGAAATTTCTAAGAATTACAAATTTTTCAAATAGATCATCTTCATCTGCTCCTCTTTTTAGGAAATTCAATATTTTAACTATATTTAATGTAAACATTTATTGCATTTGCCTCTTCATGTATAAATATGTGCACATGTCCAATGTTATTCCCAGAGCATATAACCATTTTTTCATGTATTCTTCAGATGTTCACGCCTACTCTACCAGGCGCTGCAGAGATCTGCATCTGCCCTTTTGTAGGACTTCGGTCAATCAAAGCACACTCAAATATAGAGGGCCTTCCCTCTGGAATAATTTAACTCCTGCTCTAAAGTCTATATCCACGATAAATCATTTTAAAAGAAAATTAAGAAGAATGTTGATTCATGAATAATGTTGATCAAATGTAAAGTAGAATATGTGTACAAGTAAATATGGTATAATTTTATTTTACTTTTTGTATTTGATGTGACTGCTCATGCCTGTTGTTATGTAAAAAAAAGATCTTTGGGGAGGTGGCCCTATAAGACCTGTTGGTCTTCTCATGCTCCCCTGCACAGCATGTTTTTATTTATAAAATTGTTTGTCTTATGTATATTTTCCTGTGCAAATAAATAATTCAATTCAATTCAATTCAATTCAATATATATATATATATATATAACTAAAAGATTTATTTTGTGTAAAATCGTTAACTTGAATTTATTTTGCGTACTGTAATTTTCTGTGATGCGCAGTTGGTGTTGGCAAGTTTTCATTTGGCCACGTTTACCCTTGTTCATGTTTTACAGTCACAATATGCTGATAAACTGCAATTATTATTATTGTTTTTCCAAAGCTTATTAATGATGGGTAAAGCATTTGTAATTGTGTGTATAAATGAATTATTACTAAATAATCATGTCAGAAAAATGCTTTAGAAATGATGAATTCATTAAAATCCTTTACTGATATGCTTATTTATGATGAGTAAAATATTTGTAATTGTGTGTATAAATGTGTTATTACTAATTATTCATGTCAGAAAAATGCTTTATAAATGATGAATTCAATATTTATTAATGCTTAACTAATGCTTAATAGTGTGTACTTACAAAGTGTTACCAAAATGTGCACTGTTTTTGAAATTGTTATCTTAATGTAATTTGATGGTTGGTAATGGTGGTTTTTGATGGGAACTCTTATGTCCAGACAGATACAGTGTGCTGTTCAGGGGGGAGACCCAGACTCTGTATCTGTATCAGTGTACTCTGACACTGTATCATAGTCACTGGTTGGTTTTGCAGCATTTTCGGTCCAAGTGTCTTGTGTGATGTGATAGTTTCCTAGTTTAGGGCAAAATACTGACTAATTACCAGGTAATAACATGGAAACAGACCTCACTTCCTTTTACAGTACAGTCACACTTTAATAACTATGTCATTTCCATGTATGTATTTTTGTAGTTCCTGGGTAACAAATCAGTAATTACCAGGTAATAGCATGGAAACAGACCTCACTTCCTTTTACAGTACAGTCACACTTTAATAACTATGTCATTCCCATGTATGTATTTTTGTAGTTCCTGGGTAACAAATCAGTAATTACCAGGTAATAGCATGGAAACAGACCTCACTTCCTTTTACAGTACAGTCACACTTTAATAACTATGTCATTCCCATGTATGTATTTTTGTAGTTCCTGGGTAACAAATCAGTAATTACCAGGTAATAGCATGGAAACAGACCTCACTTCCTTTTGCAGTACAGTTCAGCTGTAATTACCAGGTAAATGTTGAAGTTACTGGGTAAATACAAAGAAGTTACCAGGTAAGTAATAAAAACCTATTGACTGCTATGGAAATACATGGCGTTAATACCTAATAGTACCTAGTAATACATAGTAAATACTCTTCATGTCCCAGTAATTACATGGTAAATATCTAGTAGAAACTTATAATTTCTTGGTAATTACACCTGGTAGCCAATAGGAAAGTAACTGGTAGTGTCATAATTTCTTTCTAAATTTTACAGTACTTACTGTGTATTTACCAATACAATACATAGCCTTCCTCGGTAGTTCATGTACAATTAAAGGGTAGTTGCTGTGTAGTTACAAAATAAATACAATCAATAATGTTTGTTTAATAAATATAATCAATAATATATTTACTAAGTATTTACAGTGTAAATAATAAGGTTTTTACCATGTGTTACTTAGTAATTACTCAGTAATTGCTATTATTGACCTTGTAGTTACTTGGTAGTTTTCAGAAAATTACTTGGTACTCATGAAATAAGTACATTATTAATTACTATGCAATTACCTTGTAATTATTTTAAGGAACACCCAGTAATTACGAATTATTATATGTGGTTGTTAGGAAATAATATAATTACTTAGTGAGTACCTAATAATTAATCACATAGTTACCATATAAATACTTAATAATTACTGAGTAATTACTTATTACCTGGCTGTTACCAGGTACTTCTCAAGAAATTGCATGGCAATTACCTAGTAAGTACTTGGCAATTAACAAAATAGTTAGTATATAATGACATTATAATTACCCAGTAATTAATACTTATTACCAGGTAGGTACTTGGTATTTGCCTGGAATTGACTAGGTAATTACTTTAAAAGTACAAGGTAATTACCTATATAGTTACCTTGTAATTACATGGTAATTTTACAGTAACTATCCCTTATTACATGGTACTTACCTAGTAATTAGCATGTAAATACATGGTAATTTTAGTACCGTAAAAGGAAGCGTTACCAAATCGGCAATATCGTAGAATCGCAATTTAAATCGAATCAGCACCTAAAAAATCGCCATAAATCGAATTGAGAGAAAAGTGAATCGTCCCAGCCCTACTTGTTAGGTTAATTTGTGATTTTAAATTCCTCTAAGGTGTCACTGGGACTGCTTGTCTGTTTCTCTATGTGGCCCTGTGATTGGCTATTGACCAGTTTCAGGGTGTATCCCACCTTCAGCCCAACGCAAAGGATACACAAAAGAATTTCCCTGACATTGTTCCTGAATACAGAGTGGGGTATGGCTAGGTAATATGCCAATTTAATCGACTGATCTAAATTCAACAAGCAAAATAGAAATCATATTTCCCCCTTGACTTAATCTGCCAGCCATTTTGCTATGCCTGTTTATGCTTTGTAAATAATTCCTCTTTTGGTGTTCACATAGATAAACTTGTCCGTCCAAGTTGCATATTGTACCTTTGTTTACAAAATACACTCTAATTGTTGGATTGAAATTCCATATAGTGTTGGAGATATTCTGATATATTCTGAAATTAAGGCAAAACTGAAAGAGGTAAGAGCGGCACGGTGGCCCAGCTGGTAGAACACGTGCCTCACAGCAAGAAGGTTCCTGGTTCGATTCCTGGGTTGGGAGGGCCTTTCTGTGTGAAGTTTGCATGTTCTTCCTGTGCATGCATGGGTTCTCTCTGGGCACTCTGGCTTCCTCCCATAGACCAAAAACATGCTCATTAGGTTAATTGGTGACTCTAAATTGCCCTTAGGTATGAGTGTGTGAATGGTTGTCTGTCTCTCTATGTTGCCCTAAACTAAAGACCGGTTCAGGGTGTACCCCGCCTCTCGCCCGATGATAGCTGGGATAGGCTCCAGCCCCTGCAACTCCGAAAGGGATAGCCGGGTATAGGAAATGAATGAAAGAGGTAAGACTATTTTTATCTGTGGATATAAGAAGGGCAATTACGTTTTTTTGATTTCTTTACTTGCACACTATAACTAACACACACTGATAAAGAAATCAGTTTTCACATGTTTGGATGAATTATGAAAAGTCTTCACTTTTTAATTAATTTTGAGGCTGATCCAGATGGGGGGGGGGGGGGGGGGTAATAATCTTGAAGGGGAGCTGCATGACAGTAAACAACTGTGAACCACTGAGGTCAAGGGTTTAGACAAAGAGTAGGGTTAAGGGCTTGGGCTAGGGTACAGTTTAGAGACTTGACATTAATTGGCCAATCATCACATGAAAATGAATGCAGTCAGCCTCTTTGTTTCATTTCCTCACAAAGCTCAGGTGTCTGTATAATCATTGGGTTTATTACAGATTTTATGGAGCACTAAGTAGCATAAAAATAGTGTCATTATGAAGAAGTATAAATCATTTCCAAGTTATAGCCCTGACACTGATAGAGTTTTCTTAATTTAAGTGTGACGAGTCAGTGGTGCCACTGCTGCTTATATCTGGACAAAGTGAAAACTAGAGATATGAACTAACAGCCATAAAGATTTAGATTAAATGTTTTTGGTTCCTACTGAAATATGCATTATTGGTGAGAGGTTACATGTGGATAATAGAGTTGATATATCTGTGGCAAACAGTTGGGCTGTTGCAGGACATTTGCATGTATATGTTGCTGATTTCAGAGTGGATGCCCTCACAGTCGTGTGTGCCTACACTGTCCTCAGTCTGGAGGCAATCAGTCTCCAATGGATTGCTGTTGGCGGCGGGGAGCAGGAGCATTTGACGAATCGGCCTCCCCCACGCTCGGGACGCTGCGTTCCTACACAGATGGCGTAATTAACGGGAGGCGAGCCAGGGAGGGAAATTTATCTTTGATCAGCACCTTCGTGCCAGATTGTCATCTATGTTAATATGATGATAGCATGAGTGCACACGCACGTGCACACACTCATGTGCACACGCAATAAGAGATGGATGATGATGGAGAAGAGGTGAGGCAGCAGTTGGACCCTGAGGATACGGGGTTATGTGTACAGTCTCACACACTGTCTCCCCCATAATCCTTTGTTCACCGCATGGCATTGCTCTCCCCTGCTGTGAGGGTATCTGAGATCATCTTTGAGGGGTGCCTCGGTTGTACACACACATACATCTGTAACAAGAAGCAACAATGAAGACATACCCTCTTGAAAGAGTTTTTTATTTATTGAGGTCAAAGTTATTTCTTATGTTAACTTATTTTTTATTTCTTTTTTCATTTCCATGAGTTTTAACAAGCTTCTGAATTTTGGGTATGTATTGTTTGTGTAAGCCTATACTTCATTCCTAGATAATTGTTACTGGAAGAATGTATAGTTTTACAAGGTTTTTTTACAAGTTTTACGAGTGGTTGATGCTAATGTGTCTCGCTAAGATAACATAGCATGTTCCATGTGATGTGCAGCCACTCAGGAATAGATATAAATAAATCAGTAAATTCATTGGTGATAAAAGAGTTGCAATGCATTCCAATAGAGGTTAACCATACCATGAATAGGCCACAGTGAATACAGGAACAGATTTCATGTATTACATTTTTAGTGGCAACCATGTTAAAGCACTACTGATGTCCAGTGCCATAAAAAAAGATAAAAGCTTCTGCAAAGTTCGGGGGCAAAGTTTCTGCCTCATGGAAGTTGTGCAATAAGTGTATGAATGTCAAAAATGAGCTACAATTTTTACCACCTTTTTCTCATAATTATTTTACGTGGAGCTTAAAGCAAAATTTCAGGAGCAGGGCTACACCTCAACCACATCGCTTCCTGTGCTCCTTTAAATTCTAACCACACATTTCTCCCTTTGTTTTGCACACTTGATGCACCCTTCCTTCCCCTTTCTTTAAACTTCTTCCTTCCTTTCCTCAGGGCCTTATAAAGGGAGTTCGTCATGCCCAGGAGCTACGGTGGATTCCCCAATAAGTTTCCCCAAACTGTTATCTGCTTCACATACCTGCTATGTTGCTTGTTATCCACTCTACACAATAAATAATTGTCAGATTCATCCTGTTAATGATGGCGTCTTTTCTCGTGAATTCTCTGTAATAGTTTCTGCTGCCTCTGGTGAAAGGGTGACATGTTTTTTTTTTTAATGTATTTTTTGGGCATTTTGTGCCTTTATTGATAGGAGAGAGACAGTGGATAGGGCTTGTGAAAGGGGGAGAGAGAGTAGGGGAAGACACTCTGCAAACTGGTCACAGGCGGGATTCAAACCTGGACCGGCAGAAGCAAATACATGGGGTGCCTGGTTGCTAACCACTCCGCCAAATCAGCACCCCGAAAGGGTGACATCTTTGATTGATGATTGTACGCATACAGCTGAAAATATGTTTTTACTGCCTTAATACACATCCTTACAGCCTGGTTCATAAAAGGGCTTCAGCCTTAATATAAAATACATCCTATGTGGCCTCACTGTGAGGGAAGTGATTTTTTTAAATACCATGCCCATTATTCTTTTATTGAGGATGAATTTGTGATTTCCCGTTTTGTGTATGTAGATTCGTTACTGGTCAGAGAGCCTTAGGTCCCACATCGACACTGTCCTTTCTGTGTAAATGCACTGAGTTAAGTTCTGTTGAGAAAGCATGTGCAGTATTATTATGTTCATTTCAATACATCAAAAGTGTTCCAGTGGCTTGTTGTGATAACCAAACAGATGACGTAAAATGGCTTCATCCAATTCTTTTGCCACCTCACATGAAGCTAAAGGCTTCCTTTTAACTGATGACAGGTGAAGCCATGGAGAGTTAAATGTAGAACACATCCCACACCAATTTGTGCAATGTCTGTTTTGCTGCTGATTCCCTTTTGCAACTAATCTCAACACCCAAATCACTCTCCCTCATCATAGCTGTTGGGCACAAATCTTGGATCTCTATTTTTGTAAAAAAAAAAAAAAAAAATCATAAAACAGTGCTATTGGCCACCTGCCGTTTCATTTTAAACAAACTTTAAACTAAATCAAAATCAAAACAATGATTTGTTATAAGGAAATATATATAAATTAACAATAAAGCATTTTTCCTGAAAAGTAGCAATTTTTGAGATAAGAGGTTTGTTCCTGACAGTGATGAGGTGTGACAGTCAGAGGCAGTTGTCACAGATGAGCACGGCCATGTTGGTATGTTCACCCCTGGTGAGATATTAGGAGTTATGTCGTGTAGGTGTAATGGCAAGTGCTGCAACATCTGGGCCACGTACAGAGGGAGAGAGACAGAGGGTTGGACTACAAGGTCTATAAGTCCCATATGTACAGTGGAGGTGGGAGGATAGATGATAGGGAGGATTCTAGCTGTGTGAAAGTAGAAAAGCAGTGAGAACAAAAAAATAGAAAAGGTCATGAAAAGGTTTCAAGATGATTGTAAAATAAAGATTAATTGAAGGGAACATGAAGTAAGGAGATGGGAGATTTGGTGAGTTTGAGAAGCAGGAATGACAGGAGAAGAGTGGTGGGCGAGAAAACACTCCAAACAAATCAGCAGGCGCACAGACAGACACACACAAAGACAGACAGACGGGGAAAAAACGCAGGCAGACAGACGGTACAGAGAACAAAGGCTGTGTTCCTCCGCCTCGCTCTGCTGCTCCGCGGTCCATCTGCTTCTCCTGCACACAGCCTCCGATCTGTTTCACACTCATTTTCAGCTCTCGCTCTCTCCTCCTGCTCTCTGTCTCCCTGAATTCCTCTACCCCTGTGCACACACCAGAAAACACACGCTCACTCATATCCATCCTCGCATCCCTCCCACCGTCATTGTACCCGACGTTCCTTCTTGGTTACTTCTGCTCTTGACTTTCATCTGTTACATATGATATTGGTTGGACTCCACTTGCAGAGGACAATACAACCTTAAGCCATAAATTCCTCAAAAAATCACAAAGAAAGGATTCAAGAGGACTGTTGGACTGTGTGTCGTATATTAAACTGAGCCCATTTTAGTCAAATAGCAGGGGCAAAAGTATAAGCTAACATCTATAGTCTTTGCCTGTAATCTATCTTCAATTTCAGTGAGAAGTAATGTATCAGGATACATAACATTCTGAGATACAAGTGTGGATGACTGAGCAAATAAAAAACAAATAAACAAACAACAAAAAAACGCAAGTGACAAAACTGATAATGTCCGATTTCATATTTTGAATGTGTGTTGCCCCGGCTGCTGCATAGGCATCAGAAAGAGACATTTTAGAGGCTTGAATCCTTTTGTTTCACTGATACTTTTTGGACATACAAATATTTTCAAGGAAATAATTTACAGAGAATATAAATTAGTGGGAAATTGCATTTTTACCTGAAGTGCATGAACTTGATCCGCATCTGTTGTTGTCTGATAGTGTCAAAATCCCGTTAGTTAATTTTCCCATTTGCTTCAGATTTATGTTTTGTCTTGTACTTCCTGTTTTATTTTGTCTGGATCACATATCTTTATTCAGTGGGGAAAAAATCAACAACACAGAAATTATTTCTTGACAGAGGGAATATTTTTACTCTACTTCTGACATGGTTCAGTGCGAGCTTGTTCCATGATGTGGTTTACGTTTGAACTTAAACACAGAGGCAGTAGCACCTGCCTTCCACAGTATCTCAATGGTCTGTGATAAAATGTGATTGATGGAACAATTGCCCAATCACCTGTTGGATATGCTGTTGAAAGGTTTTTGTCTAATTGTTATTGCTTTACTGACCAACAGGTACAAAGACCATTTTCATTTAAGTTGACAAAACAAAACTACAAATCAAGCAATGATGGTGTCTTCGGTTGTTTTTCAATTTTGTGTGCAGATGTGTCTGTATAAGTTTGGTATCTGACTGCATACATACATGATAATAGTCATTGTTGGGAGTAATGCATTACCAAGTGATCCTTTATGGCCTGTTTCAACAGCCAATATATTGTACAGACAGTGCATGTTTTCAGTTCGAAAGCGACGTGGTCTAGAACAGGGGTATTCAATTAAAAGTCACCGAAGTCCAGTTGATAAAAGTTCCTCCAATAAAAGGTCTGAACGGAAGTCCAGTTTGTGTCTTATAGCCTCCCTACATGTCCACATTTTTGTGGTTTCAACAATATTTATTGTCAATATTTTCAAAGCAGGATATGTGTTATTGCGTGCACAGCTAGCTCCTTCACCATAAAATAAGAATAGTCCTAGGAAATTTAATTTAAGGTCTTTATTCCAAATTAAGGACAGAAAACCTCAAATTAAATAAATAAAAAAGTGCAAACAGAGCCAAATAACCATTTTCTCTCAAATTAAAGAGGTCCCAACAAAGAATTGAAGACCTACACATCAAGTAAAAAGGTTACATCTTCAGAAAACAGTTAGCTAAATAAAAGGTGGCTCTTTCTAGGAAAAACAAGTGCATACAGAGCACTGTCTGAATATTTTCCTTTATTTTTTTTTCTTAAATAAGAGAGGTCACAGCCTAAAAAATATGAAGACCAACACCACTAGTAAAAAAAGTTATCATCTTTATAATACAAGAAATTAACTCTTAAAAGTACAGTCATCTGTCATCTGTAACTGCTTTTCCACTGTGTTGCAGTGTAATGTAACAAAGTGATAAGATGAATATCTTATTTGCGCAGGTTCCAGATTTTGCTTTCCCTCTCTCACTTTCATGCTGTCCTTAACTATCTTTCTTTCTCTCTCTTTTGGTCTTTTTCTCTCTTCTCTTTATTTCTCACAAACAAACAGCAGTAAACAGTGATGCTAGAACTTGCATAATGTGAAACATTCAAAAGAAACAATGAAAATAACATGAACAAATGGTTGACTCAACTAGTAAACAATTAGAAAGCGAACAGCATCAGCCCGTGGAGAACGCAGTGCCACTACAGCGCTTAAGCTCTCAGCTCGCATCAGTATTTCCCACACAGGTCTGTGGCAAAGCCTGTGGGTAACAAGGGTCTCATGTTTTTGCACAGGTAGTTTATTTCGCACTGCCACTTGTTTGCTGCTGTGATCTGTGCTACAAACAGAATAGTGGTGGGTAAATCACCTCCGCTAAATGTCTCGTTCCTCTATAGTGCTTCATAAAACAACCATATAAGCATCAGAAAACATGGCCTACAGAACACATATTTAGGACCACTCATGGCATGACCATCCTGTGATCAGACCAAAGTTGGAGTAGCTGGAGTAGCAACGGCCGCTATATATCCATAACAAAATCTGGCTCCATTAAAATCTATTCTTGTTAATTTTTTAGAGCTTGGTCACGGTCCAAACTGAACCATCTCTTGGCCTGGATCCAGACCTGAGTCCACCATTTGGTGATGCCTGGTCTAGAAGCACTCAGTGCCCCTGGGCAAGAAAATGCCCTCAGTGTCAGCTGGTGTTTGTCAATATGATCTCAGCGCTCTCATAACAGCTCAACCCAGGTAAAGAAGTATTATTTTTTAATGTATTGAAAAGGTACTTAATTTTCAGAAAGTACATTGTTCGTACATTATTATTTTGTGTTAAAAATAAAATAAACCAAAAATATACTACATATGTACCAATTACAAGTATATTTTTCCCTGAGAAGTGCTTAAGTTTACTTAGATTATGTACACTAATTAGTACTAATATTTAAATTTATATCAAGTATATCTATATAAAATTTAGTATTCATGAAATGTACTTAAGTGTACTAATTACAAGTATATTATTACCTTGGTAGTAATTTAGTTTGCTTGTATTAAGTGCATTATAGTGTACTTATACTTAAATTTGTGTAAAGTATATTTATATAAAACATGGTGTGGTGTGATATTTTCGATGTGTTAACACTGTACTTCATATGCTTTTCTTTGTACTCTAAATTTATTAACAGTAATATGAAAATTAGAGTGAAGTATAATTTAGGTTGATTTTTAAATATGTACAGTAGAGACAGTTGTACTTAAGTATATTTAAGTTGAACATAAAGGTGTCTCAAAGTAGTATACTTAAGCAAACCAAGTTGTATTTTAGTATTTTTTGAGTAGCACTTATGATATATTGTTAGTTTACAAAGTATATTTTTAGTACTTGAGAATAACACACTTTAGTACACAAAGTATGTGAAATATACTAAATGTACTTAAATTTAGTATTTTAAAGTTTACTTTTTCAAACCTTCGAAAGTTGTTTAAGTGTATTTAAATTTAACTTAATGGAGTCTCAAAGTAGTATACTTAAGTACACTAAGTTGTATTTTAGTATAATTTAAGTTGCACTAATGATATAGTATTAGTATACTAAATATATTTTTAGTAGCCTACATGAGAAAAACACACTTTGAGTACACTAAGCAAGTACATGTGAAATATACTAAATGTACTTACATTTAGTGTGCTAAAGTATACTTTTTCCAACTATCAAAAAGTTGTACTTAAGTACATTTAGTTAAACATAAAGGTGTCTCAAAATAATATATTTAAGCAAACCAAGTTGTATTTTAGTATTTTTTGAGTAGCACTAATGATATATCCTTAGTATACTAAGTATATTTTTTAGTGCTCGAGAATAACACACTTTGAGTACACTAAGTATGTGCATGTGAAATATACTAAATAAACTTAAATTTAGTGTGCTAAACTATAGTGTGCTATACTTTTTTTTTCGCCTGGGAACTTCTGAGGGTGCATGGTGTTTATCTAAGACACTTCTCCCTCACTGAAGAAAGAAAGTGTTATTTCACATGTGAGTAAAACACGTAAATTATTTAATATGTAATACATTATACATTAATACATTATTTAATACATTTTAAATAATATGTATGTTATCTGAGCATCTTTTTGGAATATACTGATGACCAATACTGCCAAAAGAGCAAAAACATACACACAAAGAAAAGAAATAAACTTCTTGAACAAAGCAACAAATCACAACCTCAGCCCAGCCTTCCACCTGATGCATCATCCTGCTTTAAGTATGGGGAAGGCCAAAGTTCTCATGTAATTAAACATGCAAGAATTCTTGTTTCAGCTTATAAATGTATCACCTACATTGCAATGTTTTACTTCACAGAGTAAAGACAACATATTTGGCACATCATGGTTACTCCATAGGTTTTGTTTGTACTGTTTTGGCCTTGACCCTGCATATCTGAGTTTATACTATGGTATTACAATGTTTTCTTTTCTTCCATTTTCACAAAGTGAAAAGCTTTCAAATGCATACATTATCCTATTTCAAGCCTTGTGGTAAAGTTAAAGGACAGCTGATTAAACTACCAGTCAAAGAAGAGACAAACAAACCAGCACAGCTGTGCACCTGTGCCCTAAATATCAAGCAGCTGAACACCTGAAACTCATTCAGCACAAGCTGGTGGAGTAGATTTGTAGTTATTTTAAAAGGTCTTTCCACATACTGTATGCTTAAAATGTCTCCAGATTAAAACATTAAGATACATGACATGACACAGTACATAGGGGTTGTGATGTCATAAGCATTCATAAGCCACACTGCATACAGTGTGGTGCCATGTACAATACAAGACACTGGAGGCAATAAGAAGACTGAGACATGTTTTCACATGCCTCTAAGCAAAAAAAAAAAAAAAAGGGGGGGGGGGGGTGCAAAGGGCAAAGGTAACATTAACACCTGATGCATATTTTATTTTAGAGAGGGGTTCTTTGTTAAGAGCTCAGTGGCTTTAGGGCTGGGTTTATCTGTTAGCTAAGGTTAGTTTAGCAGCAGGATAAATTACCTAATATACGGTATAATATAAATGGTATGTTTCAAGGATGAAATCAGTTGTACAGAGAAGAATGAATTCACAGTCCAACCTGTTTGTCAGACTTACTTGTGATTGTTACACAGTCAGCAATGCCTGTGCATCTCTGTTTGTGGGGAGTCCACAGAAGAATTACCATGCCTCTCCACGTACGCAACCTCTCACATCATTTAGTCTCTGGTGCCTCTCCAACAAGGGCCACCCCAGCCACAGCCCATAATACACTGTGTAATAATGGGAGATTTGCTTTCATGAGCTAAGCTCCGCCAATGTTTGGACCTCCCATTTAGACTCAACAGGAGCTTGGCACCGACTCTGCACAGGTGCAGACTGATAGAGAGAGAGGGAGAGAGAGAGGGAGAAAGGGGATCAGGTCCTGAGAACAACATCCAACATCTGTGTCGGTGGCTGTTGCTCAAATTTTCACCAATAAAGCAGAGAGAAAGGGGGGCAAGAGCAGAGAGGGTGGAGGGGGATGAGGAGAGAGCGGGGATTCAACATCTGTCAGGGTTTGTTTTGCTTTCTACTAAATTAAGAGAATAACAGAGACAGAGAAAGAGGTAGGAGCTTAAAATAGAGAGACACAGAGAGAGTTTTGGTGGCGAGCCAAGCCTGGATGAAGCAAGCCTCGTCCAGCTGTTGTTCTGTTTGTGTATCACAGAGAGAGCACAGGAGGTTAGGAGGGGAGGAGGGAAGTTACTGAGATGGTTAAGTGTAGGGGTGTAAAAAAACATTGCACTTTGATGAATTGACTGGCTGATCAGATCGATTGCAAGTCAGATCCACAGGTTAGTCAAGACACTAAAGCACTGAGTGATTTTACCTGAACAATGCTCATGCACCCTGTGACCAATACAGCTGCTTCTAATGGGTGTGAGAAGTGCCTAACTGTTTAATTGATGTAAAATAAAATGCATGCCAGGACAAATATTAAACAATTTTAATTGTCTTTTATAATTGCTGTTTTTTTAAAATATGACTCATCAGAAACTTATGAACAGTGACACTGGAATGTCCTGTTTATAATTTGGAGGATGAAAGTCTTGTGAAGAAGTCCTGTGATCATTCTTAGATTGTAAGTGTGATCTTGTAAAAACAGGAACCCTTACAAAAGTGCTCCGGATGCTCTGATAAGGAAATTAACTTCGAAGAACAGAGGACAAAAATCAAGCTCATGGTGTCTCATGATCACTTTTTGCCTTTAACCTGGGGCATCGGTGGTGCAGGATGATAGTGCACTCTGTCAGTAAATGAAAGCTGGCAGGTTAGAGCTCAGCTCCGACTGTCACATGACAATGTGTCTTTGGGCAAGACTATGGGCAATGACAACTAACATAGAAACTCTGAACCATCAGTGAGTGAATGATTATGTGTGACCAGCTGAGTAAAGCTGCTTTGAGTAGTCAAAGACAAGAAACATGCTCAAGAAGCTGAAGTCCATTTACCATCTATTGGCCCTTTTCCACGAGCACGCCTTGGCCCTACTCTACTCGGCTCTACTCAATTTGCAGCATGTTTCCACTAGCCCGGTACCTCCTAAAACAAGCTAGTTTTAGTACCTACTCCGCTCATGTTCTAAGCGAGCAGAGTCGATAATAAAAGATGACAAAAAGTCACAGATTGTTGCATCGCGCTCAAAATGACGTCACCGCAGAGCCGCTCTCTATTTACAGCAACACTGCACCCCGTTGGCCAGGCAACAGGGGCTAATGGAAAAGCAGCACAAGGCGAGTAGAGTAGAGCTGGGTAAAGTCGGGTAGAGTCGAGTAGAGTAGAGTAGGGCTAGTGGAAAAGGGCCATATGATTTAACTCCCAGTGCTATTACTGAAGTACTGAAATCCTTGGAGCACTTGAATGCTTCAGGGATTTTTTAAAAATCAAAATGTGCACCAATGTCTAACTAAGACTTCCACAAATATTTTCACAAAAGTCCTTATCTATAGCTACAGACAAATATCTTGTTTTTGTTTTTTATAGCATTGAAACAACTGAGACAAGAAAATGTTTGTTTTCAACCAGCAGCTTAATGAAAATCAGAAGCTGAATGAGCCACTGAATCAGGTCCAGACACTAAAGACTGGAACTGAGATGAGAGGCTGATGGAAACGTCTCTGCATGACGTTTTTTCACACACATAAGTTGTATGTGAAATCATGGTCTTGATTTTGGGGGGTAAGATGGGGCTGTGGATCTTGAAAATGCATTTTTAAATACACAATCTGTTTTAGCTTTGCAATGACATCATTAGTTTACCGAGAAAAAAACATATAACGATTAACTGAATGAATGTAAAACGCCCTGTGTTATGACAATTAAGTCAAATGACTCCACTCGTTCATTCAGTATGCATTTTTCCATTGTTATTAAGCTATTACTGTTTTCTAGCACATTTTTCATGCAGTTATGGTTGCAGTCTTCCCACCCTCCTTCCTATACAACAATTTAGTATCTGGTTTTCATAGATGAAAATTAGACAGTGGAATTATTTGACATTTAGGATTTATTTTTATTTCTAACATGTTCTATAGATATTGTGATAATACTCTTATTGTGATTTTTTTTTTTTAATCAAAGATAATTGTGAGCTGAAAATCCAATATAGAGACAGCCCTACTACAGACATTGACTCAGGCAGATCCAGCTGCACTGCATGGTTGGTCAAAGGCTGGAGCCATACCACAGAAAACAGCTTGACCCATCTTCTTAACCCATTTCTGCTCTCTCACTGTCCAGCACATGAGCACTTTGCAGAGGCACAAAACCACAAGGTGGTAGCTTTAGTGTTTTTTCTGAAGTCAGGTTTAATTATGTGAGTTTCTGTGAGGTTACATGTCTGTGAAATCTCAGTTGTGAAACTGTTGCTCCAAACAGCAGGTGTGAGGTCTCACTGTCTGGTTGAATCATTCTGAATGCAGAAGACAAAAGTGTTTAAATTTTGTTCAGTGTCCTCATGCTCAAGTCCCCACAGTCTTAAAACCAGTAAAGATTGAGATAGAGAGTCAATAGTGTCTCAAGCCACACACTCATGTCAACTTCCATCAATAAAATGTCCATCTCACAGTGGCATCAGTCAGCCTTTAAATAATCCACATACTATTTTTAGTTTTTAACAGTGAGCTTGAGAAAGTTTTTGTTTGTGAAAGTTTTACAGGACAACACAGTCAGAAAAGATTGCCTTGAATTTCAGAAAAACACCAAACAAAAAGAGGGACTCCAATTTTTTTGAGGTAAAACTGGATATCACCACAACGCTTTCGACAACTTGTCCTTGTTCGTTTTTTAACACCTTCTGTCAGATGTGACTGGTTCTTTTATCCAAGCAATGATGTGCTGCTTTTATGCGTGACTGTGAATCCCTTCTTCTGTTTTTTAACCACTCTCATCTCAAGGCTTGCCTGATAGATAAGTGGCAGTTTTTAGGGAGAAAATGTTGCTTATGATGAAATCAGGCTTTTGAAATTTGCCAAATTGACAGGCTTTTGAATGGGGACTGAACAGGTAGAAAGTAGAGCACTCTTAATGTGATTGCATGTGTCAGAATCAAAACCAAGCTTTCACCGAGAGGCATTTCATTTGAGATGTTTCATTTTACTGTCGAAAGGCTCAAATGAAGCAATTTACAAGCTGAGTACTATTGATGGGAAAAAAAGGAGTAGCCATTTCGAAGGACACATCTTCTCTCAAATAACCTGAGAGTAAAGATAAAAGTTTCTTCTGCCAAGTTTAAAAGTTTTTATTTGGAATTTTTTATCTGGGTCACTGCAGCAAATCAATAAATACAAAAATTGTTCCACATCTGCTCTCAAACTATTGTTACCTGAAACTACAAAAGTTATCGCACTTCAGGCTTTTTTTTTCAAGATTTTCAGCAAGAGCCCCGTCTCTTCTTCCTTTTATATAAATTTTAACAAGCTCTGAATGATTTTCTCTCTTTTCGGCGCTGTGCATGGACAATAGCAGTAACGATTGCTTCCTGGCTGTTACCCATGCAAAGAATGTGCTGCCACAATGTTGTGAATTGTACCCAATGCATAGAAAGTGGATACATTTCTTTTTTCTCCCTTTTTTCTTTTGAACATGTTTTGGAATCTGTCAATACTGATGTAAAATAGCACTCTTTTGTAGTCAGTTTGTTTGGATTTCTCTTCAGCTGCAGCAGACTCACATTTTAGCCCTAAGTTTGTTTGACAATAAAAATAAAACAAAAATGCAATAATACAGGACATACATTTACAATGCTTCTCTTACAAGGAAGAAGTAATACTTTTAAAGCACTTTTTAAGGGGATTGCTCAGCAGTCTTTTGTGGCTTCTGCATATAGTTTTCTACAAAGCAGAGGCTTGATAACTGTGTGAGTAAATAACATGTAAAGTCAAAGTAGGGTTGAAAGATACTTGATTAAACATTTTCCTTTTTTAAATTCATTTTGATTTTTTTGTTACAGCCACAAGACTACATGCAAAATCCAGGAAAAAACAATACAATGTAATGCAAGGAGATAAAATAAATGAATAGTTATAAAATGAAATAATAATATTAATAATAGTAATCGGCCCTGCAATCGACTGGCGACTGGTGCAGGGTGTCCCCCGCCTCTCCCACAATGACAGCTGGGATAGGCTCCAGCTCCCCCAATGACCCTGAAAGGGATAAGTGGTATAGAAAATGAATGAATGAATAAATAATAGTAATAATAATATTAACTCCAAAAGTCACAGGACATTCAGTATGCAACAAGGATACATGTAATGGATGGACTTAATTTAAATCAAGACGAGAGGAGAGCTCTAATATAAAAAGATAATTAGAACAATCAACTGGTTAAAGAACCACTAAGGCACAAAGAAAAAAAGATACCAGGTACTAGGGGTGTGTTTATCTCATCAATATACACTTCCTTAATTTTACCAGAGAAAAGATATTGTTTGAGCCAAGCTGTAAGTCATAACGAGCAAACTAGCAAACATTTTTTTTGTCTTTTTATGTGTCGAATGGAGGATGATATGGAGCTGCTGTGTTTAAAAAATAAGATATACGAGTGAGGATCGGTGATGACAGCCGTGTGCATTCTCGATCACATGGGTGTGCTACTATGAGAGAAAGTGTGTGCAGGTCAGACAGTGGGTAATGATACAGTACTTGTGTGCGAGTGATAGTGTTCAGACTCTTTTGTGTAGCATGAAAGCTGCTGCTCTTTCCAATTAAGTTCATGTTCAAAACACTGTGAGCTTTTACTTTAAAGCTGACAACTGCATCAGGTAAAATATGGACAGGCACCTGTGCTACATGTCAAAGACTTGGTGTTAAGCATACCATAGAGCTCATTTCATTTGTACAAACTGGTTTTGGATTTTGCTCCACACAGACTTAAAAAGGGGTATTACATGGTCATATATCCAGTTCCTATACATCTATAAGGGTTTCTTTTTCACACTGGGATTTTAGACACATAGCGTTAAGTGCATATGTCTCTCAGATACACACACACACACACACGCACACACACACCGTCACACGTATTATTCTGTCTCCATGCTGCACATTAACCTGTCAGCTTTTCGCAGAATCTCTATAATTTGGCCATCAGATTTTAAAATTCTACTCACTGGCACGTGACAAGAGAAAAAGGGCCCAAGCACTTATCCTGGACCCCAAAAACGACTGACTGCTAACACACTTAGGCTGATGGTGGAAAAATGTCCTGGGTGCTGCAGGTTTGACACTGGGCCCAGCACACTGAGTGGATAATTGTACATGAGATCTGAGACAAAGAAGTGCCCGCCTTTGCTTAACAGAAGAAATGTTTAAGAAATTGGTCACCAGGTGTGTTACTGTAAATGGGGACCAGAATTAGTTTCATGTATTAAATAATAGGCTATATGCTCTTTTTCTTGAAATTAAACCAAAGGAACAAAACACCCAAAACTTATCTAAGTTAAAAACAGGGAGATATCTACACATGCTAAAATTAAAAAAATAAATAGGAATAGTTCTTTCAACACTGCTGTGTGTCATTTCTGTTATATATCATACACCTTACTTTCTTTGACAGATTTGTCGGAACATGTTTGTGCTTGGTTAATCCAGGCCAATATCTTATCCTGTTCACAGTTGACTCTATGAAGGCATTAAAGAAGTTCACATTTTTTTCAAAGATTCAAAGGAACCGTCTTATTTTGAAGAGCACACTACATCTGATCTGACTTTGGAAATAAATAAATATGTTCCGGTCCTTGTGACATCCAGCATCATAGTAAGTGCTAACAATCCTATGGAGTTGGGGGCTTCAGTTATTTGTGGTGAAAACAGTCCCTCTGTTCATCTGCTTTTGAAAATCCTTACTCCCCTAAGGTCAGGCAACAGATTTTTTAAATATAGAGGAACACTGCAAAACAAGCAATGCAGCAGTTTTTAAGGAGAGATGCAGCAGCAAACTGATTTCCCTTTCTACAGGCAGCAAACAAACACTGTGCACAATGCATTTACATAAGGGTGAGGGGGTTGTGGGGGATCTTTAGCAATGCATTCAAAGCTATACATTAGATTGGCTCCCATTTTTCAAAAACTAACAGAAAAGCTGTGACTGGAAGACAGCGTAACTATTTCCCAATCATCTTTTTGTGGCTTTAACCCTTGCAACTCCAAGCTACTTTCTGCTTTTCTTAGTTCACCTAAACTTTTTTGTAACTTTGCATGTAAAGTCTCAACCCTTTCAAGCAAAATCAAGTTAAGATGTTTTTTACAGAACAACCTGGACCTTCAGAATAATTAAGTTGTAATGATGTCTAATTAATGAATGTTAAAGTTTATGACAGTAGAGATTAAACAAAAACTCAAAATGGAATTTTTATCTCCATGTTCACAGGCCAGTGATGGACAAGCATTTTCACAGCTGAATATATATTCCCTCAAGCAATATTGTCTCTTCTTGGCCTTTGGCTGTTCCTGACTCGACACTACCGAAAAGAAAAATAGACTAGAAGAACATGGGCACATCTTAGCAGTCAGTGGACTGACAGGAAGTTGCCACTTTCTCTACACCAAAATGGAGGAGTCTTATGGCTTCACTGCTCCTTTTTTCATCAGACAAATGAGATAAGATATTACTAAATGCAAATGTATCACAATGGGTCCATGAATGCAAAGTTTCTACTAAATACAGCTGTCCCCGTACAGATGTAAAGTACACTTCCAAACATAATAAGTGAACAATGAGAACTGCATGGGGTGCTGGCAATCCCATAGAGTTGGGAGGGTAAACTGTGCAGTCATATTTTTCTTTTTCTGGCTGATGTTTGTGAATTGTCCTACTTACACATGAATGAGGCTCAACTTACTTTGTCCTCATCTTTAAAGTTCTTCGACCATGTGAATTTTAACAAAAGGTTTGATTTTATTTTACTTAAACAGCACTAAAGTCTCTGAAAGCATCTACTAGTCCTCTGCAGAAGAAGGTCAAACAGAAAATACACATACATTATAAATGTGAAGGGCTATGTGGGAAGATGGGAGAAAATGTAAAACAGAGCTGAAACCTAGAAGTGTTGAATGACGTGAACATGCTTATTTTATTTCCATGTCTGTAACATCATGCAAAAACATAAAACTATTCTCTGAGCCATATTGGGGAATAAAGGACGGACATTACCTTTCCTCCTCTGAGACTAATATGAACCATGCGCTCTCTGGTGAAAGGTTTCCAAAAAGAACGGGGTTATGGTGGAATGCTGATGGGGTGCGTTTGATTATTTATTTGTGTTTCAACTGGAGAAACTGGAGCTCCATCACCACTTTGAGGCTATGAGTCATAAAAGTGTGTTTATTTAGAAACCAGAACTTGCTGCTCAACAGGCCATTACATCTGGTGGTAATTACACCATTTGACTCTCCATCTCACATGCTGAATTCAACACACATGTGGGAGTTGCATCACATAAAGTTTATTGCAGAGTGTATGTGTGTGTCACATGCCTCAATACTTTCATGTACCAAACCAAATAATGTTGTCGAGGGGATTTTTTCATGCCCTCAAGCAAACAACAGCAACGGCCAGTGACATTGTGTTTTTTGGTTGTCATCTGTCCCTCTCTACTTCCATATGGCAGTCCAGGAAATTCTTTTGAACTAAATACCTCAAGATAGCGGTAAGTGGCTTTTTTTAACTATGCATCAGCGTCTTTTTTGTAGGTTATGTGTTAGGAAGCTGGCCGCCTCATGTTTAGCTTAGATGCTAACAGTGTCAGTGGTAGTTTTATGAGATCTGGACTGCATTTCCCAATTAAATGAAGAACAAAACACAACTGTGGAAACATTTCTTTATAGAAGTTCAGTTTTCACTCAGCTTTGGACATATCTTGGCAATGATTTGTTCTTCAATTTGCTCATGTTCTTTCCCTGACATGGCAGTAGTCGTGGCTGCCTACTACATACATCATCCAGTCACCTGCAAGACATGATTTTGAAAAGTTCAACCAATTCCAAAACACTCTCCATGGTCCATCTGGTGTGTCAGGTTTCTTTCTCTCTGACAGTTTAAGTACTTAGATTTTGGTCCAGGGTCACGATCATTAAGGATCATTCTCTGCCTGTGGCAGTATATCAATCATGCTCCCAGAGATTTCTGTAAACTTGGCTGAAAAGTCCACTTTGACCCAAGAGTGAATTCGTTAGATTTTGGGGGTTTTAGATTTTTGATTACCATTGCTATCTTGAGAACCTTTCAGAGATTACTGTAAGACTTTGCACAAATATATTGACTGTATAGATGAATAACTGTGGTGCAAGATCTGGGGTCAAGGTCATTGAGCCTCATGTTCATTATTTAGGGATTTTCTTTCACCTTTGACAAAGTATTGACTGTAGCCACAGATTAGATTTTAGAGACCACAGTCACTGTATCTTATGTCAGTCTTTTGCTTTGGAACATGACGTCTCAAGTAGTGATGCACAATATTTTATTATTTTTTTGGTCTAATTGTCAATATTTCCAAACTCCTTTTGCCAGTAGATATTGAACCTCTTTGTCTTGAGCACAAAGCCTCTAATTATAACTACAATTGACGTTAACACTTTAGAAAAATGATCATTTGTAAGGCATTTATAAGCTATAGGTAGATGTTAGTAGAGAGTTTACTAATCATGGACAAACCACTTATACACAGCTGTAAATGATTATCATATCTTTAATAAATGATTATTTAATCAGTTACAACTCAAGTAACACAACATTTATAAGCTTTTAGTCAATATTAAACTAATCATGAAAAAACACATCTTAACAATTGTAAAGGATTATTAAACCATTTATAACTAAACTTGCACAACATTTATTTATGATTTATGCATAATTAAAACATGAAGGTTTTTTTCCACATATGCTTGAGCTGCAACAAAGACTTAACATGATTTATATTGACTTCTTACAAACCATTTATTAATCATGAAAAACACAATACATGTAGTTAGGGAAAGCTTCCTTAAATCATTAAAAATATTTTCCTATACATAAAAATAACTGTATTTAATTATGGATAAATCAAGTACATATAATGTTGGTGCAGTGTTTTTAATAATTTCAATTAATTTAATAATCATTTATAAATAATTATATAATAAGAATAATTTACAAATGTGTGTAAGTGGTTTGTTCATAATTAGTAAACTGTCTATTAATATCGACTAATAGTTTATAAATGCCTTACAAATGATCATTATTCTAAAGAAGTTACCAAATTGACATGTTCCTTTAATGTTTTTCAAAAGTGTGTTAAAAAAAACGGATGTGAAACAAGGAAAACATTTTATACTTTTGACATTTTGATTTAGAAAGTGGACTTACAGTGATGACAAGGTAAACCATTATGGTCATTATTTGCACTTTCCTGACAATTTTACTGCCAAAAATAAGTGATGTTTAAGCCAATTTGTACCTCAAAAATATTGTCTGTGTTTCTGGACAAACATTTTAATACCTGCTGATACCAGTAATCACCCCAAATCACAAGATTAAGAGCACTTAGATGGCTTTTTTTCCAGCCCTTTCACAAATGTCTGATGTAACTAATAACCGATTAATGTTTGGACTTCAAAAGTAAGGTTTTTGGGATTTACATTTATCCCGTGCTTATTTTTTTGTTCTATAGATCCTATTGATATTTTAAAAAATAAGATAGATACCTCAGTGCTCCTCCTCATCACGCTACTTTACTGAACAGCAATTTTTTTTTTAATGCTAAGCAGTAGTTGTAGGTTTACTTGTTGCCCCATGTTCTGGTGAATGAGAGATAAGCCTTCAATATTTGATGCTGATGTGACTAAGAGTGTTAATTATGTCCTTGTCTCATCCAACAAAAGTATCTTCCAGCTTTTATGCATGGGGTATGACACTCGGTTATAGGGGAGTGGTGATAGTTTTTGTTGTGTTTTCTTTGCTCCTCCAGCTTCGGTTCGACAGCTGCTTTGCTAAAACAGAGCTTAAGTGTCAAGAGAACACAGCTTGTTTCATTTTCACCACTCATTTGTTAAAGAACTTGAAGCCTTCCTTCTTTCATCTTCACATTGCCTTGTTTCTCTCTTACCCTTTCTTCTCTCCTCCCTCCCTCTCACCTCAGGCCCTGTCAAATCTCTCATCAGGGGAGAAATGGAAGGTGTGCAGCTCATAAGCACATCTCACCAAAGAGCATGTGTCTCTGTGTGACTCAGTGTGTGCTCTGTTTAAACCCACCATTTCTGAAGCGTTACAAGGCTCCCCGTGTATAATTGGTGACCTATTACTTTCTGCCCATTGCATCTGACAGATATGAATTGGGGACTGCCAAGTGGACATGCTGATTAATGACAACCACAATTGGTACCTTTTAATGGCCAAGGATGAGAGGCCGGGCACTGCAGAGAGGAGAGAGGCTTGATGTGGAACACTGACACAGTTTTGCACACAGCTGTGATTATGGGGTTGGTGTTTGTGTCTTATCTGACTGCGTGCGCAGGTCGTTGCTGTTGTTGGATGGAAAGAGTCTGATCAATCAATTGACCATACTCGCACAATTACAATCTAGATGTTACACTCTAAGGTGGGCTTATATGGTTATAATGTCTCACTGCTGTTTCAAGGATGTTGCAAAATTAATGAATCCATTAAATTTTTATCACTTAATTACATCTTAACGTTTTTGTGTACTAAAGAAACTTATAGCAAAATTCCAAAAAGACATATTATATGCCCTTTATTTAAGAGTTGTTTTCTGGTATTGTAAAACTGTTAGCACTAGCATTTAATCTCCAGCAGTCAACAGCTACCACCTGAAAAGTTGCAACAGTTGTTGTGCCCAGTGCAGGTAGCCAAGGTTGAATTTGACCAAATTAGTCCTCAATTTGACTCTCTCCGCCGTCCTGTCTCAACAATATTTAGCAACAATGAGCCACTGTTGGCAGCTACTGGCACTATAAACATGGGACAGAGGAGAAGTTTACTTTTTGATTAGTCATAGATGTGGTCTATTATGAGGGGGAGACATGTTTAAAACATTGAAGGGCATATAATCGGCATTGCATAATGCATGTACAGAGATTAGCATATGCTAACAGCTTGAGAGGCAGTTTGTCAGATCTAGACTGCATTGCTGTATTAAATGAAAAACAAACAGCATTAGTATGGAAGTATTTCTTGATAGAAGTGGTATTTCCTCTCCACTTCTGACATGTCTTGGCAAGAAGTCACATTTTGCAGTTAACACCATGGCAGTACTGCCTGCCTACTGCATTATCTGATTGGATTGGATTCGTATTGAAAAGTTCTGCCCATTCTCTAACACTTTCTTTGGGCTCTTTCCCAGATGAACTTGTGGAAAAATATTGAGTATTGATTTTGAACATATTTACAATAACACTGATATGCTCCTTCAAACAAACATTCATGCAAATAATAAATATTTTGATACTTTTTGAGGGCAATATTTGTATTTCTAATCTTGTTATTCACTAGATTTACAATTTTCTAAAGTCAAATAATGCATAAATCAATAGTTTATAAGAGCTTAACAGAAAACACTACTGCCAATTATATTTGCAAATTTGTTCCAAAAAACAAATCCCAGATTTTAATGATTATTCACATCAAAACAGAAGTAAATGTTAAATGAGAAATGGACTTGAGCTAATTAAGCATTTTTTTTAACTCTCTTTGTCTATTCAAAGCAGCCTTGCACCGCAGGTCACATCTACTTCAGAATTTCTATGGTAGTTATTCATTAGTATCAGCTAACACATTCATGCCCTTTCATACCCATTTCCATGCCTTTTCAAAGCCAGGACTGGGCCCAAAGCCGCAACCTTCTGATCACCAACAGAGTAGACTATCAGACACCACAGGTAATAACAGAATTATTTCAAATTTTTTGAATGCATTTTGATAAACGAAATCAGATGCCATTATGAAAATCTCCAGCGAACTCATCCATTCCAGATTTCTACAACTTGGTCTTCATTTTCATTTCTTTATATGATTAAGATTGATTCGAGGGCATTGAATAAGGGACAGGGCTGCACCTACAACTACACTGAAAACTAAAAGAATGAAGAAAATTAATAGCTAGACCAAAAGACATCTGTTGTCAAGGATTTACATAAACTGTCCAAAAGATTTATCAGAAGGTAACCCTCTACACGTCAGTCAATGCTTCATGTTTACTGAGCTGGCTCCCCCTCTTTAGGTTGAGAAAAGTGTCCACAGAGTCCACACAGTAAATGGTTAAAGCCTTACAGAGCATTTGACACTGCTGTGGTAAATCAGTGTTTCATCATGGGTTCAGTCTTCAGCAAATGGCAGCATTAATCTTTGTGATTTAATCCACAGATCTGGTCAGGCACACTCCACCAGGCAGGGGAGAGTTATATTAGCACCCAGCGCACACACTGGAGCAGATCCACACACACACCGCTAATTAACCTGGTGCTTCTCACAGCTGCTGGCCTTGACTTTGCGACTGACAAGATGTGGACGTGGGTGGCTCCTCAACCTAAATCAATCTGTGCTAATTGCCGGTCTAGGCTCCCCCTGCGTCTTTAGCTTTGCAGCCTGTCAGCATCCTATCTACCTGTCTGATTTGATGAGTAACTCCCACATCCTGGAGTTACCGTGATCACTCAGGCAAGTCAAAAGTCTTGATTTTACCTTGATGCTGCAACATTTTGTTGAAGTTGTAGCCTTAAGAGTCATCTTTAGATGCTGTTGAGGGGTTAGATCAGTTATGTTTTTAACATCAGCTTTAATTTTTTGACTGAATGCTTTTGGTGTGCATTAATTTAATGCAGGAGTTCAATTTGAGGTTGCAAAAATTGAGCTGTTACAAAAAAAAGCCTCTCTCTAATGCAACACATTGCTCAGCAGTGAAGCCATTCACCAAGATTTAGAGTCAAGGTTTTAAATTAAGTGAGTCTCTTTTCACAGTTTTCTGCCTCTTTTACAGCTTCCCTGGCATGCTAACCTATCCTTGTTGTAGATGACTACGATCAATTACACTCACTCCCTCTACAGCTTGCAGGCAGCCAGCGAGGAATGGTCTTGTCATCAATAAGCACGCTGCCAGGAACCACAGGCTTGAGAATGGGACCAAGAACGGAGGTGGAGCCTGCTGAATTTATATGTAGCTGAGCTCCTCACAGCCGCCAGAGCCTTAAAAGGGAATAGGTATGAGGATAAAGTTGCTGTTCTGTGTCATTTCCACAAAAGCAGTCATCTGTCTTCTCTTGGAATCTCTCCTTATGTTGACAGGGGTCAGGAGTTTGTGTTGCGTTTGCATGAGGGTAACTGGGATTCTGTCAGACTCAATGGAGTGATCTGAATATGTCAAGAAAGCAAAGAACCTGGAAACAAAAGACGTGATATTGGAGACTTAGGTTATTATAAAAACTACTGGACAGCCAACACATAGATGGCAATCAACTCCTTTAACTTAAGTTCTGTGTCAGTTGGAAAATATCCAACAAATTAAAGGTCCAATGACATGATGTTTTTCACTGTTTGCATGATGTTTTTCACTGTTTGCATCATGTATTTGGTTTCCATTAATCAATGTTTTTACTTAAGTTGAATACAAAAAATAAAGTTTCTGTCGAGGATTAGGTGCAGCTTTTTTTCTCTTTGCCCCTGAAATGATCAGATCCAAGAGGAAGGGGAAGCTACCAGTGGCTATCATAATGAGCTCCGTGCTAATTGGTAAACAATGTCTGATGGGATCCACCAGCAGCTTCCTCCACCCTCTCAGATCTGAAGGTTTCCGAGGGGGAGGGAAAAATAGCTGCATTTGATCCCCTATAGAGATGACATGTTTCTGTTTTTAATTCAATCCTTCTGTAATGGACACCCAAGAGATGATGTGAACTGTCAACACACCCGGACATTAGATGTTTGAATTGACACATAATAACTTTTTTAGATGGTACATGTCATTTTAAGACATTTTTTTGTCTTTCCTAATTGGCAGATTTTATTTTACTTATTAAAAGCAATTCAGGTCCTATATTTTAGTTCACATAGGCTATGCTATTTTAACTAAAAGTGTCAGAGAATTGATGCTAACTACAATTCCAGCAAGATTTTTGACTTTAAGTTGAACAAAAAGTGTTGCTTACATTTGAGTTTTTGCAGTTTGATCAGCTGCACTACAGCTGGTCACCCTAAAATCTCCTTGATTATACAGTGACAGAAAATGAGGGTCTTGCTGCTCCTTTGAATCTCTCATTTAATGTTAAAACAAGAACCACTGGTTGGCACTTTTACACCCCAGAGGATAAAAACACCATATTCAAAAACAGTGAAAGTACATTGGTGGGTCAAAAGGTAGCTGTTTAATGGTAATGGAGTGAATCCAAAATGAAAATGAATGCAATTATCATTAATCATCAATATATGGAACGGCCATGTTAAAACATTCATCCTTCAGCCACCCTGATTGAAATCCAAATCATCAATGTTGAAATGTCATCCAAAGCTAAAAAAATCTATCATTCTGACTACATGGGCTTTCCTCACCATTGTTAAAATTATTCCTGAGCCCCTCATTAGAATATGAACAAATTAGCTTGGGCTTCAGGTGAAGACATTTGGCATATGGTTGGGGGACTATGGGCATGTGTGTGGCAGGGGAATTGGTGAAAGAGCAAGAGGGTCTCCATGCCTCCTCCCTCCTCTTCTTCTGTCCTCAGATGGAGCTGTACTTAAAACAGCTGGAAGAGGGTCTCAGAGGGGCTACTGAGAAAAATAGAGCGCTAAAGAAAAAAAGGGGGGATGTCTTGTGTGAAACTGTAAATCCATCAGCTTTAGATCAGTGGGGCCAGCGGCACTAAGAGTCACATCCAGTTATTTTTTATTAAGTGTGTGATGTATGTGTATATGTGTGAACTCAGAGGGGTGGGACAAGGGAGTATTGTGATGGTGTCGCAGCAGACAGTAAAATCTGTCCGACAGTTATGAGGGAAAGTGTCAGTGACTCAGGGGCCATTTACAACAGGCCTAAAATAGTCAAATCTGGTAAGTTTTCATTGTGTTTTGGCCTCCTGTGTACATGGGAACTCTATTTGGAGTGCTTGAATCTGGAAACTTTTGATACCAAGCTCCAGAGTAGAGAGTTTTTAATACGGTCCTCCATGCAGTGCAGCGTAAACCAAAATCAGACCATTTCAGGATGAAACGCTGACGTCACCGCATGTGCAGTACTCTTTCACATGAAGGCTGCACGGGCATACCGGGAACGACAACAGCTTTGGCCATCTACCAAGTAACTTGTGCTGCTTACCGTGCTTGGTTTGTTATCCAGACAAAATTTTCCAGTCTGATTTGTTGTCCAGAAAAGAAACTCCTGCGTCTTTGTGCGTCCACTCGCCATTGTTGTTCATGACAAAAAAAAAAAATCTTTGTATGTGTATTGTTGCAGCGCTGCCTTTCTGCAAACCTACATTGCCATCTACTGAACTGGCATGCATACTACAGTGGTTTCATTTGTCTCTGTCTGAAGCGGATCGAGTTTGAATACGCAAAGGAAAAATCTTTGCGTTATAAGTCACAGTGTCCATGTGAACATAGCCTCAGTTTGTGAATGAAGAGAGGCATACTGGGAGTCCATCACATCTCATGCTGCTGTGTAGCATTATGAGGGAGGTGATCATCAGAGTGGTCCATAAGGAAAAAAGTTATTTTGATGTTGGACTCCACATAAGACCACACTTGTCAGCCGGTTGGGTGGTTTGTATGGAGCCATAACAGTGACAGTAGGAATTGGCATTGAAAAAGAAACCTGGTACTGAAGATAAACTTGCATTGTCACTGAAATGAGTATTGGCACCGTAAAATGTTGAATTGAAAAATAATACGCAGACACGAAAAAAATATATATATATTTTAGGGTACTTTTGGTTTTATGATGTTTTTCAATGCCAATGTTCTGATTTTTTTATACTCAGATTTTTTATCAGTTTCAACAGGTTTTCATTTTCAACTTTCTGGTTTTCAGTTACAGTGTTTTTTTTTTTTTCAGGTTTCAATCTTACTGGCACTGTTTGGACGTGGGGGGGGCTGGGAACACGAGAACGCGCTTCCAGGCTTTGAGGGGCAGAGAGCGGCCTCTGTCGGTAACCTACAGTAACCTGTTGTCCCTGCAGCCATGATTGTAATGGAAGCAAGTCCCAAACCGCCAGTAAGTCTGTTTGTCTTTGTCTGCATTTTTCAATCATTTAAAATCACTTTATGCTTTATGTCTTGCTAAGTTAGCAAACATGCTAACGTTTGCTAAGCTCGCTCATGTGAAAGTGCTTTGCGCTTACTACAGAACATGGATGTATGATAAGACCGAAGCATTGACACTGACAGGAGGGATTCTTCATCATTTCCAAACCCCCACTACTCCATCTCACCATCCTCTGAGCACACACACACACACAAATATATATATATATATATATTATATCTATATCTATATATATATATATATATATATATATATATATATATATATATATATATATATATATATATATATATATATATGTTATGGCTCCATAGGTTTGCTGATATATATATATATATATACACTCAACTATATATATATATATATATATACACACACACACATATATACATATATATATATATATATATATAACACACATATATATAGATATATACACATATGTATATGTAGAAGTCTAATACTCTTTTAAAGTGTTTCAACATGCCTCTCACAAAAAGTGGATGTATTCACACTGTGCTCTCTATTGACTGTGTCTGCACAAACATGCCTAAACATGTTCCTGGCACTGTGGCTGCTAGTGATGGGAAATACCAGACTTTTTAAATTCAAGAGAATATGAATACTTTTGGATGTGATGTTTTTTATTTGATACAGATACTGATACACTCACAATAAATACAAAATGTTTATGAATTTTAAGTTTTTCATTGACCTAAAGCACATAAATAAAACATGTAGTCTAGAATCTGGACTACCAGATAACGTTTAGCCTAAAAAAAAAGAGATTTCGACCATACATACAAATACAAGTGAAACAAGCATGTATAGGCCTATGTTGCTCTGATTTGTAAATCTTTTTAAGCTAAATATAATAATTCCAAAGTTATTTAAAAAGTGACACAAAGATATTGTTGGAGGGTAAATGCATAAATATTTCTTACTGTCATTTCTGCTTTAGTTCATCACAAAACTGCACCATGTTTACATGTGCGAGCTTGTGGGTGCAACTGGGTGCCGTTTGATAAATCTTAGCAGTCTCCACGGTCACATGACAAAGTGAGCTGCCTTGACTTTCTCTAGAAAGACTGAAAACAATATAGAGAGGAGCACAGATATACATTTTGTTGAATTATTTATTCAGTATTGATATTTGTCCCACTCTGACCACAAGTGAGGGTAGAAGGTCCAATGGCTGACTGGAAAAATGTGTATCTTGACCTCAAAATGTAAAAAAAAAAGTTGCAGAATCAAAGTATTTTGTTGCTCTTTAAATACAAATCAGGAACGTAAGAGCAAATGAAGCAAACTACGTGGCAGAAAAAAATATTTACAAAATAATCGCCAGATCTGCAGAGCATCACAGCCCTTTTCTGACTGCCTGGGCAGTGGAGATCCCCTCCATTTCAATGCTAAGCCTCTCCTACTGGACCATACAATTTTCAACTGGAATCAATCAAAGGAGACATATCATGCTTGTTTCTCCTTTTCACTATGCCAGACTAGGATGCCTGTAAAGCATTTCTGCCCTCAGTACAAGTCATTTAGTTCCTTCATTGCCCCACAATAGCGTTCTCAAAATCCTTATTTTAGGCCATTATCAAGCTCTTGTTGAAACGCTTGGATCACAGGATGACCTACAGTTACCTTGCAACGTCACAGCCCTTTGTGCTCTGATTGGTCAGTTCTATCGGGGGTAGAGCCAGCCTGTCCTTCTTCTTCTACTGTATTTTCCAGCAGGCTCAAAGCAACGACCGCGTATTGAGTCCCCCTACAGGCCAGAGCTGGTAATGAGTGAGTGTGAGCTAGGGATCTATATACTGCTGCTGGACGAATGTGTTCCTCGGTGACGGTTTTGGGGCTAACGGACATTACAGAGGAGGAAGTGTTTTATCAGATTACTCCAATAAAAAGAAATGTACCTCGTGTCATCACGACAATTTAAATCTCGCGGTCATCTCCCAATGACCTATTTTCAGAGGCATCAAATCTCGTTCTAGGATATCAGAAAAAATACAATATCTCATTTTTTGAAAATTAAGGGGGTGTAAGGTCTTGTTTTCAAATTTATTATATTATATGTAAGTATTAAATCATGCATCAGCATGATATGTCTCCTTTAAGTAATCAATTCAAAATCACATGTTATTTCCACCTACAAAACACCATCACAAACTCTACTTACATTTACCACACATTATAAGATTCATCGAAGCATTCAGATAATAATCAAGCCAGAAATGACTTTACAACTCTCTTTAACACTTCCATCTGTTGGTATGGTGCAGTAAGATGAATTGAGCATGCTCCCTATTCATTACTCAGGCACTATAAAAGGTAGCCTGAAACTTCACTCGGGTCCTTTATCCTGCCCAGCACCAGGAAGCACTGTGGTCAGAAAAGAAGCATAATCAGACACAAATTCTTGATAAACAATCTTCAAAGAGTTAACTCAAAACCACCACATTGTGTATGTGTTTCTGTGAAACTTTATGGGCAAAAAATAGCACATGAAAGTTACTAAGATTTTAAATTTAGTGTGTGCACCCACCAAACTAGCAGTAGCATGCTACCTGGCTAACGTGGTCTGTGACATTAGTGATGGTGTGGTGTTTTAGCAGTGGCAGGGGACACAGCTACAATATTTTAGGAGAGTACTTGAAACCTTAAGAGTAAAAGTACAGATAATTTGATACTTGATATTGTAGCCACCTGTGGACTGAACAGAGACCGGTCTCACGTCTAGGGGGGTGACATATCCCCTAATAACATAACTGGGGGAATGTTCTCAAACTGACTGGAGCTGAGAGAGGTTGCCTTTCAAAAGTTGGATTTTTTCAGATCGTATGTTGAACAGAAGAGGCTATAGCAGCTTTTTGGCAAAGTGGCAAGTGTTTTTTTTTTACCCACTAGCATGAAACAATTGGTGGGTCATTCTGCCAAAAGAGTGAAATTGCTTGTCGTAACTCTTAAAAATTAAACTTCATTTTTCATTCCATTTCAAAATAGAATTTAGTCATATACACATTTACTCATTCAAAATGAGTACTCCTCAATCTCAGGCTACATTATTTAATTTTTTGCAACTTTTGAGAGTTTATTATCATTGCAATTTTTTCTCTGCTGTTACCAAAACTCAAATGCCATTTTAAAACCATGAATAAGTATAATTGTAATAAGAATATCAACCACATACATTGTTTTCCCTTAGAAAAAGAGTTAATTTAGGAGAAATGGTTGGTTACACGATGAAGACACTAATATTTATCACAAAAAACGACTTTTTTTGTTGCTGTTACTCTTTATTTGAGTAACAGCAATGAGGGTAACAGCAATGAGTTTTTAGCATAAAATTAGCAATTGTGTGAAATCTAGCCACTTAGCATCTATGGTAGTAGCTTGAGCACATGGAGCAAATTCTTAAGATTTAACAGAATATTTTACTTTTGATGTCAACGAATGTTTTCTTCGAGATAACTTAGGTAACAGGACCGAGTTTTTAGATTGACCATCTCTAAAACAGCTAATATATCATTAAATTTAAGAAAAAAATAAAAGAGATAACTTACTTTTGGTCTTCCCATAACTTGCAGAAGACCTAAGTGATGTCACCTCCGGCAGTACATGTCACTGATGAAATGTTCCAAAATTTTAAAATGGGGAATGTGTTTGGGTAACAGCAATGAGTGAAAACCTGGGGACAGCACTAAAATGTGAATTTTAACCAAAATATAATGACTTTTTTGTAAAACTTTAGTTTTAAAAGTGTAGATTGAATATGGAGTCACACTTAAATGCAAAAGAAAATTTGCTTTGGAAGGATTTTGTTCATGATGCACTGTAGTAAAGTGTAGTGTTTGGCTGTGGGGACAGGCAAGAAATGCTATGTATAACTGTTTTGGATGCCATTTCAAAATATTAAAAAATATATATATCTGTAATTTCTACAAATATTAATGTGTCTGGTGTTTAGTAAAATAATAAAATATAATTTATAATATATTACTACTTGTGTTTATACATTTAATATACAACAATATGCTGGGGACAGAAATTTCGCTCTTTTGGCGGAACCGCCCTGGTATGGTTTGTGTTTCATTATCACTGTGTCTATATCTGAATCCCATACAAACATATAAGTAGGACAAGGTTACTTATATGCCCCATATTATTAGCACTTTCACCCCTGCCCAACTTGCTTGATGTTTTTCCCCCAGCACCCCCCACATTATAAGCACTGGCCAGCATGGAGTCGGGTCATGCTCTATCTACTTGCCCTCCTCCTCCAGGCTGTCTCAGTCCCAGAAGCCTTTCAAAGTCAAGCGGACTGGGAGCAGTGCACACATTGGGGCGGTCATGGACGGCTGTACAGACTCCGGAGGAAGACTGGAAGGCAAAGAGAGACAGACTTCAAACCCAGATGGGCTTTGATACGGACTCTGAACTGGTCCCTTGTCATCTAATAGATGGTGGCAAGAGAGGAGGAAGAGGAGGGGAGAAGAGAGGAGAGACGAGGGGAGGGGAGTTTGGTTGAACAGAGGGAGCAGGAGAAGGCAGAGGAGGCCTGGGGAGATTTTGAAGTGAAAGCACTTGTATCATGATCAAAGAGGAGCAGGGAGAAAGACGGGAAGAAAAGGACAGAGAAACATTGTGCCCTTCAGACTTTTTACAAGAAGTCTAAGTGAAGTTAACTTTACTGAACACTTATGTCCCTCTAATGTGCCGTTTTATCATCTATGTTTTTCAAAGTGTAGTAAAAAATATCATCAAAAATATCCAAATTTTTGTTTCTGTAAGATGCTAAAGAGGAGGAATATCTGCATTAAAATGAAAATACAAGCATACATTTAATTCAGAGCTCTCCATATAGGTATCCAAAGGCCTATAGGCGTGTGTGTGTGTCTTCTCTTAGCGTATATGGTGTGTGTCCTGACATCTGTTTTGGGTGAGAGGGCTTAATGGGTCTTGGACAGCCTCAATGACCAACTGTCTGTCCCAGAGCGCACAGAGCTTGACTCTGTGACCGCTAAATCAGCCCAGCTGAAAGGCTGCCATCCAAGCCAAGCTGTGTGTATGAGTGTGTGTGTGAGTTTGTGTGTATTTGAGTGTCCATCATGTGAATATAACACAAATCTGTTCACATTTTCATTTTATTAGTTAGATTAGCACATGGAGGGAAAATCAGTGTACTCACTGTGGAAGAGCCTAATCAACAGTTGGAAATAGAAATATATAAATCTTTTAAAAATTAGTACCCCAACTGTTCAGTATATTTCACTAGCTCATCTGGGTCACAGCCCATAGAAAGTGTTTGGAAATGGACTGTGAGGTTTGTAACCAGAATTGTCCACTGGACCCAAAAGCTCAAGAAGAAAGGTAGCCACAGAAGGTTTAACAGGTTTAATAAACACCAAAGAGTCACAAAAAACACCAAAAACACAGGAGAATAATGTAAACGGTGGCAGGGGCTCGTGGATAGCACCTGTAAGGAAAGCAGAGGGAAATAATTAGTCCAAGTGTCCACAAAAGCAAAAGAGAAACACAAACGACAAAGATACAATGAACGCCCCTGCATGGGGCAAAGGCTAAGAGCCGAACATGACTAGGACTGAGAGCAGGAATGACTAAGACGGGCACCAACCGAGGTAAGGACTCCCACGCTGAATCCTCCACTGAAGCCAGCTTAAATACAGGGGGTAATCAGGTGAACAGGTGTCAGGTGAGCTGGGAGCAGAGCGGGAAACTCCACCCCTGAGACAGGAGCAGGAAGAGAAACCAAAGGGGAGGGGGAAGAGGCAACTGTGAGGACTCATTGGCTGCGGCCAAAAAGTTATTTTTGCTTAGGAAGGTTCCTAACGGAGTGAAATGAACCGGAGGTAGTTTGTGATTAGAGCTGTTAGAATAGTTAAAATGCTTAGGAAAGGTGGCTCAATGCTTCCTTTATTATCTCCTTTAGCATAGGATACACCGGACCATCCTTTACGAAAGGGGAGGAGATTATTCTGTCCCACAATTCTCCGCGGCAACAGCTTTTATAAACAGCGCATATTCCGACTGCTTCCGAATTCAACCAAATAATGACGAACAAATCACACAGACCATGTGAGTTACCTCTGCTGTTCATCCTTTTTAAAGTTTACCAAAACCTGCCTTAACTTTCCAGTAGTCTGATTCTCTGAAGAGAGGATATGAAACATTTGATGTTGATTATATTTTAAACTTGATTCAATATTAATAATGTGTACACCATTAGATTGTGGTCTTAATTTATGCCTTTCTTTCATTCAGTTCATTTATTTTCATGCTTTAATTGAGTGTTCATGTTGATAATGAGAGGACAGATTTATTTAAATCCTCATTTCTAACATCGCTGATGCAGATGTAATTTTTTAACAGGTTATTATGTTCAGTGTTGTCTGAAAGAAACAACATTGTCATGATACATGATGCATGATGCGTCTTTAGTAGTCCACCTTCGGAAAATCGTAGCTTCACTGCAGCAGTAACATCCGCCATCACATGATGACGCAGCGTAGTGAAAGTGTAGTCGTTCTCTCTGCATGGCAGTTTTCCTTTCTTAAGTCATTCTGAATTCTCCTTTCTCCTTTCCTTAACCACATGACGTTTTCCATCAGGGTTAAAGAAAAGTAGATGGGAAAGGGCTCAGGAGGAGACTATTCGACCGCAGCCATTGACTCCTCACATGGACAGAACCTTTCAAATACATATCAGGTGATCAGTCAATCCTTCCTCACATTCATGGAAAGCCAATCAGAGAATGTAGTAGATGGCCACTACTACTACTACTATTATGCCTTCTATTGGTAAATGCTTTCAGTATTTTATTAGCTTCTTAATTAAAAAAGAAATGCAGTCCAGACTATTGTATCTTAATATCCCACACTAATAAAATGACCTCTTGGTTGGCCTGAAATATTCCACTCTGCTTTGGTCTGAATGGAAATGTTAACAGTCTTGGTTTCAAACTATGTGTAAGATTAGTAGTCATATTTTGAAACACAGACCTTGGGTTCACTACCCAATAAGGAAACAAGAACTAAAATGTTCATCTGCATAGCCCCTTCTCCAGGAGATAGTGTATAAATGTTGTCAAACACTCCACTATTTCTGTGAAGTGGGGTACACACTACTTGATGCTTTGCTAAATTTTGGCTCAGGTACCTACCTCCAACCAAAGTCAGCAAAGGCCCAGTCATCTGATAGTCCAATAGATGATCTTACCCAATTATCCTGTGGTGTACGGTGTGTGAAGAGTCATTTTATCCCTTAAGGAGAAAATCAGGGCAAAAATATGTTTAATGCTTCAGACCAAATACCCTAATGTGTGCGGGCTACACTGAGGACAGCTGAGCATGTCCGCAGTGTTGTGTTACATGGAATGGGACAAAGACAATCAGGGAGCTAGCTGGCTGGTGCAGGAGGCAAATGTAACCATGGCAACAAGAGTAAAGGTGAAGTATAGTACTGCCAATACACAATTTCTCAAGGATGTTCTGAAGTTTTTACATAAATGTCCTCTCTGGCTGAAGGATGAACTGACAAGATATTTATGGGTCATAGATCAAGACTAATTTGATCCAATTCAACTCTTGTGAGTGAACAACATAACTAATGAACATTGAATTGCAAAACCTGAGGTCTTGAGCAGCCTGTCTTTGTTGAAAACCAATGGGCCCTCACATTAGAATTTTTTTTAATGAAAGATAATCAGATCAGTCCAAAAGCACCTCAACAGCTGGCTCTGTCATGAGTTCTTCCAGCTGTTGCCTTAAAAGGCTAATTTGGGATGTTTTGCAACAGCATGGATGATGTGTAAATGTACTGTAAAGCTCTTAAACGTAAGGCATTTTAAATTGAAAATGTAGCAGCAAGCTGACTTTTATAAAGCTCTAATTTGTCAAATATATTTCAAAGTTATGATTAATGATAAGATCATATTAAACAGATGTGAAAAAAACATTGAGGTGATTTACAAAGAATTGAATTCTTAAAAGAAAAGCAGAAAAGATGGCTTTAAGGGGAGAGTGGGCTTTAAAGATATACTTGTAATCCTTCACGCCACTCACTCTTTTTTCCTCTCTTTGCTCAATTTCAGTCGGAGCAGAGGCTGTGGGAGCAAATGTGAGATCCAGATGTTGAGTCCTCGCTGCAGATGTGCTCACTTGGAGACCAAAGTAATGCTAATCTGCTCTGTCATTCACATACATACACAAAGGCATAAACACAAGAATACATACATTAAGTCTATATTTTCAGAAACTGAATCATGTAGACGTCCAAAGGAAAGGACTGTTTATGAATGAAAAATGCATCAAGGCAGAGCCACATACAGACACCGGTTCCCCACTGCATCAAGGATTTTTAGTACAAAACCCTCTGCTGCGTTTTATTTACTTAACAGTCACTAACCTCTTACCAGACAGGATAAAAGACCCACATGTACACACAAACACACACTGAACAAGCCTAATGGTTTTCAAAATGGTCTCAAATATTAATGGTTTCTCTGCTCGTTGCTTACATGCCTTGAAGCCCCATTATTGTAGAAACAAGCTCCATTCAACTGACCCGAACTAGCCCTGTCCAAGGCCTTGATGCTAATGAAATAAGCGTAGCGCAGCAGCAGTGAACCACCTGCATTAAGGACATTGCAGTGAAAACATGGATGGGAACAACCAGTCTGAGAAATCAAATCCCGACTTATGTTTCATGAACTGTTGTAAGTGTAACAATGAAAGGTTCATTAAATGGGGGAGATAATGTTCTGAAAAGAAAAAAAATCAGATAAATGTCGAAGTTAAAAAGGCTAACATTTTTTCATCCAATGACTGGTGATGTGATGTTCCAGACAATTCTCCTTGTACTGTAAGTTACCTTAAAGGGAGATCAGCTGAGTTAAATAATACAAATGGCCAAGCTAGAAATGAGAATACAAGCCTGTGATAGATCCATTTGTTTGATCAAAAAGTGGAGCAGCATGCCAGTTCAGGCAGACATGAGCTGCACTGATTTACACCCCACACCACAGTCTCTTTACAAACATCCAACCAATTAGCAGACTAATTTAGAAAAGCCTTTACTGTCATTGCATGCTTTAAATACAACAAAAATATTTGAGTAGTCTACCATGAGTGCAGAACAAATAAAAGAGACATTTGAACCACACACAATCAACCAACTATTTAAAATTATAAATATAAATACATGATAAAGATTAACCAGTAGGTTCAAATAAGGTGACCTGAGCATGTTGCACCACAGCCCACAGAACTGATTGCACATTTTGTGGCCTCTTTCAGAAATTTAAAAGCCTGATGGCAGGTCATGACATCAACATTTCAATGAAAGAGAACCAAGCCCGGACACCGAACTCTAACGGCGTGTTCACACAGAAAGCGTTGAAAGCGAATGTATTCGCGCGTCAACTGAAATCGCGCTGCGCTAGACGCTCGAGTTTTGACGCTGGTACAAATATGCAAAAAAAAGCTCATCGCCGCTCGCCGCGGCATCGTCCGCCATTATCATTTCATCCCATCATTTCATCATCGTACTTGGCTCTGATTACCACCATCGCTGCTCTGTACCTGCTGTGGAGAAGTCAGCTGCGGGCGGGCTAGGGGCCGACGTCGGCACTGGATGCATCCCTACGGAGGCGGTGTGAGCTCGGTGAGTTCCGCCGTTTCATGCAGGAGCTGAGTCTGGATCACGGCCGGTTCCAGCGGTACTTCAGGCTGACTGTTGCCCAGTTTGAAGACCTGCTAGCCAGGGTTGGTGCCAGGATCTCCCGCCTAGATACCAACTACAGGTAAGACAGTCCAGCGGCAGCTGCGGAGCACCTTTCCATCTGTCTCCAGTGAGTTTAGCAGGTTGTCAAATTAGCAAGACTACGACCCCCAGAATGCCCTGCGTCAGTGACGATCTCCACGCTGATAGGCTGTCGCGCCGCGTCAACACGCTCGCTCGCTCGAAAAGTTCAATTATTTCAACTCGAGCGTCAAGCGTCGAGCGGCGAGCGGCGAGCGATTTTTCGCTGGAATCGCTCGCCGCTCGACGCTCAACGCTTGAACGCTTGACGCTGCTCTATGCTCGCCCCGATGCAGCGTCAATTCGCGTCTTTCCATTGACTTTGTATGTAATATCATCGCGCGAAAAATTCGCGACGCTTTCGGTGTGAACACGCCGTAACTGTGCTGTGCTTTTATTAAATAGATGAATAAAAGTTTATATTTTCTAGATTATATATTTGTATACTCTAAGTTAGGGATGCATAATGTTATCAGCAAAATCGTATTGGCAAATATTTAAATGTTTAAGGATATTTACAGCCATACATTGGCCATACATATCCCATACATCATCAGTAATATTGGCAAAATACACAAATGTACTATATGGCTTTACCTTATCATTACAGCACAGGAACATTTAAAAAGCAAGATGTTCTTCAACATTTTCTTATTTTACATCTATTCCTTCCACAAATAGATTCACGTATAAAGCAACAAATCAATTTTCGTGATTTAAAGACTCTCTGCCCATTACAAAAAAATAGATCAGTATCAGCAAAACTGTCTTTGAAAATATCAGCATATTGGATATCAGCAAAAATCGAGTATCTTTACTCTAAATGCATTAAGAGGAAGTGATTGCTTGCATCCCCAATGGAGATTCTTGCTGATGTAACCATTACTGTTTGAAAAACATCTCTTTTTATGTCTAAAACAAATCTGATATCACATCTATTCAATCAACTTATTTCTCTCACTGTGCTTGGATCTCTCCAAACACAGCCTACAATTCACTCTCTTGGATCACCGCCTGTTGGCTTGCATCATTGCCCTCCTGTTTGTTTTCTCCACACGAGTAGATGAGTCAACTGATTGGCAGTCAGACGGCACGCGAGATGATAGCGCTAAACCTTGGCCCAGGCTATCTGCTCAATTATTCACAGAAAAGAGCAAGGAGGTGAGAGACAGAAAAGAGAGGGAGTGTTTGAGAGAGCCAAAGAAAAAGAGGAATAAAGGGAGATGCAAGAGAGCAATTCAAATCCTGAACATCGCCCAATACCACCAAAGAAAAAGACCAGCTCAGTATCACCCACCTTCATTGGTTCTAGCACTGCCTAATGCCTTTATCAAGCTGCTTTAGCCACTGCCACCCACCTCAGTGTGAGACGCACAAACAGAATAAAGTAACACTACCTCTGCCAAAGCTACACACACACCAACACACACTCCAAGCACTCCAGCATATGGGTCAGATCTAATCGCAATAATTTCATTTCCCCACTCATCAGCTCTGAGCCAGATAGACTAAGTCCCATTTGTAACCAATGCAGCGCTACTGGAAGGAAATATGACAGATAAGAGGACTCTTGTAATAAGCAGGCTGTGTGGATCTGATAAATGAACAGAGCCTTTTGCCAGTTAGCCCCAGAAATATATTGTGAAACAGCAGAAGCGTGGAAGCTTGAGGATTCGTAAAAATAAATGGAGGGGGGGGAAACAAATTAACTGTGTTGATTAGAGGGAAGATGGAGGACGATGTTTGGAAATGACTTAACACCACTTGGGAAATCTCTAGAGTGCAAAGCAGCATTCTGAGAGAGAGAAATAACAGAGATGTGTACGATACAGCAAATTCATAGGCAACTTTTCACAGAGTAGCTCATCTTCAGTTAGTACCAAATATACTGTTGGAGGATGCGTTTAAAGTAAAAATGCAGGAACAGATCCTTTATTATTTTATTATAAAGAAACATTAGATGTATGCAGTGAATGGAGCTACTGCCTTTACTACTGCAACATTTGAAGCCCTATTTTGACAGCCTGAAGCACATTGTCTAAAGTATGTGGTGCATGTTGGTTTGGTGAGTGTTGGTCTACATTTCCCTGTTTTAAGGATGCACGTTGTTAATGCAAAGCCAGATGCAAAGAGCATGGATGTCGTGCTTTGTTAATTCATGGGTCTGTTTTGGGCATAACATAGATCAAACCAATCATTTCTCATTCTCTTTAAATCACTTTGCAGCAGGCAACTACCGTTTCACTATTTACTGCTTTACTTGTTGTGTCTGGATTTCCGATAGAATATAAAATTCCTCTCCCTTGGTTTGTGCAACTGTACTCAAAGAACTTACAATTATTATTGTACTAAATTTTTTAATGCCAGTGTTGGCAGAAATGCATTACAAAAGTTATGTGATTACTGTAATGCATTCCCTTTTACTGGATCATAGTAGTGTGAGGCATTCAAAAAAAAAAAAAGTAATATTTTGCTCGGTACAGATGTTGGTAATTGCAAGATACAATGCGAATTTAATTTAACCCGCAATGAAGAAATGTTTTTTTTTTTAATACTAATTTGTCAAATACTCCATGAGATCAGCAAAGGTGAAAAGTCTCCCACTTGGCCTAAAGTTACAATATCTCTAACATAATTTACCAGTATTTTACCTTTTGTCTGTTTTTGCTATGATAGTTCTTGTATTGTACCATGAGCCATCAATGTGGCTATTATATTTTCCTGTTTTTAACCTTAAGCTGAATTCAGTCAGATAGCCACCACATCACCTTCCACTGGATGTTTAATTAGCATTTTGAGCATTAGAGCTGCATGTAGAATGACAATTCCATATTTTCTGTTATTTTGATGAGAGTAACTTAAAGGTGCTATGAGGAGAATCTATTACTGGCAAGATAAAGACTCTGCTACCCATGAGCACGCGCGGCGACTGTCGTAATGCTACGTTCCAGTAACCTCGGAACTGGGAGTGATATCATCTCCGACTTATCAGCATTCCAGTTGAAGTCGGAAAAAAATCATGCTGATCTACCAGGCTATTGTTAGCTGCTGTTAGCACGCCCTGCGTTGTTGTTCACAAATATCACATGAAGAATGTGATTATCACTATGGCAGCATTTTTGTAAATATAAGTCTAGCAATACTATGTATACAGCTGATCTAGAGCGACACACCCCAGTCAGAAGTGCAAATAAATTGATTATTACAGGAGCTAAATAACTGTTCACACCGGGGGCATCCATCTTCGATTGTCAACTCGGGGGTGGCGAAGTTTCACTGAGTTCCCAGTATGAAATTCCGACTTCTGGGGGCATCCTAGAAATTCCTACTTCTGACTACAACTGGAACGCACCAAAGATGTGACTGAAGCCAAAGCGTGTGTTTGTTGTCATAAATGCAGCTCGGCCCTTCCTCAGAACTCTGCATTGCAACTTCTTCTTTCATCAACTTACAGGATGCAAAGTGATGAGGTAATGTATCTCTTTCTAGTTACGTAGCGGTAGTTTTTGATGTGTAACAACAAGCAATTTTTCAAAAACTTAGTATCGTAGTGTTGTAGCCGGCTATATAGCGCTACTTACAGCCCGGTGCTCTAAGACGTGTAATATAAATAATACAATAATATAAATTTGTTTAATTGTCTTATTCCCAAAGTTGAGTATCCAGTTCAGTCCAGCTCTGCCCGACCCAACTGCGAAGCTAAGGAATATCATTTATAGATAACCTATTTTGATGCTATAAAACTCATCTTAAAGTGTGTATTTCAATCAGGCATATACCTAAAAGTGAGACTTTTTTGTAATTACGTACTCCTCACAGTCTCTTTAACAGTAATGCGATAATAGTGTAATGCCTTACATTTAACATACATCAATATTATAATGTAACTAATTACTTTGAAGTGACAGTAACAAGTAATAAATAATGCACTACATTTTTGAAGTTACTTGCCCAACACTGGTTAATGCTCAGATTCAAGTGATTCTTTCATTAAGCATCCAGAACATAGGACAGGCCTCGAAAGATGAGTCAGAAACTTCTGTATAACAAAACCTCATTGATCTTTAAAATATCCAACAAAAACCAACAGGATCAGACTTCCACATGTTTGAGAGATCTATCTATCTATCTATCTATCTATCTATCTATCTATCTATCTATCTATCTATCTATCTATCTATCTATCTATCTATCTATCTATCTATCTATCTATCTATCTATCTGTCTATCTATCTTTTTCTTTGCCCCATCACTTAATGGCGAACAATGTTAATTACTCCCATCTCTGTACCATCATTGCTGGTGATTTAGCAGCACAGATGAAGTCTTGTGACATTTATGACACAGACTACAGTTCAATGAGAAAGAAAAAAAAAATGGGCAAAGTGAACCCTTCACCAATATCGAGACCCTATACTCGAAATGTTCTGTGTGCAGGGAAAGTATTTATTCATGTAACTGCCCACCTATCCCGATTTGTTCCCTTTGCTTCACATTCATATTAATTTTTATCTATTAACATAAAATCAACAACAGATTATAAAAATGACCGAGTTACACTTTGATACCCTGACCCTCTCTCTCAATCTCTACCTTCCTCACATGGTTTCTGTTTGAACAAACCCGTCCTTCTCAGCTGTTCTCAGTTAAGAGACAGATGTGCGGCACTGCTTGTGACGGAAAATGTAATATCTGTTTAGAGCAAGGGCCTCCGTGGTGCACATATGGTTTTCAGTGGGAGAGGTGGAGCCGCTCAAGTGCAATTTGAAACGTACATAGAACAAAGGGTAGTGGGAGGTGGTTAATTTCTGCTGTTTCCATGGCAGGTAAGCTCCAACAGCAAGGCTCTGATGTTTATTTTTGCTCCTTTATTTCTCTAACACAGCATGTAAAATTATGTTTGACATGCTCTGCACAGTTAGAAAATATGCATGATAAAAGGCTTAAAATAAGCAGAAATAAAGGGAGAGGCAGGCTGGTTAATCAGCATGGATTGGGCTAAAACGTAGCACTGTTTGAGTGATTTTAATGCTGAAAAAAATCTATTTGTGGATTTTTTTTCTGTGTAGAATATTCCAATACAAACAAGTCAAAAGAAAAAGTCATGCTATTTGTCCTTGTGTCAGAAAACGCTCCAATGCATCGCAAAAGATTCATCCATGCGAAACCCAACACATAAACAGTCACCTTGTCATTCACCTTGTCAGTCAGAATGCTGGCCAGTTCACAATCCAGCCTACCAACAATGGATCCCATCACCTATTCCCCTCATCCATCCAGTGTTCCCTCACCTACTAACACTTGGTGGAGCTTAAGGCCAGAACTCTGTCTGAAAAGCTTTCTATTGCATGATGGGTACACCTTGTTTTAATTTGGTAAAACACTGACATGGCAATTGAGTCAGGTTAGATCCTCTTGATGTAAAGCATGAGGGAGAAAAGGAATCATGATAATCTATTGATAAGATCTATCCCTGTATTCACTCTGAAAACAGCCAAAGTCAGCACTCAAGAACCCACAGCCCTACACCAACTTGCTGTATCATCACCTAGTTTTTGTTAGACAACATAGATGCCAACAAGCCACCATATCTGGAGTTCAAACAAACATGCAAGATGATGTTCTGCAAGAAAGAACGATTCTCTTCACAATAGAAAATCAGCAGGAGTCATGATCTTGATTTCAAATAAAAAAAAACGTGGCTTTTTTCGGCTTAGTATTGCAGAGAAGAGGTAACCTTGCAGTTCAGCTGGATCCATCTGATTCAATGCCTGTAATCAGTCAAAACAATTTTGCCAAGATCCAATCTCAAAGACTGTGCTCATCCAATCAACATCCTTTGAAGCAGTGATCACCAACTGGAGGCCCGGGGGCCACATCAGGCCCCTCAGAGATTTCAATCTGGCCCCCTGACCATTATTTTACAGAAGAGGATTTGGGCCACAGCAAAGGAAGTTTTTGAGGAGATTGAGCTTTTCCTTGGACTGTGAAAAATCAACAGTATATTCAGTGTAAAGTATGGATTATTTCGCAAAATTCTTGCTTTTCTCCTCATTATGTCTGCCTAAATTTCAGAGTTCTGATTTTTTTCTGCATAATTCGAAATTTAATCTGAGAATTACGAGTTTTCCCCCCACAATACTAAAACTTATCTCAGAATTTAAAAATTTCCTTCCAGAATTCTGACTCTTTACAGTCTTAAACCAACTTCAACCTGAAATATTCTTTTCTTTTTTAAGTTTTTGTTTGCCCTTTTAGTCTTTTGTATTACCTAACATGAGGAAATGTGCAGAGTAAAAAATGTTTTTGTTTTAAGGACAGCTTTTCGTCATTTGATACCCTCAACTATTAGTGAAACACCATGCGGCTGCTTCAGGACTGGTGGACCAAAACACTTCATTATAATTGTTTTAATTATTATTGGTGGTTTCTTAAATCTGGCCACCAGAGCATATACCAAGGAAAAACTGGCCCTTGTATAAATGTAGTTGATGATCCCTGCTTTAAAGCATAAGTAGAAAAAGTGGGTTGCGAGCGAGATGACAGCAGGAAGTGACTTCTCTTACAGAGATTAGCATAGACATTTACGACTCAGTAGCACTCATTAGATCTTGACCACATTTTTGATCAAACAACTCTGAAAGCTTTTCTCAGTAGAAACTATATTTTAGCTCTTTATATGCTACTAAAAGGCCCCATCCTTTCCAAAACACTGTTAAGGGGCTGTTGTCCAGATAGACTGGTGAAAAACATTGAACGATCAATCTGTTGCACCATGTTAGAGAAATTCTGTGGCAAAATAACTCAACCTACCACCGTGCAGATGTGGATCTCATCTGCAGTCGCCTGAAGACAGTTTATATGCAAAAGACAAAAGTTTGCATTCTTCTCTTACTTTTCATTTGTCTAAAAGGTCAGCAAAACTCAAACACACACTTACAAGGATAGCACTGATGCAAGTAAGTTCTCCTTAAACAATCAATGCAAGCTACAACACAGGTCTTGAGAAGGTCTAAGGTCACAGGGATTGGTAGGATGGTTTCAGATGATCTTATCCATAATGTTTTAAGAGTATCAGAGGCTTTCAATTGATGTTTTTGGCAGAAAGACGGTAAAAACAACTTGTTAAAATATTCTCATTTGTTGTATTAATGTTGCTTGATTTCTCATAAGAAGAAAAACAGATCAATTATAAAATGGTTTCTCATTGTTGTTGATCTCACTTAATGATTCAAAAGCTTTAACCTTTAGGGAGATCAATTATTCCATTGCAGACAGCCGTGTATTGACAGACACGCCAATGCATAATTCTTTTAAATCACACATCAGAGCATCAATATTTTCCCTTTTTGTTCTAACAATCATCCTTCCCATTAACTTTGTAACAGCAGATATGTATTTGATAGAATAAAGTATGCAAGGTATTTCAATGGTTTAACGACCTTCTGTCACTGCATATTGACTCAGAATCAAAAGAAAAAGAAAAATTATTTCGGGTTCTTTCTGCTCTTTAGAAAAAAAATGAGTGTGCTTGAGAGGCCACTGAATTGGCATAATTACATGGGTTTAAATGCAAATTTACAATGTGCTTATTAATTCTATTCTGCTCATTTCAAATGACTGACTGCACTTAATTAAATCAGATTGATTAGACCTTTTCTAGACTTTCCCTTTACAACCACATAATTATGACAAATAGAGCCACTTGACACCCAATCTGCAGCCGAGCGCCAGGCTTTCTTCTCTCCGTCATTCAAGGCCTTTTTCAGTCCTGCGTGGGGTTCTTCAGGTAGGTCACAATGAGGTCAAAATGAGCTGCTGCATTATCCCCCCCAGAATACTACTTCATGTCTCAGAGGGCCACACAGGCCTGTTTTTCTTACTTTTACCTAACAGTACATGAAGATTTCACGTCAGCCTCTGCTGTTTTCTCACAAGCAACCCCATTCGTCAGTCTGTGCACGGATTGTTCTGTCTCATGGTGTTCCTTGGCTGCAAACTCACATCTTCTGCAGGATTGAGTGGACACTGATTAATAGATGCTAGTTACACAAAAGTACAATGTGGAGTTTTATGAACAGGAAGGTGGAGTTAGAAAATATCGTAGATGATCGCTATGAGTCTTTAGCATTTAATTTGCAGCTCTAAATGAAAGATTGCTCTCTCTGACAGTGACCGTATTCATTTATGGTACTTGGTCATACTTTTATTTCTTGCAGTTCAAAGTACACATGGGGGGGAAAAACGCCAGAGAACCATCATGATCCAACCCTCAAACACTCAAACTGTACAAATATATCTGATTCTGATATACTTAAATTATAAAAATGAATTTAAATATATCCAACCCTCACATACTCAAAATATACAAACAAACATAAAAATGTATCCAACCCTGGCATACTTAAAATATACAAATAAATAGATAAGTAAATCTGACTCAACATACTTAAAATATACAAATGTATCTGACACTGACCTACTCATATATACAAATAAAAATAAATATATCCAATCATTAAATTCTCAAAATTCATGAATAAATGTAAAAATGTACGCTTAAAATATACAATTAAATAAGTATATTCAACCCTGTGATACTTAAAGGGACTGTGAGGAGTTTCTAAGTAATTACAGAAAAGTCTCACTTTTAGATATATGCCTGATCGAAATACACACTTTAAGATGAGTTTTATAGCTCAAAATTGGTTAGCTATAAATGCTATTCCTTAGCCTTCCGGTCGGGTCGGACAGGACTGGACTGGCCTGGATACTCAACTTCTGGAACAAGACAATTAAACCTAGAGCAAACATATATTATTCTGACACGTCTTAGAGCGCCTGGCTGTAAGTAGTGATAAATAGCCGGCTACTAAACTACGATACTAAGTTTTCCAAAAATTGCTTGTTGTCACACATCAAAAACTACCGCTACATAACTAGAAAGAGATACATTACCTCGTCGCTTTGCATCCTGTAAGTTGATGAAAAAAGAAGTTGTAAAGCAGAGTTCTAAGGAAGGTCTGAGCTGCATTACTATTAGCATCATGTCTTGTGGTGTGTTCCAGTTCAGTGGCGATCGCTCTAAGACTGCAAGGGAAGCTCAGCTTCCCCTAAAATATCCCCCAAAAAAGTAGTGATATGTACTGCTGCGTGTACATTTCATTGACTAAATATGAGCTAGAATACCTTCATCTTTTGTTCTGAATCAGCAACTTATCATAGGTAACTGGTACAACTTCCTTCTCATTCATCCTCGCAGCGTCTCAGCACTACAGTCGGAGTCGGACGCTGAGCGTCTTCAGACTTCAGCAGCAAAGGGTAGAGTGGGTTGTTCCACTGTGGAAACTGGACGGTCATTGGATAAACGCTGGGCTTTGTCCCGCCCATCGGACGCTCAGCGTCTCTGGGGGTCAGTGAGGCAGTGGGCTGGCCTTGACGCTGAGCTTCTGCGTGATGATCGGATGATCTGTCTGAGGCCGAATCCCTTTTTGATTGACAGTGAAATGAGCCAATCAGCGATCTTGAAGTGTCACCCTTTACTGCAGCGTCTTCAAAGTTTTACATTCAGTTGTTCTGGACTGATCCGGAGGCTTTATCGATCTCCAGTGACTTTATCTTTCTTTTGAAGACTCTCTCCTGCCACTTTTCTTTTCACCAACGAGCAGCTGCGGATCTTCTCTCCCTTTCACTCACACTCACAGTCAGTCAATAGTCTCACGTAGCAGCTCCAGCTGCTAGCAAGCTGCACATAATGGCAGATAGTATTCTTGTTTTAGACCAGATTTTGGCGAAGCCATTTGATAGTCTTCCTTACAAAGGGAAAATTAGAGTAAATCAGCAGGGCAGGTCAACTCCTAAGATTGATTTAGTGCAAAAGGTGGGGAAAGTATCAGGTCTTTTCAGCATTCCTGGTATGACAAGGTGAGCTGGTTCACTGGAAGTGCTGTCACAAAATGTGTTGTCTGGTCAAAAGTGAGTTTTGGAGAATAAAATCCCTGGAAAAGACACCAAACAGGGTCACAGATCATTTAGATAAATAAACAAAATTATGATCTAGGCCGGAAAAAAAATGAGCTTCCCCTCCTTGACTGACCAGCAGCCACCACTGTTCCAGTTGTAGTCAGAAGTAGGAATTTCTGGGTTCCGAGTAGGAAAGTAGGAAAGCATTCAAGTAGAGCAAAGTCATATTTTATGAATAACCATGTATACCTTTTAAAGATACAAATTTGTATTACTGTATTTTTAGTGAAAGTATTCATTCTAAAAGGAAACATTATATTTCTACTATTTTGACATAAACACAGCATTTGAACAGATAAATCAACACTATCAGAGTTAGTATTAAAACTTAGGTGTCTGAATAGGCCACACCTCGCAGTGTTGATTTTACCCATTTCAGAGAGTTAGAGCTTCAACTCTCATTTAGTAGCAATAGTGGCACACATGGCACAATATTAAATGTTGTGCTGCATAGATTGATGCCTCTGCAATGCTATGTGTAATTTTGTCAACAATTGAGCCACGGTTTTGTCCACTTCTGTTCCCTTACTGCCATTAACACATTATGTCCTTCTTTTTCATCACTTATGCTGACTGTCTTGATGAGAAAGTTTTGTCTCCCTGATTTGAAATGCATGCAGAACAAAGCAGATGAAACTGATAAGGTAATTGTTAAGCAAAAAGACTGATGATACTGATTCTTTGACTCCCATCCATAATCAATTCTAAAAATTCACATTCTGAATTTGTCAATTCTGGTTTGAATCAGTATTTGTTTGCTTTAAGTTTTAAAAACATGATTTCCGCTGCTTTCACAAACTGTTTACCCTCTGGCTCTCAGCAGGCAAGTGAGGCACACTCCCAGGATGGTCCTGTGGTGCAGTCAAACAGCAGCATCACAGCAAAACAGAGATGAACCCCACACCAAAAAACATGAAATTCTTGATCTTTCTCTTCTTTCTTTCTCACTTGCTAACAGTCCACAGTTTGTTTATTTTTAAAAGCACTGAATACACAAAATGTATACTTTTGTATTAGCATACATATATATGTTTTACATGGACCCCCATGTTTTAAGAAGAGATGACATTTAACATACACTATATTGCCAAAAGTATTTGCTCACCTACCCAAATAATAAGAATCAGGTGTTTCAATCACTTCCATGGCCACAGGTGTACAAAATCAAGCACCTAGGCATGCAGACTGCGTCTAAAAATATTCATGAATGAATGGGACGCTCTCAGGAGCTCAGTGAATTCCAGTGTGGAACTGTGATAGGATGCCACCTGTGCAACAAATCCAGTTGTGACAGAGAGAGGTCAGCGGATGCTGAGGCCTGAGTGCAAAGAGATCACCAACTTTCTGCAGAGTCAATCATTACAGACCTCCAAACTTCATGTGGCCTTCAGATTAGCTCAAGAACAGTGCAGAGAGCTTCATGGATGGGTTTCCATGGCCGAGCAGCTGCATCCAAGCCTCACATCACCAAGTGCAATGCAAAGAGTCGGATGCAGTGGTGTAAAGCATGCCGCCACTGGACTCTAGAGCAGTGGAGACGCGTTCTCTGGAGTGACGAATCGCACTTCTCCATCTGGCAATCTGATGGACGAGTCTGGGTTTGGCGGTTGCCAGGAGAACAATACTTGTCGGACAGCATTGTGCCAAGTGTAAAGTTTGGTGGAGGGGAAATTATGGTGTGGGGTTGTTTTTCAGGAGCTGGGCTTGGCCCCTTAGTTCCAGTCAAAGGAACTCTGAATGCTTCAGCACACCAAAACATTTTGGACAATTCCATGCTCCAACTTTGTGGGAACAGTTTGGAGCGGGCCCCTTCCTCTTCCAACATGACAGTGCACCAGTGCACAAAGCAGCTCCATAAAGACATGGATGACAGAATCTGGTGTGGATGAACTTGACTGGCCTGTACAGAGTCCTGACCTCAACCCGATAGAACACCTTTGGGATGAATTAGAGTGGAGACTGAGAGCCAGGCCTTCTTGTCCAACATCAGTGTGTGACCTCACAAATAAAGTTTTGGAGGAATGGTCAACAATTCCCATAAACACTCCTAAACCTTGTGAACAGCCTTCCTAGAAGAGTTGAAGCTGTTATAGCTGCAAAGGGTGGACCAACGTCATTTTATACCCTATGGATTAGGAATGGGATGTGACTTGTATGTGATGTATTTGTATTTGTATTGGTAATTTGCAGGTTACCCATTTGTTGTTCCTCTGTCTTTAATAAATGTATGAGGTTTCACATAATTCATATTTAATGCTTAAATTCAGCTGTACAAGTTTGTTGCTCTTCGCTCACATCATCTTAGTTGATATTGCCCTTAGGAGAAAATTGTTGCCCAGCTTGATGTTACAAGTTTTTCTCTACCAGCACCGTTTCATTTTGATCCAGAAAAACCCTGAATGAGCATTCTTGATTTTTTTGTGTCCTCAACCAGACCACAGCTGCAGAATTTTCTCCTTTGTCTGACAAAGCCTGTCATGATTGTGTGAGTTGATACACAAAGGGATTTGGAAGAAAAAGAGTGATTAAGCATGGCAACCTTCTAATATTCTTTTGTCAAAGCTTGAATATTTATACCTCCCGAACAGCACTAATGGAGAACTGAAAAAAAAAAAGAAGAAGAATAGGAATAATAATTAGACTGGGAAAAAAACAATATTCTGAAAACACATTCAAAATAAATGTAATATTTAAAAAGCAGCACCCCAGGACCTGGCAAGTTAATGGCTGAAAAGGCTCCTGCTCCTCAAGTGTTTTTCTGCGCTTTGATTGCAATTTGTAGAAGGAATTATCTCATTGGGGTGCGTGGGTGGAGGGAGGTTGGATCTGGCTGTGAAGTGCTTGTCATTACAGAGTTCTCCCTTTTCTATTCCTCCTCGTTCCCTTTGTCTGGCTCCTTCCCCCCTCTTGCCCCTCTTTGTCTCACTCCTCTTGTTGTGGTTGTTCTGAAACTGTAGCCTGACTGTGTCCAAACATTAGCAAGCATGTACTACAGCACACAAATGTAGAACGAGTAGCACCATCCAGTAATACATTCATATTAAGATAATTCATGGCATACCTTCACCCAAATGTAATCATTGTCATATGTATGCAAACATATTTATGGATCCCAAACTCATCTTTATATCAGAGAAAGTATAAAGGTTGTTTCCTCCTCCTCCTCTCTGCTGCTGGTTTGAGGATCAGTGTGTATTCTCAGGCTTAAGTGACTTTTTCTCTCAAAATGCCGTGGGCACCAGAATCGTGATATTTCCACTTAATTACCCAGCCACATTATCACCATGAAAGCACTTTCCACCCCTCTCTTGCACTTTTAATTACATTGTTCCAACTGCGGTGACATGTTCTTTCATTCACTGATGCACTTTGTGATGTGACTGTGTGAGCAAGGAAGTGGAGCAGGAGTAGAAAAATAGGGACAAAAACAGACAACACGTCCTTTTAATGTAGGCAGCTGTGTCTTCATTAGAGAAGTACTGATAATGTCCATAGCTGTGGTGACTGAAGACCTTACTGCAGAAAACTGAATATCTGATTAAATCAGTTGGGTTAAGGTAAGACAACACATAGTTTGCACAAAATGGCAAACACAAACCAAGTAAACATATGTAAAGGTAATCTTTCAATCGCTTGTTTAAAATGGAAAAACATCACTGTTATTGGACATACATTTTGAGCAGGAATGAGGAATATCAAACTGAATTCATATTTCTTACCTAAATTTAGGCCCCTGACTAGGCTTCTCTGACAAGTCAGAAATTAAGCATAACATTCAATCACTAATATTTTTTTTCTGCTCAGGAATAAAAGTAAATCATTATAATTTGAAACCTAAAGAAGTAATGTGCTATACTATTTTTTTTTAAAGTATTTTGGTTAAAAAAAGTATTTTTTGCAAATAGTGGATAACAGTAATAATTGCATTTTAGCAGGAAAATGTCATTATAGATAGATAGATAGATAGATAGATAGATAGATAGATAGATAGATAGATAGATAGATAGATAGATAGACACACAGACAGATAGGTAGATAGATAGATAGATAGATAGATAGATAGATAGATAGATAGATAGATAGATAGATAGATAGATAGATAGACACACAGACAGATAGATAGATAGATAGACACACAGACAGATAGATAGATAGATAGATAGACAGACAGACAGATAGACAGATAGATAGACACACAGACAGATAGATAGATAGATAGATAGATAGATAGATAGATAGATAGATAGATAGATAGATAGATAGATAGATAGACAGACAGACAGATAGACAGATAGATAGACACACAGACAGATAGATAGATAGATAGATAGATAGATAGATAGATAGATGGATAGATAGATAGACAGACAGACAGACAGACAGACAGACAGATAGATAGACAGATAGATAGACACACAGACAGATAGATAGACACACAGACAGATAGACAGATAGATAGACACACAGATAGATAGACACACAGACACACAGACAGATAGATAGATAGATAGATAGATAGATAGATAGATAGATAGATAGATAGATAGATAGATAGATAGATAGATAGATAGATAGATAGATAGATAGATAGGGGAAATTTGAAAAAAGAACTTTACAGTGTTTTACCAACATTCTAGTGCTTTAACACGTATACTACTAACACGTATACCTACGTTAAATTTGATCAGTGGTTCCTTTATCAGGCCTTTTAAAATGTAAATAATCATTAAGTGGCTATTGTTTAATTAAAGTACTTAACTCATTGACATTATGCTCCCTTTAGCTTTAAAAACATTTTAATACTATATTCTATGCATAATAATGTCATTTTTAAAGTCGTAAGTAACTGCACTTCTTTTTACTATTTAATTTATAAACAGTACATTTGTTAATGTGAAATGGTGATTTTCAACACTAGTCCCTGAAAGTGAGAACATAAAAAGTTAAGTTAAATAGTAAATAAAGATAGATATAGAATACCTGAGATCACTTTCATTATAGCATGTTTTCATAACGCTACAATAATTGTTTCTATTGCTCAGTGAGGATTTTTATATTTGTGTTTGTTGGGCCTGACATTTATTGAATATTTCTCACCTTAAAGACATCCCGTCCAACGCAGTTATGTGCATTTTATGTTTGATGCATAAATATGGATTGATGGAAAATTGCACTTAATCATGCAGAAGCCAAAAAGACTAATGTAATTTACATTAGCCTTTCTAAAGTTTCTGGAACCCACAGAATCAGAATAGAATATCACTTTTTTTTTCAAAATAAAAATTTGTAATTAAGGATATGTGTGTGAACTATTAGAAATAGCTGCATATAAATAATGATAATTTGTCTTCTAAAGGTCTTTGTTGATTTAAGATTGAGCACATTTTAAAAGACATTTTACATCTTTCGAATTAAAAAAACTGAGCCCTACAGCACTGTCAAAATAACATGGTTTCTTTGTTGGACTGGTTGATCCACATTTTTAACACCCAAACTCCCACCTCTGCCCCATTTTACTTGTCACAGTTTTGTCAAACCATCATGAGGTCTTTCCTCTGGTGTCAGCGTAGGATGAGGGAAGGGCCTGGGGGCTGCACTTCCACCAGGTGGGCTCTTTGCTAAATGGCTGCAGCTCACTTAATGTGCTCATTAAAGGCACTGAAGTGGCAACATTGTCGGTCAACCCCTTCCTGTGTGAACACTGTATGAACCCTGTTCCATCAGTGGCTGCCATTTCTGTTATTGTGCTGCGGTCTCTCTGTCCATGTGTCCATCATTTTCTGTCTGAAGACAAATGCAGCTAGGCATAAACAATGTTAATTAATGTGGTGTGGGTCAAAAATGTTGTCACTGAATAATATTTTGCCAGTTTTTATGTTGTATATTTTTACAGTATATCCAGAGGACACGGTTTATAAGCATAAATATTTAATGAAATGAGTCCTATCGAGCATAAAACTAAGCTTTGCCAATATTTGTATTTGTTAATTTTGGTTCAATGGCTACTTTCTTCACACTTTGGTTCACAAACGGAATTTATGTTACAAAGCAACCTCAACACCTGCAATAGAGCTATAGAACTATTAATCCACTAATATCAATTTTTGATTTAAACCACAATTCTACTCTTTATGAAAGAGGCAACAAACTCCAAGAAAACAATAAGATGTGTTCAAACTAAAAAAAAACTAAACAAACTTACCAAACAACATATCCAGTCTTGAAAAGAAATCTGATTCTTTTTCCATTTCAGTGCGACACTTCAGATAGGAGACGTTCCACTTTATACATAAAGTTGAAAAAGTTATCACAAAACTCCTGTTGGATCATGAGGAACTCATAGTCAGATCTTTGCTTGAAGGTTAAAAAGGATAAACACATTGGCTACATTTCAGGGAGTTTTTAAAATTGGCAGCCTTTATTGAACCATTGTGACCCAAGCCTTCAGAGCTTGAGATACACTTGCAGTTTGTTCTTGGGTTGGCTTTCGCATCCATTGGTTTCATGAGTAGTCTTGTTTATATACTTCATGTAAACCATGTTTTTGCAGGATACAGCTAGAAGGCACAATTTGATCTCAGGCTGTATGTAACTAACCTGACAAGCCAGATGGACAGCTCCATATATCTGCCACAGAAATATTTCACTAGTCCATCTGGGTGGGAGCCCTTTGAATTTATTTTCAGGGGCAGAACGTTTTAAAAAAACACAAGCTTGTGATTGGACAATCGTTTTGCTCGTCACATTCATCACAGACCAATCCAAATCAAGAGGGGTTGCCTCCTATAATGTAGCAATTTTTTCATTGAACTTGTCATTTTTTTCTTTTGTATGAACATTTTATTTTATTATTTTGTTTATATTGGCTGCTGATGCTGCTCAGTGATTTTTGAAGACTGTATGATGCAAAATGTGCCTGTTTGTTACTTGAAATGGCTGAATAAAGATTTGAAAAAAATTGTAGCATACACAGCGGCTAACTTAGCCGCTAACAGCTAACAACAGTTAATGACCGTTAGCCGTTAGCCCCTAACTTAGCTGCTAACAGCTAACGGCCTTATACTATCGTCTTACACTAAAATGTAGCACACAGATGATTCATTAAACACTTATATGTGACATGAACCTCATCAAAGACAATCCCTACAAGTAAACCTCTGAGGAGGGCAGATTTCGCCAAGTTTTACTAAGTATCTATGAGGACAATAAGCTAATCGGCAAGTCCGTTCTCAACTTCTGGTTGTCGTCACGTCCGCATTCTACAGCTCCCGCCTCTCTTCCCTGATTGGGCCGTTAAGAATTCAGCCGAGTGAATTCATTGGACAACGGAGGCTTGCAAGACAGAGCTGCAGGATTTCAGAATCAGGCAGGTCTGTCTGCTCTGCAAGGCTAGTATGTAACTACCTTTGTGTTGGAAGTAAACTGCACAGATGACCATAATTCTGGGAGTCTAAATGACAAAATAAATACCAAATAATCAATTTCATTATCAAATATTGGTTGAAAACTGTTGACTAGTGGTCAGACCTCACCATCATCCCCATTTGCACTCTGTTTCTACCATATTTTCCTTTGCAACCCATTGCAATTGCCTTGGTGTTATGATTCTAACTGTGATTGTGTTGACAGATGACTTGTGGCAGACGGGCAGGTATACTGTATGTCTAGGTCAAAGCACTGGCTGGAACAGACAGTGCTCTCTCCCATGCTTCATAGTGGCATTTTTTTTCATATATATTTGGATCACAAATACACACAGCAAGGCTGACTATAAGGCGTGGCCCCCCAAAAACATGTCTTGTGGGACTCAGTTGTGGGAATGCATTTGTGTTTTCAAGTGGTCCATAATTATTCATGCCAATTTTTGCCTGTCAGACCCAAAAGTGACAAGAGAAGGGGCAAGACCATCCCCTAACCACAACAATGTGTGTTTCCACCTTTTCCATCCATGGTCAACCCTGGTGGATGTTTCCATAGTCCCTGTCTTCTTGCTTAACAAGATGATAAATGTCCCAGAAAAAAAACAATCATTTGATGATCCATAAATCCTTGCTGAAAAAAAAAAACTAAACAAACTAAACAAACTTGCAAACAACATACTTCCCAGTCTTTTCTATCTGCCTTGTGTGCTCAGGTAGTTCTATTTTGAAGTTAAGCATTCATATTATCTTGTCAAAAAGCATTAAATCAGGGCTAGTAAGCAAGAAAAAATACACCAGTAGACAGCTAGCTGTTGTGCAAACTGCTGTTGGACTCGTTGACTTCACAATACAGCCAGTGAATAGTGTTAAATAAATATCAGCAAAACTAATCAAACGATCATAATCTCCAGTTCTCCCTGTTTCACTCTGTGGTTTGATCTCTAAACACTCAGGGGCCATTTACACAAGGCCTAAAATCCGATACGTTTTCACTGCGTTTCCTTGGGTGTACATGGGAACTCTATGTGGATTGCCCAAATCTGGTAACTTCTGAAACCAGGCTCCAGAGTGCATACCAGGACCAACAACAGCTTTGGTTTCCTACCGAGTAACATGTGAGCCACTTACCGTGCTCAGGTTGTTATCCAGACAAAACTATCCAGTTAGATTTGTTGTCCGAACTGATAGTCGTCCAGAAAAGAAAATTTGTGTGTCCACTCACCATTTTTTTTGTGAAAAGTTATTCTTCTTCGTACGTGTGTTGTATCAGCGCTGCCTCTCTGCAAACTCCATCTCCTGAACCGGCATGCACACTACAGCGGTTTCATTGCAGATGGACTTTGAATACGCAAAGGAAAAAGTCTTTGTATTTTAAGGCTGTGTTTACATGGAAACTCCTGACTTAAAATCGCAAAGATTTTTCCTTTGCTTTTTCAAATTATTCTGCATTTAGACGGAGATGAGTGAATCCGCTATAGTATGCATGCCGGCTCAGTAGATGGTGCTGTAGATCTGCAGAGAGGCAGCGCTGCTACAATACACATCCGAAAAAGAAAGACTTTTTACAAACATCAATGGCAAATAGACGCACAGAGACGCAGGAGTTCCTTTTCTGGCCAACAAATCAGTTCAGACAACAAATCTGTCTGGATAGTTCGTCTGGATAACAAACCGAGCACGGTAAGAGGTTCACATGTTACTCGGCAGATGGCCGAAGCTGTTGTTGCTCCTGGTATGCGCGCGCAGCATTCATGTGAAAGAGTACTACGCATGCGGTGATGTCAGCGTTTCACCCTGAAATGCTCTGATATGAGTTTACACGGCGCTGCACGGAGAGCGTTTTGAAAACTCTCCACTCTGGAGCCTGTTTTCAAAAGTTACCATTTTCAGACAAAACGCAAAGCGTTTCATTGTAGACGCAAGGCCAAAATGCAATGAAAACGTATCGGATCTGACCATTTTCAGCGCCATGTAAACACAGCCTAGATCAGAGAGTGCCCGCGTAAACGTAGCCTCAAAATGACCATGCAGAAGAGCTCCAATGCTGACATGCATTAATGTTTACTCCCTCCTCTGTTTGTGATGTAATCCTCGTCACATTCACTCCTGACACTGAATGGTTGTTGCGTCATCACTTTGGACAAATTTGTAGCGGAAGTTGGATATTTACTACAATGGCAGAGGGATGATGGAGGCAAAATTAACATTGCTCAGATCATATTTTGTTAAAGTAGCTTGAAATCTCTGTCACGAATTGTGGCATGACAGATCTGTCATGCAAAGTTGGCGCTATTCATTCACTTTCTGTATTTTCATTGTGTGATTAACTGAGATTCTTATTTATTGTGAACACACCTTAAGGCAGAAGACCATAAAGCAATAATATGCAAATTTTACACTGTAACTGTCTACAGTTTTTCTAATCATGGGGGTTCTTGAAACAGAGACTGTGGTGTATAACTTTTTCGTTACGGTTCTCTTCCGACGTCAGTGGAAAACAATTGGGATGCAACGCTCTGCTCCATTACCATCTGCATCACTTTTGCCTCATTTTTAGTAGCTTTACTGATTTCACAAAGCCATCCTTTTGCAGTCATGTCAGAAAGAATCTTCAAGTTTACTTTTACAGTTTGTAACACATAATGCTATCTATTCCAGAGTGTGATAAGTAAGTTCCTATATGAGCTGCGGCCAAAGTTTCAGAATGCTCAAGCAAATGCTTCCCTAACAACTGACAGTTGAGATTTGAAAGGATATATATACATATTTGTGTATTTATATAAAAGAATCATGATAATACCGTACCTTATCACTTCCCCTCCCTCTGGATGTCAACAAATGTACAGTGGTTCTGTTTCATGACTGTGCAGTTACACTCTGGAGTCTATTATTTTTGCTTATTTCTGCAACAGACGTAACTGGATACAGGTTGAATCAGTCTCGTAGCATCTCTCCTCTTTTTTTTTGTTTTTTAATAATTGCATCAAGGCACAGCGTTCACATATGCCACAGCCCCTCCTGGAGGTAGAAAAACATTACAACCAAGCAACAGTTTAAATAATAGAAAAAATATCATTTTAAGGTATGACATAGTCACAGCAAATTCTGATTCTCACGAGGATACAGCAGTTTGAATATCATAGTCACGCCTCATGCCTGGTCTGTATGAGCCTCCATTTATAAAAGCAAAAAAAAGCAGTTATAACCCTGATGGAGGGTGGCACAGGGGCACATCAGGCTGGTGCTTGTGCCTCACAGCAGAAGTGTTGCTGGTTGGACCTCCTGTGTCAGTCAGGGCCTTTCTGTGTGGAGTTTATGTTCTGTCATGCTGTCATTCTCAAAATAATCTAGTGTCCTCCTGCAGATCAAAATCATGTTGATTATGTTAACTGATGACTCAACTGCCTTTCGTTGTTAGCGTGTGAATAGCTGTCTGTTCCTCTATGTCAACCCCATAATCTGTCGGCAGCTGGTCCAGGGTTTACCTTGCCTCTCGCCCAATGTTTGGTGGGATAGGCTCCAGCCCCAAATGACTGTGCAAGGCTGCCCATAGTTTGATGTTAATCTACTTTGGATTAAGTAAATATTTAAAAGTGGCATTAGTAAAATCGTAAATCAGTAATACATTGTAGGTTTTTCTAATGTGAAGTTGTAAGCAGAGTGAGAGACTACACACTAGCATTCCTAATTCCTCCCTTTCAGATACAATATGTGCAGGCTATATTCAAGTAAAAGCAGGCAGTCATTTATCTGTTTTGGTTAATGTGCCTCAGGTCAAACACAATTAACCCAAATATGGAGTCAGTCCTGCGAATTGTGGTCAATCATTCCAGACCTGAAGATAAACAGATTGGATACTTCCACTGTGGCTAATTAGCTTTGTGCTCTGCTCTCTTTTTTTCCCTCAATAAAGCCATTGAACAGTTCAATCAAATTAATGTGAAATTTTTGTCAACATGAAGCACTATAAAATCTGACTGTGAATCTGCTGTGCTTGTAGTTCATGTCCGATGGGAAGGACAAGGTTGCTTTACAGAACTGTTTCAGCCATTAGATATACGTTGTATCCTCATGATCATCCACATCATTGTACTCCCATTATGATATGTACATACCCTAATGCATGGGTCTACAAACTTTCCAATCAAAAGAAATATTTTTGCCCTCCATTCCCACCAAAAAAATCTGTCTGGAGCCACAAAACACATTTGAACCTTAAAATGAAGACAGCAGGACCTGCAGACTCTACATTACTGCAATGACATTAGATCAATAAGCAAATTGCTTTATAACTTAACACAGCTGCTCTATAATGGGTCATGTTTCTTTAACTTAGCGTTATTGTTACACCTTCTTATATTTCATAAATTCCATTTTAACTTAAATGAAATCAATTACGTGTTTACTTTGATAAAAAAGGGTCAATAAACAAGAAAAAGGCAATTAATGTTGGCCCGTGTTACCACTGTTATTGTTGTTGGCATTATTACTTGGGGTCTTCCCACAGGCTCACATTGTACATGTAGTGTGGAGATCATGTATATTTGTTTGACATCGTCAGGTTGGGTCTTCCCCAATTTTTAACTTAAATAATTTCTTCCCTGCATTCTGATCTTGATTTCTTTTTTGCTGTCTTAAATCAGTGTTTTTGAAGTTCATCTCTCTTCTATAATGCACAATAATGAACTTTAAGCCTCCACTTTATTCTCATCTTTTACAAAGCTTTATCACAAAAACGCCTCTGTTTTATAAAGTTTGACTCTTCATGCCTTCATAGCAGCAGTCCTTCTTTTGAATGAAATAGAGAACATCAAAACGTTGTCTAGATTAGCTTCATAAGTTTGAAACAATGTTTCAGGTGAGCTCACAGTTAAAGAAGCAGCACCTGCCCTCCCTCCAAGCTGCTGCAGGTCACAGAGGTTATGTAAGGTGCACACATGACGAACAAAAAAATGCATATTTTTGCAAAGTGCTAAAACATGCATTTCGTGTTATCTGACATATTTATACAATTTTGCTTTTTTGTCCTCTAAGTCCAGAGACCCACTGGTGAGGGGTAAAGAGCCATGGGTTGCCAACACCTGCCTTAAAGTTATTATCCTCTTAAAAATGTAAATACCCCTTCAAACATGTAACTATGGCTACCATATAACAACTTACATATGCAGCTTGTGAATGAAGCACATATATTATACTACCAAAGGTACTGTCCAAGGTCGCATATACACACACAATACCCTCCTATTATAACACAAGACTTCATTTACCATGACGACTTTTCAAAGGATGTCATGATGTGAGGGGAGATGGATTGAAAGGGATGAGAAATAGATGAGCGAGGAGCAAGGTGGAAGGATGTGTTCATTTATCAGCGTGTGATTGCATCAGTGTGTGTATTTGAATGTGTGCACGTAGTAGCAAAGACGGGAAGATGAGGAGTGTGCGCAGCGGCTCTGTGTGTGTGCACCCACGTTTGAATGCAACTCGGCTGTGCGTTGCTCTCAGCCTTTGATGACCTTTGCGTGTTGCTGCTGTGAGCCGAGTGACCCGGCTGTACTCATTAAAACCAATGGAACGGATCGTTCCCCGCTAATTGTTTTCCACTGACAAATGGCTCCTCCGACTCCTGAAGACTGCTGCAGGGGCTCTGCCTGCCCGGAGCACACTGACTCCACTAATGAGAACTGCCGCTATGTGAGAGTGTGGATCTGTGTGTGTGGTGCTGCAAATCTACAACTGAAAATGTGTGTGAGTTTGTGCGTACTGTTTTTGTGCTGCACAGCTCCCTTGCTGTGCACTGGCATGTGTAAAGTCAAAAACACTGCTACATTACGCTCAACATAAGCCATTAGGTATTTTTCTCTTGTCAATCATCCTAACATGGAGAAGTTGTTAACACATTCAGTGTTGTATCAAAGTGCTTAAAAAGTCCTTACTCCAATAAACACATGCAGTCAAGCAACTGCCATAAGGTATAAGAATGACTATCAAATATGCCCTCATATACACACTACTTATTTACATGATACTTGCATTTTTATTTTGTAAGGTAAGGTTTGCCATCATTTGGTGATCCTCATAGGGTTCAACTGACACGTTGTCAAACTCCCTCTACTTATTTACTGTTCCAAGGTCAACAAAATCTCATTTCCAGGCTCTTTATAATTCAACAAAAGTTAAAATACCCTAATCTGATCACCCAGTTTATGTAGAGTATATCAGGAAAACACTAAAAAATTTGTTGAAAAAGTTTAACTGATGTCAGTGTCTTATACAAGTAATATTAGCCTATATTATCTGCACACTTATGGCAAATCAATACTTTGTTTTGGGTATGAAGAACGTCTCTTTTTAACAGTCTACTACATACTACTAGTATTACTATTGCTATTATATCTTGCTATATACTATTACATTTGTTTAAACAGCATACTGTATTTGGTAGCAACATGCAGTATGACTGCCAAATGGCTCTTACTTTGTAGTATGCTGGACCACGTCTTGCTGGTTCTTCTTTTTGTTTCATGACAGGTGGTGAATACTGTAAAAAGTTCATTACTGCCACTTATGGTGCAAAATCTGAATCAGAGCAACTATTTCAGCAACAAGAAAAATTCCTTCAACATGTAACACCCTAACTATGTGACTAACAATATCTTTTTGCTGACAAAGAATTATACTCAATCAATCATGCTGGATGACCTCTGGGTTCTTCATTTTGGTTCTGAGGTGACTTGACTTAAACTGAAACTGTAGTGAAAGGTAAGTAAATTAACTGTTTGTTGCCCCCAAGCAGAGCATGAAACAGAATTTAACTAATCATGCAAAGAATTTATATAGATTAAGACAGCTTAATAGGGACTGGACTCTTACTTTATATTGCTCTACATATTTTTTTACTCTAATCAATTTAACCTATCAATATCATAAGGACTTTATCACTCATACACAGTACCTAAATACCTAGTCAAATGATTGTATCACAAAATAAATAATAATACTTTCAAATTAATACAGTTATATTCCCTACACCAATTTTAACTTTGAACAGCCCTTGAAATGAACCACTGAAGGCCTGATTCGAAGCTCAAGACCAATGAGGTTAGAAACTCAGGGACCACTCTGCTTAGAAAAGCAAAAAAAACAAAAACAAAAACAAAAGATGTGTTTATACAACTGTTTTTCTTTTTTAAGAAAAACAGTTGTAAAAAAAAAAAAAAAAAAAACTGTTCGTCCTCAGTTACCACAGGATGTGTGAATATGAAGAGAGAGGAATGAAAACGAAAGAAAGAAAACGATGACATCCTGCTTTCTGGTCGCATCCTCTGGCAAACATTTATACATACTTTGAGCAGGCATATCCACAATCTTTATATGCCTCCGTGAGCTCATTCCAACTACACATAGCATACTACATGAGCATACATTTAACACAAGTAACATAGAGCTACTGCAGTTGGAAATGTGTAAATCGCCATTAGCATGCTAGCCCAGCTTATGGCTAATCATGTTTAGCATGCGCATTGTTTCAGTAACACATTTCGTGACCACAAATCCTTTCATGTCCATGCCATGGAGACAAACTCTTTGTTTATCCTGGCATGACAACAGTACTCTGGCATTACAGAAACAACCCTCGTTTTTCCCATGTTCTCTCCATCTCACTCTCTGCCACGCTAACCTGCCAACCAGATATCCCAGCCCCATATCTCGCGATTGGTTTACTAGTACATAACAGACAACAAACTGACAGGCTTGACAGAGATAAATGACACACCTTTCTTCTAATCACACAAATACAGCTATGTAATCTCCCTTTCCAATCCAAAAATGTAGTCGAGTTCTGTTTCTGGTCATAAAAGTAAAAGTAAACGTTAGTTTAGCTAACGGTTATTAATGCAAAATAATGCCCATTACTGTCTTAAAAGAAGTGTAGCGCACAATCTATTGTTGTTGTTTTTTTTCTTTATGATTTTCACCACCTAACACACGTTAACATGTAGGCCTATCTGATTACTTGATGAGTTTGGATATTGACCATTTGAAAATATTTCTCTCCAAACAAAATCATATCTCCAGTGTCCACTTGCAGACATGAGGTCTCCCTTTTATCTCCCTTTTTAAGCTACCCAACATTTTTAGACAGCCTCAGCCTCCAGCTCAGAGAAATTTCCTCTCCTCTTAATTTATTTCACTCCTCAATGTTTAAAACCCTTAGTTCTGAAGATGGTTAGAGATGAGATATTTAAATGGTGATTATTTTCAGCTGCCGCATTTATGGACAAATGGTCATTTGTATGCTGGGATTTGTCAAATCCGCACATTTCATGAATCACATTTAGTAGATGGTGTAGGATGCTTTCTGCCCTAAAATATGTGAAGATTCTGCTCCAGATTGAAATGCAGGCCAAGGTGTGTTTCTCTGACCACCCCTGGCTCCCCTGCAGCGTTCTGCTTTGCAACAATATTGTCTGACATAAAACCAGACCATGATGCAAAAGATTGGTTGCCTTACGTGACCTAATTTGGGGTTTCTTTTCTTCTTGGCAGGAAAGAAAATATAAATACTAAAACGAGTAAACAGATTATTGAAGGAGAAAACAGAAAAGCCTCAGACAAAGCTTAAGTAGATGAGATTGTGAAACAAATACCACAGCCAGTGTATAACTACACCTGCATACTGATGTGGTTGTGAAACAATATGGATGTGTAATAGCTTCCACTGGTTGCCGTGATTGGCGGCGATGCTCTCAGCCCCATCCATCATCATCACCTACCTTGCTGTACCTTCGCTTGCGGACCTGACTTCCCAACTTCCCTCAAATCATCGGCCAGATGGCCCTCGCCAATGCACACCCGCTTTACACACCTGATATGAAGCTATCCGTCATCTGATAACGACCAAGCTCTGGCGGTCCCCCAGCTGGGGCCTTTGCTGCAGCGCTGGGCACTGGCGGGTATCGAGGATGGGTGGCGGCGAGGTGCTGCACAGCCTGACTGCCCCTCTGATGGATTAGTGCCAGGTAGAGGAGCTTGGGATGGGGTGGGAGGGTTGGGAGTTTCCCTCTAATAGGATTCACAGTCATCCAGTGGAGCAAGGAACAGGTGGAAACAGAGAGGGGGATCGAAGGAAAAAAGGTGTGTGTAGGGGGGTGTTGGCATGTGTGTCTGGATGCAGTTAAGCAAGCTACAATACAAACTTGGGGAGTAAAGCAATGGGATATTCACAGCTCACATTAAATGTTGAGTTAGGTGCTGATTCATCTAAATATGTACAGTACTTTCCAAAGAGTTTAGGCAGGGTAAAAAAAAAAAAGTGCCCCTGAATATTGTGTGATCTTGACTTTTTGATCCTTCACCACTAAAATGTAATTATGTAATCTCTGTATCACAGTAAAAATTTGAGCAAAGTTTGAATAAAAGTCCTTATTCATATTTGTGTGATTTTACATTCAAGAAATGGAATCACAAACCAAAACGGATAATAAAACCTATGATTTTCGCCTTTGGTCCACGATCCTTGAAATCTAAAATCTGCATTCATCAAATATTGCATTCACAAGCAGTGGATAACTCAGATGTGCTATGACCTTAACCTTTGACTTATTACTTTCAAAATATCATGAATTCATCCCTGTGTCATGGTTGACATTTGTGCAACGCTTAATAAAAATCTCTTAAAGCTTGTTTCTTGTGATGTAAAGGTCATGTAATGGTATTCACAAGGAATGGGCAAATATGAGACGCATGCTTCCTTGTTGGCTGCAAGGGGAGCAGGAACATGTGCTGTACCTGCTTTGGGCTTCATCATGTAAAAGGTGGAGAGAGCCCCTGTCAGAGCCATACCGCCATATTAAAAATATGCATGAAATGTTAACTTACTAAGAACTCCTGCTTCTTCGCTTGGCAAAATGATCTTGACAGAAATAACATTTGATGGGTCTATCTATCATTTTTTAAACTGAAAATAATCAAACTGATATTTGACAGCAAGTTTTCTTCATGCTTTCTGCACTTAATGCTCCAAAATCAACATGAAAACTGCTATCTGAAATATTTAATTACATTTTGGGTTCTTGTATACCCATCATGATTGGTTTGGTTTAAGCAAACTTTAGTCCATTCGCCAAGTTAGTGTGGTTGTTGGACTACATTCATTAAAAACAGTAACTCCTGGTAAATCATTGCTTATATTTTGCTTTAATCATATTTGCTGTAAACAACAATAACACATCTGTAAAATGTTGCACTTACTAATACTGATGGACGAAAAGCTGGAAACAGCACATCCATAGATTTGTCTTTATTTAATGACACACTTGTGAATGTTAATTAATGCAGTGTTTCCCATGCTATTGCTCATACATCTAAAGGTATTAAACATGCCCTTGTGTGTGGAGAATAAACAGTGAAAGTGCGCTCTTGAGTCGCTGAAAACAGAGTGTCAAGAACACACTCTTGCCTCTAAAGACAAAGGAGAAATGTGAGGTGGTTAATTACTTTCTGAGCTGACGAGTAGTTTCATCAATTGAATTCCACTGTATACATTTATTTCGCCAACATCAAGAGGCTTCGGAAGATGATTCATCAGCTGGGTGACATTATAACAAAGGGATTAGCACAGCTGTCGACAGGACGCTTCGAGGGGAGGAATTACAAAGGGCAAAACCTTCAAGGAGGAGGGAATGCCTGTGTTTGGATTTTATAGGATGAAACTTAAGAAGCAGACTGAGAGCTGATGTACGATTCATATCATAACAGTTAATGTTATGTGCCTGCGGTACAGCAGTAGCAAATTCTCAAGGATATAAAGTATACCTGGCTCTCTTGTTTGCTTATGCAAATGGGAAAGCCTTTAGCCTGTGTTGTAAGGGATCTTGGTGACTAAGTACAATTCCAGTTGTTAAAACACACTCTTGTCTTGGCAAATCAATCTATTTCACATCATTCTGTCCAGTCAGGACTCAATTTTCAGGGGTCATGGAGAGAAGAAACTTTGTGGGAGACAGAAGTGCGAAAAACGTCAGAGAACTTCAGACTCTTTGTTCATGGGTTCTTCTTCTTTCTTTTTATGCCATAGCAGTGGTGAAACAAAGAGTGACGAGATTAAGTTTTTACCTGTTTACAATAAACACATAAGGAAAAATTACATACGTCAGAGGATTATGGCCCTTCCTTACTATACCTTAAGTAAAACAAAAAATCAACATGAAAGTTTGTGGTCAGATTTATTTATGTATTTATTTATTTTCCAGACCAACTGGAAAAGAATGTAAGCCTTTCTTGGATCTTTTACAAATTCACCATACCACGCCTGGATCCTCTTGTTGAGCTTGTGTCTGGACTGATTCCAGTGTAAAGTATGATACAGGAGATGTCAACCAATCATGTTGGAGTATAGGGTGAGTAGAGCTGTGGAGAAAATCCTAAATGTTTTCTGTCTTTTCACCTATCCACCCAGTTTAAGCTCATTTCTTCCTCTGAGCTGCACTTTTTACTGTTGGCCCCTCAAAAATTTTTGACATCTGCATTAGTATAACAGTATGTCTGTAAGGCACATTAATTGCTGGCATGGTAGCTTCTTCTTTATACTTTTCAACACACTTTTGTATAATAACATGAATAGCACCTGCTGTACTGGAGTGTTTTCATAAGTCAAGTGTGCACAGTGTGATGTTGATAATGTGATGATAGGCCAGCAGGGGAAGGTGATTTCAATCGGGCTTGGGCATTAAATAAAATAATGAAGCCTCCAATCATCAACAGAACTAATATTATTCAACCAAGTTTAATTGCAGTTTAACTAGATGCTGCTGTATTACTGAACACTCTGAAGTCCTCTCTAACTAATAATCATTTTTTGCTAATGTCAAGATGAAAGCAATCTTTCTATCTGTGGCTCTTATTGATTATTCAATCATAATAACCTTTATGACCATATAAAGAGGAGAACTCTCTTGAAAATGAGATGTCCCATCTTAAGAGGCTAACCCCTTACATATTTATATTCAATGGAGACATTTGTGATGAGGACAACTTCATGGGTCTTTCTGAATTACTTTCTGTTATGAGTTCTCAGTTTAGTCCTGTTGTCTCTGCCAACCTTCATACCTCCACCCACTCACACCCCCAACAAGGCGTTGGTGGGGTTGTAAAGTGGTGGATTAGGCCTGCTCTGTAAAATGCCTTGAGATATTTGTCATGGTTTGGTACCATGCAAAGAAGACTGATTGAGTGAAAGCACACTAACAAGCATTCTATTTGTAAATGGTACATTTAATTGTACATTTGCCATAAAAATGGCTTTTTATCTGCAACAATTAGCCAGGTTGTCAAAGAGACTTCTGTATTCATATTGACTATTATTTGCATCAATTTGACCTAGATACATTCAACTCTCATGAAAACAAAAGTGCAAACAGCTACCACAAATCTACCAGAACTTCTCCTCATGTCATCCTCGTACTTTTACTGCCATCCTGCTGTTTAGCTCCTGGAGGCATAACATCAGGTGATAGTTCTACTTTGCTTTACATGAGTCAAGCACAGACCTTACAAGATTAAGAATAAGAAATTGCATTTTTTTTTACCTTGGTTTCAAATACACATGGAACACATCAGCCTCTCAAAGGATTATGGGATATTCTCCAGGCTTAGCTACAGACAGTTACAGACATAATTATCTTTCAATTTGAGATTCATAAGGGAGAGATGTCTATCCTTGCTGATTCCAAAACTGAGTTGAATTAAGATGTTTCTTATGCTGATATCCTTTTGGACTAAAATTTTGTCCTTATAGTTCCACATAGTTAAATAGTATCGACAGTGGACTATAAGAGTTATTGTATCACATGCTTTCCCGTTGTCTGGATTTGAGATCATCTGCCTTTATAAAGTGAAAGAGGCTAATTTATGTTCCCCTGGAACATTGGCCAGGTTGTCAGTTTTCACCCACTTACTGTAGCTCTTCACTTTACACTGAGGCAGAAGTGGGCTGAATTCTTTAATACCCCAGTGTGTGTGAGCACAGCTCCTCTCCAGAAAGTGTACCTGTCTAGGATGCAGCATGAGCTGCTATCCCATCATGCACCTCTGTCTCCATTCCTCCCTTACTCAATCCTTTTTCCATTTCTATTCAAGACATGTGAGGGATTTTATATAAGGTTATGATGTATTTATCGCTTGTTAATCTGTCCCAAACTGAGATCTGAAAATGCAGTTTTAATAGTTTAATATTGTGACAAGACAAGGCTGTTTTTGATCAAATTCTGCACAAACATGTTTTTTTCTAATTTAACTAGTAGAAATATTTTGAAGTAACTAAAAATCCCCCAAATATCTAGAACGCTGAATCTGAGAACACAAATATTCAGTCTTGCAGTATGTTCATTGTAACTAGTAGACCTTGTGAGGGTACTCAATAGAGCCATGTTTTTCCCCTGACAGACGGACATCAGCTGCCCATACCAGAGCAACGTTTATTATTTTCTTATTACAGTTTCATCAAGTATTCAGTCAAACTAAAAGGTTTAATCCTTATCTTTTAAAGCCAATTGATGTCTATTCTATAGTAATTGATGTTGATTGTAAATCTATTTTTAACAGTTCTCATGCAGAGATGTTTAGAAACACAATGAAACAGGGCACAATAGACACAGTAGGACTCTAAAACATAAAAGAAGGCCTTGAAAAAGTAGATTCTAGCTGCGAACACTCGAAGTGCCTATATTCCTCACAAGCAGTTTGATTTTGTAAGACCCGAGTTTCCTGCAGCCAGCCTTAAGGAACTGCAGTTTTTGGCACTTCAGCACTGGCTTCATTTTTCTGCCCAGAGGACTGCTGCTTGGATCCCATGAGACAAATCACATGGTTTATGCAATGATGCAAACCTGTTCTGGCTCTTTTAAAGAGTAGTCATGGGGTGCTGGTTTGGCGGAGGGGTTGGCAACCAGGCGCCCCATGTACTTGCTTCTGCCGGTCCGGGTTCGAATCCTGCATGTGACCAGTTTGCAGAGTGTCTTCCCCTACTCTCTCACCCCCTTTCACAAGCCTATCCACGGTCTCTCGCCTATCAATAAAGGCACAAAAATGCCCAAAATATACATTTAAAAAAAAAAAAAAAAAAAAAAAAGAGTAGTCAAGGTTTTCTATTTGAAATACACATCTTCAAATTGATAGATGGATGATTCCAGTATGTTTATTAATTTGCCTTTTTACACTATCTTAGCTTTCAATTACAGTATACTCCAGCTTAAAATCAATATTTTCTTAGACATTGTGCTCCTCAGTTTACAGGAACATTTTCAGATCTTGACCCAATTTAGTTTTCATCGATGACCCCAGCTCTTGACTAAAGAACAGTCACTGTTGTGTATTGTGTGTTGGGCATTGTCTGTGTCTAAAATGCATGTGTTATTGCAATGCATAGCCTGTCCTCATTCAGTCATTGAGGATTGCTTCCAACTACACAAGAAAAGCATTAAATTAATGAAAAAATGTGTTTTTAATATGCACTTCTGCCAAGCCCTGTTATGTCTCAATGGTTGCCATGGAACGGCAGGACCAAGGTCCCAACCATACCAGAAAAAATCTTTGGGGAAATGTAAGTATTTTATCATGGCCTCTGTATTGAGGCTCATGCTGTAATGTGGGTAACACACCATCCTACACAAGAAGTGACACTTTTAAAATAGAAATGTGAAGGCAAGTATAAAATATACTTTGTGATTGCATGTAGGTAGGTTAACTCTGATAAAATTCTAACGCTTGCATCCTGCTAAGATAGAGGTGTCCAAACTGTGGCCTAGGGGCCAAGTGTGGCCCTGCCCATTTTGAATTGGCCCCTGAAACAGTTGAATGAATAAAGACATTTTGATTACAGCAGTAAATACCATCAATCATGCATATTTTCTGCCATATTTACTTTATGTACAGTATTTAAGTATATGGCAATATTTATCTATAATCACCAACGCTCTTGTAGTTTACTGTTGTTTTGTGTCTGACATTGAACATAAACCGTCAGAGTCTCCCATCTCTGCTCCTCAAAAGGTCATTCTTGACCTGACTTGGTGCGAATTCAATGATAGTCCAGGGTTACAAGGGCCCCCTTGGCAGGTAATAACCCACCCCGAACCCTAAAACTTTAACTTAAATACAGTAAAAGTGAGGTGGAACAAGGGCTCAGTCATCCATGTATTCCCCTTTAAGTGGCCCTCGATGTAAAAAATTGGACACCCCAGTGCGAAGACCTGCTTATCAATATTCCAAAACATATATTACAGCACAAAGTTACCCAACTTTTAAATCTTTGGTGCGCTGTCTCGATTAATCCTGTGACCTCTGTGACCTGTGTTGTTGATGCTGTTGCTGGTTGACTGATGTCTTCGGGCAATGTTGATGCAATGCTACATAATTGCAGAGCTTTGAATGGCACTTGTTTACTATCAACTCCCAACTTATACTTTTCTTATTCTGGCCATGTTTCTGTGATTGTAATATGAGTGTTTGTGTGAGAGACTGTGTCACAGGTGGCCGCCCAGTAGGTGGGAAAATGCAGGAAGTCTGCTTGTCTGTGTCCACATGTATCAGACGCAGCATGTTTTTCCCTTTCAGAGGCGAGGTATCCTGTGTGTGTGTGCGTCGGTGTGTGTGTGCCGCCGATCACACTGGGCGGCTGACTTCCAGGAACCCCTGCAGCAAAAACAGGCACTGTGTGTTTCCTGCTCTCACGCACCGTTATCACAGGACGCAAACACACACACACAGATCATTGCCCTATTCTCTTTTCCCCTTGCAGGTTTCCTCAACGCCTATCCTTGTGCCTCCGGCCGTCAAGATGTTTCGCTGTGATTGTCATGAGAGAAGTAGCTCTCAGGGAACAAACGGGCGAGGAGTGACGGCATCCTCACGACCCCGCTGTGTTGTTTTCGGACAGGTTCGTGATAGGCCACATTTCATAAAAGTACTAGCAGAAAACTTCTCACCTATTCCCCCTTCCACATGATCCATGCTCATTTTCATTCTTTTCTTCTTATCAATACTTCCTCCCTCTATCTCCACCCGTCACCTTCTCCCGCCTGTATCTATTCACACATTGTGCATAGGATGAAAGGCCTCACTGCCTTTGTCAGAGAACCAACAAAAGGACCCCGACTGGAAAATGGAAGTCAAGCAGGAGTCCTTGCTCGGAGCTTGTGAGAGTGCCAAAGACGGTATCTATCCATATTTCCCTTTGAGAGCACAATGCAACCCCACTCCATGCCGAGGAGACGGGGGAGATGAGAGGAGGAGAGAGTAAAGGAGAGTAATGCACAATGGCAGTGTTGCAAACAATTGCGATTAATGGCATCATCTTTTCCCCAGAGATCGCATTGAGGGAACAATGAGCTCCATGCTGATGCAGTGCTACCAATCCACCGAGTCTTTTACATATACAGTAAGCTAGACAAAAGCTCAAGATGGATATATTTGAGTTTTGGAAAGGCCCAATGAATGCAGAGAAGTCGATTTTAATGGGGGAAAATGTATAAACATGTCAAATCTTTACTGTCTAAACTTAAGAGCCATGCAATATTTAGTCAACTGGAAGCTTTTACTCTTGTGAGCATCACGGGGGGCTGGAGGCAAAAAGAGCATTGGCCGGATTGACAACTGAGTGAAGCTGCAACGCTGGCTTTTTACCTTACACCTCAACAAAACCAAACATGTTTGCATCCTGTGAAAACAGATATTATTGGATTCTTTGGATTCTTATCCAGCAACAGAATATTAACTCTTAGCGCCCATCCTGATATTTGTCACACTCTTACTGCTGAGCACAAAATGCTAACTTTTCATAGGGTAGCTATAAAAACAATCACCACTTACCATATTTCCTAATTTTTAATGATTGATATTTTTAAAGCAATCTCATTTGCATTTTTCAAGAAACAAAACTGTTGCAGCAATATGAACTTAATGAAATTCAATTAACCATGAAACTTTAAAAATAAGCTCCTATTCTTGAGTAAGGACATACAAATGTTTGGATTTTAGATTCTTCAGGAAACAAAGCTCATTCTCTTGTGGATGGCTTGAAGCCGCAGTTTTCTACTGAAATCAGTACTCTGGCTCGATAAAAAGTTTATTGAAAGGACTCTATATACTGATTGTAACAGAAATGGGCACCAGGCAGCCTTCAAGTGATATGTTAGCCCCCATAGGTAATTGTGGGTAATCCCATAGTATCCCCCTGCATCTATGAGCTCCGTCTGTGTCCAAATAGCCGATGGATCGATATTTTCTTAAGCCTGTGACTTGAGAACCACACTGCACTGCATCTTATGGTGATTGTGTTTGTTTTTCCAGAAGACCTTAAAGTAAACTTGTATATTGCAATCCATAGCCAAAAAGACCAGAGCAGAATGCTTTAATTTATGAGACGTTATGAGCGGACTATGGTGCATGACATGTTCACCCATGCAGCTCAAGTGGACCAGTTGTTATCAGCGAGTTGTGAACGCAGCTTCTGCTCTGAGCTTTCACTGGCTCTGCAGGCGAGATGACTTCCAGATGGTCGGGGGAAAGTGTTTGCCTTGGGTTACTGCAGGCCTGTGCCTTTTCCAGCCCAGAGAAAGACACAGATACAGTGTGCGTGTCTGTGTGTATGTGAGTGCAGACAGGTCACACATCACACACAGACCTAATTTTTTTGTAGACGCACCCACACACAAACAAGAGCCAAACATCTCCTCTCGTACTCAGCTGACTGGATCTTATCCATGACACTTCACTGCTGTCATTACTAAAGCTGCTCTAAACATGGCTTCCAGTCCAGTATGGGTCCATCAGGAATTCTCAGGGGATCTTTGGCACAAATAAGTTCATGTTCTGTAAACTGGATGCATAGTTTTGAGTCACTGGATCACTGATTTCAACTTTCTCTATTAACACACAGGAGATTGAAAGGATGAGTTCCCATTTTCCCAACAAAAGTCTATGAATCATTTAATTGCAGGTCAAAGGTTGGCAAACATCTGAAGCCTCTTTCTTTAAAGAGCTCATTTTTTTCTTCTCAAGTCCTGAATGCCCATTTGTATGTTCGACATGTCCCCTTAGCATGATGGAACAATTCAGTTCACAAGATCAGGAGTCAGCAGCATCGGGACTTCCCTCCTTACCTATACTTACAGTACCAGTAGCTGCCTGAAACAGCTTGTTCCACCAGCACTAGGACAGAGCTACCAGTGTGACATCATATGATTGTTTCATCAGCAGTTTAAGCACATTGACTCAAGAACACACACTCAGCCCATTGACAGAATGCAGAACCACTGAAAACATGACACTGAGCAGGACTGCCCATTTACAGAAGTCAGACAACAAGAATGGACTAGCCCCTTTTTCAGAAGGGGGCAGAACATCACAGACAATCTAAGAATACAGCTGGATCAGGAGTACTCTGTATGTAAAAGCAAAGGATTTTTTAAACATTAGAAATTGGGAACATTAATAGTGGGTGGATAGATCCAAATATCATTAAAATCAATACCAGCATTGGTATTGATATCAATTAGGATCAGAAGAGGCAGCTTGGCTGCCTGTGTAAGCTGCAGCTCTCAAGTGCTGCTTATTTTTTCAGCACAAAGCAGGCACACTTTGCTCCTTCTCCCTTGTATTCTGTATTTATGTTATGCAGAGACCTGGGTCATTTTAAACAGCTAAATATCTTATGCTTTGAAGTTCCAGTTCTCCTCAGTGTTCCTGTCTGATCACAGCCACTGGAGCGTGCCTCACCTCTGTGCAACGAACTGAACAGAAACATTGTGATGCTGCTTCTGAAACTTTATGCCAGCAAATACTTGTGCAGTGCCTGATATTTTGTTGGGTAAAATCATGTTGTCAACTCTGGAAAGGACAACATCTTTCATTTTCTAAATTTTTAATCACATGAACCTGATAGATAGTATCAGCTCCCATCAGCCCTGCAGGTAAGAAGCACTAAAGGCACAGTTGGTCCAAACATGAGACATTCAAGGCTGTGTAAGCCTAATTTGCCTAGAAAATAAAGAATGGTCTTAGGGAATGTGTTGGTTTTGGTGAGACGGACTTATCATAGTATTTTTGTATTGTATGCATGTGCTGCACAAGGAGAAGTTCAGTTGCTGCACTTAAATTATACGATTTACAGATGAGCCAGTGTACTATCAGTAGCAGCATGTATAAGTGTCTGTGCAGTTGTGGGAGATAAAGGAAGAGTGTGAGAGAGAAAAAGTGCAGCTGTGTCTGTGTTCATATAGTAAAATGCATGGGTTCTGAGAAATTATAATAATGCAAAGGAAAATGACAAAAACAACTTAAGGTGATAAAAACCCATTAAGATTTTGCATGTATTGATGCAGCCATCTTAGGGCACTTTCACATTATGCCCACTTGTCCGAACCGTGCTGTGGCGCGGTTCGCCCCCCTTCCCCCTCCCCCACTGGCTTGCATTCACACTTGCAACATTGAACCATGCCTGGGCCCACTTGTGTATTTACTCAGTTTGAAACAGCAAGGGGCGATATGCACGTAACTGGTTACCAAACCTGCTACGGAGGAGAACGAAGAAGAGGCTACCATGGTAACCATTTCCTACACCAAACAACCAATGTTTTTGTTTCGCTCTCTTCTACACTTTTCTTCAAATGTGTTTTTTTATTGTGTTTGAGACGGCATCAGTGACCTTCTGGACCCTCGTAAATCATGGTAATCCTCAACCAGAATAAACAAACCTACAAATTGAGTAAGCAAAAGATTCAACCGCGGGATTAACAGGTAGTAATGCATCAAAAGTAGATTGGTTCGGACCACTTTGTTTCACACCAGTGAAACCGCACCAAATGTAGGGAGATGGAGCAGATCGAGACCACCAAAGTGCGGTGGTTGCATTCACATTGATACTAACGTACCAAACCCTGGGCCAAAACTTCTTTGGTGCGCACTAAATATGGTTGGTGTGAAAAGGCCCTTAGTTACTCAAAGGCATCTGTATCATATTGCTATCGGTGATACTGGCCCTGGATTTACTATGTATTCAGTCAATGCCAAATCTTGCTGTATTGCATATACTCGAGCACAGTGATTCTCAACCTTATTTTTCTATTGAGGCACTCCTTAAAAATGAAAAAAGAAAAAAAAAATCTCAAGTCACACCAATGAAAATGTGTCTCCAGCATCTGACAAGCTCACATTTACTAATTCAAAATTGTGACTTATTGTTGATGGGAATCCTGAGTCCAGGACAACAACCCTGCTAGATGGCTTGCTGTAGGCCACGCAAAGCCCTGTCAGGATTTAGGTTGACAATATCAGGTTTACACCTCACATTTTTTGCAAAAGACTGTGTGTGTAATCCAATTAGGATTTGTATTTGATTTGAACAGTAAAGTGTTCATATTCTGTTCTGTCAACGGACTTGAGCCAATATAGTTCTTCCAGTCTTTTGACCACTCAAAGCAGCTTTACACTGCAGGTCTACCTATTCACAACCACGCTCACTCACTGATCAGAGCTTCTTTGTCAGCTGTCCATCAGCAATAACTTACACATTCACACTCCTTCATGACCATTTACAAGCATTAACACAGCAGTAGGAGCAACTTCTGGTCAAGTTTCATGCCCAAGGATACATTACCATGTGATAGCTGGAGCTGGGCCTGAGCCTGCAACATTCTGATGACAGTCTCAAGACCTTACTACATTGTATGTTCAGAGAAGGTCAACACTTCATAGGTAAAAAATAGGTGAAGAGGGGTTGGGGGCATATAGTAATAAAGGAAAATGTGGTTCTTTTTCTTATTCAGATTGTTCTTTAAAATCAAATACATTTTTCATAACTAAGTTTATTTTGGATGTGTATGCCTGAAAGACTGCACCAGCAGCAGTGGATATCTGCACAAATGTTACTCTCTGCCAATACCAATGACTACCCTTTGAGGCGATTATCTGCCAGTACCAATTTCTTACGGATAACTTCATGCATCTCTGGATTTTTCTGTGATGACAGCACATTTTCTAAGTTATTTTACTTTTCTAAATTTCAACAAAGTCTCCTGATCTGTCCTGAAGGAACAAATAAGTTGGTTATGTGTTTTAAACCTCTTTTGGCGTTAGGGCAAGGCAGAACAATTCAAAAGCATATGAGGCAGGTGATTGGACAATTGTTCTGTAAAATTCACTTATTACGGGCCAATGAGATGTTGTAGTAGACGGATGCTACTGCTTCAAAAATAAAAGCAATGGACAAAACAAAAACTTTCCAAAACATGTCAGAAGAGTAATACATATAATTCTATCCTGCTTTAATTGACTGGACTTTACCTCTTCAGACCAAGCTTGACAAGTGTTGGGGCTTCGTACAGATCTGCCTCATTACAGACATTGATTCAGACGGATCCAGCTGCACAACAAGGATAGAATAAGGTATGTGTTAAAAGTAAATACATGAGCCCAGTTAGTTATGAGCTCTGTTCCTATAGGAAGGTAACTGCCAAGAAAGTTAGGCTACTCATAGCTGTTGTTGGGGCCAATAGTTCTCTTGCTCCTCGCCAGTTTCACCCAGTCCAATGATAATCACATATTAGTGCTCACTTTACTTAAGAGTCTAAATATCCATCCACATGATATCTCTGTGCTTAGCTGAAAGAGAAAGTGACTTGTAGAAATTTCTAAGACCATCTCATGAACTAAATCTTACCTGATGACACTCTTTGTCTTGTGCCCTTGGATAAACCACCTCGGGTACAGTATGCGCCTCTGACATGAAAAGCCTCAGCAGTCACTAACACTGTAGAAAACACTTCGACTTGACCTGACCCTGCTTTTTTTCCAACCTGTTTTAGGACACACAGATGCTGCCTGCTGCCCAGTCGCCTCCTCCCTCCTCCTCCTCCTCCTCCTCCTCTTCGGCAGCGTTTCAGTCCCGCCCACCGCCACCTGGCTCTGCTGCGCACCGCCGACTGGAGGCAGAGTGCTGCTACTCCTCATCCCCACGCTACCGGAGAGGCAGAAAAAACACGGAGCCCGATGACCGAGGCTGTGTGGATGACATTATCTCTGATTTAAAGAGCATTTTCTTCACCCAAGACCGACTTAAGGATTTAAGGATTACTGGAGAAAAGTGCGTAAAAGACGAGCAGGGGAATCAGACGAGTCCTTTGCACTCTTCTGCATCCTCCCTCTCCATCATCTCTCCTCCTTTCTCCCCCTGCTTTGCGCCTTCAGAAGACTCCCGGCTCTCCCATCCCGACTCTTCCTACTGACTGATCACACTGTGGGCTGACCCTCTTTTCTTTTGTCGGAGTTTGAATTTTCTAGTCTCAGGAAGTGGCCCCTTGGACTCTGCAGCTTTCGTCTTTCTCGAGACCGGCTGATCGTCGAGGGGATCTCGCGCGGAGTCTGAAAGGACTGGAAATTATTTAGCCCCTCTCACATCAGCGTGCCGCATGGTGGGAATTTCTGCCTCTTTTCAGTGTAAGTGGTCCTTCTTTATTCTCCAGACACCATATTTTACCAATTAAGCACTGGCTGGATTTTATATTCGCCGAGAAAAAAATAACGGGTGCTGCAGCATTGTGGAGTTTATGATTTCTTTTTTAGATGGAAAATGAGTCAGAGATGATGTTGCACCAGAAATGTGCAGACACAAAACACATCAAAATTAGCATTCCCCCTTAAAATTTCAATTGGAGTTTTTTCTATCGTTTATGAAGAACCTGAGATGACAAATCTGTTGCTGGAGCGAACACACCACGGGTGCGTTTGTGCGTAAAGGTGCGCGCTGTGATCTCATTCTTCATTTTAAGGGAATACGTAGATTAAATATTTTTGTTACTTTCCTGTTTTTCCGCCCCTCAAAGAGCAGCAAATAAATCAAGTAACTGGCTCAAAAATCAAATATTAAAAACTATAAATTTTAGAGACACTCGGTATATGATGTATCCCAGATGTGTATGGAATGATGATTGGATTTGGGGAAATCCTGGAAACGACTTGCAGTTGTTGAAAATATATTAAAAAAAAAAAATCATTATTTACGTTCATGGAGAAATAATAGCCTATATAAAGTTTATAAACTGTTAAACGCTCTGAGTTGTCAACTAATAATCACTACCATGCATGGGCACTTGCTTGTCTAATCGGTTTTATCCCTGATGTGTCTGTGATAGATTTTAAATAACATTAAAACAATCTCCGCCAAATTAAAGTACTCATAGTCTAGATTAATTGAAATGGCCAGTTCTTTGTAAATGGTTACTTGTTTTTAAACATATCCCGTTCTGATTTATTTTCAAAATTTTCTATATTGATTTTTTTTTTTGCTTGGAAATGTGCCTGTTCTTGTGTGCGTTTAGTTTGGAGCTTTTGCCATCCCAATTCTCCCTTCCTCCCCACTCTTCCTCTACTTTTTGTTCTATATTTAAGGCCCACTTTGAAATTCAGAGTTTGCATCTGAAAAAATAAGCATCCTCTGGAGCTCAGTCACAACTGTCAAACGCATCTTCTCAAGTCCAGGAGAAGTTTCCATCTCCGCCCGCTGCGACATTGTCAGCAGCATATAACCGAGAAAAAAAAAAAGAAATCCTCTTTTGCTCTAAGTGGGGGTTGAAGTTGGAGGGTTTTAGGTTTATTTTTTGCACTAGGTCGAGTGTTTTGTATCCCGACAGGCATGCGGGGAGTAAGGGAAGGGAGGCTGCAACCTGCTGCCCATGCTTGACTGTTTCTTTCGGCTCGGATTAGAGAAGAAGGGGGTAGGATACGGTATCTCCTGTTAACCTGCAGGGCATGGGGGTCATTAGTTTTAAGCATGCCGAATGGTCCAGTTTAGAGCTTTGTAGGCATCGAAGAGGGTGATTGTTAACAGCTATATGTGGCATGACCCTCTGATTTGATTTAAGTTGAAACAGGAACAAATTTTATTGGCTTTTTCTTTTTTTACGGTAAACACTTAAACTGTGATTTAGGTTTTTTTATATTTAAATTGAAGATGCAGTCTTATGATTGTCAGCCAGGTTCATTTAAGAGATTTGATTATTTGTTTTGTATGTGAGGAATGCAGGATGCGATCCACACCAAGATGGCACTGGCAGACATTAGGTTTAAACGTTAAGTAGCCTACTGGTATCAGCAGCTATTTATGACCAAATTTTGCACTGTCAGAATTAACATATGAGGGTCAATGGCAGATAAGGATTTTCATCTGATCAGTGAAAACAAAAAACAAGAAAAACACCACATAAATTCATAGGTTTAGATGTATTATAGTGTTCTTGTGTCATCAAGATAAAAAACTTTCTCTCTACTTCTATGTTGTCCTTGGCAAACTGGTAGATGTCCCAAATTTGTCCACTGATCACACCACATGACATTACTCAAAATTGTCACAACCAATCAAAGTTTGTTTACATATTTGCCAGATCATATAAATAAATAATTTGGGACTATAAACAGGCCTAAAGAGCACTTGAGAAAAATGCAAATGGGCCAGAAAATCACACTTTTGATTCAAACTTTTGAAAACATAAATCCAGACAGCTGCACCACATGACAACTGGACAGGTTAAATGTCAGATGAGCTGTAATGTTCCTGAAAAGTTTAAACACACATACACAGGTAATAATTCAAGTGATAAAATCTTTTTTTAAGTTGAAAGAATGAAGCTGGATAGAAATTTTACCTGTTACGTAATTGATCTAAGTATCACAATAAATCGCCTGATAAGGGAATTCATCACTTATTTAGGGTTTAAAAAAGTCCAAAACATTTTCATTGAACAACAGCCCTAAAGAGACTGTTTTTTCCATGTTATCACTTTCACAGGATTCTCATGGTAAAGATGGTTACTCAATTAGGAAAAGTCATTTCAACTTCAAGCACAAGCTCACACAGAAGTGGCACACGGCTCAGCTCGCTGTCCATCACCACTTCTTTCTGAGGCTCTCAGAAAGGCAGATGAAGTCGTACTTTTTGCTTTACTGTACTGTTTATAAGATATTTTGTATACAGTGGACATGCATCCAAAACATTTGTTCTCTTCTTCTAGAATTAAATGCTGCATGTCTTGTTTTATGTCTGTTTTCAGGACAAATAGACACACCAGTCACAATAAATCAGTTTTAGGAGAGACTGAATGTTAATCACAAAAAGCTGTTGTATTTGTATCAGTAAAAACCCAAGTGAGATTTGGAAATAGCTAATCAAATATCAGCTAAAATCTAATATAAAACATCCAGTTATTTATTGCTGCAATCTTCCGTTCTGAATTGGTTTCCATGTCCATCGTTTATTGTATCATCTGCAGCTTTATTCTCATTCTTCAACCACCGGGACTCCCATTAAAGGAGTGACTTGACTGAAAAGACCATTACCTGGAGTGTGTGTGTTTGTAGAGATAAAGAGAGAAGGAGTAAATGAAAGGTAAACAAGCTGGTGAGGAGGGGGATGTGAATGATATGTCATTGTGTTCATGTATGTGGTTGCACATATATGCGTGTGCACGCCGTATAAACTGAAATAGCATGAACGTTTAGCTGCTAACTCTCTGCAGTCCTGGTGCTGCAGCATCAGCGAGCACTTCCAGGAGGCCATCTGCCCAGCCACCAGCCTGCCTCACACCTGTTCTCCCTCTCCCCTTCCCCCTCCTCCTCCTCCTCCATTCCTCCCTGCTCCCGGGCTACAGGGTCAAATGAATCAGACCGCTGCTCACAGACACGGATGTGGCCTTGCAAAAATGATGGCAACCATTTTATTCTCGCCTTCACAGGCGCACATGCAGGTGCAGAAACACACACAAACATTGAAATGAAATGTCCCTTGTTGGCAGGTTAAAAAAAATGATTCTATAAAATAGAGCTTGCTGTCATCTGCATAGTGACACAATGTGGTGTGCAGATGACACAAACAAACAAACACTTTGCTAATTATTTTCTTTTTTCCTAGCGGGCCATTTCTGTTTGATGCTTACCGCAGATAATAGCTTTCTGGTGGTTTATGCTGCATCCAAATACAGCTTTTAGATCATAGCCTCAAACAATAAGAGACTCTTATGTCAGAGGAATTGAAAAACAGATATTTCCCCCTCTTTAGTAACATTTAAGCTTCAGCGCTGTGATGTAATTACACAGCACTTCTTTTAAGAATGACACACAGACGTTTGGATGTGGTCCAGGTTTGCTGTACGGAGGATAAGTGATGATGACTCAATAGAGTTAATACGGCGGCTGCATCATGGAGCCCTGTGTGTATTTCTGCTTCAGCTGTAGATGTCTGAAATAAAAAGAAAAGATTGTAAGCATGGTATCAAGAACACATCAGTGGCATTCATGAAGACCTAAAAATGACATTTAATATGTTTTATTACCTCCACCAAGGGGGTTGTGTTTTTGCTCACCATTGTTAGTTTGTGAAGAGGATAACTCAAAAAAGTTGGAGATGGAATCTGATTTTCAGGGCCAGTTGATTTCGATGGTGATCTGAATCTGGATGCAGATCATGGAGTTTTTTTAAAGACTGGTTAACATTGCCAGAAAGGGCAGTCTTCCATATTTTCACTGAAAACTCAGTAAGTTTCAGTAAGCGTCTTGATTACATTTTAGGGAATGTTGCTCATGGCACAAAGGGACAAGTGGTTATATTTTGCTGGTGCTGTGAACCCAGAACATTTTTCAAAGATTTGTTAGTATCCCACATGTTTGACTAAAACTCACTTGACAGTGTTAGAAGTGCTGTGGCAGAGGTTTGTGCTGCCAGAGCACTTCTAGATATGCATGTTTTCCAGTGGTTTTCTTAAATAAATCTCCGTGAATCATAGATGTATACATAATTTGATGTAGCCTGGTGTTTTGGTCAGCGCTTCAAATAGTGTGCCATGGGACAAGTCGAGGGGTGTTATGGGATTCTTAACCCTATAACGCCAATTGTATCATATTTGATACATACTTTTATAATAACTCTATCTACTCAATATGATCAACAAATTACAAAACAAACATCTGAATACAATCAGATAAATGATAAAAATGTCCTCAAATGGATTATCAGTTGCCAAAAACACCTAATCTATCAAATGAGATGCGAAAAATCTATATGTTGAATTTTACGGACATTTAGATTTTTGTAGGATTTTAGCAGAAAGTGAAAAATAAAGATTTAATCTCCAAAAAATTAGAATTTTCTGGCTAAAATCTATGGTCTTGGGCCTTACAGGGTTAAAATAGCTGTGCAATAACTATAAGTAAAGATGCACACATTTTCATAGAGGGATCCAAGTTCTATCACTTTTAAAATCTTGTGAAAGTGATTTCATTTTGTACATGGATGTGGATCCAGGAATTTGATTAAAAAAAAAACATACATTGCAAGACGTACCTTTTCCCTCATAACTCAAAAAGTTTGGAACAAATGTTGATGAAACTTTTAGGGAATTTTGTTCATGACACAGTGAGGAAGTGTTAAGATTTTAGTGGTGATCTGAGTCCAGGATGTGATCCAGGAACTTTAAATGTTATTGTCAAAATTGCTTGACAGGGCAGTTTTACACATTTTTGCTAAAAACTTAGTTATGTTAGTAATGCCTTACTTTGGCCACAGCATCCTTCTGTGCCAACAAATTGCTTGATGACAGCTCTTCACTACAGACTCTGATGGTTACGGAACAATAAGATAATATTGTAGGTGGGCCCTACTGCCACAGGGTAAAGTACAGATGGAAAACTCTCAGCGACACATGTCAGAAGTGGAGCAAAATCATTTTAGTATTGTTTCAGTGTTGTTTTGTTTTTCCTTTGATAAATAAATTAGGTCCAAATCTGATAAAACTGCTACTGGAGCTAATAGCGTCAATGCTAATCTCTGAGTGAGCAGTCACAAACTCATCACATTGGACAAAATGTTAAATTCAAACGGCTCAGTTCTTAGGACATATTTTCAGGGGATGAACCTCAGTCGCCTACTGGGTCGTTGGACATAAAACCTCTGATCTGTGCACTCCTTCAAGATGGATAGATCTATTCTGATTATTCAGAGCTGTCTCTTACCAAGTCCCAGAGTGAATTATAAATGGAATCAGAGTGTGTGCATCGATGTGCTCTCACACACACTCACACACTTGTGCTTGTAGATCGATGGGCCCATTGATGGTTATCAGCGAGAGGGCAGTTCTCCTCACTGCTTATTGAATTTCATCACCCATGAAAGAGCAGCCGAGGTATAAAAGGACTTCTATGTATATGTGCGCTCAGGTCTTTGTGTGTGTGGACTCTCCACCAGAGGCCTTTGTTTTATTGTAGCCGTGAGTTGGCCTTTACGGGGGCTTATTTAATGTCAAAGTCAACAGTGAGCACTACAAACTGATTTTATTGGCCCTGTTTGTGTTTTTACTTCAGATAACATGAGACTTATGGGCTGAGAGAAGAAGAGGCCAACGGGGCACCGGCTGACAGCTCATCAAGTTTCACGGGTGCTGTTAATCTGTTTGAAATGTTTAGGAAATAAATGGGAAATCATCTTTCTCATCTCCCTCTGCTTCCACGTCTTAACTCCTGCAGAGACAATAACAGGGACAGCTATGTGAACTGAAAACCAGTTCCAGTTGAAAATTGATTAAAAAAAAAAACCTCAAGAATTGACATTATTTGTCATTTTCCTTATCAATTGGCCCTTTGTCAAGCTGTGCCCTTTACAGTAAGTGAGCTTCTACTAAGCCCTCCACAGTAACTGTAGACTTAAACTGTTGTTGCTGGTAAAACAACTGAAAAATTACCCTCTGTTTTTATTTGTCCTCGGTGAAAGGATAAAGACAAAGCTGCAGGGTGTTGTGTGAAGAAAATGCAACAGTTTAATTCATCTTTTAAAACCGTCAATCTTATAACAGATGAGTGACCTGATGCCATCTGACAGTGTTGTCAGTACTTAAATGTTTTCTCCTGCACTTGGTTGCTAGTAAGTAAAGTTCCCTCATTCTGATTGGTTGTTCAGTGAACCAATCATAGAGCTGAGAAAGAGTCAGTTGCTTTTTTAGATCCATCCACTTTGATCTGCATGCTTTGCTAATCAAGTACATCACACTCGTATTAGCAGAAGTGATAAAGAGTTCACAAAATCATAGCAGTCAAAATAGTGCATCAATTTTTGTCAGAAAGACACTTACTGCACAACTGCCATGTGGTAGAAACACTGAAAACCTATGTGGGCCAACTTTCCCCCACAGAGAAAGTTAAAAGATATGATAAAGAATAGGATCAATAAATAGTATCATTAATGGCATTGGTATCCATGTTAATATTACTTTCAATAATTAAAAAAATGTCCCTGTGGTGAACCTAAATCTGCTTATCCAACCATAATTATCTGCTGCAGTGTTGTGGATTATTCTTACAAAGCTGTAAATGTCAGTTTTATACATCTGTGCCATCTTATTAAGCATAAACTATCATTTGCAGCAGACGTAATTGGTGGGCTACTTCTAATGCTAGCAGTCGCCAAGAAAACTTAGCATTAAAAACTGTCTCTTTTTTATCAACCAATAAACAGTCAATATCAGCTGAACCGTAACATTGAAGATAAACTTTTACACCACCCTTCTGGTTTGTCTTTCAAGTTAGAAAAACTCTGATTCCAGTCTGTACAAGTTTAAATGTTGCTACAACAAGGACTCGTCTAGACTGCAGATTAACACACTGGCTGCTGCTATCCTCTGGTCCTGAAACATCCTGAAGTCTTTTTACCAAGTCACTCTGATAATTCACCAGATTTGACAACATAATCCAAAAATGTATACACCTGCATCACAGGCAACCTAAATGATCTCATGTCCCCCAGTTCTCATTGAGGTTTTTGCCATTTATGATTCAAACCTGCCTGGTCTCCATCAGCAGATGTTTTCACTGTGAACACTGTGCTCATACAAGTCTCCCCATGTGTCCCAAAACACATGGTGGTCATTATCTCTGGAAAGATCGCTAAATCATATTGTTAGGCAGTGTTTTTGGTTTCCTCCTTTAAGCCTCGATGTAAAGAGCCGACTCACACAGTCTGTCTGCTGTGCAGCGGCTACTTTAGTCTGGTCCAGGCTTGTTTTTCTGTCCTTGAGTCTTCTTAAGGAAGCCATTTTTGTTCTGTATTAATGATATTTTCCGTTACTTCAGTGGCTCAAAAATGCATCTCCACTGTAATTATCATCTAAAGTGCATTATGGTCTATTGACAACAGCAGTACCATCAACAGAGCTGAGTAACATGATAGTCATGTGTCTGCAAATAGTCAATAAGCAACGTATTAAACACAGAAAGCGGAGTATTTTTTACACCAGTAACTCTCCCTACATCATATTTGAGGAACTGAACACACTGATGGACGCACACACTGCTTGCTTAGTTCTCTATATAGCTGAGGATTGAGCTACTAATTAACTTCACTTTCTCCAACTGTATCTCACACGTGCAGCCCCAACAACACACTCAAATACACACATACAAAATCTCTCTCTTAGACTCATGATGTCTCCTCTCTCTCTCTCCTACTGTTTATTTTCCTGCCTCCATCTGGAGTCGGCTGATATTGTAATCGCCCTAATGCACATTGCCTTCCCTTCACGCACACACACAGACACACAATGTGCCATCCTGACATGCCTCCTTTTCTTATTCCAAAAGATAAGGGCTGGATGTGACTCTGTGACTGTGTGCTCGTGTGCAGGTGTCTGCACAGTGTGTCTAATGAATATAAAAGGACACACACTCTCTCGCACACACATATGCAGAGGAGTGTGTTTCTCCTTGCACTCTGCCAAAGGTAACAATATTGAATAGGCACTTCTTAGTGATGTGGCGCAGCGATAATGTGGCAGAGTGAAGATGTTAGCCGTTATCTCACACCTCCTCGATATTCAACTCTTGCCTTATTTACATTCTGAATTAGACAGCAGACTGGAGAAGAACTCAGTGCAAGTAGAGAGGGACTGTCTGTTTATTTTTGTGATATCTGTCTTTTATTAAGGTTTATAAGAGTAGGAAATGAATGTGAAAGGACATTCCTGCAGTCCTTTATTATGAGATTTTATTTGGGTTTTGGAATTTGGAAAAAACATATTTTCAGCCTGTAGGAGCTGTGGGGTCAAACCCTTTTGGTTGAAAGACCACCAACTCCACCACTTTTGTCATGGGCGCCTCATATTGGGCTTCCATAAATGTCCCATGACCTGGTGTGTTGACTGTTAAATCATGTCTTGGTTGTCTATTTAGCAAGGATTTGATTTATGTTGAATAAAGTATTGAAAAAACTATCTGCGGAGGATCAGATGCAGCTCTTTTTCCTTACCCTTCAGAAACACTAGGTTGTGAGGGAGGCTACAACAAGCCATAAAAATGGGTTCTGCGCTGAGTGGCTGCCCAAACGATGTCCGGTTAGATGGGGGTGTAGGTTTAGGCTGTATAGTAATTACATCAAAAACCCTAAGAGTAAAAATATGTCTGTAATGTGTGCAGACATGCAAGAGCCAACCCCTTTATATGGCATTTCAGGGTCCCATGTTTGTGGATGGCCCTGGACCCAAGATTTGTAATTTCGTGCGGCCCTGACCACTAACTTCTTAACTTATAACATTTCAGGTTTATTGGTTATAAAAGTTGACAACTGGTCTGTTCTCTGTGGTTGTATTTGGCTATTGCAAGTATTACACCATAGGCAGCTTAATGTGGGGTCATACACAGTAAATCTTAAAGATTGATGCAGAGGCATCTGGCAGCAGATATTTTGACTGATGTTTGTATATCATTGTCCATTTTGCCAATTACTTTTTATTAATTGTTTTTTCTGTAATTCAGGTGTTATGTTTTTCATTTGTATGTTTCACTGTGTGTTGTTTGTGGAAATGTTGTCAACTGTGCTGCAGCCTATCTAAGCAAGGACACTCTTGAGAAAGAGATGTTTAACAACAACAGGTTTCTTTCCTTGGTTAAATGAAGGTTAAATAAATAATTTCCATCTTACTTCTTAACAAACACTTAAAAACTACTACGAATACTTCTGCTAAAAATAATAATAAATAATAATATTTGGAATCATTGTTTGTAAAACATCCGTATTCAACGATCTTGAAAGAACAGAGCTTTTATTACAAGTAGCTTTAAATTATTTAAAATGATGATATTGCAAAGTACTGATGTATAGAAATTTTGAAACCTGCATTGAAAACAGTTATTTGATGGCATTTTTAATTTTTAAACATTTCCGTTACGTGTGAGCAATTTAGTGTGTTGCACTTTGTTTTAAAATCACTCTAAAATACTTGTCATTAGATGTTTTCATAACAAACTTGGATCCTACCAATCTCAAGAAAAATCAAAATGTTGTTTTTGTAGAAAACATATTTTTAAAAAGTTAAAGAAAATCAGAAATACTGATAACTTTAGTGTCTACAGGCTCTGCTTTTGAGATGTTTTCAAAATGTTGCAGTTTTTGTGTGATGTAGACAGCGTGCAGGAATTTGCTTGTACTGTTCCTGTCAAGTTTTTGAAGTATTTGCTCCTGTCCAGTGCACCTGTTTCATTGAATCAATATAGTTTACAACAACTCTTAAACACTTTAGATAAATAAGAGATTTTACAGCATTTTATGAATAACATAATTTGACGGCCTTAGATTTAGGAGAGGTTAAAGATGTAGCGCACATACCACACAAAGCCTCACAGATGTTTGATTTGACACACGTAGGTTTGATTGATGCCAAGTACGAACTGTGAATACCCCCCCCCTTTCACAAGAGTATGATTGTTGGCGCATAGACTGGCTTGCTTTGCTACAAGTCCATAAAAAGGAACCATAAAAGTGTTTTTGTCCTATTGAGTGTGTGCTGAAGCATGTGTGTGCGTGTGAGAGAGAGCGAAGGAGAAGGGTGGGCACAGACAGACAGCTCTTAAGCAAACAAACAGGCGGGCAGAAAATCAGACAAATTGACAAAGAAAGAGACAAAAAAGAGGAAATGGGTGAGCAAGAAGGGGAGAGCAGGGAGGGGAGAGGGATCACGTCGGCCCCCGTCACGCTTCAGCACTTTTAATCACTTGACAGAGGTTGCTTCCTCCATAAAAATTCGACATTGTTAACGTTGACCTGCACAAGCATGTGAAAATAATTCTTTCAGCTTTTTTTTTTTTTCCTTTTAACAGACATAATTTACGATCACCATCCTTGCTTATCAGCCTGGATATCCAGCCTCCATATTTGATTTACAGCTCAGTTCTCTCTCATTAATTTTGATGTATGGATTTTGGACAGTACACTTTATGAAAAGGGCAGCGGCGGGAGTTGAGCCTGGCTCGCCTGGTAAAAAGAAGTGTAATTAAGATCAGCAGATGGGTAGAGAGCAGAAGAAGAGAGAGGCACGATCGATAGATGCAGACAGTGGGCCCTCTGTTTTTTTCCTCCTCAGAGTATTGACGTGTTCAGTCAATTACAGGCACAGACGAAGAAGAGGTTGAGGCGGGATGTGGACGCAGGATGTGTGTGCAGATATATTTGTGTGAGATTTAGATGCTTTTATTCGCAACTTGTCAACTCCTACATGTGTCAGAGGAGTGGGGCAAGCGTGCGAGCAGAGAATTTTTGACACCATAACAACTGTGATTTAAGTCCAAGGCACCCGATATTGTCTCATTTGTTGTTATTAATTAAAAAAACGTATATATATTTCAAGGTGAAGCTGGATATGCTGATGGTGTCAGCTGAAATAAGCTTAACAGTATGGTATGGTCCTTATCAGTGCCTTTCATCAAGTTCTACATGCCTCGCAAAACAGTGATGTCAGTCCACTACTGAGAGGCAGTCAGCAAAAACCACAACAACGTGTCAAGGAAGAAAGCATCAAATGTAAGTTCTTTTGTCAAAACTGGTGTCAAATTGTTTTTAAATGGTGCCAGGAGAAAAAAAAATTAGTTTCACACCTTGTAATGTTGCCTGTATTAGCTGTAATGTCTGTTTCTTTAGCTAGCGGGCAATGCTGTATAACTTACAGCAGAAAGGGCTCAGCATCTTTGGCTCTTTAGTGAGGGGCAATCAAATGAAGCACCCATGTCTGTGTTGTGATTTAATATTCGTAATTTTCCACAAGTGATCCAGTAACCCTTGTAGACAGAATGGAGAAGCTTTCCAAATTGGGGTTTCATTTTACTTATCATGATGCAAACTGCACAATGATGTCTGTGGCTGTGTGATTTAAGAAATCATGAAAACACCAGCATCATGTGTCCAATGCTACTCCATAGAGTAGAGAACACTTGAGTAGGTCTACTTTGGCACACAGAAACTCCACTATAATGGAATCAAGACTGAATCTGCAGTTTTGATAATGATTGTGAATCCCTATTCTCAGCCTTAATGTCATAACCACTCAAGATAGACTAATATTCAAACAGTTAGGCTCATACCTAAGGTCAATTTAATGCACTCGTTAACCTGATGAGCATGTTTTTGGTCTGTGAGAGGAAGCTGCAGTGCCTGGATTTTAGACCCAGTAATAATTCAAACTTGCAAATTATAGAAATCTAACTTCTTCTTACATTGTATATTAAGATAAGGAATAACGATTTAATAATTAGCATCTGAAATTATCTAAAGGCGTCAGAAGTGTTGAAAACTTGACAACCTTGCTGCAAGCAGACACCTACCTTTATTGTTTCTTTAACTTTTTAAGATAAATACCGCTGCAGAGACACATGCTCTGCTGTTTAAGCACTTCCACTTGCGCTCAGTCTTTTATCTTCTATCAGCAGACACAACCAAATCACTGTGTCCTCGCCACACTGCATTTAAAATCACACCACTGCAGCCAAATAATGAAGCCCTTTTTCTTTTTTGACTGGGAATTTGGCTTGCATGATGGGTATTGTAGGACAAGAGGGCTTCCAGCTGTTGTCTGTTAGTGTCACAGACGACCAGCGAGATGGGACAATGGGATGACGGCCGCTTGCTTGCGCCCATACGATTGTCTTGTTGTCAAACCAACAGCAGGTGCCTCGGACGATAAACCGCAGCACTTCAATTATTTGGAGGAAGGGCCATTTTTGGAAAATTGGTGCAAAGGGAAAGGAGGAAAGAATCAAGTGAGACAGCAGGGGGGGTTACTTAAAGAAATGGAAGGAGCTCGTCTATTTTTCCCCAAATGGAGCCAAGTAAAAGCCTCATTTTGTTTAACTTTGACTGCATCCATCTTGTCCCCACATCCCCCTTCAATTGTGTGAATTGCTGCTAGCCTCCCTGCTAAGTGTTTGTTCGCTCACAGTCGATGCAGCACAAAATTACAGACAATTTTATCTTGACAAAAGTGATATTTGATGGCATTTCCACCTCCAAAAAGTGCTCAGAATAATCATCCTCAGCAGGGCTTTTCTCTAAGGGGATAAAGAAGTTTTGGTTTTCTTGCGGGAAATGGTGGTTAAGTAAAGAAAGAGAAGGGGCTGTTAGACATGGAGGTGTAACTGTGTATTGATGAACAGATAAAGATCTGAAGTGCTGCCTCTCTCCAGATGTGTGTTAAAGATAAACTAGATCTGCTGTTTGGTGGTTAATACCACTGCAGGGTATTCAGTCAAAGAACTACTGTGCCGTCACTGTGTAGTAGATATAAGGACAGAGGTGGGTCGGGACAAAGGAGGGATTCAAGGACAAAGGAACAGCTGAGGTGGTTTCTATTGTTGTGTTATTCGTAGAAAACTTAAAAGCAAGAATGGTGAGGCCCAAAAATGACCCCCAAAGCCCTTAATCAAACCAGAGACAACGGTTTTGTGAGGTTTGAACAAAATCTTAACATGTGTTAAGAGAACTGATTAACTCCATAGCAAATGACAAACACAAAGCTCTTTGGCCTTAACTTAAAGCAGCACAACAGAGGATCTCCGCTTGACTGGAGAGAGAACTCAACTACCCATGAGCTCTAGCGCGCTCATACTGTCGTAAGGATACAGATCTGCCGGTCGCGTGCCTTTGTTTTGTAGGCGAATCACAGAGGCCAGGACTTCGCTCAAAAGTATTCTTCTGTCTTCAGCAGCTGTTTGCAGGATGGATAGCGACGAGGTAATGTATTTATTTTTGACTAAATGACGATGTTAAAAATCGTTAAGTTCAACTTGGTTTTATTACCGTGAAGTTGCCCCCGTCCTGTTGAAGCGATAAAGTGAATAAAAGTTAAGACAACGACGAGCTGGTGATATCAGACACTTGAAATAGGTCTAAACAAAACTACATACTGGTACGTTCTGGATTTGTTGTGCTGTACTTTTTTCCTGTCAAGTTTTTTTGAGGAACTTCGTCATAAATTAGTCGCCCAACATACCTGATAGTAGTCGGACATCCCTCCTCGTCTTTTATTTCAGACCAGCGAGTGAACGCCAAACTGATGTTTATTCTGGTCCGAGCATTCAGCTTGTTTTTCTCTCGCTTTCTTTGTGTTGTATCCTCCAACAAAACTTTTCTCTTCCTTCCGGTCTTTATTGCCTCCGCCATGGTTACAGCTCGGCATTAACGATTGGCTTTCGCCGAGACTTCCGTGTTTTAAATGAATCAGGAATCGGGGGAAGTGACGTATGCCGTAAAGCAGTCCAAACGTGTAGTTTTTAAGTGTGGCAGGGTTCCCACCATCCACCTCGGAGTTACATAGCACCAGTGTAAGGGATACAGACCACTCCAGACCACAACAGAGGTGTCATTCAACTCATTGTAAAGTGGACCATCACAATGAATATCGAAGGATTATATTATGTTTGAGAAACTACATAGTGTTGGTTTAAAAATGCTCTAAATTCTAAACAATTCAATCTTTAGTGGCCATGGTGGTTATTCTTGATCTTCAGTCACCTCTAATCTGTTCATTTTTGAGTCAGAGTGAACTTTTGTGCAAAGGTTGTTGAAAATACCTAAAGGCATTCTTCAGCTACAGATGAACATGGGACTCCATGACATTGACTTTAAAACCATGACCTCCAAAATAGAATTCCAAACCAGTTCATCCTTGCGTCAGAAAGTGCATTGGTCCAAAGTTTTCATTCTTACGGGGATGGCTCCCACTTTTTTGAAAACTCCTGCCCTAAAGCAGTCTTGAGATATTGGGTTCAAAATGTGAGCATAAGACTCCAAGACCTTGACTATTGACTTATTACTTCCATAATCTAATCAGTCAAACCTGAAGACAGAGTGAACTATTCTGAAACATGTGAAGGAAACATCCCAAAAAGTTCTTGAGTTATCACTTGTAAGACTTGGATGGACAGAAGACTTGGACCAATAATACCTCAAGTCTTGATTGTCACCATCAAGGAGGCGTAAAAAGTCGATGAGGAGGGACAGACTGCAATGTAAAGATGAGAGGAAACTGTCTCTGTTTATGTCTGCAGCATATATTTATCCATCACAGCACATTCATACGTCTGTCTCTCTGCAGTCTTGTTTTTTATACATTCATGACCCCAGCTGCTCTTATGGATTTGCGATTGACAGCCCTTTCATCAAAGCATCTGTTCCCCCCCTCTGTCGCACTCTCACCATATGGACATGTCATCCTCAGCTGCGCGTTTCATAGCACCGTGGATGATGTTTCTCCATGGCAACTAAACTCCTCTTTTAGTAAAATGATCTGGATTATGTTTTTTGTGGTCCCACGTGTGCGGGTTATGTACACATGCTGATATTTGCATTGCACCTTGACATTTACAGTGTTTCATATTGAGATTGTCAGTAGACTTTAACTTTTACAGCTCCAACGTGTTTGTCTTCTCTGCACGATAAAGCCTTTTGTGGAAGAATCAGACTTTTTTTTCGAGGGATTTAAACAGCTCCAGATTGCAGCAAACTCTTTAGTCCTGTAACACCGAGCGGAGGAGGGAGAAGCTCTTTCATGGAGCAATAAAAAAGAAATCCAGGAGAGAATAAATCCATCTTCCCTTGTAAGGTTTGAATTTTTTTTGCAGATGCTTCAAGATGTTTGGCCTGAGCAGCAGTAATTTTTTGCCCATCTGTCTTCTCCTCTCCCTCTATGTCTCTTTATCAACATCTGGTTTTCGGTGCGGCAGGGAAACAAGTATCCTTTATAAGCCAAGGGTTCCCAGTTTCCCCCCTCTGCTCTAGCTATTAACTCAACCTCAACTACTGCTCTCTCTTTGCACACACATACTCACATATGCTAACCATTAGATGGTCATACCATTCATAAAATGTAATAACTTTCAGTCAGAAGGGGAGATAAAGTATTCTGCCTTTTTGTTTTCCATTCGCTTTTCAGAAACTGTGAAAAGTACAGGTTTTTATGCGTTCCCTGTGAGAGGACAAAATACGGCCCAGTTGTGAGTTTGATGCTGTTTCGGTGAGAGAAAAGCCCCGATCCTCTTAAACATCTCCCCCTGGGTCTTTGTCGACAACTCTGCTGCCTCTTTACAAGTGAACAGCCCAGCGCTACTGCTCAGGTGGATAAATTTAGACACATCAGTCAACTCATAGGACAAAGATGTTGGCTGAAAAAAACACAGGGTAAATTTTAAAAAGAATAGTATTGGAGATGTGAATCCAAATTGTGGGAATTTTTTGCTCAACTTGGCTTCAACCCTAATTTTTCACCTAACGCCTTAAAAAATCATTTAAGAACACATACAGTGACAGTAGACTGGAAAGATTCAAACCAGAGCCAGTTGAGGGACAAAAAAGCAGCTTGTCAGCCATAGAGATGGGAATCAAAACCAACTCCAGTGAGATTTGATAACAACAACCACAACAAATCAATATCATTAGTCTTTTTGTTTATCAATTCCCTTATCAATTCCTTTCACATACAGAGGTCAGAAATAGTCAAAACTGTGTCTTTTGACTAAGAGACACTTACTACACATCTTTTATTTATTGGAAACATCAGCAATTTGCAGAAGCATTTATCCATGCAGCATGTAGTGAAGATCAGGAGTGCCATGTGCTTGACATTGTTGCCACTAAAACCTACATGTATCTAGGCCAACTTTTGCCCACAGAGAAAATCAGCAGGAATTGATAAGGGAATGGCTGTAGAGTTAGATCGATAAGCAGAATTGTAAGGTATTGGTAACAATAGAATCTTTTCAATTCCCATCTCTATTCAGTAACACAGAAGTGTTAGCATGACATGCTTTAAGCTCTACAATCGGTCCCACAATGTGTCTTTGGCTCCGGTGTACATCACAGTCATGGAGTATAAATAATTTATAAGCCAAACATACTGCATACACACATATACGCTGGTGTACCCTTAAAATATTGTTAAAGACAGTCAATAACACATTCCTACAAATTTGATTGACCCAAAGTCTCAAACTAGTCAGAGCTGCACATTTTGTCACAGGTTTCTCGTACCCCAAAGAAACCTGTGTTGTAGCAGAAACAAAACACAGTATTAGAGAACTGACAAACTTATATAACTTATAATACATTTATGAAAGCACAGCATGGGTTCATTTAACCAGTCCATCTCTCAGAGTGAATAGATTCTCCAAAATATTTCCTCTTTGAGGATTTCTAGCCGCCTTTGAAAAAGTGTGTGTTAGCCAAAATAGATTTAACAAGTCATCACACACCTACAAAGTGCTTAGACAAATGTATAAAATGTCAAACTAAAATATTTTTAGTGTTATTTGTTTTTTATTTGGTAAGAAACACAGATCAGAGAAACCTGCCACTGCAGCTGTTAGCATCTTTGCTAATCTCTGTACACGCTCCTAACTCTTCCTGCTTTAAGAAGCTCTTATTGGACCAAGTGTCTGCCGAGCTCAATGTTTTTTGTCTTAAAGTTTTGCAAGATGGATCTGACTGATTGCAAACATTGAAACTGAACTACACAGTGGTGCATCTGACAGCACTAATCATCTTTCTGCTCCTGTTCTTTCTGCGTTGGAGCTCTGTAGTTTTATGATTTGGGTCAGTTTCTTCATGGAATAAGTAATTCAGTTGAAAAAACAAAGTTCCTGTTAAACAATGCAAATAATGTTGGTTAAAAAATATAATTCACAACTTCTCTAGTGTACAGTAAAAAGAGGCTTTTCTGCTGATTGTGATAACTTGTAAAGCTATTTTTAGACAACAGGTGCTTCTTGGAAGGTAACTTGGAAGTTACTCACCAGAGCTTTACAGCATCAGGGTAAGTTTTCAGTAGGAAATCATCATAGATTTTGTGGTAATAAGTTTCTAGTGTAATTTGATGCTGTGTTTTCAGGGTAAAACATGAAAATTAACCAAAGCTATGTCACAGTGTACATGCAGTAGCTTTGTTCAACATCTGCCCTGCAGCATTTTCTACATGCAATAGGTAACAAAAACAAAATTGTCAATCTAATCCTTGGTGGTCCTTTAAGTACGATTACCATCACCAAGGCAGACACATGTTAGATTGAGGCATAAATGGTGCTCAAGTAGGCCAAGAAAAACTATAGGCTATACCAATATCTGTCAATTAACCTCACAGCTCTTTGGTAGCTTTCTATTTGAATATAACAAGTCTCTTATGCTGCCACTTTGCCCTGGGCTACAGACCACGATCACACAAACACATGTACCCACAAACAACAGACGCCCCTCTCTGCCAAACACACTAATGCATTAGTCGCACTGCCTGAGGCTTTTGCCTGCTAGGACAATAACCAAACCAAGACACCAGCTGATGGAGGGTGGAGGACAAACTCTTTGTGTGTTCATCTTGATCTCATGTTTGTTTAGCATTACCATATAAAAGGGATTACACTTGTGGCAGAGCAGTCTTTTTAAGATTAAGCGCTTCTCCCTCTTCACGCTTGTTGTTAATTTGTATGATATTTATTGACATTTGGGCTGGAAATTCACCAGTATGTGGTTTATTATTATGATTAAAGTGGTAGAGGGGGATATTACGCCTGTTTGTGCAGACATGGTGTAACCACTGTGTTAAAACCATAGCTTTTAGCTGAGGCTCTTTTTGTAAGAGATTTTTGGTAAATGCAAATTAAGTTGTTTTCTTTGTTTTTTAAACTGGAATTATTTTCTTTAAAATACAAAAATATTGAATACCTGCAGAGGAAATGTAGATTAAATGCAAATTAAGGGCACAAACAAATATAAAATGAATGTCATGAATTAATATTTTCTTGCAAAATTATTTAAAACTGCATATGTACAAGAAACCAAATTGGGACTTTGAGATTATGAAGAATATGTTAAGACTATTGCCAATAAGAAAATCATAACAGATGAAGCTGTTTGACTTTTTATCCATAACTTGACCAAACTTCACTTTTGTACTGGGACTGAATAAAAAGGTCATCCTCCGGTTTAAGCCCAGAAATCATCTTAGTATCTTTAGCATCCAGACTACTTAGAGACATAAACCAAGGACCAGAACAAAGGGGCGCACTGATTTGGACAAGATGAAATCATTTGTACATTAAGAACCAGAGTGAAATAAGAAAATTATGACACTTTTTTTGACTGTTGGGTCGCATATTGTCCTACAACACTACCCTGCCTACATTTCCCAACCACTTATTTTAACAGCAGCTCATACAGTACGGCTCATTAACGCTACATTTTTTTTAAACATAAGGATGAAGAGAATCCTTTTTCAGTCTTTCAGTCAATGACCTGTGCAAAGGGCTGAAGGACAAAGAGATTGCCATCTAGCATAGACTAATAAGTAGAACTGTGGTTTTTTAATGTTGTCCTCCAAACATGCATTAATTGTCCATGAAAACCACAAGGAAACAGATATGATTTAGGGATTTTAGACCCTTACACAGTACCCAGAACATAATTTCAGGTATGCTTACGGTAATGTTAGAAAATCTCTGCTCGTACATCACTGCCGGGATAAAAACAAAGATATTGGCAGTTTTATTTAATATCAAACGGTGAAAGCAACAAATTATCAGTGTAAAATAGTGAGCCTACAGATAGAGCCACTAAGATTTTCCCAACTTTCCTTTGGCTAACAACTGGTTTATAACTGGAACATGCTTGGACCTGCCCAGTGTTGGGACTGTAATAAGATTGACTGCACACCCAAGGGACATAGTGTATGGTAGAAGTGAATGCTACTCCACTAAGCACAAAGGTTGAAGCCCATTGGATGTGTTCTTGTGAGGGAAGCACTCTCTCATAGGGGCACCCTGTAACTACTTGAAATGGGCATGATTATGACTCCCATTGACTGGAGACTGGCAGATAAATGGCTGGAACTTGGCAGGAATTTAGCTGGAAGGAGAAAATTGAAGTGTCTGCAACTGAACTTCTAAAACAGTCATTTAAGTCTTACGGATAAATCACATTCGCTGTGATCAAATGATAAAACATAATTTATTAGAGGATTTTTGTATTTACTGAGAGCACAACTAAATTAGATTCTATTGAGGACAAACAAAAAGATTACAGCACTTTGTAAGTCCAGTGAGAACAATCCAAAAATGGGAATCGTCTGTTTGGAAACAAAAGCCATTAAGCATGAGTCAGAGAGGTTTCTGTGTGTTTGCAGCTCTGATGTAAGCCTGGTTTTCTGTGCCAGTTAGAGCGAACACGACCCTGAAAATCAAGAAAAATGGGGAAATGGAGAGAAAGGCAAGTGGGATGCATTTGTGAACGTCCTCAAAAACCACCAGAGACTGATGCCAGAAGCCACAGCATTGAGCAACAGAGGAATATGGAGCTATAGTGACTAGAAGAGAGGAAGAGAAATACCCAGAACGAGATGTTGAACAGCATTTATGAGTTTTTAAATTGCTGAGCTCAGATCCAAGCATCAGCTTACAGACCTCTTGTGTGATCCTTAGATCCTCCATCTTTCTTTCAGACAACCGCTAACGCTAAACTGCAGCTTTTCCTGGAAGTATTTCAGCATTTTAGGAGAAATAACATGAAGCCAAGTCAGCCTATATTTAACTAGTCCATGTCAGGGAGTTCACAAAACAAGCCTTAACCACAGCTACATGAGAGCCCCGGTCTATACTTTATATATATAGCTGCTCATACTGTAATAGAAAATTATAGTGCGAGAGGGATTTAAGAGGTTTGGGGGAAATGCAGTGTTCATGGTATGTGGAGGGAAGCTTGTAAATGTGACACAGCCTGGAGCTAAAGGAACTTTTCATGATGATAGCCAGAGCGAGGCCGCCTTATTTCATGAAGATGGATCGAGATGGTTAAAGAGTGTTTTTTAATATCAGGGAGCAAAGACAGAAAAGCATCTGCATGCATACAGAGAGCAATTTCAGAGTAATTGCCTTTTCCCATTTAGGATATGTGAGTGCTTTAATATATTTCTGTCCTGCGAATTAAATCAGAAGTTCATTTAAAGAGATAAATTGTCTGCCTTTAAATCTCTTAAATACAGGGATGGACAAAATGGGGCCCTGCCTCTAAATTCAGCACACAAGTTAATTTCAAATATCAACAAATTGTAAACATAAAGAAAAGAAAAGACAGTGAGATTGAGATTGATATGTGTGAGATTGATATGTTAACTATTAAAGTATTTCCTTAACAATCTTTGGCTGTTGGGACTCATTTAGTGTTTTGTGTAATTGACATCTTATGTCTTAAAAAAATCTTACATGTGCATCACGAAATGTATTTCTACAAACAACAAAGACCTTTTTAGTACAAATATTTTGGGACTAAACAGTATTACATTTATTACACTTAAAATGAATTTTAAATTGAATTTAATTCTATTTTAAACTAATTTAATAAAATCTGATCATTTGCATTTTAACTTTAAACAAATGTAAATATTTTTAGGTATGTGTATGTGTTTCTTCTGTTTAATTAAGTTAGCTTAAATAATGTCATGTATGAGTTTCAGAAGCCCTACACGGACATAACTTATCTCTCTTCATGATATTTTACTTTCTTTTTCCTGATGTATAACTAGCCTTTTTTTTCATTTTCTTATATTACCGTTTAATTGTGTTAACAGCTATATGTCTAAAGTATTGTTGAGTGTTTTGTGATTATGCACAAAATATGCTGTCTTAAATTTGGTGAGTTGTCAGGTAAAAAGGGATCCATAGTACAATATATGTGTAAGACTTAAATTATCTGACTGAAGAAAAATGCCAGAACTCGATTTCACAGTAGGAAAGTATTTAATATCCAAAGAAATAATTACAAAGTAAAAGAAATATCACAAAAACAAGTAAAAATCCTTTAGAATGTAAATATTACTGTAAATTAAATGCATGGATGCATTTCCTCTCTGGATTTCCTGAAAACCACAATTGGTGCTGGTTTTGAAAATCATAAAACTAAAATATTAACCACAATCTCTGCCTACATTCAAAGATGCATCATGAAATCCTTTGTTGCCTTAAGAAATACTTTGTCAGATATATCTGAGTGGTTTGGATTAAAGAAAAGATGTTTGTTGTGTTTCAAAGCATCAGTCATTGTGAACTTTAGGATTAAAGAGACAAGAACACAATGTTTTAGTTTAACAACCAGACATTTAAAGAACACAAAAGTGTCTGTAAGAAGAGATTCAGGTATTTTCAAGTCAGTCCAAATGCAACAGACACATATACGTGTTCTAAGGACCTAAATGTATTTGAAACACCATGTGAGAGCACAACATCAGTCGTATTAAGCCAACCACTTCATTGTCTTCTCTTTGACTAAAAAGACAAGAACTTCAGTACTGTGTGATTTGTATGTGTTTTAGCATGTGCATATGTGTGCACATATGTGTTTGCATGTGTTCTCTGACAGCTGGGAGAGCCTATCTGCTCCACCTGTAGTCATGGAAACAGTGGGCACCATGTGTTTGTATGCAAGTCTCACAGGAGACCTCAGGTTTTGAGCAAGTCAGGGAGCAGGTACAAGGATACTCTTAGATTTCTTTTTAACCCTTGTGAAATCATCACCTGCTGTTCAGGTTTGTCTCAAGTTGAATTTCCATAACATACCCAACTGTAGTTTTCTCAATAAAATGTTTGAATGGAAATGCAGAAAAATTTAAAAAAGATTTTAAATATGTTGTTCTTCATTCATGGAGAGATTGAATAAAAGAATGGCTGTCAGCAGTGGAAAATGGTGAAGAGAATGAATACCAAGAAAACTGAGAAACCCTGATATCAACCCTGCTTTGTGTTAAATAAACACCCAAAGAAGTGTCAAATTCTACTATGCTGACGACTTTGTAAGTCAAACTCTCAGTTTCTGCTCGTAAGTTCCTCTTTTGTGCTTTCATGACTGTGATGACACACTACACTGGACACTCTTCTTCAGCAGAGATCTTGTTTTTGTGTTTTCTTTTCTCATCCTAAACATGATGAGACCCGGTGTTATCGCATAATAAGTGACCATGCATGCTGACTGGTGACCCATGGCTGCTTGCCTACTGTTTCTACCGCAGTAATAATCCACAAATCCTTCTAATAACTGGATTTTATCAAGATTATCAGATAAGTGTTGAATTGCATACAAACAAAGAAATATTTGCTCAACATGCCTGCTCTCAGTAAACGTGGATAAAAGTTAAACCACAGCACAGGTCTGTGAAAATAAAACACTCTTGCATTTAAAAAGCAAAAATACTGACTTTAATCGACATTTATGCATTTTTGCATTTTCATATGGACAGGGATTTGTTTTTTTTCAATAAAGGAAAACCTCCAATTTTAAAAATACCCACCTACATATGGATGTAGTCAGACCAATCTTCAAATTCTGAAAATGTGGAATCAGTTCTTGATTGGAACAACTTCTCTCCTCAGTCCTCCTTGGCTGTGATTCCCTGTTTGATGCCCATGGAGCTTGTGAAAGCCAGTGTGCATGCCTCAAGCAGGAGTCAGGGCAGAGGGGTCACGTTTAGGGCAGTTAGCCTTGTCAACACCATCCTATGACTCCATCACTTCCCTCATCCACTCTCTATCCTACAACCACTGTACCAGCTTTAATAACCCAAAAACAGGCTAACATCCTGACTTTAGAAGAACACAACTGCAAGAGTGCATGTTCTTTTATGTCCCAGTGTTGGTGTTTTTGCATGGGAACAGACACAAACGCTGTCCCCCCTCACACATCCTGACCTCAACCAGCCAACCATCCCCACCCTTCTCCTCTCCATTTCTCCCTTGGTTCCCATCCCACCCCCCACCTCCCAGATCTCCTTCTGGTTCCCTTTCTGGTTCCTGAGCAGCGAGGCTATCTCTGTGCGGCCGGCGGTTCCTCTCATTCTGCCGGCCCATTGTGTGGTGAGCTGGGCTGGGCCCTTGGCCTCCGGAGGCCGGGAGGGGAGCCAGGAATGGTCTGGTTCCTGTTGCTGTGCTAGTCGGAGGAACTGCGGCACCGTTTCCATCAGTGCATCCTCACTGCTGTGAAACTGTTTCAAGGGCTATTTTTGTGGAAACAGTTGTATCCACGTGAATTGTTTCCCTCGATTTAAGAGAGTGAATGCTATGGCTTGAAGGAACAGATTTTTGATTCACTGATGCTTTGTGTGTTTAAAAAGCTTAATAGCAAAATTTGTTCGAAGGGCTGTTGGAAGAAAAGTCTAGTTTTGTATGTTGCCACTATGGGTCAAGGAAAGTAAAAGACAGATAAAATTCACAAACTGAGAGGCAATGCATAAAAAACTAGTCTGGAAAAACAATTTCTTTAAAGTGATATGAAAAAGAGCATAAATGTGTGAACACTTTATTGTTAATTTCAGAAATTTAAAGCACCAGAGGGAGGTTTTGCCATCTAACAGGATGACGCTCTTCATTTTATGCTTACAAATTTGGACAGCAGTAATATTTCAGGATCATCAGTACCTTGTAGTCCACCTCTAACTGTATCAGCAGCCAAGCAGCAGCACTCAAGAAAAAAAATACCCCGAAGGTTCTTTGCTTTTTCCCACCTCAGCCAAGAAATTTCATGTCAAGCATGCTTGCAGGTCAAGATCTATGCCACTTAGCTGCCAATTTTAGGAAAACACACAATGTCGAGCAACTATCTGCTCATAGCTGAATGAGTTGTGTGGCAAACATTTGTAACCTGATGCTGGGGGCGTTAGTGGTCCCGTTTGTTAGCACGCTCTGCCATCACTTGTAGGCCTAGGGTTGGAGCCCCACACCAGCTTTTACATGTTGATGTGTCCTTGAGTAAGACAAACACCAAATTGCTCCCAGTGCTCTATCAGTGGAATGAAAATACAAATAAAGTGTATAAGTGATGATAGTACTGATGGACAACATAGATAGAAACTCACAATCATCATTGAGTAAATGTGAGGGTGAACGGGTTGAGGTGGTCTGTGGTGTGAGAGCACTTGAAGTAGTCAGAAAGCTAGAAAAGTGCTATATAAACTCCTGTACGTTTACAATTTTGCCACTGATTAATTGAATGAGTATTTTGTTTTTTAAAGTAATTGTTACTGATGGAACCATGAGGATGGTTATAAAGGGAATAGGGGAATAGGGGAGTATGTGAATACAGGTCATTCTAGAAGCTTAAAAGCTCAGGGAAATACAGATGCCATTTTCAAATGAGATCACATGAGTGTGTAAATCACGACAGTCACTTTTAAAAATGACTCAGTGCATGGACTGCACCCATCCCGGATAAGTCAATGCCTACAGTGGACCAGCTTAGCCAGAGAAGTCTGTCAAGCCTTGCAACTTGTTTGCTTTCTCACTTTATTTTAAAGTGGATGTCCTGACCAGATGGTGGTTCCCTTATAGGGGCCCAAAGATGGTCACAAAATACAAAGCTAAGAGGTATGGTATCAAATCATAGTGAGCATAATGTCAATATTGCTAATATTCCAGCATTACATTGTTCAAAAGCTGATCAATCAATTAATTACCGTAAATTCCGGACTACAGAGCGCACCTGATTAAAAGCCGCACAGTCTAATTTTAGAAAAAAAATCAATATTGTACTTGTACAAGCCGCACCGGATTTTAAGCCGCAGTATCCCACGTAGTAATATGAAAAATTAGCTCAAACACTCAGTCATTCTTTCATTATTTTTATTTAGAAATTAGCATGGATTAAAGTTCTCCGCCGCTGCGACGGATTTCAGTCAACCGGGCGGAGAGAGTTTGTGTGTGCGTGCGTGCGCGTATGAGTGTGTGTGTGTGTGTTCGTGTGTGTGTGTGTGTGTGGCGGGGGGGGGGAGGAGCTGTCACTGTTTGTGATATTAACGGATTTTAATGGAGGACGAAGAGCGGCCTCATTTACTGTCTAAATTCTGGAGCCGCATGCGGCTACTTGTTGCGGCTCCCTGCATGCAGCCCGCTGTTCCGGTGCCAGATGCGGCTCTTCAGCTCGGTGTCACTCCATGCCAGTGATGTAGCGGAGGGAGTTGTCTTCACTTTTTATTATGCATGCTTACGGTACGAGCCTGCGGGTGCCGGTTCTTTGCAGCGTAACGGCGCGTAAAGCCCGCTGTGACGATCGGCGGGCGCGTAAATACCCCTTCTCTGATGTTGGCTCACTCTCCCCGCCCCCGCCCCACTGACGTTTACTGCGTGCGCTGCACCTGCAGCTGCACACGACTTATCCACCTGGCCGTAGCCAGGTATGAGGTCAGCGAGGTCCGGACCTCACCTGTTTTTTCCGAGTTGTTTGTCAAATATGCCCAACTGAATAAAACATAAACTCATAAAAACTTAAAACCTCTCTGTGCTTGTAAATTTTGAAAAACATCCATGAGCTTTGTGTTGTTTGTGCCTGTGTGCGTGTTGTGGTGAACAGCTGTTTGATCAGCTGATGCACGTACCTGCAAATGTGCCCTGTGATGCGCTTGGCAGCGGGCCAAACCCCATTCAAAAACTAGAGTGTTTTTATTATTAGCACTTTGTACACCACATCCCCGCCCATCTACACCTAGGTGACCACAAAATATTATTTTTTGGCATGATGCACTCTGGCTGCCTTACTTAAGCTGCTGTAGTTTGTATACTCTTCACTTCTCCTGCTGCAAGCTGCTTTGCAACCCTCCTCCCCCCAGCTCCTCCATTATGCTACTCACCAACACCCCTGTCCTGCTGACACTGAAGCTTGCTCTGAGAGAATTTTGCTGCAACAAAGATAATTCACATAGTTGCCTGGACTGAACAGGAAAATCTATACGCTATTTTCTTGCCAGTCTCACAATTAAAAGAAAAATAGTGGATAAAATGTGACAAGAAGACATGTAAGTATAAATTCTTCAGTGGAGGTTAAATGTTCCCACTGTTGATAAATTTAGTACAAAAATTAAAGACATTAAATTAAAAGACTGAGGAATATGTTTTGAGTAAAAGCAAAACAACTAGTAACGAGCTTGATGATATAATTTTGATAGACAACTTTTACCTCCAAATTACCATTGGCATGATGCACTCTGGCTGCCTTACTTAAAGGAAAAGTTCGGTTCCTGCAGCTTTTACATTGTTTATAGAATGAAGAACAACAATATACTCACCCAGAAGGCTTTCCTGATGCAAACGGTGCTTCGGGAGATATTTAGATCCAAAATCGAGCAGCAGACACCAATATAATGGTAGCCTGTAGGGCATAGATCGCCGCTTCCTAAAAACTGCGTGTCGTCCAAAAAACTCCATCCATTCCTCTAAAACGTCTTCTTCCTCTCCTCAAACCATCTCCTATCTCGTCGCTCAATCTCTCCAGCCCTCCCTCTTTTCCCCCCTGCTTGTTCTGTATGTTTCTCACTGTCGCCACTTTTTTACCGGTTGTCAGTGGTGCTGCCTCTCCTCTACTCTTGCAAGAAATCAAGTTACTCATTCATCCGGTGTCATTGGTCTTACAGAGAACTGAAAATGTGCTCCATCCTCTGTTCTCCTCTGTCTCCGGTGACAGCCACCCCTTGAATTTATCATTCTCGAACAGATCGGATCGGAAGTGGGCCAAGTAGAGAGGATTTATGTGACTGGTTGAAGTAGCCAAGCTGGAATGAGATGGGGGTTCCCTTTGTGATCATGCGCTATACATTTAGACTGTGCATTTAAATAACAGCTCCCCAGCCTCACTTGCAAAGAGGTTTATTGGATATACTGGAGGGTTTATAGTTTTGGGTTTGGAAATGGAGCATCTGCGCGTGAAAGAAATCAGCTCATGTGTAAGCAATCGGCAGCTATTTGTGCCTTCAGGTGAGAAAACAACAATGCTTTCTGCATCACCATAAACAACTGGAACAGCAGTTAAGTGACTGGTTTGGTTCGCAAGCAGCTGAGATTGGAAGAAATTAGCAACCCATCCACCCACGCATACAACCACACACATTTAACACAGGCCCGCACACATGCAAGCACCCTATGCACAAAAAAGTCATTTGTTCTACCTCATTAGCATGTATTGTGGCGAGCGGGCGTAACACACTGAAAGGTGAAATGGGTCCGCCATGAATAGCGCACCAGTCGGCAGAGGAGGAGGAGGGGAGGAGAGTGTCCAGATGGCTGGGGACCTGCCTCACATGCAGGGAGTCTCTCTCCCTCTTTCTTTTACACCTTTTTTTTTATTAATTCTGCAGATCGCACCATTTCGGCTGCATACATTCTGCCCCGACTCTTTGGTTCTGCAACTCTTGTTTTGTTTGTTCCCCCTCCACTAAAACACAAAAATTCACAAAGGCTGAGTCTATGTACATATTGTATGTAACCTTCCTTCCTCTGGGGTTGTTCACATGCAGTCATCCTTTACAAACACGCAGTCATAGATATATCCATAGAGAGATGTTAAGATTGAGGCTTTCATTTCTCAACACTTCTTAGCAATATGTTTAATCACAACAGCATCCTTGGTTCAACATGCACTGGTAAACTGTGTGGTTCCTGGTTTCGCGTAAAACTAGTAGACTATTTTGATACAATCCCATTTTGTTTGCCTGTTCTGGGGCAAGGAAACTCTTGCCTGCATGTTGCCTAATGCTTAATAACAGTGTAAACAGTTACTAAGCTCTTGTAATTTTCAATTTATTAGCACTTCTGACTAGTGCTTGTCGCACTAAATCAGCCATATACATAGTGTTTTTTAATCTTTATATACAAATACTGCTGTAGTCTTTTACATTTTTTATGTGTTATGTGCGAATTACAACACAGGGTGTGCTAACAATGGGTAACAACAGCCTGGTAAATTAAGCTTTCTAACTACAACACTGATAACTCCGATATGACACTATTCCCACTCCCATCATCAGCGCAACAAAACACAAACATGTAAACAATGGAAAGGAGCATGGAAGTCATGAACACGGTGGTCAACTGTTTTTCATAGCTTTTACTTTCGTCCCTCATTCAGAATGTTCAAACTCTGAACAACATTCAAGCGCTGATGATATGAAGGCAGATGAAATTTGTTGCTGAGATGGCAAAGACTTGTAGAAGTTACAGACAAAGGAGACAGGCGTATCATGCCATAGATACATTACGCCTGGGTCATCTCTTAAATTAGCGAGTTCACCTGGGTGTGATGTTCCCACTGGGGCTGATATAAACTTGTCACTTGCAGGGTCAGTTGAATAGGGTCTAAATGGCGATTTAACCCTTTCCCACTGCAGACAGGAGCCAATTGTTAACATTTTTTAATGGGGTTTTTTTGGCCAGCGATAAAGGGGTATTAGAGTCCAGTTTAATGCAGCCAGCTTGAGCCTTTCTACCTCTCTTACTCTTTATTTTCACCTTTCACATTTTCCTCATGTCTCCTTTAAAGTTCAGCTTTTCTCTCCTTTTCTTCTTCTCTTTAAATCATACGCTAACTAAGTGATACATGGCTCCCAATATAGGCCTAATTAATGACTTACAAACACTTGACTGTAGCCGGTCCACAGCAAAGCTGGACACATTTTGGACACGTTTCACACAGCCTCCATCTTCAGTCTCGATGACTAGGATATACGGCTATATTTGATATGCAGTATTGAGAATCTGTTTCTGGCGAGTTACATCAGATTGCACTAAAGCTGAGGCCATCTTTGCTCCATCCTTTGACTACGAAAGAAGGAGAGAGAGGAAGAGTGTTGACGTTTGGCCTGATGTTCCCTTCCTCCTCGCTCAGTATTGTGTAGCGCTGCCAAAATATCTGCTCATTTATCTTCCCATCTGTGTGTGTCTGTGTGTGTGTCAGCCTGCCAGCCTGTCACTGACTCTCTCATCCCTCTTCTCTTGATTCTGTCTACCCATCCCTCCCTCTCGTCTTCCTCTCTCCTCTACATTTTTGCCCCTTTTTCAGGTTTTTGTGTCCCTTTGACTGTGCCGTACCTTTGTGTATGGAAGAGAAGCAGTAATGGCCTCCTCTGGGGTGTGAACCAGGCTTTTAGACAACGTACAAGTTGGGGTTAGAGGGTTAAAAATAAAAAAAACAAACAAACAGGGGAAGGAGGTGGACATGTCTGGGCATGATTTTGATGCTATGTGTTGCCGTGTCTCCGAAAACAAACCTATAGAAACCTTGTGTGAATAAACATTTGTGCATCAAATTTTACATACATTTCATAAATCAATAAGTTATTCCTGGCATTTTTGTTAATCTCCACTCATCCCTCTCAGTGACTTGAGTAGCTGTGCTCTCATTAGACAACAAATTTGTTTATCCCTTAATATGGACCCTTTAGATCCTTTTTGCATTCACTTGCACCACTTAACATTAATTATAGGTTTCCAGACACCAAGTTATTGTCCTAAAGCATGTGCAGTTTTACTGAGTATCATCAATATACCTTTAAAGAAGATCTGTGGTTAATCTGCCTAGTCACCACCTTGTGCTCTGAAAATAAAGCAGGACAAAGTGGCCAAGAACCAAGAGGACAGTGGCACTCTTTTACAGTTTCCTCCTTCATTTTGAAATAAAATCCATTATAAAATACAACACTGATGTACAGATTGGTAAATAATAAACCGTAAGGGGTTCTATTTGGATAGAAGGATATCACATCCTGCGTCAAAGAGCCAACCCGTCTATGTGACACATTGTTGTGTAGATGCAACTGATTAGCAAACCACACTTAATGGAGCTTGGGGGCCTCATCAGTCTGTAGATTAGCCCTCAGAATACCAGACTGATTCCTTCAACATCATCCTCTATGGTGGCATTCACCAAGGCTGTGTTCTCAGTCCACTTATTTTGCCCTGCTTGCGCATGACTGCGCAACCCCGTAACCTCATTCAAATGCTATTAATGCCTTAGTTATTTGGATTAGATAATGACTAGTGCGTTCTGTAAGGTAATTTCTTCTTACTCAGTATAGCATGACTTTCTCTATAATTTTACACTTGTGGCCATAGATGTATTTAAGCCCACTGAAAGGTGTCAAAGGCAAAGCAACTTTATGGAGTAGCATTCATACTTAAAGCAATGCAAGGTGCTTGTATGTATATGATAGTTATTAACAAAATCATATGACAGTAAGAGCATTAAAGACATTAAAAGTAACAAAAATAAGAAAACACAAACATGAAAACCCACCCTTAGTACTCTGAACCATGTTGATATAATTATTAGTTAGGCAGCTATTGAGAAAAAATGATCGCTAATAACTTATCACCACCAATATCTAATCATTTTTAAGTTGGGCCATTACCAATATCTCAAAATTTCAGTGTTTTGTAGGTTTTGCATAATTTTGCTGACAAACCGACAAGCATACGTCGCAAAAGACAGCCTCTTTAGAGGAGGCAACCAGAAGTGAGCACATATCGCAACCAAGGAATTACTAATATTTTAGCCAAGCAATTAATGAAAATGTGTAAAACTTCCTTGTCTTACAATGTGAGCCAATCCTTCATAAAAGTCCTGGATTTTCATCCAGATTTGGATTGTCACCAAAATGTAACTATGTCTTCCTTTATCATGACCAGCATTCTTGTTAAGATGTAAGAAGCTACCCAATCACACAATGATCAGAAATCATAAAAACTAAATATAAATTAATAACAAAAAAAATCTGGATCAAGATTTTGATCAGTTCCCATATATAATCACTTTTTCGTTGTGTCATGACCAACATTCCTGGAAAATTAGAAGTTATGAGAGAAATGTGGGAAACTGCACTATTTCAGAATGTTAACAAATCCATTAAGAAGGGAAAGAATCAAATATATTAATCAATTCCTCTCAGGGCTCCTGTTCAAACTTAAGTGTATCCCTTTTCAACAATATTTCTCACACACGTCTCTGTGCTTCCACTAAGTAGCCAGATCGCATCTCCTGGGATTTCAGTGGGTGTGTGTCCCCAAAGAGAGCATTCAGCATGTGTGTGTCTCACTCCATCAACCCCACTATTCAAGTCCACCTCATTGACTCATCATTGAGTGGGCCCTCCAAAGCACCATTGAATTTATCAAGTCTTCCACAAAAAAAGTCACTCCCATTCTTTCTTAGCGAAGCCACTTACCCCCTCACACTCACACAAACGGCCCAGTCCTGCACAAAACAGCCTATGCGCTCCATTGAAATCCCCTTAGCAAAGCGTTTTCTCCTCATCAGCATTATGCGACCATTCAGTTTGTTAATGCGCCTGTATGAAGAAAGCCTTTTATTTGCCTGTTTTGAATTTAAGCACATATATTAACCCGTATATCCAGGATGACTCCTTTACAGCCTGAAAACGACATAGAGAAAGGAGGAAAGACGAGGGAGAAACCGGGGGGGTGGGGGTGGAGGGGATACAATGTTTTGGATCCAGCTTGAAAGCTCACCCAGTAGCTTTTTGACAAGTTGTTCAATGCTTAAATACAGTGGCTCTTAATGCTCATTCACATACACACTTTCATGCAGAGAGAGTCATTTTAACTCAGCATGACAAATATTCCATACAACCATAAACGTGGTGTTTGTATTTTTAACAAAAGTGCTGGAATGGTGGCGAGAGCTGTAACAAACAGGGAAAATTATAGGTGTTACAAAGTGTGGGCCATTTCAAGCAGTTATCAGTATTTGCTGCAGTGGAGTTTTTCCTAAGCTTTTGTTGATGTTGCCACTAGAATTTTTGACCCTCTGACAGTAAAGTTTGGTTGCCTGCTCTGCTACCGTTGATTTTTAAAAAATATTTTTTTCATTTTGATAGACTTGGTTAAACTGAGGCCATCAAGGGCAGAGAAGTGGGAAAAAATTATTGAAAGTAGGGTTCTGGAGATTATCTCTTTTTTTTGATGAAACAAAAAGAAAACAAATTTGAAGGTTTAACCCTTGAAGAGTGTCCCAATATTTCAAAGTAAGCTTTGTTTGTGGACACATGCCATTGAATTTTGTTGTTCAGTTATTACCAATTATAATGCAACTTTTTGGAAAAGTCATGTAAAAGAATCTGCAACTGTTTAGGGCTAGAGTGAGGGAGTTGGATGGGTTGTTGACATTAACACTGAGTGAGTGGCATGGCATGAATCTTATTTTGGGCATTTATCAGAAATAGGTGTACTAAATCCCATTTACTCTGGGGATTTTGGGAACCTGAAAGTGTTGAATGCTAACTCACTTCTGCATTTTGGACTCATTCCTGCTCCACTCTAGAGGGATAGAGAGAGGGAAAGGAATGGGGTGTTGACATCTACACAGGGCAAGTGGCATGGACTTAGTTTGTGTCAGCAGTGTTGACTTCACACTTTATTACGCTTTCATGTTCACTATGGTGTCTGCTCTGCTCTTTATTGTAAAGTGATGTGAGGGATTCTTGATTCTTTGATACCATTTGTGATATTTTTCTCTTGCCTGGTGAAAAGAGGACACGATACATTTCTAGCTGAAATTAAATACGCTGATAAATGCTTGTGTAAAGATGGCAAAAAGTCCAAATTGATATTTAAAAATGTTTCATTGTCCTATTTCAAGCCTCCACAGTTGTGCTGCATGTTCTGTTTGTCAGCAATAGCCTCCATGGTACACAGCTTTAGCAAGGTGCATGCTGCTAAAGTTAGCCTTTTAGCTTGCTGCATCTGTGATGCTGCTGTTAAAAGCAGTGATGATTATACAGCCTGTCCACTCTTCCTTTAAAGCAGTTGTGTGTAACCTCGTTTTGAAAAATGCTACTTGTGGAACTAGTTTCAATCTTGATCCCGAGCTGAGAATACACCTTATCACATGATGACACACAGCGCTAACATAAGGAAGAAAACTGTTAATGTAGTGTTGGACTGTTATAGCTTGCTGCAGTATTTTGGTGTCATGTCTTGCCTCCTGAGACCCACCTGAGGTTTATATGTGAAACAAATCAGAAATATTTCAGGCAAAGGTGGACTTTCATGTTCTAGAAAATGTTCAGGTGTGCAGGATTGAATACAGCTACGCATACTGAGGGATCACATAGTTTTTCGTAGCATAGCGGGTCTGGCAGCTGTATTGAGGTAAATCAATAGCAGATCTCTAATTACATTATCTGGAAGGTGAAATACGAAGTTAAGCTCCAAATTTCTGTTTATTGAACAAACCTAATCCATTGTATCAATGTCTGCCTACAAAAGGAAATGTGAGCTTGAGGAGAGTGTGCGTGTATGTGAATGTGAGTAATTTTCTTGGCCAGAGTCTCGAGAGAGCAAGTGGAGCTATTGCTGTTGTTTATCAGCACACACACATTTCAAGCTCATCTGTCTCTATCTCTTCTCTCTCTGTCTTATTATATTTCTTTATCCCTTTCTCTCTCTCCTCCATTACTGGCATTTTAAGCAGCTCACTGGGGAGCGTAAGGCTTGTTGGCTCGCAATAATGTTGAGATGCTTTGTCTCATCCTCGCTGTTGTGGGCGCACACACTCGCTAACACACACTCAAAGGACAATAAATGCTGTTAAGAGGAGGCTCGCAGGATATTTTTTTTGTTCCCCTTTTGCTGTCCTCCACCTTCCTGAACATGATGCATGGGATTGTGTGAAAGCGTGTGCCTGTGTGGGTGTGCATGTGTGTGCAGATGCCTGCAAGCTGACAGGGAGTGAAGCCCAGACATATGTTAATCAGATGTTGTGATGATGGCAGAGCAGAAGGGGGAAGAGAGAGAGAGAGAGAGGGAGAGCAGTGGAAGGAGGACTGAGGGGTGAAAGAAAGGAAGAGCTTTTAAAAGCCTGAGAGCTGCAGTGAGAGACATAAGGGGGGATGTGGAGAAAAGAAATGAGGGTGGGAGAAGAGAGAAATGACAGGAAGTAGTGCAGTGATTCATTTTGTGACTGCAGGAACCACTGCTGAGAATCGATCCGATCCATTAGTTTAACTGAATGGACCCACACTGTAGGTTTGAGGTCACACAACAAAAATAACAAATGATCTTGAGGGGGCAAGAAACAAACAGTATTTCGTTTTTCCCTTCTTTTTACTTAGTATTTAAAAAAGACAAAAAATATCTGTGTAAGCAATATCTGACATCTGTACTATTCAAATCACACTATTTCTCAACAGATATTAATTTAAAGCTGCCATAATTATCACTGTATTTCAAACAATGAAAACACTAAATAGGCTACAGAGCCAACAACCAGCACCAGTTCAGATTAAACTGCCAGTGATCATAACACTCATAAAGATGTCAGCATCTTACAGCTCTACCTCCACCAAGGAGATTTTGTTTTTGCCAGCATTTGTTAGTTTGTCTGTGGAGTTCGTATGTTCTCCCCATGCATCTGGTCACTCTGACTTTCTTCCCACAAACCAAAAACATGCCAATTCAGTCAATTGGTGACTCTAAATTGTCCTTAGGTGAGGTTGTGACCATGAATGGTTGTCTGTCTTTTTTTGTGGCCCTGTAATCGTATGGCAAACAGTTCAGGGTGTACCCCACCTCTTTAGCCCCCCTGCTACCTGAAAGGGATAAGCAGTATAGATGATGAATGGATGGATTGTAAGCTTTTTCGAGTAAAAAAAAACAACTTTCAATGTAACAATTACTATAAAATGAACAGAGAATATATTGTCACTGTCATATGGCCTTTACATTACATGATTCATATATTTAATTCTGTTCTTGGTAGTAAAACACAATAAAAGTGATTAAGAAACAGAATTAAAATCAGTTTCAGCTCCTATTAGCATTTACATTTGCTGGTAATTAAAGTATGTTTCACTTCACTCCATGCTTTAACAAATGCTTCTCGTACAACACAAGATGTTCTCCAAAACAATTGTTGCACTTAACTCTTGGAAATATTGATAATTTTAATGTTTTGGCAGTTTTAGTCACATTACCTTAATCATCATGAATCTTACTTTATTTCACATTAACTGTTAGACCGCGTAAAAGAAGTAGGGGGCTGCATATAGCCTCTGGGCTGCCATTTGTCCACCTCTGGTCTTGACCATATCTTGTTGCACATTTTGTGAGATTATTTGATTTATCACTTGATTGACCACATTTATATACATATTATCTTTTCTAGGAGCTTAAAATATCTCGAAAGAGCTTATTACCTCCGCCAAGGAGGTTATGTTTTCGGGAGAGTTTGTTTGTCTGTCTGTCCGTCCGTCCGTCTGTGAACAAAATAGCTCAAAAAGTTATGGATGGATTTTGATGAAATTTTCAGGAAATGTTCAGCATGGGAAAAGAAAGAACTGATTCGATTTTGGTGTTGATCCGAATCACCATCTGGCCGCCATGGCGAAAAATGTGATTTCTGTGAATAACTACTGAACTAAAATAGATATCATTATGAATCCAGTTGCTAATGGTTTGTTTTCATGGTTAAGGAATCTAAATATTTCAATGAAATAAAGGTAGGACTAATGTTTATGGTCAAAATCACAATATGGCTGAGGACTGTGGCGCTGGCAGAGGTCTGCCCTCTCTGAGTGCTTTTCTAGTTTGGGATGTATTTATCGTCACGTTGCTTTTTATATGACCATCCATCCAGTAAGTTGTTTCGCTAATTTCCAAACTACGTCTTGTTGGCGTCTACAAAGAGTACAATAGAGCTAAACTCAAAGTTAATGTTGGACTCATAACCATCAGGCACACACTTACATTCACAGTATTTTTCTGGCACAAAATAGCTTTAGCAGCACTGTCATCATCAGTTTAAACACATCTTGTTTGTGTACCCATGGAGGCTAAAACAACATCACACTGTTAGTCTGAAGCCTTTAAGTACCAAAAACAGTAACAAGTGCATAAAAGTGGTGATGAAGAGTGAACTGTGGCACAGAAGGTTCAGTTAAGGTCTAACTCTTGGTCAGTATTAAAATTAGCAATGAATGGGCACATTCCATCCATCTTATTCTGTTCCAGTGATAGCAAGTAACCTTGGGTTGCTTTAGGAGATTTTAACTTAATAATCCTAAAACAGCACAGTTTTTTCAAGATAGATATCAAGAAAAATATATAAATTTGCTGCCTTGGAGAGAATGGAGTATAGTAGTATATCCTCTCATTATCTGTTCAATTCAGGCTGATATCAACTTTGTAGTTCAATAGCCTTTATATTTTTAAATGAGCCCATCAATCTTCGTATACTGTATATTTGTGATATCAAATGAAGACTGTCCGTCATAATAAAGAATCAGTCTTTAGGTTGCACAAAAGCAGGGAAGCTTCAGGAAAAGCAGATCATTGTACGTATTGAGAAATACTGGAAGAGGGAATAACCATGGAGGGTGGAGGAGAGGGAAGAGGAGGGATGTGGGGCATTTCTTCTCTGGAGACTTCTTAGGAGTAGCTCACTGCTGCTCCAAATGGATTTTCCTTGTTTGTAATGAGGCTACTACTTCTGCCAGAGCATGTGGTGCTTTTTTTTTTTTTTTTTTTTTTTCTTAGGAGAGCTTGGGTGGAGAAAGAGTGGAGAAAAATGGAGGAAGATGAGTGGAGAAAATGGGGAGAAGTGGTAAAGTGAGAGCAGGGGACTGGTGACAGAATAAGGGAGAAGGACAAATAATAGAGGAGCAGGAGAAGCGTTTTATTCGTAGATCTTTCTGATGGCATTCTGCAGTGGCCAGAGGGAAGAGGGAGAAAGGATAGATGTGGGAGAAGCAATCAGTTATTGCAGGTCATGTTGGCCAGTGAAGAGAGAAGAAAATAAACAGAGAAAAGATTTGTGATTGAAAATATTACAGCTGTTGTGTCTTACGGAAGAAAAGTGGTAATATTCGTACAACCAAACAAACCCTGGTAATCGGATGTCAGTCTTGAGGTAAATTGAACGCATCCATTTGTCCGATAGACATTGTTCAGTGTACTCCAATCTACAAAAAAAGGAGGTTGCTTCTCTTCGACCTTCACTCTCAAACAGCGTTGCAGAGGGTTTTAAATGAGAAACATATGAGTGAGAGCTTCACCCAAGGCTAAACTCGGGTAAAGACAGTGACCTGTTTTTAGCTTTTCTTTGATGTGGATTCCACGGTGCCAAACTCATATTACCTTCTTCCTCTCTGTTTTCATTTACTTCACCCCTTTTTTCTCTACTTTAATTCATTCAAACCTCTTTTATATGAAGACATGCAACAGTACGTATTACTTCATCTTTTCATGAATTTCCCTAACGATCCTGACTCTGTTCTCCTTTGTATTTGAAAGAATACTGTGAGTTCAATTAAAATGTTTTATATATCTTATTCTTGATATATACATGCTTAGTTTTGGGGAAACAAAAGTGTTTATACCACATGAGAAAGGTAGAAACCAATAGTTATTACCTTCAAGCTGATGATAAAATGTGGGTTGTACAGTGCTTAACAATTTTATTAGACCACTTGTCATAGAAAAATGAGGCAGCAAATATTATATCAATCTTTAAAACACTAGATTAAGACTAAAATGATATTGTTATTGGGTATACATTTTGAACAGCAGTGTTTCAAACTGAATTAATCTTTTATACCTAAATTTGAGCCACTTACTGGGCTTATTCAAGAAGTCAGAAATTGATCAAGCATAATGCAAATGACATCAAAATAATATTGTTTACTTTTTATGTTTTTTAACAGTAAATTTGTATATTAGTGGATAATAACGATGATATTTAAGCACTTTACATACTTTTACATACTGGTGTATTGACCAGTAAAGATGAAAAATAAACAAGGTAGACACGCACATCCTATGTTGGGTGCTGGATCCAAAAAGTATTTAGCATGAAAAGGTATCAGAAAATCCACACACCAAAAAATAGCTCCCTTGAAAATGTTCAATATCAAACAGTGATGTTTCGAGCCAAACAGCTCTTCCTCAGACTTTTTATTTCCCAGTAAAGAAACATATTTACCAATGTTGTTAATTAATGGCAACTGTGGTAAAAACCTTAAATTGGATGGGGGCCTATTATTATGTAAGCCTACTGTCTTGTTCTTTATTACAATACATATGCATTTTTGATTTTTTTTACTGTACATAGCTGTGATTTTCTGGTCCCATTTTTCACTGATATTATGCAGTATTAAGAAATTTAAGGCAATGTTTTTCCTCTTACTGTTTCAAGCTCCCATATAATAGTCAGCTGTTATTTGTTTATGTGGCACTATGTGTTGGCAGGATGTTGTATTCAATGTCTTTGCTGTGGTAGCTGTTTTTTTAATAATGCTGTAAGAGAAAACTTAAATGACTAACCCATTGTGAATCTTTTAAAAGGGTAGGAAACATACAGTATTTCTTTGTCAATCACAGTCTTTGATATTCTTTCCCTGCTGGAAGTTTTTGATTTTACTGCACAGAGGTAATTAAACTTGTCGCTGATGATGTTAGTTGTCTTCAAGAAGAAATTTTATTTTGTTATGTAATATGTATAAAAAAAAATCACTGTAACTAATGTTTAGTTTGGATTTTCATTTATCCATCCTTCCAGTATGGTGATCTAGTGTTCACTGTGGCCACACGGACATGTTCTTGCCACTGATGCTACTTACAGAGTGAATACACACCTGGCTCCTGGACGATATCCCAGGTTCATCATTATAAGAAACGTTTTTAAACGTACTTTTTGGACACAGTTTTCCTGAAAGGTAGAGGAGGCAAGAGAGGGAGAGGAGGGATGTTCTACAATGAAAATAGTTTTTGATACAGTGTTGTATAAATCCTATTATGAAGTATTATGCTTTGTCTCCATTCTTTCAGTAAGTGATGAGCTTCACAGATCTTTTTAGTGACTTGGATCATTTGGCTCATCCTGCTGAAAAAAAGTTGGTTCTTTTGGCTCTTAACCAGCTCTTCATTTACTTTCATTTTGACTTCTTTATATCAGACATATTTAGCAATCTCTCTTTTAAGTGTTGATGTTATTTCCCACCTCCAAGCTGTAGGTGTTTGAAACAGTTTTAACAGTTTGAAAGAGAAGCCAACCCTTTATTCTGTGGTGCATTCAAGGATAAAAAAGGGGGTCAAAAAGTGGGAAAATCTGTTTCATTTCCATATTAGATTCAGGATTAGAAAAGGGACTTCAAACCCTTGATTTTGCTTTGCCTTTAATGTTGTCACTTTAAGGTTTGAAAAGTTCCTGAAAATTGAATGAAGTGTTAGAAAGTGTTTGAAATTGTAACTGCCTTTTGCTGATAAAATATCTGACACTAATTTGTATACAAAGCATAACGAGTTTTAAAGCCTTTCACATAAAATGAAATGTATATGTGAACTTTACCACAGGTGTGGGAAACTGGAAAAGCTTGAATGTGTGCCTCTAGCTCACAGAAAACACATCATTCGTTCAGTAATTTAGGGTCTTATTAAACATGCTACCAATCTTCTATACAAGTGATGCTCAAACCTGTAATACATTCATATGTGTTCTTCTTCTCTTGTAGCCTATCCCTTACATATAATCCTGGCTGGAAGAGACAGAGCCCAAAGAGGAAATCAATTTAAATTAAAAAGCACATTTGGACATTGTAATTCCAACAAGCCTTTAAAGAACTGTTGAGAAATAATACAGCTTAATTTGAACTGTCATTAAATAAAAAAGCATGATCATGATGTAATCCAGACATATGTAGCTTAGGAACATTAGTAAAAAGATGAGGCAGGACCAAAGGATGTGAGGAAAGGAGGAGAGAGAGCAAGAGTTTATGAAAGCAGAAAACAAGGGCAGAGAAGGAAGCAGGGGGAGAAGTCAGAGGCAGCGCACAGATGGCGAGCTGTCAGCAGCCGGCTGTGTGTGTCTGTATGTGTGTGTGCTCGTTTCAGATATGCATTTGTGTGCATGCCACATGTATGTGCAGAGCTATCTCTGCCCTTGCTTTCTTCGTGGCATCCATTCATGCATGTGTGTGTGTGTGTGTGAGTTTGTGCCCTCCGAACTGACGTCTGCATGTGCACAGAGCTGTTCCTCCCAGATGGCACCGGCAAACAGACACTGCAAGGCTGGCAGAGTTGGCAAGAGAATGCGGTACACAGTTGGCACAGCCAGCCACCATGCGCTCCCCTCCGCAACCGGGGCGAGGGTACCTGCTGCCAGCAGCCTGAGCTCATTGACTGACTGGCACGCCGTCTATAAAATCCACTCACTCTTTTAGTTTGTTGAAGTTACCCCGGCTTTGTTTGATCCTCAGAGGGTACCCTTTCACCTCAAATGAATCTGCTGCTTTTTCCAAGAAGGAGCACTTTGAGAGTCTGTTAGCGTGCGGCTGCTTTAATGAAAAAACATGAAGAAAGTCAAAGCATGAGGCAAACGTCAGGTTGCCTGTCAAAGGGATTCACATCACACCTTGAGCATTCAAACAGTTTTAAGTGAACACAGCTGCATCGTAATTGCATTCTGTTGATTCTATTGTTCCAGCAAAAGCTTTCATGTCTTAATTTCATTGTCAAATCATTTAACAGTGATGTGTCTCAACACATGCCTGTGATCACGCTGATCTATAGGCCTCAGTTGGCACACTGCCAGCTCTGGAGGCTTTCCAAATGGACGCCTTCATGTTTTTTTCTCACTGTACGAGAGTGTGTTAGTGGGGGAAACAAGCTGATACAACCAAGGTTTAATAACTACTGAGGAGAGAGCAATGCATTAGTGTTTAAGATCACAGATAGAGGAGGGAGACTCTTCACTTTGGGGAGGGGTAGCCTCAACCCTTTGAAATTTGATTGACTATTCCAAGTGCAAAGTTAAAATCCTAAATGTGATTAGCCCTTTAGCTATGCCAATGATGCCATTTACATACAAATCAAACACTGATGAATCTAGTGGACATTATGTTGCCACTTTGTTGTGTTACACCTCAAAGGTAGGGTAAGGATTAGAGTAGAGGTCTCCCACCAGCATGTCGCAGACCTGTAACAGCCCAATATAGACATAAAAAGAATTTTATCTCCTTTTATTGACTAAAATGTACGTGCTACAAGGTAATCATCTGGAGTTTTGGCTTAAATCTTCTGACCAAAGTCGGTAGTGGTCCTAAAGATGATCTTACCTGGCTATCCTGTGGTGAGAGGTGTGTTGAGAGTCATATTATCCTCTTAGTAGAGGCTCTGGGATACCCCAACCTGAAATATTAAATGTGTTAAATATTTACAATCAGGAATCTACATGTGTGTAGATTGCACTGAAGACAGCCCAGGGAGCAAACCCAGGGCATAGAGACAAAATATACTATATATGTGAATTTAAAGTAAATAAAGTACAATGCAGTAAGATCAAAATTAAAAATGGAGAACCAACTTGTAACTTGCAAAACAACCATCTGCCTATCTCTTGTGTGAATTATATACAACTGACTGATAAAGAGAAGAGCTAGACAGAAATCACAACTACCAAGTATGTCAAAGGAAGCTCACCAGTGGCTGTATTTAGCCTCAGTTCATCCCAACATAGTCTGCTGTTTTTTTAACACAGAAGTTGGGTTTGATTATGGTAGATTAGTAGCTTCAGGAGTAGAGGGTCTGGATGTTAGTGAGTTAGACTGTGATGTATATCTATCTCTTTATGGCAAAAGAACAAAACTGATAAATTTGGCTTTAATTGTCGTCGTATCTGGGGTCTCCCAGTTTCAAAATAATTTAAGATTTAAAAAAAACTATATTTGTATACTAGGTCGTACAAAGTATGCAAGGTCTCTTACTGAAAATATTAGAATTTCCTCACAGCTGTTTGTACATCTTGACTGTCAACTCTAGACAATAGGCTCCCCGGCCTCTGTCACAGCTGTGGTTCTTAACAGAGCAAAGCCAGAGAAAAACTTGCTGCTTCACCGTGCATTTGCTTGCTGTCATGAGTGTAGTTGTATTTATTCTGCACCATGAGTGTTGCTGGAGTATATCTTAGGAACAGGAGAGAGCTCAGGCTGTATGTTACTACATATAGCAAGAAAATTTAGGTCAGACTGAAGACTGGTGAATAGGAAACCTAATGTCTACACTTTTTTTGAAATACTTTTCTCTTAGCTTGTATGTTATGTTGTGTAGAGTTAACCTAGTTACCTTCTAAAACAGTGATTTTCATGCCATAAGATTACCACAGCAGTGTTGAAATCAGGAGCTTCATGAATGGTTCATCAAGATTTCAAAATATACTTATCAGATATGATGACAGCCAGGCTCTCAGCTCAAGGTATTTGACTTATATTGGTAAGTAGTTGAAAGCAGTCCAGCCACTATGCTAATGCTTCTGTTGACCCTATGTTGTAGAGAATTATTATCATTATGCACATCATCTGTGTTCAGTCCATGGTTCCACAAAGCCATAGGTATAAAAGTAGATAAAGAAAGGTTTAATAACTATCATTAACTCCTGTGTGAACAAAAACTTAGTGGAGGAATTCATGTACATGGTCTTATATGCAAAGAAAAACACTTTTTGATGGTTGTGCCAATGGCCTGTCTACAAACTTCCCCAAAGTTATGCATGAAATCCTCTCTTACCGTCCACCTCTCAGAAAATGAGCTGTCAAATAGCCTGATCAAAACTTTCCTCTAATGATGTCATCGGTAGACTTGCAAACTCCCTCTGATGAGCCCACAGTCCATATCTAGCTTCTGTGGAAGGAACAGGTCTTGTAGCCCCAGTAAACATTAGAGCACAGTGACAGCCACATACTTTTGAGAGGGTTATGGTTAGACAGCTTGTGAAAACCTACCAAAACTGCATATTATGAGCACAGACAAGCTTTGAAGCTTTGTGGTGGTGACGCTGAATCAGTGACCATCGTGTTGTTCCTCTACAATGACACTTAAGAAGCGCTGCCATTGTGACAGATGCACAGGAATGTGTGTCCCAGTGTGTCCACGTGTGTGCGGACATCCCGTGCCTAAAACAGGAAGTGTAAACCAAGCACAGATGTATGTCTGTACAGTGTGTGTATGGGAATCTAAAATGTGTGTGTGTCTCTGAGGAAGCAGCTGTGCAATCGGCAGCATGTGCCAGGTCCAGAATACTTAAGCAAAAGCGAGACATTGTGCGCCTGTATCTGTGTGTGTTTTCATTTTCCAGCATATGTATGCGCATCCTTCTGTGTTTGTGTTTATGCAGTAGGAAAAAGGAGAGTGGGGAGAGTGTGTGTGTGTGTTTGGGGGGAGGGGGGTATTTTGGCCACCCATCTGTGCGAGGATATTTCGCTACTGTTTCTGCAGGCACACACACTCACAAACACACACGCCGAGCTCTGTGCCAGGCAAGCTGTTCACTAGCTAGCGCTGGCACTGCTCCAGAGAGAGTGGTGGCATCCATCTGTAGCTCTGGAGAGCAGTTAGGCTGTGTGTCTGAGGCTGTGTGTGTGTGTTTGTCTCTGTCTATTTGTGTTTATGCAGCAGAAAATCAAAACAATGGGATTGTTGTGTGAATGCTATTAGTAGTATTGATGGTGGGTGTGAGGACAGAGTTCAGAGATGTTGTGGGGGGATGTGGGAGGAGGGTGATCTGGAAAGGTCTCCAGCAGATAAAGTCGGTAAAGTGTCCCACAGTGAAGAGTTTACTTCTTTAACAGAGGTCTGAACAAAGTCCTTGTCTTCGTCTCCTCACAAGATTCTGTCGATCCAGGGCTAAGATAACAAGAAAAGTCTGCCACTACCCACAAATTTGATTAGATACTGTAATTACTGCAACAATTGTTGGTCTGTATAAATAAAGTTGTTTGTTAAAACAATTTAGCTGATAGCCAATATTTCTACAATAACTTATTTTGGTGTAATTAACCAACACTCTCTGTGGAAATATTTTAACGCTTTCGAAACACTTTGATTCTTCTGCATAAAAAAATAATCTGACACACCAGATGAACCAGTCAATCTATTTCACTAGTCCAGCTGAGCAACAGCCCAAAGTAAGTGTTTGGGATTGAGCAGAACTTCCAAAAGCATATCCAGCAGGTGACTGGACAACCACTCATTCAATTACATTGACCACAGGCCAATCAGATGTTATAGTAAGTGCAAAGTACAAAACGCAAACCTAACCTTTCAAACAAATTCGTAAAAAAAATTGTCAGGAAGTGCCTCAAAGAGACCTATACTTATCAGGAAAGACTTTCAATGTTGTTTGTTTTTCATTTGATATCAGAATTTCGTCCAAATCTGACAAAAACTGCTGCTAAAGCTGTAATAATATATTGTTTAAGTTGTTAGACTATTGTTTTTTTACCTCTATTCCTGCACAAGAGTTCAGGTTGAAATTCCTAATTCCTGTTCAAAATGATTGTCCAGTCACAATAACATTTTCAGTTTTAAACAAGTTTTGAAATGTTGCTAAAATATTTATGTTTTCTCGATTTTATGACAGCTGATTTTATTTATTTGTTAAACACATTAAGTGCTGTGTGTTATATAAAGCATGAACTAAGTCAGCAAATAAAGTAAGTCTTCTCAACTTTTGCTAGGTACGATCAACAGTCATCTTAAAATGCATAACTTGATAACCATAAATGTTTCTAAATGCTATGGAGAAAATGTTGAATCCAGACTGTCTGTTTTGTTGATATAAGCCAACTATGTAAAAGGTTTTCAAGCACTGTCTTTTTGTTTTTTGTCTTTACGCTTGTGCTGCTATTATTCATAGGGTTTCCTTGGAAGCATCTATGTTGTCTATGCGATTTAACTAAAACCACAGACAAAAAGATTTACATCATTTGTTTAAGAAAGCCTAGATCTTTGGTTTACCATGCAATTTTTTTTTTGGAAGACTGTATAATAAAAGCCCCTTTATGAATGTTTTTTCAACCTCAAATTCTTCTATGCATCATCCTTTTTCATCTTATAAAACAAAATAATGATTTTGTCATGTAATTGAAAAAACTAACTTAATTCCCTCCAATTTTAGGTTGCATATTTAAAATATTATTTTTATTAGTGACACTCCAGGTGTCATTTACTTTCAGAAGCACTTATGGCTAAGTGTGATATTTAATGTTGCTTCTCAGCTTTCTATCATTAAAGTATATTAGACCTTACATGTCTCAAGTTTTATTTATATGTTATAGTTATACAGTACTCATTCCTTTACATTTTCACACTAATGGCTTTATCTAAATTAAATACAAATTGTTTTTTTCCCTTTGAACTCCAAAAACAGGAGTCTGGTCAACAAAGCAGCTTGTATGCCGTCTGTAGAGCTGTAGGTTTTAGTGTTGTGTGTGTGTGGTTTGACATTTAAGGCTTTTCTCTTCATGTATCAAAAGAACAGCATCTTCACACCTCTTCTCTCTTTCACACCTGTCTCTAAATTCAGTGTGAGTGAAAAAAATGATGCCAACAGGTCATTTTCCCCATTTTTTTTAGATCCCCTTCTCTTGTTTGTCCATGCTGTTGGATTGCTTTGCTCTGAAAGTGCGTTAAGACTGTGAACAGTAAACCAATAAAGAAAGGGAGACGATGTGTGATGGTTACATGAAAAAGAGAAAAAGACTCATCTCTGACCCAGACTCGGTGTCATGGTTCTGTGTGTGTGTGTCCATGTATGTGCTGTGTTTGCCTCGAGCTACTCGACTCCCTCCACTCAGAGCCATTAGCAAACCATGGTCACCATTTCACACACATACACACGGTTACACACACACTAATGCCCTCATAGGAGGTTACAAACCACCACTCTCCGGCTCCCTGCTCACCAGATGTGACTAACACCCGTTTTTAAACATCTTCTCCTGCAGGGAGGATGTGGGGGTAAAAAGAAAAAGAGAGAAGCGTTTTTAGAGAAGGAGGCTGTTGAGGAGTAAAGGTTTTTTTTTCCCTGTTTTTGCAAATCTGGTTCTACTTAGCTGAGCCCTGGAACACATTTCAGAAATTGCAGACATATTTTTTCGAAGCGGTTTTTGGTGAAGATAGTTAACGGCGGTAATTTCCAACACATGGCAGCCGTCATGTGATATTTTGAAAACACCAGGCAGACAGGCTGCTTCTCTACCCCCCCACCCGTACTGTTAGCCTCTCCCCTCATTTTTTCTGTGCCCGTCCTCTGCCTCTCATGTCTGATTTCCCCATCTGTCTCTTATCGCCGCTTAATGTTATCTCCCCATCCCAATCCCTTACTTCAGCACCCTCTCCTCCCGTTTTTCCTATCTCTTCCCTGCCTTCCATACCTCTGTTTTCCACATCTGTTTCACCCTTTCATCCTTGTCTGTTTTCCAACCCATCACATGCGGCAGCTGCACTCTCACTTAGCCTGTATTGTATATCGCTTCATCCGCCCCCTCTGTCTCTCTCTTCACATAGTAAAAGATAACTGTCATGTAAAACACGAGGGCCTTTACTGTCTGTTGAAAATTGATTTTCCTCTTGAAGACAGGTATATGATCCTTTAAGCATGGACAGATACAAATTGGCTGAGAGCGAGGGGTTTCCAGCCAACTCGAGGTAAAAGTAGTTGGGGAGGAGACGATTCGCCACTTCGGGCATGTGTGCATCCAGAGATTGACTGGATGCGTCAGTGGTTTTAAATTGTGCTTCATGAGTACACTGAGGGTTTGAAGCTTTGTGTTCTTGATCATACTTCTTTTATCCTGGGTGGCAGAGGATATTCTGTGTATTTGTGAGCCAAAAAATGTAAAAGTACAGCCCCTTCACTGAGACTCCCAAAGTGGCATTGTTGTCAAGTTTAATCACTGGCTCCCAGGACATGCTCCTTTTATATGTGCTCTTTCTTTGGATAAATGTCGGACTAAACAAGTGAGTTTGTGACTGACAAACAACAAAACAAGAGCAAAGTTCCCTCTCGAGACAATGGACAACAACTCAAGATAAAGAATGGCCCAACACTAGTCAAAATAAGATTTCAGGCAAGTAAGATTGTGTTTTCGTGCATTTTTGGGCCCAATTACATTTTTTTTCAGACTCAATATTGTTGCTGGCAAGGACTTAGGTAGTTCAGGATCATTCCTCTACACTGGACATTACCCATAGCTGACAGCACACTCACAACATGTAAGCATTGAAGACTTGAACAAAGTTTGAAACATTAACAATGTAAATCTTAAAGACCTTGTACAGCAAAAGTAAAAAAAAATGATACTGAACATATATTTTGTAGAAATGGAGGTTCTTGAAGCATCGAATGACTGACTACTAGGTATACACAGCATTGTATTTGGCCAAAATCTGATATGCCCATATTTCCAAACTCATTACTACCAATTTTGTGATATCCATATCAAGAGCACCAAGTCACTACTAAGATTGACCTGATTCTCTCATTGTGGTAATTAATTACCTCTGCCAAAGAGGTTATGTTTTCGCCAGAGTCTGCCTGTTTGTTTGTTAGTTGGTTTGTCTGTTAGCAAGATTACACAAAAACTGCTGGATGGATTTGCATGAAAATTTCCCCAGAGGTGATTTGGTATTAGGAAGAAGCCAATAGAGTTTGGGGATGACTCAATAAGATTGACATTACAAAAAACATTTGAGTTTTTACAGCAAATCCCATTTATTTACTGCATTAGGGGAATTGTTGTTTATTTGCATACTGACGTCAAGTTTTTCAAGCCGATGTCACTACGTTTCCCAGCTTCCCTTGCAATGCCATAGGAGAAGTTCTCCACGCTGCTCAGTCTGCTGTCTCTACTCTGTCTCGCAGATTCAGGGCATGCCGAACATCCAATCAGTAATGAAAGCTGTACATGCAGAGTTCTACTCACTGACACTGCAGAGAGAAGGAAAAGTTTTGCCAATGGAGAAAGCCCAGCGCTGTTCCTGGAGCCTTGGTCTCTAAGATCACTTATGGCTGCAGACTCCCCTGAAATTGAAATAAATATCACAGTCCTCCACAACTCCTAACTAGTAACACTGCTGTGAGTCCATGAACCTGAAACATATGCAGCAGCTCTGCTCACTCGCTGACTCGCCAGCCGTGCCTCTCAATCACTCGAAACAAGGCTGCTGAAAATGTCACAGAAATAGTCCATCATGCCAGAGGTTTGTCTGTGTGTGTGAGTGTAAAAACCTAACCCCCAATATCCACATAGAGTGAACGAACCATGCACCAAAGCGCAGTGGTTTTGCCCCGACCGACAGGCTGGTGACATCGCCCACTGGAACTGCAGCGGTATACACAACACCAACATCTGTACAAGCAGCAGCAAATTGGTTCAATCAACAGTTGCAAGACCTGCTACAAACTAGGTCACTCTACTGGATGATATCTATATCAACAATAATCATACAATCTTGCAGATTTATATTTTTTATTCCACATTGTGGGTATAAAATAAATTTAGGACTATAATGTTGGGTGGAAATCACGCTTATGGGTAGAAGTGAGCTACTTGGTGGAGGTCTGCACTCTTAGAGTGCAATTCTGGTTAGTATTTGCAATAGATGTGAAACAAGAACAACATTTAATTCTCCAATAGATTCCACTTGATTTTCAGCAAACATTTAGCAATAATAGAGGGAAGCATCAAGATACAGTGAAATATTCTCTGGAATAATCCACTCTAATTGTCAGCAAAAAATGTTATGTCTGTCAAAGCAGATAATTCACTTTTTTAGCTGATACAGTATCTTCCAATATCAGCACTGTGTTTATAATATGGTGTAACCTTAATGGAAACTGTGTTCACCTGCATGATACATTCAGACAGTTTCTCATCATCCCAAATGATAGCTTGGAGATGTCATGAGATGATGATATTTAAGTTCAGCAGACTGGGTTAGGCTGTAACAGTGTTGCATTTTCATTTGGTCAGCTTTCACATTGTACTTTTTTAAGCAGACCAAAGCCTCGGTTGTAGCCACCCGGTACATTGCATTTAAGGTAAAAATTGTTCATGTATTAAGGCAAGAATAAAAGCAAGAGAGAAAATGACTAAACCATAATTTATGTTCTGTCTAACAGTGATGCTTGTTCAAAGTAAAGGTAACGATTTAAAAGACTGATGTAAATCAAAGCCCATGTCCATCAACTGAATTTTTATGGTATACATGTTGAAAAGATTCTGAAATTGAACATTTTGAAGCAGTGCTTTGTTTTGTTTTTATAATTTTACCACCACAGTTTTCACAAAATGACTAAGTTGACCCTATGCCGTAGTTTGGACAACCCTGATGAGCAATATGCTAATTTAAGTCATTAATTTGAGTAAAACTTGCGAATGAGTTATGACTACAACAGGGAGGCTTAGTATTAAAGGATTCACTGAAAGTAAGTGTGGTGAAGCTGGTTAAAAGGAAATAACATTTGTGTAAACTACTGTGGTGTATCATAACCAGTGTTTTTTAAGGGTGAACTTGCACTAAAAAGTGTAACCGTATGAATTTTGCTTGTAAAATAATCGTGAGCCATGTAATAGAACTACATTACAATAGGAAGGAAGGTAACCTATTTGTGAGCAAGCCGTGTGATGACAGCATCGGAACCAATGATAAGTGTCTGTAAGATTATTTTTTTTCTGCTGGCGTTGAGTCCTCTCTGGGAAAACACCCAGATCCATTTGGGTTCACTTGGCCTTGTATCCGCATGGCATCAAAAATGAAACAAACAGTATACAGAGAGCAATTTTCAACAGGCTGGCTTCAATCAGGCGACCAAGCAAGGCTCACCAAAGTGCACATCTGATTTATATTGCCCTATTTTTCCCAAACAATGACTTTTATATCATAATGTGACATCATGCTAATGCAAATGACAGGTCAGTTATATCTAAACAAACAAAGGTTTGATGGATTTTCTAAACATGGTAGATTGCTTGGCCCCATTTACCAAAAAGTCTCACGGCAATGCGTTTTCAGTTCAGTCATTCCTGTTATAATGCAAAACGCTCTTTACTTTCACACACCCCACGATGTTTTCTTTACCTTTACCTCCCTCTGACCCACTTCTTACCTGCCTCCTCCAAGTTCCTGTATTTTTTCCAGGACACATTCCCTCTGCCTGTCTTTATTTTACAAGACCCTGTAGTTTAATTTTGCCTGGCAACAAGATGATGCAGGACTGTGTTCAATTTGAGAGCATGCGTAACTGGCACTGTGAATCACTTTTATTGTTCCTTAACACTTGCTTTCCTCTCTCCTTCTCTGCAAGAGAGACTTTATTTCAACAGATGGGTAAACCAGACATTACTATAAATCTATTTTCTCAGAAAGAGTGAACGACTTCTAGTGTTATACGCCACATATGTTTTATTTCCCAGTGTGTGCATGAGTGTGTGTTTTCAGTGGTGGGTAGGATTTGTGTGTTTGGTTTGTGTATTATTTTGTTTTTGTGTGAAGACATGCACGCGCGTGCACAATAATGTTTGTGTGATGGAACAGATGGTGTTCAGACCTTTGTGTGCGATTGAGAAATCTCCGTATGTCTTTGCTGGCTTGACAAAGTGTAAACACACGATACTACACTGAGAGAAAAATACAGATAAGGTGGGAAATGCAAAATGTGTAAGTGCTGTGTTGTCCTTTTTGTCCTTCAGAGTCTTTTATTAGGGACGATGGGGCAGGTTATATCACAATTAGTTTAAATGAAGACAAAGGTGCACTTGTAACAAAAGTTTTTTCCTGAATTGCTCTTTTAGAGTTTCTCCAAATGTATTTCGTCATCTTTCATGGTTGTCCTTTCATGCAGCTGTCAGTGCACTTATGTCAATTTATGTTAAAAACCTAAAGCTATGCCACACTTCATCTCTTTTCTTGTAACCTTAGACTCACAGGGCCCTCTTGACTGATAAAATGTACAGCACATGTATTTTTCCTGTAGTCCATCTGGTGATGTTGTCATTTTTTCATCCAAGACAAATTGTTAAGAACATGCAATCCCATTTGCGACCAGGGTCCTTTTGTCCAAACATGAGCTGCTGTCAGCGCAAGGTTGGCATGTTTTTGTCTTGTAGAAGTTTTTAATGTAATAGACATCACACTACATGGTACCCAGAAACAAGCAAAACACAGAATTACAGGCTTGAGGTAATAAGGAGATAAATTTATTACTGATATTTTAAACATTATGAAAAGTGTAATTAATCATAATGCATAGAGGTATACATGCTATCTAGTGTGTTTTATGCACACTTAAAGAATATAGACAATGATTCCGGCAGAGAAAATTTATTTGAGATTAAAACAAGCATTTTATAATCTGCAAAGTTTTAATATTTACCTGGTGATAAGATTGCGATTGTGGAGACTTACTGGGTAATAACACAAAGAATAAGGATGTAATTATACAGAAAGTACTGCTAGAATTACTATGTAAAACTAAACTATTACCATTCAATCGGCGCCCGTGTTAACCTATTTAACTGTTCACACAGCACGCGCGCGGCGCCTCCGCGCGCGGAATGGCTCGCGCTCTGGAGCGCCTCTGCTCCGCTTCTCTCTATTTTTTCCGCGAGCCGCGAGCGCCACAGTTGTAAAGTTTTGACAGAGCAGATCGGACCAGACAGGAAGTCAGGAACAGGAAAATCTGGTCAATAGTTTAAAAAAAGGATTGACGGTGTTGCTTGTCGGTCTATTTTTTTCCGATGAGCAGTCACACACTCACACGGAGGTTGATCAGAGAGAGAACAGAGATTCACTTGATGTAATTGAGACAAAGGAGAGGGAAGGGAGGTGGGAGGGGCAAGGGCTCTCCACAGGTCACCAAAAAGTGACACTCACATGTTTACAGCGCTCGGAAAGTTTGGAAAACTGAGCGCAGACGGACACGTCCGATCACTGCCGAGCTGAGTCGATGTCTGTGACCGGCGCGTCAGAGCTCAGCAGAAAATGCTTCATGTGTGAACAGCCAAGCGCCATGAGCGCGGCGATGCGCGCGCGGCGCCTCCGTTCCGCGCGTGGCGCGTCCTGTGTGAACTAGGCGTAAGATTCCAGCTTTCAGCTCTCTTGAGGCATCTGTGGTCATTGAGTGTAACTGCACTATTGTAAAACAGAGCGCCTCACACCAACATGCACTTGTTGACATACAGAGGGAGGAGAAGCGAGTCGACAGGATGTCCCGAGAGACAAATAAACCATGTGGACTGATAAAGTACAGTCTGATCATGTTTCTTTTTGAATACATCATCGTATATTAACAAGCCCAACAATAACAGGGCAAAATCAGCATCGGTCAGACATCCCTTGTCTTGTTTCAGCTCACATCAGCAAGTGAACGCCTGGCCAGTGTTTATCCCCGTGCAGGCGATAAGCTTGTTGCTCTCTTGCTTTTTTGTTTTCGTGTCCTCCAATAAAACTTTTCTTTTCTTCAGGATTTTCACCGCTTCTGACATGATAACAACTCTACATTTAGCTCTCTTCTTCTTCTTCTTCTTTTTATGTTAAATGGCAGGTTGCTTCCAACGTCATAGAAGAATTACCGCCACATACTATGCAGGGTTGTGAGAGGTCCCCACAGAGGTGTTGTTTCACCTGTTGTACTGTAAGGTGATGTATCATCACAGTGATTGTAGAAATATTATATTAGGGTGGGAAAACTACAACTTGGTTGAAGTTGCACAATAAAAGGAGATTAATTTATTGATCAAGCTGGATTACAAAACACAACAATGCAATGCTTTGCAATGGATAACATCATTAAGACAATAACATTATAACACAATTACACAATAACCCAAATACCGAAATCTGTTTCAAATGTTTCAACCAAATCATCTACCAACCCAGGTTATGGTTGATAGATGGTAAAAGCTCTCATTTAAACTGGAGGATAAGAGACAGGTCTGATCATACTTTGTGTTTGAGTAGATGAGATTGTGTGGTTTCTCCTTTTGTGTTATGTAAATGGTATGATTAAAGAAGTCAATGTATGGTTTCCCTTAGGGAGTTTTCCATGGGCATTAATATAGTACTATTTAAAGTAAACTAATCTAAGACAGCTCATTTGCCTGTATCATAATTTTAAAAAAGCCATGGCATGGGGATAAATCAGTAGACTTTGTATAAGTTCCTGCTGTGCTAAATGTTTGCAGGGGATTGAAAACATGCAAGTGGGTTTCAGAAATCTTTAAAAATGTGTTCTGTTCACCTTGACAGTGCTCCCTTTGGGAAAGACAAGAGGAAGTGGAGCAAGAAAGAGGAGATGAAAAGCCGAAAAGGAAATAAAAGAGAATTTGCACTGATGATGGTGGTACTCTTTTTGCCGGCTGTAGAGGGAAATGAGATGATAGAAATCACATCTTGGCGTGTGTATGAGAGATAGAGTTGTTTGTTTGCAATTCCAGCTGTGTGTCTGTGTTGCACGCTTGTGTGTGTGTTTGTAGATTTGTGGTAGGGCGTTGCATCCATACATCTTCTTGACAAGCGGGTGGAGTTTGATGGGACATGCTCTGCATACTGCTCCATCTGGCTGCCGATTATTCTGCATGTGTGTGTGGAAAGGATGATGGGAAGAGGAGAGAGGTTACAGCTCGTGCATACCGATGGATTTCTCTTGTTTCTCTGCGCACGCCACCTGAATCTCAATTACCCCACCTGTCCCTCAACAGCAATCTTTAACACATCCGTCCTCCCGTTGCCTCCGTTGATACCTCTCTCCCGTGTGTCCCTTGCTCCCTCTTTTCACATCTGTACCCAGCACACAGAGCAATCAACACAAGCCACTATCGCAGCATCTCTGTATCGCTTCATCTATTCCATTACCTATCTGTCCCGTTGCCTCACTTCACACATTAGTGTGTGTTGTTTGTGCGTGTGAGGGTGAAACACACCCTGAGGCACCATATTGCGTACACATGGGCATGTTGAGGACATTAATGCTCAATTCACAGGTCTCCTGCGGATTCACTGGCTTAGGGTTTTTACTTCAACGCATTTGTATTAATGTGTATTTGAAGCCTTTGTACATGTATCATTTATAAGTTTGTTTTACTGTGAGCAGTTTCCCCATATAACTCAATAATGATGAAATCTTGCATCTGACTGATATAATTTTGAGCATGTGAACTGTTTGTCATAGCCGCTAACTCTTGAAACCCTCCATTAGGTTTGAAATTAGTTTTTATTTTGAAGAATGGTTGGTTTGTGTTGATTGGTCTCAAGAAGTTTATAACAGCCCTGACTTTTAACCTCAATTCTTTATCTTTCAGCCCTTTACCCTATCCCCTAACTCCTCTATTCCTGTCTAAAGTTCCTTTATCCCTACAACCCTAATTACATTTTCTTACTCCCTTAACTTCATAACCCAGTGATTCCCAGAATTATGTTTACAGATTATTGTATCTGACAAAACAAGTCCAACAATAACAGGGCAAAATCAGCATCGGTCAGACACCCCTCCTCAAGTTCAGCTAATGACAACAAGTGAACACCTGGCCAATGTTCATTCCCGTGCAGGCATTTAGCTTGTTACACTCCCGCTTTTTTGTTTTCGTCTCCTCCGATAAAACTTTTATCAGAGGAGATTGATCTGACAAAAGGGGCTACCCGGGAGAAAAAGATTCGGAACCACTGCCCTAACCCCTTACCCTTATTCTTCAGTCTTATACCCCTTCACCCTTACCCCATCCCTTCCACCCAACGACCTCACCTTTTCATCCTTCATTCCCAAGCTTTGCCCTCATATTCCTCCTCCCCATTACATCTCACACCTATCCTTTTGTTCCTCTACCTCTCAACCCTTTTACCATCACTCCACCCCTCAAGTCTTACCCTAAGTCCCTAAATCTTCACCCCTCAACCCCTATAAACCCATCATTTCACCCCTCGACTTTCACAAAATTTGCTTTTGCCCCTCCATCTCTCCACTCATTACCCTTATCCTTATCTATGTCCCTTGTCCCTTACCATTATGTCATTTGTTTGTATCTCCATTCTACCATCTATTAACCTGACCCTTTATCCTTCAGTCCCCTTATCCCTCTTCTTTGACCCTTTCCCTAGTCCTATCACCATTTGATTCCTCCATCCACCAGCCTTCCCTAAATTCTAGGGCTGGGTATCGATTCAGATTCTGGATCAATTCGATTCGATATTAAGAGGTGTCAAATCGATTTGATTCACGATTTGATTCGATATTTACTCAGTCAGGGTTATCTCAGTAAAAATAATGCTGTAGATGACTTATGACCTGGTACATTATTAAAAACTGTTTTTACATTAAGAACTGAACCCAAAGCAGTTACATTAATCACATATTAATGATATGCATTAATGCATATTCTGCAAGTTACTTGTTTTTTGTCCAACTTGTCATTTCTAATATGCTTGTTAAATCTAAAATATGTCCAAACGTCAACTTTTAAACTCTCCGGTGGTGCCCCTATAGTGCTACTTGCTTCCGCCATGTTTTTCTGACTGCTTGCAGTAACATCTCATGAGATCTTGTTCAGTGGAAAGCAGCGCTAAACGCAAGACTAGCAGAGTTGATACCACAGGTTGCTTCTCGGACCGTCCAATGAAGAAAAAACTACCAACGTTAAAAGATCGATCTTTGGATTTTATGGATCGATTATGAACCATTTAAAGGGAAATTGGTTAAAATCGATTAAATTGATTTTTTTTAAGCCAGCCCTACTAAATTCCCCATTTACAAATAAAGATTGATCGATTGATTCCTTTACCTTTTACCCATTACCATTTTCCCTTTATCTGGATAATTCACAGCCTTTAGCTTCATCTCACTATCCAACTTTTTCTTGTCATCTTATTTCTTGTCAAGCAAACCAATAGCAGTTTCCTGTAAAATATACAAAAAAAATTAAAATCATTAAATGAGAATGTGTGTAAGGAGGGGTATACCTTATATCAGTTTTGTGTTTGTTTTTCCTCACAACTCCATAATGATGATATCTCATGTCTGACTACTACAACCTTGTGCTCGCACTGGTGCCTGTGCAACGTAAATTGTTTATATCACAGCCGCCAACTCATGAAAATTCACCCAGCATGATTGAAATCCATTGTCGTTTTGAAAAATGGGATTTGCCTGTGCAAAGCAGTCTCAAGTGGCATATTACCGCCGCCGTTATCACATCATTTTCTGGGCCTCTGACTGTACAATCGCAGCAAACACACACATACACAAGGCAGCAATTCTGCCTCATGAAGTGTGTAATTGAGATGGTTTGACTCTATCTCCATGATGATAGACTTTGAAGTCATGGTAGCCCCTGTGAATAATGTAAAACAGCAAGGTGAGGTGATGTTGTTCCCCCCGTTTCAAGAGGTGATGTGAATCTGAAATGACCTCATAGCTTTGTGTATGTGATGATGAAATGCAAGGTTTTGATATAACATTGTGTTTCTGCCTTGAGTTGTGGGTTAGCAAAGGCGTCTCTGTAGTGTATTGAACTGTTTCTCAGGGACCGCGTTCCTCCTAGATATCTTTCATTGCAACAACCTTGTTTTAGGCGAGTGATGTAACTTGTGTGTAACCTTCGTAAAAAAAAAAAAAGGCGTGTATGAAAATTCAGCGGGGGGATAAAAATCTCCTTTCTTTGAGCTTGGCTGAAAGAGGGTTATACGAGAAAGAGAGAAAGAGAGAGAGAGAGAGACCAAGACAGACTGACAGAAAGAAAGAAAGGGAGATTTTGCAAACATTGAGGATCACGTAGTCATAGACGATGCAAACGGATGATGCAAGTGTGAAGACATCTTTGTGAGTGGCAGGTAGTCATCCAGGGTTCTGCCTCATTTCTTGGAGCACTATGTGTGCCTGAGGGGTAGATGGTATCGAGATTAAAGAAGAAACAAACAACTTTCGCTTGTTATATTAACAGGGATTCTGACAAAGTCTTTTGAGAGGCTTAAATATGAAATGAGAACAAAGAGAACAGTGCAATTTAGGATTAAGTGTTGAGGATACTGGCTCTCAACCTGGTGTTTCGCTACTTTCCAGTGGGTCTGCTGTCTTGTGAAATGCAGAGAAATATCCCTCTTCAGGTGACTGACAACTCTTTGGCTGAACTTGTCTTTGATTGATGCACTTGCAATGCAAAAACATGCAATCTCTAACAAAACAAGAAAATGCTTTCAGGGCACAAAGGCTTCAAATAACAATAAAATGCAATGCTTTAAAAAAGTGATCAACAACAGCTTTAAATAGTTTGTCTTTTTTAACCAACTGTGGGGGTTTCTGATTGTTGTGCCTCCTGCTTATCATCAGTAGTTTGGACAGAGATGTGGAAAGCCACAGCTTGGTGAATATTCAGAGGCTTAAAGGAGACATATCATGCTGATGCATGATTTAATACTTACATATAATAGAATAAATTTGAAAACAAGACCTTACACCCCCTTAATTTTCAAAAAATGAAATATTGTATTTTTTCTGATATCCTAGAATGAGATTTGATGCCTCTGAAAATAGGTCATTGTGAGATGACCGCGAGATTTAAATCGTCGTGACGACACGAGGTACATTTCTTTTTATTGGAGTAATCTGATAAAACACTTCCTCCTCTGTGATGTCCATTAGCCACAAAACCGTCACCGAGGAACACATTCGTCCAGCAGCAGTATATAGATCCCTAGCTCACACTCACTCATTACCAGCTCTGGCCTGTAGGGGGACTCAATACGCGGTCGCTGCTTTGAGCCTGCTGGAAAATACAGTAGAAGAAAAAGGACAGGCTGGCTCTACCCCCGATAGAACTGACCAATCAGAGCACAAAGGGCTGTGACGTTGCAAGGTAACTGTAGGTCATCCTGAGATCCTCGTGTTTCAACGAGAGCTTGATAATGGCCTAAAATGAGGATATTGAGAACGCAATTGTGGGGCAATGAAGGAACTAAATGACTTGTACTGAGGGCAGAAATGCTTTACAGGCATCCTAGTCTGGCATAGTGAAAAGGAGAAACAAGCATGATATGTCTCCTTTAAGATATCAATCCGTCCATCCAAATATGGTAATCAATTTATTGTGTTGTGCAATTATTACATCACTTTCCTGCTTGCAGAGCCATTGAAGTCACTCGCTGACCGTTCAGGACAGTGTTGAACAGCAGTCAGTTGGCTCAATTTTTTTATGTGTGCCACATTTAATGCTTCTGTTTATTTTTTACACAACGGGAGACCACCATGGCAGATGAGGTATATGTGTTCACAAAATAGATCTTTGATCATGAAAACACAAATGGAACCAAAATTTGTTTTCTTGTATGGTACATGACAGGAATAAAACATTGGCCCTGGGCTTGTAGATGCATAACAAATTTCAATATTACCTCCTCTGTAAGTGTTAGATGTTTGATCAAACTCATGCAGAGTATACAGGTACATCTCATAAAATAAGAATATCAAGAAAAAGTTCAATATTATTCATCACTCATTTCAGAATGGGAAACCCATATAGATTCATTAAAGATAGAGTGAAACATTTCAAACATTTATTGCTTGAAATTTTTGGTAATTCTGAAATGAGTGATAAAAAATATTGAACTTTTCATGATATTCTAATTTTTTGAGATGTACCTGTACAAGAGATTAGTGATCTATGCTGCAAGCCTAACAAACATAGTCAGATAAATAACTAAAATATGTTTGTCAATGTAAGTGAAATTGCAAAATCTAATAAACGTGCCATACTTGTCACTTTTCAGCACTTAAACACCAATTTAAACAGTTTTGTTTTCATGTATGTGATTTGACAGCATGAAGTCTTTAGAGGTGTGATTCTGACTTTACATGGACAAAGCAGAAACAGCCTGACTCCTCCTCGGAGCTCATACTTAAGTTGGATTACAGAGCAATTACATCTGACTTGAAGTCTATGAAAGTGTGGTAATAAAAGCTACATATATGTAATTAGGCATCACTGCAGGTCATGGGTTTCAAGCTATTCATATTGCAAAATATTTGCACTAAGAGGTCTTTCATGACTCTAAAAACCACAGGACAAGTGCCTGTTTCAAGACATTAATCTCTGTCTTCACACACAATCATCAATAGGTCTGGCACTCCTCTTGCAAGTGAATCAACACACATTTGAGAGGCTCTTCTGTTTCTTTATGGCTTCAACAAGCATTCTCATCCTTCGCCATCCATTAATTCCTGGACAACAGCACTTCTGAGAAGTCATAAAGAGAGTTAGGCAAAGTCGAAGCACTCATCAAACCCTTTCCATTAACGCTCCGCACATCAATACATGTCCAGTGTCGGAGTAACATCCATCGGCTGGCCGCAGATCTTACTTTACCTACAGTAAGCAATGAGCTCAAGCTAACAGGGCCAATAAATGGACAATAGATGTGCATTAAGCTTAGCCATTAACTTTTAACAGACGTAGTAGCCGGAGGGGACTTTGTTTTCAAGGTTGTTTAAGGTTGCTTGTTCAGGTGCTGCTTCTTAAACTGAATAATACATGAAGTTCAGCCTGGCTTCACTGATGTAATAAAATGAGGGATTGTCTGTTTTTGTGTGCATGAATTTTGTTTTAACATGTTCAAAGGGCATATTCATTCATGAAATTGTATTCCAGCTTGTGAAAATGAATTCTACATGTGCCCCGACTTGTTTTCAGTAATGTGCTCCAGTTGTAAGATGCATTTATATTTTTCTCAAAGACTGGCTAAATTACCTTGTAGAGGGGGTATTGCTATTGATTTTAGCAGCACAGAAGCTGTTAGTGAATGGGAGCATGCAGTCCTTGTTTGTTAGAATAAAGCCATTGATTTTATTCTGCCTTTATGCTTTGGGGTGCGCTCAATCAAATCAGAAACAGAGAGGATTGTATGTGTAAATCACATGAGCGTGAGGGTGTATGTATTTGCTGTGAACATAGATTTCACACTTTATCCTTCATCTTTCTTCCCCCTGAGGGAGCTTGCAGTTTGAAATGCTTTCAGGGGTTTACGTTCCTCTCATCTCCCCCTGACGACTGCCTCCGCGATCCTCACACTGACCCAGGTGTTAATCCTCAATTACAAGCCTATAACCAGACTCATCTTCTCATGTTGCCGCAGGGCCTCCAGCAGCATGCAGGACTTCCGATGGATCTCCAGTTCAAACATTTACCCGTTTCTTTCTCCTTTTAAGTGCTTTATTCATGGGATTCAAATTGACTTTCCTGCTTTTTATTTGCAGCTCACTGAGAAGCCTATGGAGCCTCAGGAGATGTGAGGAAAAAATGAAGTTTAAGATAAGCACAGAAAAATATCTTGTCACCTCAAGACACCATCACATGAGCTCAAAATGTTTCTCAAAAAAACACAAGAAAGAATCAAGTAGGGACAAGAGAGGGTCTGAAAGACTTTGACAAAGATAGCTCTCAGTCTGTTTTCCACGGCTTAACGGTGTCTAATTGTTTTCCCAGGGCACTCTTGTCTTAATATCTGAAGAATGTTTTGAAGGACTTTAATGAAGCTTCACAAAAAATGTCAGCTTAATTGTAAGGATGGTTTTAGGTGAGGGTCAGTGCTTCTCATATTTATCCTGAATAATGATTTGAGGAACTTTGGTAAGTTTCCACTCTCAGTGAAGGATGGTTTCAGTAGATTAGGGGGGTCATAGATTGTGGTCATTAGGTTCCATGTTTATCCCTTGCATGTTATCATCACACTGTAAGAACCTTTGAAGGATTTCTGCTCAAATGTCCACTTCAACTCAGAAATGAGGTGGTGGATGGATGATGTATTTTTGTAGGTCATTGCAGAAGCTAGTATCACACTGGCTCCCTTGAATGCAAGCCCACTAAAAGCCTATGGGATTTTTCACAGTGTTTTGAATCTTTCCTGGTAACAAACTATGTACAGTAGGGATGGACAAATAATGAAACTTACTTCTGTTTTTTTTTTTTTTTTTTTTTTTAATGTATATTTTCGGGCATTTTGTGCCTTTATTGATAGGAGAGAGACAGTGGATAGGCTTGTGAAAGGGGGTGAGAGAGTAGGGGAAGACACTCTGCAAACTGGTCACAGGCGGGATTCGAACCTGGACCGGCAGAAGCATGTACATGGGGTGCTAACCACTCCGCCAAACCAGCACCCCGTACTTCTGTTTTTTTGTGATAATCTTTACAAAGAACCTATTTTTCACAATTTTTATGCTTAAACATAATTGGTGAGAATAAAAAGCTGTTACTAAATTCTACAGAACTACATCACAGATCAAACTAGAAAAGCACTCGGAGAGCGCAGACCTCCGCCAGTGCCACAGTCCTCACCCATTTTGTGATTTTCACCATAAATATTTGTCCTACCTTTATTTCATCGAAATATTTAGATTCCTTGACCCTGAAAACATACCATTAGCAATTGTATTCATAATGATATCTAGTTTAGTTCAGCAGTTATTCATGAAAATCACATTTTTCGCCATGGCGGGCAGACGCTGATCCGGATCAACACCAAAATCGAATCAGTTCTTCCTTTTTCCATGCTGAACATTTCCTGAAAATTTCATCAAAATCCATCCATTACTTTTTGAGTTATTTTGTTCACAGACAGACAGACGGACGGACAGACAGACGGACCTACAGACAGATGGGCAAACTCTCCCGAAAACATAACCCCCTTGGCGGAGGTAATCAGAAGTAACAAAACCATTTCCAGCCTATTATATTTTATTGTGACCTCTTGTTGGGGAATTTCCTCATAATTATCCAACCTGATCAAGTTGGTCCCCATGGCTGTGGCAATAATTTATGCATTTTTTTAATTTAAAAAAGTGCTTTTGGTTGAATCCCTGGTCATTTTTGTGTTCCTTGTTAGCAGTTGTTAGCAGCCATGTTATTCAACACAAAACTATGCTAGAAAACTATAACACTATTATTTAAGGTTGAACATTAAAATCTCACGTGATAAAGCATTGGTAAAAGGGCTTCTATTGACCTGTGGCTGGCATGTAACCCTACCAAGTGTGATGATGACTAAAGAAAGACAGAAAAAAACCAAGTAAATTAAGGAACCATATCTCTCCCGTGAATTTACCTGTGCATTACTCACATTGGCTTTTTGATACATCTTAAAATATTGGGCTTTTCACGATGCAGTTTCACTTTTCATTTCTCCTTTCTGTACTTTTTGAAGAAGGTGTTTGAGATATATTAGGGTCTTGAAAATACTGTTCATTCATCAGCTGGGGGGGCTTCAGATTAGGTTTTGGAACCACTGAACTAGAGAGTCACAATATGATTTTTCTCATTAATTTGAGTTTCTTGTTATAACATCCCTTGTAATTGCAAGATTTGGATCCTACTTGGGTTGCACTGTCTTAAAATAAATCAGGTAAGTGGGACCAAAAATGACCTCATGGTTAGACAAAACAACAGGCAGAAAAACGGTGAGCTTGAGTTCGAAGGTTCAGAGAAACAACAAAAGCAGAACCATGTGCAGTGTGGTAAGTTCTCCATATTTAACTTGGGCTTGCTGAGCGTATACATTCAGGCTGTTGTGTTTGACTGGATGATGATGAATTACCTTGGGCCCTGTCACCCAGCCTTCTTTTTTTAATGACGTTGTGTTTTCTTAGATCATATTTTAGGCAGGCACACAGGATGTGATAGCTGGCAGCCAGAAGTAAGACTATATGTTTCCACTCGCTATATCCTGACTTACTAAAATAAATAGTTGGGCTAAAACTTTTTTAACTGTGAAATTAGAGCAGTAAACCATTCAAAGCCAAGCCAGGTTGGGGGGATAGGGGAAGGCTGTGTGTGTGCAGACAGTGCGGCACATAGAATGGTCGGTTTTGGAAAGTGTCCCTGTTCTCTCCATCTTCTCTTTGGGTTTGACTCCTCTTTCACCTCCGTTCATCTATTTTCTGTTTTTCTAATCACTTTTTCTCCATCCATCATCTCTCTTCCATGCATATTTCCTCAGTTCATCCTTTCTCTCTGCATTTATTGAGTTAAAACTTTAAAATGATATTAAATCAGAAAAGCTTAACACATCGTTTTACCACCTCATCACAGCTGGAACTGGAGACAAAACAAGGCAAAACTGGAGGCTAACATAAATAGCTACAGGCTAGCGGTCAGGACAGGAGTCTAAACTATGTTGTGCTTTTGGGTGCCAGAAGAGAAGGGGTGAAAGTAGGGATGGGAAATGCTAAGAACTTATTGAAACCAATGAGGAGGATTAAGATTTCTCAAACTAGTTAAAAATCAGGCCTAAACCATTGGCATGTTGACGATAGGCGGATATGAAACATGATAAAACTACAAACATCCACCGATACTCTTCACTGAAGAAGAGAGGAGAGGAAGGCAGGCAGAAAATTAAATTTTAGAGGAGGAGGTGCTGCAGTTATTTGACGACAATCATTTCATCAGAATTAGAGAAATTAAAGCTCTATGGTAAAGCAGTTGCCTCTCTTATATGATTTAATCTATTAATGACTAATGTTAAAATAGTAAGACATTGTTACAAGTGGTTATTTTGATATTTTAAACTCAATCTTGATTTCATGGGGATTCCCTGCAACTGAATGAATGGGTGTTTTATGGTTGAATTTCGGCACATCTCCAGAGAGGTATGGATGACTGCCAGTGGCTGGAAGTTGACTGGTAACTGGCTGGAATTTGGCAGGAATACAGTTGTGTTTTGAAAATTGAAGTGGTTGTGTCTGCAGCAATCATTTCAGTGTTTTATGAACTCTGACTTTTAGCGGTAAAAATCCCATGCCAAAGAGGTTGAGAATGTGGTAAAAACCACAAATGTACTGAGACATCAGGGTTAAAATTTTGTTAATATTTGTCAATGTAAGCAGAAGTGCTGTTCATTTATATTTGAGAAAAAAGCAAAGGTACCTTAGGCCAAAAAAGGACCCGATAAGAAGCATGCATAAAGTTTTTTTCCGATTTGTTTAATCAAACAGATTGGACTAATCTCAAAGCAATGTATCTTGTGCCTTTTTCACTGTGTTGAAATCATACTTTATCTACTCCACTAACCAAGTGTCAGTGTGCAGATTAAACAATACTGACCTTAACGTTCAATTGCAAATAGAAGTATGGAGCCTCTCCTCTTTAACAATTTAAGAGACGTCTCCATCCCTCACTCGGCTGCCTGCTAAAGCCGAGCTAGTGTGACTAAAATACTTAGTCATAGTGCACCTCAGCAGCAGCCAGCCACAGTGCCACTGAGGCTCGAGCCTGGCTAACAGGCTTAGAATATCCTGTCGGTATCATATCAGAATTCCTCTTTCATGTCACCTCAACCTAACGCTGTGGATCCAAAGTGACGGCATGAGAGGACACTTCAATCACACATTTATTCAGCCTGCAGTGTAAACACATGCATGCACAAACACAGAGAACATTTAAAAACAACTCTGGACATGCATGAAATGTAAGATTAAATAATAAAGTGCATATGCAAAACTACGCTGAAGGAAAAGTGGGCAGCAGGAAAAAAAATCACATTTTTCTCTGAAACAATCACCGTCACCACCCTGGCTCAAGTGTGTGTTACTGACATATCAGTGTATTTGAGTAAAAGCACAAGCCCCCTCAGTGATAAAAGCTTCATGTTCCCAATGTCACAGATTGCTCTTTTGTTTCTCTTGCAGCCTCTCCCTTCCCTCTTTTCTCTGTCCTCTTTTTAATCTCTCATTTTCCAGTGTTCTCCAACTCACACGGACTTGATAACAGTTTGTTAACTCTAGGATTGTCTGGTTTTCATTGGTAGTGAAGGAAGTTGTCTTAAATGTTATCCAGTTCTCACACTTTTGGATGGGGTCACGTATCTGCTGAAGACGTGGCAACTAATTCACACAAAACAGGCCTGACATCTGTCATAAAATTAATGTCAGATGCCAAAACCCTTCAAGGTAATGTGATAGCTAAAGTAGGTGAATACCTGCACATCACCTGAAAAATATTTAGTTTTCAGTAAAGGTTTTAGATTCCCACTAGTCCCATTGTCTCGCCTCAGAACCCACGACCTCCATTCACAGCCCACTGCTCTGGACAATTTAAATTTCTCTTGTTCCTTAAGAAAAAAAATCAAGCACTTTACACCTTGGATGGAGTAGTGTGAACAGAGAGATAGGAAAAAAACAAACACATTTAAGTGCAGCATCAAGCAACCCATTGAGGACAAGCATTCTTACATTTTATTTTTCTCCATCTCCTGCAATGAAATGTGTATTTTGGTGATTATTCTATGTATGTCTTATAAAAGACAGACGTATTGTCACAGGAAAACTAGCTCTATTTTGCAAGATAAAGTGTAGACATTGGGATCTTTGGAAAACAAGCACAAATTGCTCGATGTTACAGAAAAAATAGAATAATAAATAAATAGCACACATGCCCAGCCCACATAGGACCCACTTTGAATCTGCGAGTTAAAATTGTTTTTGATTCAACTTTGTCACGTTTTCTCAAAGGTGTGAGAGCTAAATTTGGTAATAAAAGGATAGTCTGTTAAAACTTGAATCTTATAAATTCCTATTTTGTCAAATTTCCTTTATAAGTTATTGGAAGGTTAAAGAATAATGTCACCTGCCAATATAGCTTCTCTTTGCTTATACTTAATAAGTTCAAGTTCATATGAGAGGTGTGATGAGGCAAAAAGAATCAACATGTCATTTGTAAAGTGTGATAAGATTTTAGTCATGTTTTTTGTCAGATTTATTTGAATTTAAGTGTTGAAAAATATCCTCATGTGATCTGCAAATAGGGTTGATTTTTGTTCATGTTTTGTAAAATTCATTTTGAGGTGTGAGAACTAAATTCAGCAAAAACAGCATCATGTCGTCTGTAAAAACACAAATCTTAAACATGTTAATGGTAATTTGTTCTATATGATACTGATGGGTTAAATTATTTAATCTGGAAATACTTTGTCTCTTTGATTATATTTCATTTGTCAAATTAAATGTAAGAAGGGAAATTAGGTCAATAAGGCAAAAATTTTAAATTTGATCTGAAAAGCATGTTAATTTTTGGATTATTTATGTAACAGATCTTTTATCACTTGAATAGGCCAAAAATAGCATAGTATCATCTGCAAAATGTAAAATTTGTACTGATTGCACTTATATTGATTATATTGATTCATTATTTTTTGATTAATTCAAATTTCTTTTTTATGAAAAAGGTGGAATTAGGATCTTTTGCAAATATATTTTTGCTCATGTTTTATTTTTACCTATGATGTGTTAATGATGGATCAGGAGAAATCATATTTTCTATAAAAGCAAAAGGTTTCTTTGCTAAGTTTTATCAAACACTTTTTTCCAGTGTATCATTAAAAGAATATGGTCCATCTCTGCTTGTGTTATATTTTCATTGTGGTCCTTTAATATTTCTCATGTGCCTTAATTGTGTGGCCCTTTAATTACAGCATGCCACATCCTTTAGGACTGTTTTAAAGTCTTGAGTCAGCTGGTGACTTTTTGCCTTGTTCCAGCTGAACGGATGTGAATTAAGTATCCAGGGATACAAGCATTTAGCATCAGTGTGAGTGTGTATGTGTGTGTTTGCACTTTTGTTTGATCACTGCAGTTGTTAGCAGTAGAGGGGAGCATGTGCTCTGTTGCTGGTTCAAACAGCGTTTGTTCGGGAGGACACAGATGTTGATGGAATGAGCCCTGCCGGCATATTTACACTCCTCACTTCTCATTTTTGTCGGTGCCCCTCCTTTATCTCCTCGTCATTTCTTCTCTGACAGCCCAAATGTTTGCATCAGTGTCATTGTGGCAAAACATTAAGACATATTAGCCATTCGTTCCTACACCCACACTTTGTTGTCAGTGAAATCCTTTTGTTAGGCAGTGAAATGATGATAAAGATCCGTCAAAGGCACACAGATGTGGCCTGAGAGGCGTACAGCAGTTTCATTAACATGTAACTACTGTATGTTATTCTTATCCTGTCTTGCCTCCTTTGTCTTCCTCCAGATCGCACTGGGAAGCACTCCACCATGCCCGACTCACCTGCGGACGTCAAGACACAGTCCAGGTTGACCCCCCCTACCATGCCACCTCCACCCAGCACACAAGGAGCCCCCCGCAACAGCTCCTACACCCCCACTACATGTGAGTAAAAACAGGATAAAGCTCAGCTTGAATACCGTTTGTTTTGTCAGAATGTTCATAACTTGAATCCTAATGAAAAATAAAACAATATTGTCAGTTAAAAGCTGAACAATCAAGAGACAGAGAAAGAAGAGTTAGGATATGGTTTAATTTTTACTGGATCTGTATTGTGTTGCAAAACTTGTGTATCATCAAAACCACCAGGAAGCCAGTAAAATGTAATTCAAGCACAGAAAAACACTATCTTTGGTGTCAGACTTTTATTCTGTATACTGACTCACCCTTGGCAAAAGCAAAGCTCTTAAAGCTCTAATGCTTCATCAGCAAGTCAAGAGAAATCAGACAAATGCAAGTTGTTTATCTGAAGAAGGCATCTAATTAAAAGAAAGTAGATAGTCATGCTGTTCCACTGCGTTATGCCTATGCTGAAAATGTCAATGTGTCATTATATTCTCACTTACTCTTTGGCAATATGTGGACTTTTGATATGGACTACAGAATCAATATGGCTCTAAATACTCTAAATACAGCAGTTTTGAAATACACATATGATCATTTAGTTCAGTTCAGAAAGTGATGATAGAAGCCAAACATCACGTGTCCCACATTTGAACTTACTTCTAAGCCAGGGGTGTCCAAACTATGGCCTGGGGTCCATTTGTTGCAGGCCTGCAGCAAACGACAAAAATAATGGAAGTGTAGCGCTCATTAGAATACAAAGCTGATGAAGACAAAATGATTCAGGACCAGCATGAATATGACTCATTTGCTTCATTTTCTCCTCCCCTCAAGGTCTGGTTTACAAAAAGTCTTGTCACCTTCAAGCGCATGTCCAGCTCCTATAAAGTCTGTCAGCTAAGTGCAGTATGCTCTTGTTTTGAGTCTGAAAGTACAGATGAGCCATCAGCATTTTTGTTTTTTTGCTGCTTAGTAGGTAATTTTCATTCCCCTGAGATCTGACTGGCCGTCCCTAGATCTTTCATAATGTGTGGTCTGTCTGGCGATTCATGTAAACTGTGATGGAGGCTGTTTGTTTTAAGCATTTCCAATTAAACAGCCTTAACCTACACTGGATCGTATTACAAACCAGTTTATCGAAGTGGCCCAGTGTTTTTTTTTTAAGTTGTGTTTTGGCCTTTTGCTTTTATTGATAGTGAAGAGATGTTGGATGGAGTCTAGGAGGTGAGAACAGAAGAGGACAGAAATGAAACACAGACACAGAAAGTGTGTGACCCTCTAAGCCACTAACACATTGGCTCGGTTGTCCTAAGGTATTTTGCTTGTAGCCCTTGGTGAAAAAAAGGGAAACCCCTGCTCTATGAGACAGAGATTGACAAAATCTCATGTAAATTTGATCAACAAAAATATGAAGTGTAAAGTGTATGTCATTTTTTGTTTCCTTGAAGTTCTGGAGTCATGTTTATGTTACACCATGAAGCTAAGGTAGTAGTGTCCATCCTATCTCATCCAATCTTTCCTCACAACCAATGTAGCTATGATTAATAATTTTATCTGATTTCTACAAATTTTATGGAATTAGGTCTGATGGGGTTAAGTCTCTGTCAAACATTTTAGGTCTAGTTTTTATTTGTTGTCAAAAATATTAGTTAATTTGGCTTTAGTTTTTGTTAATGTACACTTTTTTTTTAGTTATAGTCTAGTTTTCGTCAGAGGAAAAAGGCTATTGATGACAGCTGTGATAAAAATATTAGTCGACAAAATGAACACTGACATGGACATAAGTATATAAGAATAAACGCTTCATCAGAATAAAAACTCGCCTTTTAGACATATCAATCAGAGGATTCTGATCCGACATACACATTTTTGTTATATTAACAGTAAAGAACAGCTGCTTCTTCTGCTCTCTCTGAGTTTAGAACAGAGACAGCTCATGCTTAGGTGCTTTCTGATTACATGTAAGATGCATGTACACACACCATGATGGAAATGTGTGCATGTAGGCAGTGAATTGGAAAATTCTAATCAGAATGATTTCAAGCAAAAGTGCACAGGAGGAGATCAGAGCCACTGCACTGAGTGTAGTTGTATTCCTAAACAACAGTGCATGGCACATACTTCATCCACCTTGTTAGTGTTTATTTTTCTGTATGTACGATGTGAACAAGCTCATGTGAGTGTGTTTCAGTAATGTGCCTGCTTTGCAGGTTAAGGCTGCCTGAACACTGACAGAGCAAGCAGGCAAATATCTGTTAACTCTGGTCCATGTTGATCATATTGGTGCAAAAAAGTCTTCTTCATCGAGCAACTCTAGTTTTGCTTGACAGATAATCATTTCATATGAAAATAATCACTGGGTTTGAAGCTTTGCTGCCTCTAACAATCAAAAAAGTTAGGGTTTCAGAGTTCTGTGCAGTTTGATAAACTCATTTGTTTGTACAAGTCCTTGTTATAAGCAGACATGTTCATTTTTAGTGCCGCAATCAGTTTTAGAAGACAAAAGCTGTTTTGCTGGCAGTGCATCAGACTGGAGAGCTGTATTTTCTCAGTGAGTAACCCAAGGAAAATAAACAAAGCTGCACTTTAAAAACAGAGTGGATATATTTGTATATATGTGTATTCACAGGAAGACTTTCCGAAAATGCTGATACTTCAACATCACAAGAGCTCCTTAACAAGTTATATTGAGCCTTTCCAAATCAACGCAGGCATCCAAACAACTCACCCAACAAGTTCATTAACGCCCCATGCTTGTAAACCGCTAGAGCTTTGCCATGACGCACACATCGCCTGTGACAAGAAAATTACACCCCGGTATTCACTTGGAAGTGCGGCTTATCGCTCACATGAAGAGCCCTAGAATCAAAGCATCCAAGGCCCCACTGTTAAAAACGCTCAGAGTACTCAGGTCTGCATTAAAAGAGCTGGTTCTATGCAAAAGAAGCATTATTTCATTTCTCCTTCAATCACTTTGCTTCCTCTCTGCTGTTAACTTCCTCCTTCCTTTGTGTTTGTCTGTCTGTCTTCGTTTCTGTTTTAAATACTCACGCTCCACAATTAACATTTGGGCTCCTGTGAGATGAGGTAGCAAAGGCCCCAGCTCTCTCATTATGCATGCTGAAGGTTTTACCAAAGCTTTGATTTCTACCCGACGTAATTGTTAGCAGATGCAGTTTAGAGTATCTCGTCTCTCCCCTCTCTCTTTACAGCGGCGGCTTTGGACGGTGGCCAGAGAGGGAGTGAGTGGATCACTAGTCAAAACCTAATCTCATTAGAGGGAAAGCTTTATGCCGCAGTGTATCTCTTTGTACACAAACTACCCCCAACACACATAAACACGTGCTGCCTCTGTGCTCGAGCACGACGGGGGGTCGAGTCATCCCTGCTTGTTTAGACTGCATGAAAGGGGGGAGAAGGAGACAAAGGGAGGCAACATGTCTCAGAAATATGCTTTTTTATGAGAGGATTTAACCAGCCGCTGTGATTGGAAACAAATGTCTGGGACAGGGGATGTTTGCTGGGGAATGTAGCTCCTTTCAGATCAGTGCTTGGCTCCACTTTGTTTGTATATTTTAGTACAGGACTAGTGTTGATCTTATGAATAAGGGGCACTTCTTGGAATTTTTCAGTAAAAAAGAGAGGAAGTGTAAAGTTCATGTAAGGATTTTATGCTTGAATAAGTATAAATATGGAACACAGCTAAAAAACAAAATAACAGGATCCCTACATGGATAAAAATCAATTTAATTCTACTGTTTTACCGTAAACAAATGAAATGTTGCTATCCCATGTGAACAAGACAATTAAGTTGGACTCTTGTGTGAAGTGAAATGCAGCCTTTGAACGCATGTCTGCTTACAACTGAGAGTGCCAGAACAAAAGAGTCAATAAATCCTTGGAGAAAATTTAAAACAAAAATAAACATGCTTTTCTGTTTTCTGATTACTTTCTCTGTGTTATTGTGTCACTCAGTAACCAACGGCAGCAGCCACTCTCCAACGGCGCTTAACGGGGCTCCATCCCCACCAAACGGCTACAGCAACGGCCCCAGCTCCTCATCCTCATCCTCGCTGGCCAATCAACAGCTGCCCCCAGCTTGTGGCGCCCGGCAGCTCAGCAAACTGAAGCGCTTCCTCACGACCCTGCAGCAGTTTGGGAACGACATCTCCCCCGAAATTGGCGAGCGGGTGCGCACGTTAGTGCTGGGCCTCGTGGTGAGTAAAGTTACTGTTTGTTCATGAGGCTGCAGCCTACTGGGGGGAAGTCGACACCGGCCCCCTCTGTTCGCAGGTATAACTCAATCCATTAGTGACCTGTTAGAGAATAACTCAGCATTTGTTCAACATGCTTGAGGTACCAGATGGAGGGGCTTACTGAGAGAAAAAGTTTCAAAGATAAATACTCTGAAGTACTTTGAAATACTTAGCACTGATTAAGGAAAGCTCAGGGGTATTCTTTTAGGGTTTATGATTTTCTCAGGGAGGAACCTCACCCACCCGGTTCACTTCGGCATCAATGTAAAATAAACACTTTCACTGATTTCTGCCTTTAAGACTGACATCCATCAGCACCCTGCAGCCTTTTACTCAGCAAAACAATGGCAGCACACAGAGACAAAACATTACAACAAATGTAAAGATACACTGTGTAATACACCTGTTGCATGCTGGACTATTTCCTATTTATTTCAATTAAGAAGTCAAAAAATTAAAAATGTTAACTCCTAAACAGTTGGATGGACTGGGATAAAAGCTAAATGACTGCAGGGAGGTTCAGGTTGTCACAAACATAAAGTAATCAAGTTAAAATACACCAAGAAACTTGTCTTTACTGACAGGCATTAACATTTTTGGTAATGGTTCCCTTTTTTTTTAGTTTTGTGTTAGAGACTTTTTTGATGCCAAAAAGAGTCGATGTAATGTCCGCATGCTTATCAGTGCCCTCCACTTTGTTCTGCATGCTTTGCAAATCAAAGATGTCACTCTCATCAGTGGCAGTCACCTAAAACAAAACAAAGAATTCAAAAATCATGACAGACAGGGAGCAGAAGTGATCACTGTGTCTTCATTTTCGACAAAAGTGCATACTGCGGAACTTTCAGTAAGCAGGACCACCAGCAGCTTGAGGAAGCATTTATCAAGGATAAGCCAATGATCACCACTAAAACTTAAATTGTTGTTGGACAGAAGACAGACAGCATGTGAATTGGCTGTTTACATGGAGGCTCAAAAGAGGAAAAACAACCACAGCCCAGCAAAATAATTTTGTGATCTTTCAAGGGATTGTAACCATAAATAAACAGTTAATGTGAATGTCTGTAGCAGAGGGGAGTAAGGATTAAACCTGTTGCTTCTTTGTCATGCACTGCAGGTCTGAATATCTAGTTCAGTCAGATGAAAAACTAATTTACTTATCCATCCAATAAATAAAACGAATTTGTGAAATAAAAAGAATGAAAAACAGATTTAAATATTGAGATCAAATAATTACTGAAACTATTTTGCAGCTGTTACTTTAAACTCCATAACTACATCATAATGTGTCTAAATGAATTTAAAATGCAACCCATAGACATCAAGAAGCATGCAAGAAATTACAAAAATTTAACTATGTGGTTTTTTCCTCAGAGCTTTGGCTGTGGTTAAAGGAAACAGTATGATGCAAATCAGGCTCACAAACATCAAAATACATTTATCCAGTAGAGATTTGACGAGACAGATGTGTTTCTCCTTCTTAGCTGACATGGTTATATGAAGGCTGCGTAAAGAAAAAAACATGTGCAGATCTACAGATTTATCACACGTCTGCCTGCTCTTAGAAAAATGAGCATAACAAGCAGGGAATACAGAAATAGTGATTGAAAAAAAGAAGAGGAGGTGGAGGAGATGGAGGGAGGATTTTTTTAATTAGCCTCACAGAGCATAGCCTCTTTTTGGCTTCACTGTGTTTATTTTTCTCACCGTCTGCATGCACACATGCCTCTCCTGTGTCATTTTGGCTTGCATACCCTCCGCCCCCCCCCCCCCCCCCCCTCTCTAGCTCAGTGTCTTTCTATCCCTCCCTTCTGCCTTTTTGAAAAGAGTGACACCGTTAATTAGCCGCTTGTGCGCTGCAGAGAGGGAGAGAGGGAGACTCGGGAGGTTTCACTAGCTGTCAAGAACAGCCCCTACGCAATCTGGGCGAACAGATGTAAGGCTGAATGTAACAAAATTCAGGTCTGGGAAATAACACCGACAGAGTGGGGAGGAAAAAATAATATCTGCTGCTGTTTTTTTTTTATAAACATTCTGCGTCTCGCTTGATTTTCTTTCTCTTGTTTGTATTTTTGCTTGTGGTGGAGCTGATACTTCTCCCATGTGCATGCTCACCTTGCTCCCCTCCTGTTTTCTCACTATGTTGCATCTTTGGAGGTTCAGGTTGAAAATTAAAAACAATGCCACCCCCATGTTGTCAGCTGTTTAGTGTTTGAAGCAAGGAATAGTGGAGGAATAAAACGACTCTCTTTAGGTGTCAAGGATTGGCAAACAGAAATGTGTGAGCCTTTTTTGGCTGTATACAAAGAGTTTTTGTTGCGTTTTTGCCTCCTGTTTACATGAAAATGGTGCCTGAAGTGCCTGAATCAGCAAACTTTTGAAACCAAGGTCCTGAGTGTTAAGTCTTGAATTTGTTTTGGCTCCTTGTAGACCAGATACAGAGTGTTTCAGGGTGAAACGCTAACATCACCGCATGCGCAGTACTCTTTCACATTAATGTGTAAATACCCCGCATACCAGGAACAACAACAGCTTCGGCCGTCTACCGAGTAACATGCGTGATGCTTACAGTGCTTGTTTTGTTATCCAGACAAAACTATCCAGACAGATTTGTTGTCCAGAAAAGAAACTCCTGCATCTTCCTGCGTCCGCTTACCATCGTTGTCTGTGAAAAGTTTTTCTTCTTTGCTTCTCTGCAAACCTACATCACCATCTACTGGACTGGCATGCACTCTACAGTGTTTTCAGTTGTTCTCGTGTTTCCATGTAAATGTGGATTGCAACTAAGCATTGCTGTACTTTCTTTTTAGCATGCAGAGAAGCCACAGATACCTTCACGTATATATGGTTCAATATGTATTTTACAGTTGCTGCTATTGGGTGATTTTCAAGTTATCAATTGCTTAGAGCTCTCTGCAATACATGCCACATTAGTACCTACAGTGACACCTTCAGAGTTCACTGTGATGAGCACAAGAGCTGTGGTAATTCAGCTGCCATGCATCCGTGTGGCACAAGGTTGTGATACTTTTTAAGACAATTTGTTGCTCCATCCTTAAATTCGGTATCAAAAAGTTAACATAAGGCCTTGAAAAATCTATGCCTTTGTAATAACACGGGTGAATTGGAGAGGACTGCAGTGACTTTTACTCTTTGGATTATCACCATGTTTGCAGTGTAGTACTGATAAAAGTATTACATACAGCCTGAGGTCCTTTGCACCCTCAAGCGATGTCCTCCACTAACATCTGTCATATACAGGCAAGAATATAAACAAATGCACTTGTGACACGAATGCACGCAAACTGCAAGTGTATCTCCTGCTTTAGTCTACACATAGCACTCTTGGAGGATATGGATGGGAACAAGATGGACAGGGTCTCAACTTTTACCCAGGTAAAAGCCAAACATGTATTTTAACCACTGATGGCACAAAGTTGTCATGCAGCACAGTTTACCTCTCTCTCAACTTTTTATTTAAGCCAAGGGAGATTGCCCATTCAAACTCACTGAAAGTCGGTGCACAAAAGCAGTCTGGATACTCTTAATTTTCAAAGAACAAGAAGAACACAGAAAATGGAATAACAAAAGGAAACAGATGTTTCTTTTAAGAGTCTTAGCCAGATTCCATGTCCTGGTGTGGGATAAAAGACAAACCATCAAAGATAGCTCATGTGCCATCAGTATGATTGAGTCAAAAGGGGAAATTCTCCCGAGAAGGAAATTTAAACTCAGGTTTCTACAGCGTTTCAGAGATTTATTCCATCACTATATACCATTCTTATAAAAGCAGGCTGTGTTTGCAGAGGCAGACCACCTTTCTCCTAAGAGCACCTGCATATCAGTAAAGTTAATTAGGTCAGCAAATGATCACAGAGAGAGAGAGAGAGAGAGAGGAATAGAGTGGTACATGTTGCATCTCTCCTCAACTATAAAAGAGAAATACAGAAAAAGGTTGAAAAATACACCTCCGCAGCCAATAAGCCTCCCAATTCAATGGGGTTGCCAACATCCCCAAGCAGTAACACTCATGTTGTCTTCAGACATCTCTGGAACATTTAAGGGGGAAACTGATTTAAAGCTCAGTCTTTTGGCCATCTTTGAAAACATGGGGACATATTTATGTATTTATGTCCTCAAATAACACTTTTTATTCCAGCCATGAAGTGCAATGTTTTTCAGAAATTAAGTATTCAAGAATCAACAGTAATTGATTTGTGATTCATTTTATTTGACCTTTTCTTGATAAAAATATGTGAAAAATTTAAAAGGAGATCCGCACACTCCTTTTACATTTTTCATGTTTGTAATCTTTTGGATCCAGCACCCTACATAGGATGTGCGTGCCCACCCTGTTTATTTCTCAACTTTTGATAAAAATATGTACCAATGTTGTAATTGCATATAGATTTCAGTTCTTATAGATTGTAACAGGTACTTGTAAGACTTTGGACCAATCAGGTGGGCCCATTTCTTCTTAGCTTGATTTCTCTAAGGTAGTATTCAATCATCAGCAGCCAAAGTTCAACAAGAGGCAAGATAATTGCCTGTCAGTTTCCAAAAGAATCAAAAAGGAAGTAGAAGTAATATGATGTGGCACTTCATTAATTTTAAAATAGAAACTGTGTGATACAACAAGCCACATAGAACAGAAACATCTAGGAGAATAACTGTATAAGTTTGTATGTATATACAAACTTAAAATTGGCTCTATCTGCACAAGTGTGTAGCCTGCCTTCTTTACTGTCACTCTGTCTGGATCTTTGTCTTTCATGCTGACTAGCATCATCTGAGCCTTATATATTTTGGTGACTGGCATCTTATGGAACACTGCTAAACAAAGTTGTATCTCTAGAAGCAGCAAATCAATTCTGAAAAATAACCAGAATGCTGTTTTCTTCCTTTTAAGAAGGGATCCAGTAAAAAGTCTCTCTCTGTCGATATTAATGTCAATGTTTAAAGAAAACTGTTCTGGCAAAAAGGAAACAAAAAGAAGCCAATTTTCTCCCTCAAGCAGCATATTTTTTTGATGATGTGACTCCTGTGTGCGTATTTGTTTTGTTAATTTACAGAGATGTGTGTCTTTGTTTTCTGTGGCTCTATGCGCCGTGGCTCGCCCCATATGCTTCCATTTACCAAAACCCAAAACATTCACTGCAGGCCGGGATCTCGCTTAGCTCCCAACAAGTAATATTATCACTTAATGCCTTCCACATGGACTCATGTGTTTTCTCTCTGTCTCCTTCTCTCTCTTCCAGAATTCCACGCTCACCATCGAAGAATTTCACTCCAAGCTCCAAGAAGCCACCAACTTCCCCCTGCGACCGTTCGTCATCCCCTTTCTGAAGGTAGATGTTTAAATCTGCAGTCAGTAACGAGGGTTCGTCTGACTGATTGAGCAAATCTGGAACATATTTGCCAAGCCAAGATCCAGATGTGCATGCTTGAGTTGATATTTATCCATTTTTCAATCTATTTTGGACTCTCTCCTCTGCATCTCTCACATATCTATTCTATAAGTCCCACACTTTCTCACCTTTTTCTGCCTCTTGGCTCCAAACCTTGCAAAACAGCTTGATTTTCAAGATTCTATGTCTGTCATCAGACAGATACATCTTGCAAAACTTCAAGCTAGAACAATCATTCCTGATCAGGCTTTTAGTGTCCTTTTATGGTCAAAGTCTGGGTTCGTTTTGCTAACAGAGAGAAAGAAACTGGAAATCCCTGATCGACCTGTAACGAATTTACTGATAAAAAAACAATTGTTCAGCTGCCTAACAGTTTCTTTTGGGAGTTATGTTCTTCCCAATTTCTTTGGGATGTTTCCAAAGATGGACTTCACTTAAAATCAGAACATGTCAAACTAAAGTGTGTTGTTTTTGTATTTTTTTCAGAAGTGTGCTCAAAGCTAAAACATGCAATAGTTTGAATGTTAACAAGCTTCTTCAAGTTTAACATGCCCTTTCGTGTGTTGAACATATCTCCTCCACATGATTACAATGTGCACAAGACAACTGGTGCTTAACTGAACCATCACCGAGCAAACTGGTCAACCAATCAAAGCAGACTATGTGGACTGGGCCCACATGAGGAAGGCAGCCTTGGAGTAGAAGGAACTCCAACAGAGCTCAAACTGTAGGGCTCTTTGAACATCAGTGACTGTAAACATGCTTTTCATGGAAATCAAATATATGAACTGCTGTTGAAATAAAATATGGCTTTTTCGCACTGCAGACATGTTAGGATGCACAAAACTATATTTTCCAGATATTATTAATGCCTTTATTGCCAAACTTATTTTATCTGATACTGAAACTGACAATTAAAAATAACTGGGGCTGTCACTTTAGTGCATTAATTAGATTAATTAATTACACCACAAATTAATGTGTTATAAAAATTTATCGCAAGATTAATCATAGCACAAACATTTTGATATTGGCCAGCTGGAGGACCCGTACATGGCAGTGGCACATCACTTCACACATGCATCTCTAGTCAAACCAAACAAAGCCCAGGTGACAACAGGAATGGCATATTTAAGACTTAGTCTTATTTTATTTTTGAATTTATTTATCTATATTTACTGAATTCTTTGATAATGCATCAGGCCTAATAGTTTTGCTGTGGATTTACCAATCTTCACTTCTTAGTGTATTCATTTGATTAGTCATGCACTACAATTTTATAATATCCTAGAATTCAAATTCTTTATTTGGGTATTTTAAGCAGATATGAGATTAAAATGCAATTAATTCGATTAATTAATTATAAATCTGGTAATTAATTAGATTAATTTTTGTAATCATCTGACAGCACTAAAAATAACAAATTCAGTGTCCTCAGATTCACCTTAAATGGCAGTTTATACCAAATTTGCCAAACTTTCAAAGCCTTTATGAGTGTTACAAACATTAACGTGACAACCTGTGGACAAACAATGAGCTCTGTAGAGCAATATATACATTATTTCACAAATAATATGGAGCTTATGCTTAACATCTAAATCAACCATAGGGGTGCTGGAATAGCAAAATGTCGTTGCAACTATGTTCTTATCATGTATTAAGGCTCTTGTCAAGTGTGGGCAGTGGTTCAATTCCAATCAAAGGCCCATTTGCCACATCCCTTCCCTTACTCACTATCCCCTTCATCTATCAAATGTCTCCCCACTATCAATACAAGCCCAAACAAATCTTTAAAAAAATAACCATGATAAACATTATTATTCCTATATGAACGTAATCAGGATATTATCAACTTGATTTCCACATGAGCAAATAATAGCTGAAAATAACTAAAACGCACTATAGTATGCAAAACGTGCTTTTAGATGTTTTGATAACAAGGTGTGCTCATGGCTAGTGAATGAACCCCTTCAACACAAAATACTCCTGTGCTGTAGTCTACAACTTTAAGCCCCAGTCACACATTCCCGTTTCTCATGGCGTTGTACACAATTGTCATAATCCTGATAAAACGTGCTTTGGTCGTGGTGCATGCGCTACTTGGTCTGGATCAATCCTGAAAGCTTTATGAGGACGACTGACAAGGATGTATCCGTTTGTGCCCCAACTGTGTCCCGTTCAAGACGGCGCAAGCGACGGGGCTCAGTCGGGGCTTACGTGACGCAAACTGAGCTCGAGCGGGGCTGACGTCATGTCAGCGGGATGGGAATTCATGGAATCCTCGTCATATCGCTGTATTAACCTAGCTGGAGTGGAATGAACGCCCCTTGAAGCGCTGTAGAAGCTCTACTGACGGTGTATTTACGGGGTGTGTCCAGGGGTGAGACAGTCATTTCATCCCGTATCATAGTGATCACACCAGCCTTGTCAATCGTGTATAGTCGTGCACAATCACTATGAGAAACGGAAATGTGTGACTTAGGCATTAGAGTTAATGTGTTCAGTTAAGTTTAAAAACTCACCCTTAATGATGTCATCGAGAGATATGACACCTGCTTGGTCGAAAATGATCCTTTAGTAAAACCACAGACTACAACAATGGAAGACCGTGTCAAGGCATTTAGTGCAGCCATAGTAAACATTAAAGCACAGTGATGAGCTGGAGCCATATTCGCCTCTTGAGAAGGGCATGGTTTATGAAACAGCCAGTTCTGAGTGGGGCTGAAACCAGGGGGTTTTTATGCGTGCAACAATCTTAGTATCTGAGTTATATAGAGCTGAACAAAGAGAGTAAATTTAACATGAGACCTTTACCCAGTTCATCTAACTCTGTCTCTCAGATTTCTTTTTCATTGACTCTTGATTTCATTTAACTGTTTGAATGCTTTCCATTTAGAAGCTCTTAGCATTACATGCCAGTAAGAAGAAAGAACATTCTTCTAAGCATCCAGCCATAGCTCTATTTAAGCTTTCTCTTGAATTGTTTTGCTCTCACTTATCTCCATGACTGAGAGACTTTAAATGTAGGGGGATGTTCTATTTTTCTTTTTGTGATTTATTTCCAGAGAGGAGCGTAACCCAAGTGTCTGGTCGCTTTGAGGAGCTAAAGCAGAGTGAAGGTTTGCTGCTGTGATTTGTTTTTAGTAGTCAAAGATGAAAAATGGGACTAGCCTGTGTATTGAGGGATGTGTGCAGCATCAGTTCAGATCTTGTTATTGGGTCTGTGTGAGATCAATATCAGAGTGGTACTGAGAGATGAAGAACAGGGACAAGCACACCGCTTAAGCCTGAGTTCATTTGTTTCCATTAAACACTTCTGATTTTTTTTTTCTGTTTCTTTTAAGCCTTGATTTTTTTTCTTTTACCCAATATCTTATCTACTCCATACTCTATCCTTTGCTCTGCTTGTGCCTGAGCCAGATCATTTACATAAGTGTAATGTTGATCCTTGTCTCAGATCATGTGATCACATACATTTTGACCTTTTCACTCTGTGGCAGATGGAGCGAGCAGATAGACCAGCAGAAGATAAACAATATTAGCACAATAGCAAGAAAGTTTTGGATGTTGAATGATGATTCCCTGTCTTTTGTTTCATATCGAGCAACTTCATATGTTAAGGTTGGGGCTTGGTTTTTACATCAGAATTAAGTCTATGCCTGTCCTGCTTCCCTCATACTGGAGCTATTGTGTTCATATAAAAAGTTCTTGGAGCTACAGTCTTTGTTTTGACTTACTCAGTGGAGGTCTTCTCAGTATTCATCAGGTAAAGGAAGTTTCTGTGGCTCCTGCAGCTTGGAATCTTAAACTCAGAGTCAGAGGGAGCTGGTCTCTTGACATCTATCTAAAAGAAAATTAAAGACATTAGAGGAAGATGCACAAGGTTGTAGATGCTTTGTCATGTGGCCCTGTGCTTTGTAAACATTAATTGGTAGGTTCATGCTGTATGTGTTGATCTGTGATTGTTTATATCTGTACTTTTCTGCTGCTCATCTTAGCCAGGACATCTTTGATGAGATACTTCATCTCAATGAGGCTTTCCTTGTTAAAGGAACAAAACATAAACCTGTAATAATTAGCAGTAAATGTTATGCTTGATTAATTTTGGGCTTCTCAGAGAAGCCCAGTGGCTCCAATATGACTTTTAAAAGGTGAGTTCAGATTAAATTGTCTATTCCTGTGCAGTATATTGTCAGCACGGTGGTGCAGCAGGTTGTGCACTTGCCTCAAAACAAGAGGGTTGCTTGTTCAAACCCTGAAATGGTCAGGACCTTTCTAAGTAGAGTTTGTTCTCCTTATGCATCAGTGGGTTCTCTCTAGGGACTATAACTTCCTCCCACAGACTAAAAACATGCTAATTAGATTGATTGGTGACCCCAAATTGCCCTTATGTATGAGCTTGAGTGTGAAAGGTCTCTATGTGGCCCTGCAATTGGATTTCAACCCCAAAATGGATAAGCAGTATAGAAAATGGATAGATTTTCAAAATGTTTGTCTAATAAAATTTTTAGTTTAGTTATGTTTTTTAATGATGAAGATTTCTAAAATATTCATGTTTTGTCATTTGTATGACATGGTCTAAAAATGTGTTAAAATATAATGAGTTGTGGAAAAGTAGCATGAAGTCTTTTTTACTCACCTTATTTTCATAAGGTTACACCAAAGTGGATACTGCAGTTGAATCTTTAGTCATTGCCCAGCTCTGGTCCATGTTATGATAAAAAAACAACAACAAGATTTTAGCATGTACGGACCAAAGCATAAATCTACACTGAATGCCTGTGACCTCTGATGTTTCAGGCATAACTAATCATCATCATTATGTGATGATGAACAGCTATATTACTTTCTCTTTGTTTTATAAAACCCATTTCCAGGCATAGAAGGTGACCAACAATACTGTAAAAAAGAAAATTGTAAAAAATTGTATTTCTACCCAACAGCAACAATTTATAATTTAAGACTCTATCAGGCTCAGCAATAGTCATGTTAACAGTAATCAGAAATGCAGTTGGTCCATTGTCATCCCACTAAAATTGTGGCAAACATCACAAACAGGGACCTCTCTCATTCCTTACATCACTTTATCATTTTAACTTTTATTCTTTTTTCATTATTCTTTGATTTTGGCTCATTTGTTTTCCCTCCATATTTTCCTCCCTTCCCCTGCTCTGTTAACTGCTCCCCATCTCTCCATCCTCCCTTCCCTCCTTCCCTTCTCGTCCCCTCGCCAGATGGTTGCTGTATCACTGGGATGGCTGCGGAATCAAAGATGCAACTCTTTTTTTTCTCCTCTCCCTCCTCTCAATCGTTCCTTCACTCTCTCTCTCCCCAGTCTAATTTTAGTGTCTTCTCTCTGTGGGGCCTTTAATGCCAGTGAACATATGGCAGCAGCGAGCAGTTGGAAGGTGTAGGGAGCTTTTATAGGTGTGTCGATGCACAGCTGCAACAATGGGCATCAAGGCTCGGAGTTTTTCATTTCACTAATGTAACACCAAGGCTACCCCTTCAGATTGACTCAATCTGAAGCCACTCAAAGCTTTTCCTTTTCTCTTAATGCGAAACCACAAATTGGTTGGGATTCTTTACTGGAAGGAGGCAATCATAAACCACACAGCACTGGTGACGTGATGTGTTGGCAGCTTGCCGGTTGCACGAGACACACAGTGGTGAAAAAGTAATAAAATGTCTATGTTGGAAGTTAAGTGAGGGCTCTTCTCAGCTGTCAAGTGTTTGTTTTCCTTGTCTTGAGCTGGAAGGTGGAAGATTTGGTAGGAGCTTGAGAGAGGGAGAGAGCGCTGAAGGAAATAATTATATAGATGTTCAAGTCACCTAGATTCTCCTCCAACAGCAAATTAAACAGAAAAGTAAAGTTGATGAAGTGCACTGTACCCTGAATGTGGCATCTTCTGAATTGTGTTTTGGCACCATTTGACAAAGTGACACATCCAGTATTTTCACAATAAATCATCCAGGGCGGAGTATCGCTGCAGCTACTGAGGACTGCCTTAAATTTCTCTCTTATGCAAGTGCTGATGCAGGTTACCACTAAAGCAAAAAAGCTGCTCTTTATTTCATGAAAAATTATCTGGACTCCTTCGTGGTCATCTTTCTCGACTCAGTCTTTTTGTTAATGCATCGGCCATCCTTCCGGCAGACTGGATGACCTCTAATTAATGGAAGATGAGTTCAGTGGGGTCAAAGCAATCTATTTTACGCTCTTTTTTCAGAAGGTAATTACGATCATAAACTATTAACGGGCCATTAACTCAGGCAGGTAAAAGGAGAGCCTGCACTTGGCATTTCTCTTAATACAGCCAATTACTTGAGAGCGATTTGTTTGATTATGCAACGTTAATGCCATCCAACTAATCCAGGTTTTGTTTTGGGAGCACTATATCTGTATGCAGTTTGCAAGGATGAGAACAAACAGGAGAAAAAAAAGAGCAGAAAAAAGTGAAAAAATAAAGCTTATGGATTATGAAACAGTGAAAAAAGGAGAAGGAAGAGACAAAGAAAGAGACTTAGAGGAAGATTATGTTTTTCAGGACAAAACAGAGATTAACAGGCCTTAAACTTTCAAAGATGGCCCCCTCCAAAAGTCCCCTGTGATGTGCCTCGCCAAAACAGACCCCCACTTTCAGTCTGAACCCACCTGACGCAACACTTTCATCTTCTTGCTCTAAAACGCGCCCCATCAGATTTCTTTGAAGTCGATGCGCGCATACCTGCATGACCCTGTGACTCCGCACAAGAAAGCAGACCCTTGTTATACCGTTCCTTTAAAAAGACTGTTCTTAAGAGAAACTTCTGAGGTGTTAATGCACTCTGGGTCACAGGAGGTGGCAGTGGTTCTGTGGTAATAGGCAAACAAGGGGTTAAAACACGGAAAAAATGGATCTCTGGTCGGCTTAAATTGGTGATTTTGTGCTTAAAAGATCTGGCTGTGGTAAAACTTGCTGCTTTTATGTTTGCAGATGAAAGAAATACATCAATGATTTTTCTTTGCTGTTGTAAAAACCATCAGAGAAAATCAATTTGGGACCCAGAAGTTCACATCCAATGTGCTAGGAATGGGCATCAGGGACCCGCTGTAGCTGAGAATCATTTACCTGGTTTGAAGAATCAAAAGCCTTTGTTGGATAAATACCTCTTGTGTAGTGCTGTGTGCCTTGAAAAACAACAAAATACCCTCTAAAAAGAGGCAGTCAGCACAAATAATGACAGAGTGGTAATGGAAGTAACTATAGCAGACAGGAAACATAAGTGGTCCAAAGGTTGGCATCATTTTACTCAGTATGATACCAACATTGCATTATTCATCATAGTCGTCTGTATTTACAAGCACAGACAGCAGCATGCTAGAAATATTTGCTGCAGCAGCATAGTATTAATATAAAGAGTGACATGTGTTTGGCGTTGTTGATACAGAAAACACCCCTCTTCCATAATAATAATCAATAATGAATCCAATTATTTAGCAAAATTGAAAAGAAACAGAAGTCAACCAAGACTTAATGTTCAATACCTGCGATGTACAAAAGCAGACAAATCCACTGTCCCATCCAATCAAAGGCAAATGGACAACAATGAACACTAAAAAAGAAGAAACAAATAGCAAAAAATAATTCAATTTTTCTCAAAGCGTATTCCCTCTTTTGTTACATACATTGAAAATAACAATTAAAGTCATAGAGGCTGAATAATTTGTGTTTCTCTGGTATGTAAATCTCAAGTGTACTTCTGTCAGAGTCTTTGCAAAAAGTTATAAACAATGCTTTCAGTCGGACAGGCTGTCACCATCAAATAAAAAAATAACCAAAAAGGGAACAAAAAATCTCAGAAGTAAGTACCCCCACTGGGTGAGTGTCTGTATGCTGGTGTTAAAAAGGCAGAATCCATATTAATATTCTGCATTTATGCAAAGTTTAAAGGTCCAAATTGTGCTCAGTACACGTTTTGCAATTTATATAGAAAACTAGAAATCCCAAGCTTATCAAAAAAATATATATTCCCAACATCCATTTGAAGTCACAACTAAATCTTGAGAGAAGGCTGGCCCGACACATCTCATCTAGAATTTACTCAGAAGGCACCTGATGTAAGGTGAGCAGGGGGGCATGCCGAAATTCAGCAGCCGAGAGAATTCTTTTGCCAAGAAACTGAAAAAAAATGTTCTTGGGACATCAAAGACCAGAGTAGCATTGTTAAAAAGTTGTAAAATATGTGACCTTAAATTGATTTCCATGGTGCTTTTGGCTGTTGCTAAGCAGCAACCTCTGATGTTGAAAGACTGCACCAAATACAGATATGCAAAAACATGCAAAAATGATTAAATCTCTGTCAGGTCCATATTAAAACACTATTTATTACAGCAGATACATGCATCTGAACCAAAGTCACCAACAGTAATAGCTGTCCCCCTATTAAAAACACTCTTGGCTGTTGACTATTGCTATGATTACTTAAGGCGACATCAATACCTCCAAACAACAAAAGTGCTCTTGCAATAATCTGGAGAAATGCTTAAGAATGATGCAATAACTTAACCTTTAAGCTCACAGCATAACATGGTGGACTTCAGTGAAATTCTGCTGCCATTCTGTTTTGGCACCCAAACACAGCTCTGTTGTTTTTACACTTGGTTTATAGTTTCTTTTACTTACCATTGGATGTTTTTGCTCTTTAAAAAAGCCACTCTGCTATTGTAGCATGTAACTCACTATCAATGCTCTCAAGTTGTATGCAGCTTCAGTACAAGCAAGGAAAACAGAAATGGAAACTGAACCACCGACAGACTTTTCAGAATAGCAAAATGTTCAGGATTGGGCTGAACCAGAATTATAACCAAGTTCCATTAGTCACAGTCAGAGTGGCCACTTAGATAATGTTGTAGGCAGGCACTACTGCCAACCACTTCCTACAACAATTTCCTTTTATTTATTAAAGAATTTCTGTCTAGATTTGACAAACCTGCGACTGATTCTGACTGCATCTATGCCAATCCCTGTATGAGCAGAAAGCAGTGGGAGCTACTAAACAAGCTAGACAACAGCAGGACGTAACTGCTAATGCAGAGATTAGCATAAATGCTAACTACATCACTAGTAGTTTATCAGATGTGGACTGCATTTCTTTATTCAATGAAAAACAAATAACAACATTGAATCATTTCTCATTAGAAATATATATTCACTTTACTTCCAACATGTTTTGGTGATAGTTTGCTCCACATATTGGATTATGTTTGGTATTTTAGAGCTCCATTAGCTGATTGTCCCGAATGTGATTGATGAAACTCCCAACCATGATTTGCTTTGGAAAGGTTCTGTCCATTCCCAAACACTGGTATGTGCTGTTGCCCTGATGGACTTGTGAAGTATGATGACCAGGTGTGTGTTATTTGTTGTTTGCCAGGTGATTAAGCTAACATTAATAAAATGCCAACGACTATGGCTGAAATCATAATATCTCTTTAGAAAGCAATTTGTTATGTCACTATCAATGTGTCCATGTTGAATACAGTGCGTGGATATGAGATGTCTCCTGGTTGTAAAGCTGTTTATTCTTTTGTTTTCTGTAGGCCAACCTGCCACTCCTTCAGAGAGAACTGCTGCACTGTGCTCGGCTAGCCAAGCAGAACCCAGCTCAGTACCTGGCCCAGCACGAGCAGCTGCTTCTGGACACCAGCACCACCTCCCCTGTGGACTCCTCTGAACTCCTGCTGGACGTAAACGAAAATGGCAAAAGAAGGACACCAGACAGGTGGGTGAGACACAGCCGGCGAACTCTTCTTATCCAGAGCAGGACTAATTGTGTAATCTCGCCAGCTCTGAGCATTAAAGTGTCTGAGTCTTTTTCCTCCTCTATTATTTGATCTCATGCATAAATCCCTCTGAGTCTGTCTTTACACATACAGCGCTCTTCAGACACGAGCTGAGCCAACGCGAGGCAATCGTGTGATGTGTTAATGTATGTATGGGAAGTGTCTGTCAGTGTGCCATCGGGCCTCATGACGTGCTCTGTTGGATGTCTCAGCTCCCGGCTCCTGCTCCTAATGGGGCAGAACTGAGAAGACGCAGAGATGTGGGGAATAGAGAGACACAACATTGAGGATGAGGAGAGGAACAGGAAGACAGCTGTGAGCAGAGTGACTGTAAGATAGGGCTGAACAATGTACCATATTTACAATTGCAATAGTCACAAAGTCAGTCACGTGATCCAAAGTATGTTATCCTGCCATTTGTGTGCTGTTTAATGGAGACCAAAGCCACATATTTGATTAAGTCCTTGACTACCTACAATAAAAGTCCCATTGGGGGCTTAGTCAGAGATTTAGTCTGTGAGCCAGAAGGGTTGGTCCTTACCATCTGGGGGGGTCCAATGCCCATAGTGATTTTTGGTAATATATACATCTACAGAGTTAGAGACAATGTAATAACATTGTACCAGAGGTAGCCACATGTGTGCTATCATGTATTTATATCACTACCAGAAAATAAACATGAAAATCGGCTACTATACAGAGCAACTTATATACCAAGTATGTTTGAAAGGGTTTATGAGAGGATTAATGTAGTAACAGGTGTACATAATAACATACCAAAAGTTCATTATAATATGACTATTAGAGAATGATTATAATTTAGATATAGTGAAGTGATTAAGGGTAAAAATCTACATAAAAGGAACTGGTTACTTGCATAAGTATGTTAAAAGTGAATACAGTTCTCCAAAGCAGTTGAACATTTCTCCTCTCTCACAACACAACGCAGGGCATTGCTAAATTCACTTACTATCACATTCTGTGGTTCAGAAGCTTTCTTTTGAAACCAATAAGAAATAAATTCATGTGTGGTACTGAGTCAGAACAGTACTGCCAACCCCCAATTTTGGGGTTTTCACACACTATATGCCTGAAATTAACACCAAAATTTAGACCATTGGAGGTTTTTATTAGGCTCAAGGACATTAAAAGTAACACTAAAATGTAAATGTTTGCTTTTAATCTTTTCAATCCACTCAAAAGTCGCACAACTGTGGCATCAAATCTCCTACACTTTCAGGAGCTAAAATACAATATATATAATATGTTTTGTTAAAACCAATTCTAAAGTGTTTTGCAAAGCATGTATCCATTAACAGAGATATTGTTCAATAGGAGCTTTAAATGAACCAAATTCTTGTAACATTCTGCAATTTCAGTACTCCAAAGCGTGCGTGATGAATTCTACTAAAAGCATACCCTATCATTGTGCAAGAGAACAGATGGTTTAAGTTTTCAATGAATCTTTACCTTTAAAACATCATTTAAAAAAGGCAAAAGCGATAAGTCAAAAGTGAAACACCAACTAATGTGTTCAAAGGTGAGGAAAAGTCATCTCTTTTCAGACTAACACTGACTCAGCTTTAATACTTAAAATATTTTTTGCAGTCTCTCCATATTTTCATGTGGGAGGATGAAACAGAAGAAAAATCCTTAAAATCTTTATGTTCCTGCTCTGTTCCAACTTTGGGTCTCTGCTTCAAATACAATATGAGCATGGATTTTCGGATAAAAAGCTTTCCCCATGGGGTCTTCATCTTTTTTGATACAGACAGGGGAGATGAAAATGTACTTTTCATATTTGCTGAGGGACAAAAATGCCAAACGCAATATTAATAATTCTTACCTCTCTTTTTCCCCACACAGTCAGATAGGCAGACTTTTTCTGTAATACCTGCATATTTGCAGGCCGTCTGGTGCATAGGGGAGTGAGCTTAGGGGGAAAAGGTGTGGAAGTAAATGTGAGAGAAAGAGAAAGAGATAATATATATGGAGGGGGATGGAGAGAAGTAGGCATCTGTATTCAGAGGAGAAAAAAAAGTGGCATGATTGTGTGAATGTGCGTGCGTAGGAATTTCTATCCAGTGTGGAGGTGTGAGTATAGTTCACATATGCACCTCTGTATGTGTTAAAGTGCTGCATGTGTGTGTATGTGCCTGCCTAGGGAGATGGGTGGATAACACATACAGATGAGGCTCCAGCACCAATACGGCTGGCTAAGCACCTCTGCTTTTTGCTTACCTCTGCTCTGTATTCCTGCTTATTGGTGTCTTGTGTTGAAATATTGGAATTTCGATGGGAATCCTTAATTACGCACAACAAAGCACCGTAGATGCATCCTGATTGCACCATAGTATGTGGGAAGAGACCAGGACTACTGGAGGACAACAAAGGAGAAAAATTAGATAATGCGTAATGTGTTTGTTGTGATATAGAAATATTAGGCAACATTTGAATAACTGAGTGCATAGGTCAAATGAATTGGATGGCTTTAGGATTAAAAACCACTTGGTTAAATGAATACAAAAATTAAAATACAATGTTACCATGTTAGTTGTCACTATAACAATAAAGTCTCAGTTTAAGTTAATTCTTTAATTTAATTTTAAGTTAATGCTTTTTTCAAGAATGCGTATGCGAACGTATGATTTAAAACAAAAACAGGACAATTCAAAATGATAGAGTGGTGTACAAAAGGATACTGCATGTACCATTCTACAGTTCATGACAGACTATGGAACTCACTCCCACAACACATCCAGAACACCACAGACCTTACCGCCTTCAAGTCCAAATTAAAAACACAACTGTTTCACACCGCCTTTAACGTATAATTTCTCCTTATCTCATAAACAATATATACTTATTCTTGTTTTCTGCATGCACTTTTTAACTGTTTTTCTGTTTTGTTGAAGGCCCTCTTGTTGGCTCTGTATTTTCTTGTCACTTTGTTTTCTCTGTATATTGTTTTTAATTTGCACTTTTATCCTTTTATCCTTGTAAAGCATTGTTGAGTTTTTGAAAAGCGCTGTATAAATAAAATGTATTATTATAATTATTATTATCATTGTTATTATTATGAATCTATACTCAGTATATGGCTGTTGTAGCAATCAATTGAACTATTGACTGGCATTGAAAGTGAGCTGGAAAGTCTCAAAACTTGGTTTGGTGTTAATAAATTATCCCTCAATGTAAAAAAAAATTAAAATTCAAGGTTTTCAGAAATCAAAATGAAATAAATGGGGGAATTACAATTGAAATCAGCACCGGCATAGAAAGAGTTTTAAAAACAATATCTTGGGGTTGTGATTGACAATGGGCTAACAAGGAAACAACATATTGATAACGTAAAAGGTAAAATTTCAAAGTCAGATGCAATTCTGTCAAAATGTAGATATGTTTTAAATTATAAAGACTTGAGAATAGTCTATTATTTGCTTATTGTTCCTTTCATGTCTTACTGTGTAGAACTGTGGGGATCTACATATAAAACATATATGAATTCAATAGTTATCTTACAAAAAAGAGCCATACATATCATCAATAATACACTGATCTCTTGTTTTTACTCAATATGATTTACTAAGAGGTGTTTGCAAGTTTTCTGTTCTAGAAAATGTATAAAAGGAGATTTGTTTCTGTTGTTGGGTTAAACTATGGAATGATGCAAATATAAATTTAAAAACGTGTAATTCATGTAATATCTTCAGAAAATTGGTCTCTAAAGTTATTTTTGAAAAGTATAAGTGCTGGTCATGTAATGTTGTTAATGTTGTTGATTTCTTTATCTTTGGTTTTTGGTAGTATAATTTTGTTACATTTGTGGGCTAGGCTCAGATAAGCATTTTGCTTCTGCCTATGCCTTTTCAGTCACTACTTAATATAAGAATTTTGGTTTGTTAAAAATGTCTTTCTTGTGACAAATATTGTATAGTGTATGATGACTGAATAAAATCCTACCAAAATACTGCATGTACCATTCTACAGTGTAGCAATCAGACAACAATTTATGTAGTATTGCTACTTTATACAACACTTAGGCTTTTTTGTCTCGAAACCGCCCACCAACTGCATCCTACTATTACAATCTAGTACATTGCATACTGTTTGTTGTAGTATATGATAGTGTGTAGCTTGAGTGCCAAACAGCTGTCTCGGTTTGATTTGGACTTTAAAAACAGCCATGGTGTTTGCCTGTGTTGAGCTAAAGTAACACATGTAGGTGGAGGTTGTATAGTTCTTACATAATAAAACCTCAGGAAATAAAAAAAAAGTGTTTTAAGGAACATTTACTTGAAAGAGGCATAAAGCATTTCTCCATGGACTGTTAGTAAAAGTTGTCATGTTCTTCTGCTCCCTAAGCCCCTTCTAACAACATTAAAAGCAAGGAACATACATTTATAGGGACATGGAAGCTAAAACTCCTAGTGCACTGTAAACCAGAATACTTTATGATGATAAATAGGTGAATAAAAAGATTGAAAAGCATGAAATACAACAGACCAAAATTAATATTGTGGTCTGACAGTTGTATTGTATGCATAAATGTTTAATTGGGGTTTGCTTGTGAACAGTATCGCAGTTACATCTAAACTTAAAACCAATCATTACAACATGTGTCCCCCCCTCATTATGCTGCTGTTGAGAGCTTCAGCTCACAGGCAATCAAGGAGAAGAAGTTTTCTGGATACTTCTTTCAAAAAGCACCTTTGCTCATTCACATGCTCACATACACAACAAGAAGAAGAACCCACACATAAAATTACAGTGATGCAGAATCAAACTGCTTTCAAGGGGATCTGGTTGATTTTTGTTATCCTGCTTCCAAAGATGAATGTGTCCAGGTGTGTTTGAATGCACATTCGCCCATGTATGTGAGTTCACAGTTAAATCCTGCCAACCTCCCCCCCACTTTCTGCAATCCTTCGCTCTCCCTCTCGTCTTCCTCCCCATCCTTTTCTCCGATGAACAGATTGAACTTCTTAATGAGCTGTTTTTATGGGCTCCTAATGCTCATCCACAGCTCTCCATATGCTCTTTCCCTCCATCCGTCCGTCTCTCACAGCCTCCCTCGACTCATCCATCCATTCTTCTCTCCCCCTCACCCAACATAAGCACACTCACATCTCTCCTACCATCCTGTTGCAACAGTGTTTGTACCTACGGGCACATACACTTTCTCACTTACCTTCACAATTCACTGATTTCTGCTTACACAATATACTACTATTCTATAAATAGGTGATCAATTCACATGCACATGCAACCTCAGCTCCAAAAAGACTTACCCTGCAAAAAGCCACTAACATTCAGACTCATATTCAGTTTTATTTTAGTTAGGCTGGCTACAAACAGTATGATCCATCAGACAGAAGATCTCACAGACACTTGCGTGATCAAATATTACTTCATAAATAAAAAAAACAATAAAAATAACAATCTACTCAATCAGGTGGCTGAAAAAATATGATATATGTATATAATGTAAATCCTGGCTTACATAAGGTATAGCTGTGAATATGCTTGTGTCTCTTTTTTTGTGGGTTGATGTGGGCCAGGGACAGCACCAGTTTACCACCCAGGACAACCTTGATAGGACACTGTGTAGACAGATAATGTTAAAGTAGGAGGCAGCTCAGACAGAACCTTGATCAAGGTGTAATGACAACGTTTGCTGGTCTCCAGACTCAGCGGAGACATTTACCACATCTCAGTTTGTTATAAACGCACGTTGAACAGAAACAGCTTGAAGAAAAGTTCTGGAGCTCTGAGTGCAGTGGCAGTAACTGTCTTCCTTTCTCCACCCAGAACCAAAGAGAATGGCTTTGAGCGAGATGGTTCCCTGCATCCAGATGTTCACCCAAGCAAGCGGCCCTGCACCATCAGCCCCGCTCAGCGTTTCAGCCCCTCCAACGGGCTCTCCTACCAACCCAATGGCCTGCCCCACCCAGGTCCTCTCCCTCCTCAGCACTACAGGCTGGACGACATGGCCATCGCCCATCACTACCGTGACACCTACAGACACCCCGCCTCGAACCACAGGGAGATCAGAGAGAGAGCCAGGCCGATTGGTGAGTGCACTGTGAGGATGGAGGGGAAATTAAAATGTGTGTGTGCAAGTCTATGTATCTGTGGGGTGCTGGTTTGGTGGAGTGGTTAGCATCCAGGCACCCCATGTACATGCTTCTGCCGGTCCAGGTTCGAATCCCGCCTGTGACCAGTTTGCAGAGTGTCTCCCCCTACTCTCTCACCCCCTTTCACAATCCTATCCACTGTCTCTCTCCTGTCAATAAAGGCAAGAAATGCCCAAAAAATACATTAAAAAAAAAAAAAAAGTCTATGTATCTGTATTTTTGGATTATTGGTCACAAACCAATGGTTCTACATGGCATCCTGCCAATGTTTTTGCTTTATATTAGAACCAGACGATAAAAGAAGAGTATTTTACATACAAAACGCAAAGGGTTACAACAACTGCTCAATTTTAATGTAATTTCTGAGGTTTTTATCTCTTAATTCACCCAAATGTAACCTTTACAATGAAAGTCATAAGTCAATGTCCTTTCCGTGCATGCTGGTTAGTAAATCAGACTGACTAAGACAAACGGTCAGAAAAGACAAAACAAAGCTGATGCATGGTGCACAAAACAGCAAATTTAGACACAGAAACGTTGTATTAGAGACATTTTCTGCCCAGACGGTGCCTTGATGAAGCTGTAATGACGACTTTTGCGGGGCTCTAAAAATAGGAGAGACATTTACCATGTCTCGGCTTGTGATGGATGTTTATTGGACTAGAAGCTCAATAATTTTTTTCGTCTGGGCCTCAGGGTGGAAGAGAAAGAGAAAGAGACAGCAGTGAAAAGGGGGAGTAAGGGAGGAGGAGAATGATGGTGTGATGGAAGAAATTAGAGTGAGACTGAAGGACGAGTAAAGGAATGATCGACTACCTGGGTTTGTGGTTTAAAATTTACTTGCCTTTTGTTTGTCTTTTTCTCTGTATGTTCGTCCATCTTCCTATCTTCCCAACAGGAATGCATGCAGGTGCCAGGCAGGAGGAGGTGATCGACCACAGGCTGACAGAAAGAGAGTGGGCAGAGGAGTGGAAGCACCTTGACCATGTAAGAAAAGTAATAACACTTTTTTATTACTCTACCATATAGTTCTTTGTTAAGGGAGATTAGAAAATATTTAAACGCAGTAACTGCCAGAACAATAGCTGTTGACAAAACTATATTGAATTTAATACATTTTGCATGGTATGGGGACGTACACATTTGACTATGCAAAACAACATTAAGAGTTATTATTATTATATGTGTATTTTTTTGGTAAAACCTCATATAAACTCATGTGCAACACTGTCATCACATCCATGATATGAATAGTATAAATGATAGGGGTGGGAATCAGCAGTGGCTCCACAATACGACATTATCACAATACTTTAATCCTGACTTGATTTTATTGCATTTCTCAATCTTTTATGATCTGGTGAGAATTCTGATACTTAATATAGTAATATATTGCTTTTTAAATCCCTTTCTCTTGGCATTTACACCCAAATAGAATAAAGACCAAACACTGTAATATTCTATAAGAAACATATCTCAGTATATTCATGTCATTTCAGTATTTTTTTGAAAAAGAACTAGACTTGGCGTCTTAATGTGAGTTGTATTTACTTGAAAACTCAAGTTAATTCAACTCGCTCTGCTGTTAGTTTGACTGCTCTGTAGAGCTTCAGTACTGCTGTGTTACACACCCATCTAAGGGGTTGATGTGAAACATATTCAGAGGGAAAAAAGAGAAGATCACTGATTGGTCCTCAAAACTAAATGCTGTTTTTACCGTGGGGTTAGCTTAGCATAAGCTTTGCTGTCATTGGCTTTCATTCCCCCTGGGTGGAGGTGAGGTGAGCTGTATTTCTACAATATTTTAGTCTTAAACATCACTTCTTACAAATCCCATGCGCCATGGAGTCCCTTCCTCATTCAAAAATCCAAAATAAGTACACACAACAGATTAAACTGGCAGCGATACTTTCCCTTTGTCTCTCCCATGTGCTGTTGTGTTTGATTTACTAACTCTCTCCTGCACAATTGAATGCCACCTGCAAAATGGCTAAAGAGCACCACTGCATGGACTTCAAAATGAATCCATTTTATTTCTGTAGAACCAACAGCTTTATTAAATGTTTTTAAATAATACATTTAAAAATACCTGTATTAAGCTGATTTAAATTAATCGCACCCCTTATCAAATACATAATATATATTTAAAAAAGACTGTTTTAAAGCAGCAAGCTGTATATTATTCAACTTTACCAAATACAATAATTATGCTTTACAGTGAAAGCTGGGGCTCTGGTGTTGACTCAAACAATGAATTAGAATTGTTTTCACATTAAACATGTTCTGGTTCATAGTTTAGCTCTACAACAGAGATGCATTTAAACATTCATCAAAATTTTAAGGTATATGTCATTTTGAAGTCAGTACCTCACTCTCTGCAAATGCACTATAATGGCACAATTTGAATCAGTTTTTCTGTGTCTATGTGTAAACTCAGCGCTTCTGCCCCTCCTTTTTATCCCCAGCTGCTGAATTGCATCATGGATATGGTGGAGAAAACGAGGCGCTCACTGACAGTACTGCGGCGGTGCCAGGAGGCTGACCGTGAGGAGCTCAACTACTGGATCCGGCGATACAGTGATGCTGAAGAGCTGAAGAAAGGCGCTGCAAGTGGACAGCCAAGGCAGCAGAGCCCGGCAGCACAGGAAAACGCAACTCCAGGTGGGGGATTGCATGCATCTATATATATTTTTTATTTATATTGAATGATCTGAAAAGGCTACTGATGACAGAAAGAATATTTTATATATATTTATTTTAAAGGGGTTGTAACATTTTTATTTACCTTTAAAACAGTGCTGATGTGGTTTCTAAACCAACACTTTAAAGAAAAAAATCAAGCAGTAATAATCCTCACTCTTATACTGTCCAAATCTTTAGCTGGATAGCAGTGTACTGAGCAAAGAAGGCAGATGGATTTCAGCATCCTTAGCTAAGACATTAAGAGAATGGTTCCTAAAAAAACACCTCAATGTCTCTTACCCCTCTTTAGTGGGACTTGGATGTGTTGGTACCAGTGCTGAACCAGTACTGGTTTACGAAGCTCAGTCCTTCTACTGTTAGTCAAGAGGATCAACTTAAAAAAATAGATTTTGATTACAGAAGTATAAACTACTTTGTGAAAACCTCAGCAGTTTTAAGGGCTTTGTAAATAAGCCTCTGTTGCACTGGCAGCACCAATGATCTTTTCTCCCCAGCTATTGATTGGTTAGCAAAGTTGGCTAAGGGCACCAAAGCTTCTCTTGATAATGATTGGAAGTAAAGGAAGTATGTGCATCTGCAGTTTTTCCTCCACTGTTTTCTGACAGAGTCAATACTTGATTTTGATTGTTTGTTGAGGCAGAAGTGACATTAATTAGTGAAGCAAGCTGATATTAAACATGGCATTCCCCAGGATTAAATGCAAACTCATCTTCAGTTGAGGTGGGCTTAACTTACACTGGATCAAAACATGTAATAGATATAAATACAATTATTGCAGATATTATAGATCCCACATGCTCTCAGTAAAAATACAGCTTTATTGTAATATCTTAATATTTTCTACAATTTTACTGCACTCTGCTACGTCTATATTTTGATCTCGTCCTCACTGTGTCTTTGTGTCTATCCAGAAATTCACCGAGAGCTGCTGCACCGGCCTGTGTCTGGATATGTCCCTGAGGAGATCTGGAAGAAAGCTGGTGAGCCCGTCACACTTTCTCTCTCTTTGTCTTTATCTCTCCCCAGTTTCTAAGACATTTTCTTTGTAGTAATCAAGGCCATCTTTTTCATTCCCATGACTTGGGGCTAGAAGTGAATTAGAGGTGTTCCATTAAACCCCATTCTCCCCTCTTATCCTTATATAGCCTGCTGTCGGTAACCTTTTCCCCTGGTAAACTTGAATTAAAATGTCAGGCTGCTCTTGGAAAATCTTTTATATTTCAAACAGAAGGAAGTTTAAACTTTTACCACCACACCATTCACACTCCAAATATGATGTAAGGTCATAAAACAATATTATTGCACTAGACAAAAAACCAACAATAATGACTTTTACAGCTGGGCTGGTGGTTTTGTTGTTAAAACTACAGTAGCAAGACTTGGTGTCTCTTTGCTTTTTGGCACTTTTGTGATCGACGCAGCAGCAGACACCACAGCTATTCCATTTAACAAAAGTGCTGTAAAACTGAAGAGGGAAATTTGCAGAGCCAGTAAAGATCAAGTATTGAAACTAATTTGTTGCTTTAACAGCTTTCATTAGCTCCCATTACATTTTTTAGCACACACAAACAGCATTCTTGAAACTCTCAAGTGCAGCTGCAATCACCATTATCGCTCTTGAAAAAACTGAAAGAATTTTCCGCTGAGGGTTTAACGCTCACTGAATCCATTTTGTATTCAGTGTCATTGATACAGTATATCTGCTTTTTAAACCCCTTGGAGAAAAGAAATTGTCCCCTTGCTTGACCAAGCATGATGTGTGAGATACTCAGAACAAGTAATATGCATTTAAATTGAATTGAGTATCACCATCAGGGACTGCCTGCTCTCCAGTACTTTCCTCCCGCGCCAGCTTTGATCGATCTTCCATCTAAGGCATTTGTGTGTAATCACAATTCCATGCGCAAGGCGTATATCACACAGCACCAGGGCAATTTCCATGACTGCAGGCAGAACAGTAGGTTAAAGACAAAACCACCCTGGTATAAAAATTTAGCCCAAACAAGATGAAGGGAGAAAGCTTGTCTCTATAAAAGCTCACATTTTTCTGATATTGAAAACAGAGTTTACATTACATGCGTGCAAAGAAAATAGAGTAAAGGGTGCATATTTGTCAGACATAAATCTGCAACCATCTTTCTTTAGGATAAATACTGCCAACTATTTCCACTTCCATTGTTCTCAACCTCATATATTCTGTTTGAGGGCAGACTGATCTAAATATGACCCTGGGAGGATTGCAAAATAGGGTTTTTTCACACAATAGAGCGCATTTGTGAATACATCTGTTTGAAATGGGCAAAATGTTTACAGTTGGTGATAAATATTCAAGCACCTTGCGCAGTGTCCTACCGGTTTCCCACTTCCCCTCACCACATGGGCCTCTGGGATCACAATGGAAATGCATAATTTAAATATAAATTGCCTGATTTGCATATACAATTAGTCAAGTTACAGGCTTGATGGGAGCAAACAAAAAAGCTCTCCTCTCTGCTTTGACATTTGGTGGGAATTCCAACGATTAACACCCGTGCAGCAAGGTTATTCACTGCACAGACGAGTATAAAATAACAAATTTAACATGCTAAAATGTTTTCCAAGCAAATTTTTTGTATGAATGGGCTCATGCTGCAGTTAATCAAGAATGACTCAAATAAGATCATTTTCAATTCAGTGATTTGCATTTGTTTGAAAGAATCATCTAACATTTTTGCTCCCATAAATACAAAAACCCTTAATGAAGAGATGCATTAAAAATCCAAAAGTCATTTGTTTCCATGATTGTTTGTCTTCATTCGTCTCAAATATGTCTGTCGTCTCATGAGGAATGTGTCATCAAAAGGTTAAGCAAACATTAAGCTGCGTAATCTTTGAAGAAAAGTCTTTGAACGACCAGATGATATAACGCAAACTATATTGCAGGTTCGGGAGGCTTGACTTCCTCTGTCTCCACACTCTTTCCAGAAGAGGCTGTGAATGAGGTGAAGCGACAGGCCATGTCGGAGCTGCAGAAGGCCGTGTCAGAAGCAGAGCGTAAGGCTCATGAGATGATCAGCACCGAGCGGGCTAAGATGGAGCGTACAGTGGCAGAGGCCAAGCGTCAGGCAGCTGAGGATGCTCTGTCTATAATTAACCAGCAGGAAGACTCCAGTGAGGTAATTCATAGTGTGCCCTTAACTGTTCAAACTTCACACTAAAACTGTCATCTTAAGAAGTACTGGAAACTCCTGTTGTTGATTAAGTTGTCAGCAACTCTGGTAACCAAGAGGGACACATTAATTAATTTACAAATTTAGAGGACAAATTGTTATAAGTTATAGAAAACTGGCGGAAAATTTAGTTTACAGCTTTAATCGTAATACAAACAAGCAATATTTCTAAACTGAATTGCAAATTCTGACCTAATTTTAAGAGTTCAACACACAATCATTACAATTTGAGATACTTTTTAATTAGTACTGAAGGGAAATTATTGTTTAATTAAATACTCTTAACTTTATTTTTTATTTTTACATTATTTGTTTATTCATTTATTTTACTAAATGTGATTGACAGTGCATGTTAAGAACTGAGACTATCACAGCCAACTAACAAATATTATATCAGCCTTTCAGGTTCACTTCACAAATACTTCTATTTTTCATGTGCTGAAGATTTTTGCATGGTGCTGTAGTTGCAACTTGTGCCAATTACCCAGTCCTGACAACAGAATAGGATGGTTTATGTTTTTGTTTTTAACCAGTGCATAAGATGTGAGACCGTATGTCTTACAAGATTCTTGGGATTTTAAATCATCCAATACTTTTAAATAAAACATATGTACTTTATAATCATATTTCTGTCCAAAAGCTGTTGTTAATGAAAGTGGTAACATAAAGTTTTCAGCAGTTTATACAATTAAGATGTGGTGAAGAAGTGTGGTTGCATATTTTGTTGATTAAAAACAAGGAGTTACATTGGTTGCCTGGAACTCTAATTTAGTCATCCGTGTATCACATTTGCATTTTTGTTGTGGCTACAAGTATTTGTGTTTCTGCTCTTTGCAGTCATGGATTGATGTTTACATTCTGATCTTGATAGTTAACATTTGTGTTGTGACTTTTCACTCATATGACGTTTGTAAATATTTGTGCTGCGACTGTTTTCACTCATGTTGTGGCTGTTTAAAACATTATTGTGGCTGTTTGCATTCTTTCTACTGATGTGAACGCTTCTGTTGTGGCAACAAGGGTTTATGTTGTGCCTGTAAACACTGGTGTTGTGATTGCAGTTGTATTGGGGCTATTGCATTTATGGTTAGGCTATTGACGTTTTTGCATCTGCTGTTTGTATTTGTGTTTGTGTTAAGGCAGTATAGATAGCTATTGTGGCTTTGAAGATTAATGTTGTGGCAGCTTGAATTAATGTGATGCTTGCATTAATGTTGTTGCATCTTGTACTTGTAAAGATTTCTGTTGTAACAGTTTGGCCATAAATGTTTATGTTGTCATGTTATAGTTTTTAGCAACTGGGTTGAGGCTGTTTTTATTCTTTAGACTTCGTATTCTTTACTTTCATTTTGTGGTCATTAAAACTGTGCTGTGGCTGCTCATGGTTTTCTTTTTGTAACTTTTTTAATTCATGTTTTTGCTGTTTTCATGTATGTTGTGGCTACTTGCATAAATTCTATAACAGTCAATTTCTTTGTTAGCTCTTTGCATTTGTGTTGTGGCTACTTCTCTATCTGTAGATGCAGACCATTTTAGATATTTTTTGCCCTACACTTTAACACCACCGAATGATACAGGCACTGATAGTCTGATTTTTTGTAAATAAAATGCCAGAATTGTGACGACCTCTGTACTCTAACTGAAATATAATTTATGTTACTAATTATTCAGAGTTTAGAAATTTGCTCTAAAAATACAACGAGGAGATATACGAAGGAAGAGCAAAATAAAACAAAGCAAGGTCAATCAAGCATCCATTAGCCTCCGTTTTCTTCTTGATTTTGCCAACAGGGTAGCAAGTATGTTCAAAAAGGTGTAACAAATTCAGCCGAGAGAAGCTAAAGAAAGCTAGCTTTAATTTGCTAATCACTGTAGGAGACCTTGACGTCTAATCAGCGAGTAAGCGGGAATATAGTTCACATCTGTCATTAATTTCTGGAGTGATGTTTATGGGGGGAACGCGCCCCAGAGGAGAACTTTCAGATGCTGTTTGTAACCTTGTTCTCCTGTTTGCTGCGGATATGCAGACGGTCTGACATACTCTCCCTGTTGTTTCTGATCTATACAGGAGGCCCTGAGTGTATTCAGAGATGAGTTTTTTGATCTGTCTTTGCTCTGTTTTAAGCTTAAGTGTTGCACACAGGGAGGCTGGTTGTGAAGGTGAAGTGAGGTGTTGTGAAGAGTGATGCTCTAATGATTACATCTTATCTTCATGTTGGTTGTAGTTAATTGTTTGATGTAGGTTTTTGATAACTCCAGCAAGTTTTCTTTTTGTGCAGTATGAGGTGGTAAACCAGACAGAAGACTTAGCAGCCGTTTTACCATGTCAATATTGTGTCGCACAGGGCTGAACTGACTTATCTGTTTGGCATCTGCTTCAGATCATTTGCTTCTGATGACAAACATCAGACTGTTGGGAAACTAAGTTGCATATGCCAATGTTGGTATCTGATATTCATTAGTTTTTAGAGTTATGGATTATTTTAAATATTCAACCTGTCAATTTATTAAGGATGGGAATTGATAAGACTTTATCGATACCATTGTACAGCAAGCTCCTATGTGAACAATGGGTGAAACAGTTATGGATGACATCTGCCAGTAAAGCGTCTCACGTCACATTCTCCCTGTCTCCCCTTGTTCAGACTCCACATCTACAAATACCTCAGTACAGAGGTAGCAGTCACAGCTCTACAAAAGACCACTGTTGAAAGGATAGTTCAGTATTTTTGAAGTTGGGTTGTATCAGGTACTTTACAACCGTCAGCTAAGTGGCTGAAAGAGCAGCGCTACACCTTTAAAAAGAAAAAGTTCAAATGAGTGGTAAGGTACACTGTTGTTAATGGTTAGTTATTTTATTTAACTGTTTGAGTTTAGCATAAAAACAAGCAATAGATCTATGTTGGGTAGAAAGTATGATTGGGAAAAACAATTTCAGTGTTTTATCAAGAATGTTTGTGGGTAAAAACTTGCAGGTAAAAGGTTATGCCTGTAGCCCGTGCATCGACAGCAACAGTAACATCGTTGTCTCTTACCACTCACATTGACTCATACTGAGGAAGAATAAAGCACTCAATCATCCATTTTATCAAACATAGCTTAGTTGCTCACTTTTAAATAAAAAACTCCCACAATTACGCAAAATATGTACCCAATAACAACAAAGCACCTCTCTAGTGGTCTCAGCTTGATCCTCTTAAAGGTGCAGTCCTGCTGGAAGCCACTTCACTAACTGTTGTAAAGTACCAAAAACAACCCAACTTTGAAAATATTTAACTATCCCTTTAAAGTGTGTCCTCTCTTTTTTTCTCAGTCTTCTTCATCTCCTTATCACTTTGTCATAGTGTTATTGGCTCCGATGTACAACAGCTTCAAAACTGTTACACACGCTGACAGCTGTAGCATCCATATTTACTTCCATTAACACAGCATGATGCATGTGATCACGTCACATCTTCTTTTGCTCATGCAGCATGCGGATGACTTCAGGGCTGTAGACTGTTCATACTGAATTCTGCTGGTTACTTAAATTAAAATGTGAACAACCACACAGAAAATCATACAACTGAGCTTTAAGAACTGTTGTGTGAATGGAGCCTAACTGATAGATCAGCAATATATAGCTGGTCAGATATGTTCATGGGACACATCTGGATAAGGGACTAGAGTCAGGAGTTAAATATGTACATCCTATCATTAAAAAAATCAAACAAAAATAGTCAAAGAAATTAAAAAACATCAGTTATTTTATTAACAGGTTGGTTTTCTATTTTAATCATTGCTATCAACCCAAAGTGAAAAGACTGCTGCATAGTGAATCATTTTGTGGTATAGTTTCTCTTTAAAATCTCAAATCTCTCTTTCTTTGTCAGAGCTGCTGGAACTGTGGCCGCAAAGCAAGCGAGACCTGCAGCGGCTGCAACACGGCACGCTACTGTGGCTCCTTCTGTCAGCACAAGGACTGGGAGAAGCATCACCATGTCTGCGGTCAGACCCTCCAGGCCCAGCAGCAGCAGGCCGGCCAGCAGCAGGGAGGGGTCCCAGGGTCGGAGACTCCTGCCCCAATCAGCTCCTCCGCCTGCACCCCAAGTAGCGGGACAGGGAGTCCGGCTGCTACCCCGCCTGCTGCTACCCCTCGCTCGTCCACCCCCAGCACCCCTTCCTCTTCTGCCCTGGATGGCTCCGCACGCTAAGGGACTCACAGAGCGGAAAGGAGGATAACACCTCCAGGGCTCAACAACCAGCCCCTCTCAGACCCCCAAGAACAGCATGACTGTCTACTTTGCCTTGCAAAGACGCTAAGCTAACTAGGCTAACAGGAAGAGACGGCAATGCTTGTGTCTATCTTGCAGCGTAGTCATAAATGGAGGAGGAGGTGGTCCATAATCAGGTCATATTGACTTGCCATAACTTTAAAGAAACACAAAGATATTCTTTGTTTTGAATGAATGAATTTAAATATTGACATCCTTTTATCGCTACACTTGCTATTCTTGTTGTCTGTTTGTTGTCGTGCCTGTTGTTGTTAATGTTGTTGTCATTGTAGCTTATCTTGTTTTTCACTGTAAATATGAAGAGGCTGAGCTGACAAAAGTATCTGACCTCCCCTTTTATGTTTTCTTATTTTCCATCCTTGAATTGATGCTAATTCCCTTCCTGTAAGACGAGACTAGCCAACCTCACTTTACCAAGCAGCATCCCAAGGGAACAAATCCAGCTAGCAGAACGACTGAAGTGGTCAATACAATAAAATAAAGATTTTACTATGTTGAAAGACACACCAACGTATGGACAGATGGATGAGTGAGTTAGCCTGCCTGGAGAGTGGACAGAGATGGACTGATTCTCTGGCCCGCAGACCACCATCAAATGGGCAGATGTGCAGCAGATTGCAAGCGGAGCCAGCTGTTCAGCCAATGTTATTTCCCTCTCACTTGTAATAATATCCAGGTCAGTGGGCTGGGAAATACAAATCTGTCTCCCTGAAGGATATAAAAGGAAAATTTCTTGGACGGAATACAAAACTTTGCCCAATGCACATGTAGAGAATGTTCTGACTACAATTCGCACGTGAATACTCGGCGGGTCTGTGGATGCTCTCCGACAAGGGAGTGAAGTCATCATCCCATCTGTGAGACTGCCGGATCGACGCAGTTCTGAGCCCCAAAATGGAACATTTCCATATCCTTCATGTTCTTATTCTTTCTCAGTAGATGTCATGGTGTTCAATACTTATGTCCTGTGGTGTCACTAATGGTTATTTATTGTATATGTGTTGGACGATTGTGACAATGCATAGTACTTTAACCTGTCACAGCTCCCCGTCCATCATAACCCTTTCTCTCTCTCTTTCTCTTTTTAGCAGGTGCAAAAAGAGATAAAAAGACGTGTTATCTTTTTTCCAAGCTGCTTTTCTATTCTGTGTGTAAGTGGTAGATCCCTTGTAGCTTCTTAAGTTTGACTTCCCTTTCGTCCTCAAGAAAAAAACACAAGCTATATCTCAGAGCTGCTACTTTGAGTCCGACCCAGATCTTTTCTGAGAACTAGCATGTTGCGCGGAATGCTAACCCTAAATGTTTTGTACAAGGGGCATACATAAATGTATTTGCACTGTCACAGAGGTTATTTTGGCATGCTTTTTTGTTTCAGCATATTTATGTTGTTGTTTTGGAGCCATAATTCATAAACCATTTAGTGTGTAGTGATAGCAACTAAATTTTATACATTCTTAGGGATGGGAAAAGTAGGAGAAATGTAAAATCACCAATACCTTTTGTTCCCTACATGCTATCAAAAGCAACCATAGCTTTTTTTTGATAGTTACAGACAGTGCATGCACATTACTGGTCGTTTGTTACATATTTGTTATTTTTTATGAAAACTTTTAAAAACTACAAAAAAAGGAAAAAAAACACAAAATATTCTAACAAACTAACTTTCCAAATGCAGAGGTGTAGACTCCAATTGACAGCTTTAACACTGCATAGCACCAGGTTACACAGTATTAACACAACATTAAAAAATACACTAAAACAGCCAAAGACTGACACCAAGGACCAAAACCCTGATTTAAAACTATTTTCAAAAAGGTTTATAACATTCATTCTTGGTTACGTATGTATGTCTCCTGGTTTGGTTTTAAAACAAAACCAACTTCAGTGTTTTTAAAGTCATGTTTGTTTTGTTTCTTACAAGAACTATGGCACTCATCTTACCCTGTGCATTGAGAAGGTGTGATAAAAACATAATGACCATTTCATCAAAGAATTACATTTTAACTGGAGCAATAATATTGTAACATTAACTTGTTACCTTCTGTAACCATTTTTGATGAGAATTTATAGAATATATTTGGGAACATTTTCTCATTATACAAAGGTCAGATAAAGTGCCCCATTCAGCTTTAGGTAGTAATTTTATTCTTTCTTAAAGAGACACAGTCTTTTGTCATTTGCAGTTTTTATATTTCAAAATTTATAAGACATATGTATTTTGCATTTTTTTTCTTTCAAGAAACATACTCTGTCATGGCTTTGTTGTAAACCTTCACTGAAAATCAAACAAACCTCCCATTGCAGTAAAAGAGCACTTAACCTGACGCACACAAAGGCTCCTCATCCCAAACACCTTGGTGCTACACGGAAACGCGTAACAAATTCTGACCTCAAGGATTAAGTGGAGGCCCGTTAGGACTCTGGGCCATTTGCTCCCTCTGTACTTCCTCATCCTTTCCTTCTCATCAAAAAAATCATAACTACATTCTTTACTCTAAAGGGTTAAATAATCCAAAAAGGTGTCTGACACCCGACTAGCGACTCCTCAGAAGCTGTGAAGAAACAGCTACGCTGTTTTAACTCTATGTTTTGAAGTATTCAACAAACTACATTTATGTTTATAACAATCAGGGCAAAACCCGGATTTAAAAAATAACTTTTTACAACTAGGACAAACATTATCACTCAGTCCATCTGACTCACATAGGTCATTTTTCCTTTAATGTCCCACTCAAAGTACAAAGTTCAATTGCTGTCAGATTATACATCTGCTTCTCAATTTGCATTTTTAACAAAAATCTTGAGGGATTTTGGGCCAGCAGTAAACAATGCTTTGGCTCATCACCTACCAATATACAACAGCTAACATTAGCATTCATCCACTGCCTTGCATATGCCATTTACAAGCTGTAACATTCCAAGCTAATAATGTTAGCACACCAGAGATAATTTTAGCCAGGTATTGGCCTTTTGCTGTGTCAACAAAGGTATAACAGGTTTTCGATAGCAATCAACCAAATCCTAGTTTTTGTCATTGTTGACTGTTACCATTTGCTTGAAATGTATGCTTTAACTGTTCCAGCCCATAGCACTTACATGGTGTAGTATTAGCTGGAAGATAGCAGTGTACTAATGTTGGTATTTGTCATCTTTCTAGTAAACTTTAATGGTAAAGTGTGAAGAGATACCACAGAAAATACTGTATAGTCCTTGTAAGTAAGGCTGGTAAGCTAAAGGTTACCTCAGAAATTAGCCAACTGCCACGTAACAAAAGCTTATGCTAGTCATTGACCAATTTTTGATTAAAGTTGAGGTAAACATAAGCTTACATTACTCCAATCTAGAAATATGCATTTTTTCATATTGTGGGATAAACCCCTTTTATAAAGGTTATCATCACTGAGAAATCAATGAATACTTAAAAAAAGCATTTGTCTATGTGCTCGGGAGGGCAGTCTTTGATAGTGTTACATAAAATATAAAAAATATTCCAAGCAAGTGTTTTTGAAAGCTAAGGGGAGAGTAAGCTGTTGGGTTACAACTGTTAATGTGAGCAGTAAAACATTTTTTCCAATGTGTTAGATTAACTAGCCAGATACCCATCGCTACAAGTTTAACTTGGAGGTTAAGTTGTTGAGACGGGGGTGCCATCACACTTGAGTGGACCATGTTACATTTATGAGTTGGTAACTTAGGGTAAAAGTTACTGTGAGTTTCTGGGTATGCATTTAACTTGCGTCTAGGGCATTCTGAGTCAATGGAATGTATTATGTTGTTAGAAAGCTAAGGTAGAGCATGCTACAAATTTGCAAGCCAGAAAGTAAATGCAAAGTAAAAACATTTAATGTAAGTAGTCTACTAATTCCTGATTAGCGTTAATGCTATAATGTCAACAGCGATTAAAATGGCAGGTTAGCACTGTAAACATTTAAGCTAGCTTGGAAAAGTCAAATGCTACTGTTAGCTGCTGTGTAACAGTAAACAATGAGTTTATAAACTCATTGCTTTTGCCTGAAATGTGGTTTACTGTCCCCTCAAACTGTCTCTCTACCATCAGTTGAACTGCTACTTTTTGACAGCATTGTAAAGCTACACCTGACTGTTCACATTTAGGCTAATTTAGTAAGAAAACTGGAGCATAGCAGTGCAACATGAAAAGAGAACATGATCTGTTCACCTAGAGTGTGACATTATAGGAAAATGACCACTTAGTGAATATAGTGAAAAATTCTTTGAGAAGCTGTATTTATTTTCTTTCTCCCCTCCTCTATGTGTGTTTTGCTACAAATTCCTCGGTGGCAAACAAAAGTTTCACTCTACCTCTTACAGCACGATAAGAGCATCAGTCACGGCGCTGATACTGGTCTAGTCTAAACCAAATGGGCACAAGAGAACAGGAAAATAAAAAACCCAAAGTCGAAGCTCATACAGCTGCAAAACCATATCACTACTTGGTAACAATGCAGACCTCATGAATAAAAACATAATGAATGGAAATGAAAAAAAAAAACTTTTGTTATGTTCTGTTATGCTTGTAGCGTTTCTAGAGTACATCAAGAGTTTGAATCGTTTGAACAGATTTTAAAAAATTGTGCTAATTTTGAAGGAAAGTGTCAGCGATTCCTACTTGACACAAGCTAAGATCACAGATAAGAGATGTTACTTTTTTGCTCTTTTCTCTCTCCTGTTTCCCCTCTGCCCTTCTCTCCTTTTCTGTTTCTCTGTTGTAAAGACATGCATAAGAGCTTGTCTTCTTGTCAGCCGCGGTAAGTTTAAAAAGGAGGGGGGTGTACAAAAAGGCAAAGCTTGTAGAATTAAAAAAAAGGCTTTGAATCTAGGCATGTCTGGTTTTTTTTTTGTTTTTTTGTTTTTTTACAATAGCAGGAAATGTTATTTAAATTTCCTTCTTATCAAAGGCCGTAGCATTAATCTCTGGGGAGTGAACTTCAGGGGTGGGAGGGCTTCTTTTTTGTGTTTTCTTGAGAAAATTTATTGTGAAAAAAGAGCTGAAATGATTTGAAGTTGTTGTGCAATACTTAATTGAGACATGTAAACCACAGGTTAGTGGTAGGCTGACTCTGGGCGGTCTCTACATCGCCTAGGGTCAGTGTCCTCTAGAGAGCTTTCCAGTCTACTATGTCAGAACTGTGGTTTCTTGTTGATTTTTTTTCTTTTTGTTTCCTTTTTATTCATTTTTTTTGGGCTGTAAACTATGGTCTGTCAGTCTGTGAAACTCTGCAGTATAATTCTGGTATTGTTGTTCTCTTAACGGTGTAATAAATATGTTAATACCTGCTTCAGAGAGTTTCTCTTGTTTTTTTTAATGTGACAGCAAGATTTTCAAGAACACAAAGACATCCAACATACAAGGCACATACTTTTTATGTTTAGATTTGTTATTATGGACGCAAAGTGTTATCAATATCAGCATATCATTGCCTAGTTGATAATCAGAGTCAGCAGATATGGACATTTTTAGCAGTATTTATTGCTGATATTTTGGCAGCACATATTGGCCCTCTATATCCCATATATTGGCTGTTACATCCAATGTGCATATGTACCATTATGGTTAACCTTACCATCACAATAACAAATCATTAAGCGTCATTTGTTGAAAAATACAAATTTTCTATTTATTTTTATATTCTAGTTATTTCTTAATTTTTTTGTTTCAAATCTGTTTTCGACAGACCAAACCATTACCATTACAGGAATAGGTCAACTTCAGTTAAATGAAGGCTCTGTGCTCATGTTGCATATCAACAGAAATCCAATACCGTGGATCTCTAATCATTATCAGTGTTTCATACCTCTGATTTCATCAGACAATGAAAAATGTAAAGTTTCATTATGTCTTTTACAAAACCTGAAAACCCTACTACTCTTGAGCAGCAGCTGGACCAGCCTGATTCAGAGTCTGTAATCATGCAGATCCATCTGGCCAAGCTCCAATCTAAAACGATTGTGTGAAGCCCAAAACATCAATCACCAATCAGAGTCTTTTAGAGCAGGAAGAGGTGGAACAGATGAGCGATATGACGGCAGGAAGTGAGAGCACTTATAGAGATTAGCACATGCTCAGTGCTTCCATAGAAGTTTTATTAGATTTTAACTGAATGTATTTATTAAATGAAAAATATTATAAACTTCTATATGATAAAGATACTTCCGCTCCACTTCTGACATGTTTGAACTGAGTTTTTTTGAAGTAGCTCACATCTTGTCACACAGTAGCCCCTGCATACTGCACAATCCGATTCATTAAAATAAATGTTGATTGATGGAACAATTGTCAAATCACCTAACGGATATGCTTCTAAATGGTTTTGCCCTCCCAAAAACCTTTCAGTGGGCTCTTCCCCTGATGGATTGGTGAAATATTTTGAACTGGCAATCTGATGTGTCAAGTTTAGAATATTATAATCTTACCTGTATGCCAGCTGAGGACAAAAAAAAACAAACAGATCAACCCTTTTTCTGTTTGTTGACAGCTACATTCCCAGCTTTTTCTTCCTATGGCTTTCAGTGTCCAACAATAAGATATTGAACTCTGAATTGGTTTTAAACCCACCCTAATTGCCAACCAATCACAGGGCCACCAAGAGGTGAAGTTGGAGTGCAAAGCTCCAATTTTACTACTGGGCAAACTTTGCTGGTGTCACACAAAACATTGTTCAGCATGGTTTTTTTCACATTGGCCCAAATTAAATGTCTAAACAAAATAAACAAAGACCTGAATTAAATGTGACACCGATCTGCAGTGCAGCCAGTAGCGAGCACTCTCAGTATGACAGCGTGCAGCGTTAACAGGTGAGCGGCGACTTCCAGAGTGCAGAAGGTAGAGGCTCGGCCCCCAACCAGATCAAGCTATTCACTGACATTCGGGGGTATTGAAATTGTTTTTCGGCATCAATGTCCTGCATAACTTTCACCAACATGACATTCTCCCCTTCTTTGTCTCTTGTGGCATTTTATGGCCGTACATACCACTGTCTCTAAATTTAACTGCTTTGCAATCCTTCCTCGTCGTCAGTGTAGAACACCATGACTGAAAAAGGTAAACAATGCGCAGGGATTGTGGGATATGTTGGATTTCACAGAAGTTTTACAGGAAACTACTACATTCTCTGATGATTACAGACAAAACGCTCTAGTCTGAAAATTCTATGGAAGTCAGGTTAAAGATTTGACAGTCTTTAAATTTGCATGCAGCTCCCCCAAAATCTTTCAGACTGTTTTAGGGGCCGTTTACATGGTGCCAAAAAAAGGTCAAATCCGATAAGTTTTCATTGCATTTTGGCCTAGCGTCTACATGAAAACTCGTTAAAAACCGAAACTTTTGGAAACAGGCTCCAGGGTGGAAAGTTTCCAAAATGCTCCCCATGCAGCCCCTTATAAACCCGCATCAGAGCGTTTCAGGGCGAAACGCTGGCAACACAGTATGCGCAGTACTTTTTCAGATCAAGGCTGTGCGCGCATACCAGGAACAACAACAGCTTCGGCCGTCCGCAGAGTAACGTGTGAGCGTCTTACTGTGCTCGGTTTGTTATCCAGTCAAAACCATCCAGACAGATTTGTTGTCCGAACAGATTTGTTGTACAGAAATTAAACTCCTGCGTCTCTGTGAGTCTATTCGCCATTGTTGTTTGTGAAAAGTTTTTCTTCTTCGTACATGTATTGTAGCAGCGCTGCCTTTCTGCAGACCTACGGCGCCATCTACTGAACCGGCATGCACACTACAGCGGATTAACTCGTCTCCGAACGTCGTCATCTGAACGCAGAAGAATTCTAAATCGCAAAGGAAAGATCTTTGCGTCTTTGAGTCAGGAGTATCCATGTAAACATAGCCTTAGATTGGAGCTTGGCCAGAAGAGCATTATGCATGTGTGCAGAGGCCTTCAATTTCAGATGAACATATAGTGTAAGTCTATTGTGAGTCTATTTATATTTTTGAAACTTGGTATGTGCTCCACAAAGCTCTATTGATATAACCCTTTGATTGTTTTATCACAAGTTCAATTAACCTCATGACTAACCTCCCAACAAGCATATGTTGGACCTCAAAGAGCTGAAATCAGCTGCTGGAGAATCCATAGAGGAGCTCTGCTTTTTCTGATCCCCCACCCCCTCATCTCTATCTTGGTGTTGGACCACTTTGGAGATGATAAAGCTCAGGGATGAGTTTGGTCTTCAGTGATAGTCCCTGCCAAATTCTTCTACATAAAGTCCATTGTGACCAAGCTCTTTTCCTCTTCCCCTCTCTCTCTCTTTCCCTGTCTTCTCTCACTCTCTCTTTTATCAAGCCGGGCAGAAGCAGACAGCAACTTGAATTAAGCGTTGGTTGGGGTAGGGATGGGGTTGGGGAGGGGGACTGCTCGGAGCCGATAACAATACAAAATGGATTTTCCTCAAACAGAGAAAAACAGCTGTCTCCATTATTTGAATGCTTCACCTTTCCCCGCTCCATTAATTGGCTCTTTGATCACAGGCAGAGGTGCACGGCGGCTGATAAGGAAGAGGTTATTAGTAAAGTAGCCTGGAGGACCAAGAGGCGGCCGGCTGTGCGGGGGCTGCGGGAGATGAGATAAAACCGCGGTAATGCCGGTGTGAGAGAGTGCTGGCGAGTGATAGGGCCGCGCCGTCTGGACCCTCTCCTGCTTGGTTCACAGGCGACAGGGAAGGGGGGGCAGGAGCTGCAGGACGAGGTGCAATACCATGGCTAAAGCTGGATTCTGATTCAGCTTATGGGGGATAGAGCGTGGGATTTTCTCCTCTTAATGGTACATCTCTCTCTCCTTCCTTCCCTCACTTACTCTTGCAGAATCAAACTGTGTGACTAGAAATTTCCTCTGTGCATCTCACACTGGCCTGATGTGTGGTAAATGCTTGATAGCCTGCACAGAGAAAGCCCAGAAGGGGTGATACGACCCTATCTAAGGCTTCCCAAAAAGATGGGTGGTCCCTTTGATGTCTCACTGAGCTAAACTCACTGCATTAAATCTGATGGAATTTCTACAATAAGCCTGTTTATGTATTTTCTCACATCCATGGACAAGGGACGATTCGATACACTTCTCAGCAAAGGAAAGGAATCCTCAGGAAGTCACTATCTTGTAATCCTCTCTCTCTCTCTCTCTGTCTCTCTTTCCCTCTTCAAGAAATAGGACCAGAGGGGACAAGCAGGGTATTTGTGTGTTGTAAAGCATGGTAAGAAAAGAGGGGAAGTGTTGATATTAAATTACTGAACACAAGGTTATCTGGTTCCTGCACATGGCTAGGCTGCCCTGGGCCAAGGGTAATCTGCTAATAGCGTTCACACGGAATGACATTATTAAGGAAGTGGGCCCATGTGTCAGGCCTCTCTCTCTCTCTGAGACACAGTAGGAACAGTAAAAAGGGAAATGGCAAAAATAGATGTAGGGAGCTGGGGATGGATGAGGAAAGATGGGGTGGAGGCAAAGGAGAGATAGAGGTTTAGAGAATGAGGATAAGAGTGGGGGTGTGAGCCTGAGAGATTTCTTATCTGTTTTTTGTTTACTTAACATTTTAAACAACTAACGTGTCTGTGAGTGTGTGAATTCAGGGGATTTTGACTGAACACAATAGTAGTGCATTTCTTGTAGATCCTCAGTAGATCTACTACCTGAGGTGGTAGTGGGTGGTACACCAGTATTTACTGTCACCTAGAGTTGATTATTTTTTTTTAAAAACAATGAAATTACAATGTTTATTTTTTGTTCATGTGCATGTGGCAATAGCATATTGATTCATAGCCACAATGTGTCAAAAAAAATACATTTTATTTTCCAACATTTAATAAAGCTTTTGGTTCTATACAAAAAAAAGTTACAATTTGAAAGCTATTAAGCTAGGTCAGATTTCTTTGCACAGTAGAGTTAAATCAAGATATTTGTCAACAAACATTGATGCATTTGAGCAAGAGACAAAAGGAATGCACATCGACATTTGAATCTGTTGTGTGGACTTATTTTGGACTTCACGATAGAACACAGTGGACATAAAGCTCACATCACGTGGCACCACCGAGGAACAATGACAGCCAATGGCAGCAAAACTAATGCTAAGCTAATGTTAAGCTAATCTGATTACCCAGGCAACACTTGACATGCTTTGTTTGTCAAAGCTGCTTTCCAGTTTGAGCAATCTGAGAACCCATTAATAACTTTATGTGCAAAGACTTACAACCTCATCACATTGTGTAAAACAAGGGTATTTGTTACATGCTATTTTTCTCCCTCTTAGGATATCATGTCTGCATATAACAGCAATATTAAGTAATTCTGCTCACTTGCAGAACATCTTTGATGGTCTACCTCAGGCTTTGACACAAGTTTTGTTTAAGAATGGTCAAACATCAAGCAAAGCAGCTCATTGCATCTCCATTACAAAAAGATTAAAAACTGTTGTGGTTTAACCAATAACTCACTTTTCTTTTTACATCCAGGGTGATCACTACTACTATAGATGCTTCCATGCACTTGCCAGCTCGTTAACATGTTATTTCAAATAAAAGTTTCCAGTTGTTGCATTCTTAAAATTTTCTAATCATGCCAGTTATATGATGAAACAGACACAATGTAGCAGGACGGACAGAGAATTTCAAGTCATTATATTCCAGCTCAAACCTGCAGAGTGAGGAAGATCTCAACCCTGCATGTCCTCATTGTAGTCAGCTGTGGGGTGAACAGGCCAAGGACAAAAGCACATGCAGCCATCAATGTCAAGGAATGGTCTCCATACACTCCCCAGCAGGTGAGTGTGGAGGAAAATACACTATTCCTGCTCATCCCCAAGGGAAGGTGAAAATTCATGGAGAAGGTTCTGCTGAAGACACAACTCAGGTTTTTTTTTTTTTACTTTCCCATCCTCCCACCTTATCAAATCATACCCAAGCAATGGCTGTAGCCTGTGATCCAGCGAGCAGATGTCCTTTAGAAACCGCCACAGAAATTCTGCGTAGATGCTCCTAGGCTACACTCAAGGTCTGATCTACCGAGATCCCATATAATGAGAGCTAAATTGTGTGTACAAACTAAAAAAAATTACATGTGCTAGCAGTAGTAGAGAAGATGTGTTGCGAGCGATCTAATATGACTGCGTGCGCACTTGATAACAGACACAAAAGTGCTGTGGACCAACCTCTTTAAATGAGGACTTTGTATTTGCTAGCAGCTGTCACCATGAAGCATTAAGGAGAGCAGAGTGGCAACAGTCATGGTGGTCCAACTTTAAAGCAGTCACAATATTTCCAATGAATATCAAGCTGTAACCTCTTGTTTGAGAATTTCCTCTTAATCAAACGACCTGATCAAATTTGTCCTCACAGCTGTGGCAATAGTGTAAGGATTATCGTTTATCAAATACTATCAGAAATGCCTGCAATTGGGTCCTCTTCAATTTTCTGGCCTATTTAGAATACTATTAGCAAACGATCCATTTAAACACCAAACAAAGCTTTTGAATTTAAAAGTGAACATTATCATAAAGTTTTATTATTCACAGTGAAACATTCAAATCTGCTATGCATGTGTTCATCATAATATTTAAGTCAAAACAGGAATTCTATATCCAATGTAAAGTTTTTGGTTGGGGAGCCAGAAGTGTTAGATGCTAACTTATGCGTTTTTGGACTCATTCCAGTACCACTCAGTTGTTCCCACTGCTTTGGTGAGTAAATTTGTATTGTATTGTGTTGGTAAAAATGGAAATAGAAACTTTAACCATCAGGGAGTGAATGTGAATGGAAATGAATGTACTTTGTAAATGCATGAATGGGACATAGGTGTAAAAGGACTTTGAGTAGTCAGTAAGACTTGAAAAGAAGTATACAGCTGTGGACAAAATTCTTGGTACCCTCCTGTTAAAGAAAGAAAAGCCCACAATGGTCACTGAAATAACTTTAAACTGAAAAAAGTAATAATACTTAAAAAAAAAAATACTAAAATCAACTAATGGAAATCAGACATTGCTTTTAAATTGTGGTTCAACAAAATTGCTTTTCTACAAATCAGTGAGACCTCTGCACTTGTACAAAGGTATTTCGGTCCACTCCTCGTGAGCAAACTGCTCCAGTTGTCTCAGGTTTGAAGGGTGTCTTCTCCAGACTGCATGTTTCAGATCCTTCAGAATCATCCAATGTTTTGTTCTGATCCATTCTTGGGTGTTTTTAGCTGTGTGGTTTGGGTCATTATCCTGTTGGAGGATCCATGACCTGTGACTGAGACCAAGCTTTCTGACACTGTGCAGCACATTTCCGTCCAGAATGCCTTGATAGTCTTGAGATTTCATTGCACCTGCACAGATTCAAGACACCCTGAGTCAGATGCAGCAAAGTCGTCCTTGAACTAGAGTGAGTCTCCTCCATGTTTCACAGTAGGTACAGCATTCTTTTCTTTGTATGCTTCATTTTTTCATCTGTGAACACAGAGCTGATGTGACTTGCCAAGAAGCTCCAGTTTTGTCTCATCTGTCCAAATGACATCCTTCCAGAAGCTTTGTAGCTTGTCAATATTCATTTTGGCATATTCCAGTCTCGCTTTCTCATGATTTACTTTCAACAGTGATGTCTTCCAGTCTACTTTGGCTCAAACAGTGATGGATGGTGCGATCTGACACTCATGTACCTTGACCTTGAAGTTCACCTCTAATCTCTTTGGAAGTTGTTCTTTGGTTTCCATCCGTATTATCTGTCTCTTCAGTTGTCATCAATTTTCCTCTTACGCCACGTCCAGGGAGCTTGGCTACAGTCCAGTGGACCTTAGACATCTGAATAATATGTACAACTGTTGTCAAAGGAACATCAAACTGCTTGGAGAGGCTCTTATAGCCTTTACCTTAAACATGCTAGTCTATATTTTTTTTGTCTAGTCTCCTGAGACAACTCTCCTTAGCTTTCTGTGGGCCATGTGCAGTGTGGTACACACCATGATACCAAACAGCACAGTGACTACTTTTCATCCTTTAAATAGACAGATTGACTGATTATAAGTTTGAAGTCACCTGTGATGCTAATAACAGGACACACCTGAGATTAACATGTGCCTATGGTCAAATCATTTTCAGTCTCAGGGTACCACCATTTAGTCCAGGCCATTTTCATTACTTTACTATTTTTTTAAACCACAATTTAAAAGCAATGTCTGATTTTCAGTAAATTTGTATTTAGTACTACTTTGGTCGGTTTTAAGTTTTTTCAGCAACCATGTGGGTTTTTCTTTCTTAAATGGAAGGGTACCAACAATTTTTTCTATGTCTGTACAAGTTTAGGTTCTCTTGCCTTTTATCATAAAATATTTATAAATATTTTTATTGTCTCATTACATTGAATGTTAGAAGAATATTTAAAATGTTTTTTTTCCTGTGATATCTTTGTGGGTAACAGGGACCAACACTTAACTCTATTATTGCAAAACATTAAATTATTTTAAATCTATCTATTATCATATCACATGGAGCATTATTTTGAATTTTCTTCCACAAGCCCTTCTGTTCCTCTCCCCCCCAACCCCACTGAGCTAAATCACATCCAAAAACAGTTTACCATGACACACAGTGGGACATCACACTCCATCAGTCACCCAGCGCCCCGCTGTCTCCTACTCCTTGGATCCTTTCCCATACCATTCAAACACCAGCGAGATCCCGCCTATAGACGCTGCATGAAGCCTCGTATAAACCCTGCAGCATATGGAAGGTAAGGAAATCGTATTTTATCTTCCAGGTTAGTTTGATCAGTTTGATAAATTGGTCCATATATCAACGTTTGACCTTGACTGAAATGTTTTTGTATGCCTGGAAAACCTACATGCTTTAAGTGATTGGGGCTGTGATGAATAATTTATATTAATATCAGATGTTTTCCCTTTACAGTAGTAACATTATAGTTCTATTAAAGGTCAGGAAGTGTTTTCAGAATGACACTTAGCCCAAGATATAACATTGAAATTATGACATTCTGTCAGACAAAGAAAAAATGTTCATATATTGAGTTATGAAATAGGGAAGAAAGTTCTGATCAAAAACTCTTAAAGTCACACAAAAAAGCCTTTCATCTTTTGTGATAATTGCATGGTTAATAAGGATATAAAATCAGATAAAATGGGCAAACACTGAAAAATAAGTACAATTAATTTTGCATAATGAAAGTTTTCAGTATGACATACAAGAAGAAAAATGATGTAATGTTAAAGCATTATATGTGTCAACAAAATCATCTTCAAAAGTCACAGTAAAAAATAACTAGATCCCTCATGTCTTGTTTTTGTATGTTCATGATCTAAAGTCTTAATATAATTCTACATGTTTCTATCTTCATTCTGGACAGTAATGAATAAACCTGTCCATTAATGTGATATGTGGAGAGTGAAAGATTTTCTCTGTGTAAATAACTCTGATTGCATGACAGTTTATAAATGCCCTTGGTTCATTCAATAAAAAGTTGAATAGATCAACTGTTAGCTGCATTAACATTTAGAGCCAAATGAATGAGGGTGATGTTGTTTTTCATGGTTTCAGATTAAGCACCAAAGCAGTCTTGTAAATCAGTGTTTTTCATGCAGTTTGTTCAAGGGATGATACTTTCAAGCACAGATCTTTCAAAGTCACTGTCAGTTCTTCAGAGATAGTTCCAGTTCCTCCCACACATACACTTTCTCACCTGATATGCAAATACACACCTTCACCTACATAAGCTTTAGCAAAATACAGAATGATAAAGGACTGTGATGCAAAACAAAAAGTCAAAAATGCACTGACATCCACAAATTTTACACAATTTTCTTTTATCAACAGACTGAAATGATTGGACTAAATAATATTCCTTTAATGTAATGTTTGAAATAAATACAAAAATGTTAACCACACCCCACCTGCTAAAGAATATTGGCAAACACTTTAAGAAATGGATAAGGATGTGAGTTGTTGTTTGGCAGTGTTGGGAGTAATACATTACAAAAGTAATGTGATTACTGTAATGCATTCCTTTTAACTGTAATGTAGTAATATAATAACCTGACAAGCCAGATGGACAGCTCCATATATCTGCCACAGAAGTATTTCACTAGTCCATCTGGGTAGGGGCCCTTTTAATTTGTTTTCAGGGGCAGAACGTTTGTGATTGGATAATCGTTCTGCTGGTCACATTCATCACAGACCAATCCATATCAAGCAGGGTTGCCTCATATAATGAAGAAATGTTTTCATTGAATTTGTCATTTTTTTTCTTTTATATATTCATTTATTTTATTATTTTGTTTATATTGACTGCTGATGCTGCTCAGTGATTTTTAAAGACTGTATGATGCAAAATGTGCCTGTTTGTTACTTGAAATGGCTGAATAAAGAATTGAAAAAAAAAGCATACTTTTTTGTTAGCTGCTAGCCACTAACTTAGCCGCTAACAGCTAACAACAGTAAATGACCGTTAGCCGCTAACTTAGCTGCTAACGGCTAACGGCCTTACACTATCGTCCTACACTAAATTGTACCACATAGATGATTCATTTGACACTTATCTGTAACATGAACCTCGTCAAAGACAGTCCCTACAAGTAAACTTCTGAGGAGGGCAGATTTCGCCAAGTTTTACTATCTATGAGGACAATAGGCTAATCGGCATCTCCGTTCTCAACTTCCGGTTTCAACTTCCGGTTGTCGTCACGTCCGCATTCTACAGCTCCCGCCTCTCTTCCCTGATTGGGCCGTTAAAATTTTAGCCGAGGGAATCCATTGGTCAATGGAGCGCTACAAGATGGGATCTGCAGGATTTCAGGAACTGAATCAGGCAGGCCCATCTGCTATGCAAGGTTAGTAATATAAGGCATTACAAAAAAACCTGCGATATTTCACTCGGTATAAATGTCAGTAATGCAAGTTAGAATGCATTTTTAATTTAACTCGAAATTAAGAGGTGTTTTTTTTTTTGGTTTGTTTAAATACAAATCCGCCAAACACTCTGTGATGATCAGCAGAAGAGAAAAGTCCTGAGCTAGGCTTAAAGTTACAGTATCTCTTACACAATTTACCAGAATTTTACCTTTTGTCTGTTTTTGCTATGATCGTTTTGTATTGTGCCATGAGCCATCAATGTGGCTATTATATTCCACTGTTTTGTCAGATAGCCACCACATCACCTTCCACTGGATGTGTAATTAGCTTTTTGAGCATAATGAGCTTAATTTACAATGTCAAATCCATATTTCCTGTTATTTTGATTACAGCATCTTAAAAGTAATGTAATAATAGTGTAATGCCTTACATTTCAAATACAGTAATATTATAATGTAACTAATTACTTTGAAATGGCATAACAAGTAATAAACAATGCATTACATTTTTGAAGTAGCTTGCCCAGCACTGTTTGGAAGCTTGATGCTAACACAGAATGGCATCAAGCTACAGGCTAACAGCAGCCTTATATTTACGCAAAAGTGCCAAAACAGAGCTCTGTAGCCTACTTGTTATTTGTGAAGACATTGCCATGAGGATATCATATCTGTGTCGGTTGTGCATAGACAGTGGTACACAGTGTGTGCTCCCCATACACACAGAAACAGAGGAACACACTCAACGAGCTCCTGTTTCCTGCTGAGTTTTTCTCACCAGTATTTTGCCTCTGATACTCTACAGATGTAGTAAATGTTAGGGTTGTTTTTTTTCCCCATTTCTTCTCTGTAATTTTCATAGTGAAGGCAAAGTGTCACAGGGGAGTAATTATTGCAGAAACAACAGTGTGAGTTGGATTAGTAAAAGCAATCTGTTAGCTTAGCTTTATTAATTCATAAGCCTCCATGGTTAACGTGGGAATATTATGAAAATGAAACAGCTATCATAAGCTGAAAAATATTAAACAGTAAACTTCCTTTCTCAACCAATAGGTTCTGCAAGATGTTTTATTTTAAAAACTGGCCAGATTTGTCTTAGCTTTTCTGCAGTATGTAAAACTACAGCTGGGTCCCGGGAGAGCATCTGCCCACCGTTTTGCCACTGACTGATGGTTAGCAAAGAGCTTTGCAACACTCAACAGCCACAGTCTGACAGGAATACCATATTATGACTGAAGTGATGGAAAGAAAACATACTTTTAAGATAAAGGATGCAGTTAAGGACAAAATCTTTCTTCTTATAAATGACAAAAAGTAAAAAGTAATTTTTCAAAAATTTTGAATCTTTTTCCAATTTCAACTGTTTTGTCACTGCTGTTGATTTTTTTCTGTTTGTCTTTTCGTGTTATGTCCTCACCAAGGATGCAATTAAGGACAAACTCTTTCTTCTTTTTAATGACAAAAAGTAAAAAGTACATTTTCAACAATTTTGTATCTTTTTCCAGTTTCAACTGTTCTGTCCCTGCTGTTGTTTTTTTTTCTTCTGTTTTTCTTTTCGTGTTATGTCCTCACCAAGATATAGTGATGTTTATTAAGAGAAAATAAGTTTGAAGTAGAGCCTGTTTATTTTAACTTAAAGTACCATGAGTAACTGCCACAAAATTCTATCTATGAAACTGGTCTCACCCCCCCACCCCACCTCCCTCTCCCTCTTCAGCTCACTCCCTCTGGCTCCTCCAGCTGTTGTACACCTGGATGCGGCTGGCCTGGGAGAGAGAGAGGAATGCATGCCATCCATCTCTCTGAGGGTATGCATGTGAGAGGTTTGTGTGCACTGGGGGTTGTTGGATCACGAAGCCAAGGGACATGGTTGGAGTGGGATTGTGTAGAAGACTAATTAATACAGCTTTTGGCCTATGCTGCTACATCTTCCCCTAAATTTAATGCTGTTTTTTAGAGTACAAAAATATAACATAATCAGTGGAGTAATAGTCATTGCTATATGGGATTTAAAATGTAAGGGCAGAAATTGAACTATACATTATTTGTAATGATTTCTCTTTTTTTTTTAATTTAAGTAGAATTTTTATTTTTTTTCTCATGCCCCTCCCTCACTATAAGGATTCTTAAGGACAAATTGTTGCACTGATTACCCACAAAAGTCCCTCCATGAACTTCAACTGGTCCAAAACTCAGCTGCCTGCATCATCACCAGAACCCTAACAACCAAGCTCAGCCATCTGAAGGAGGTCATCATATCTGCAGTGGGCAGTTAGAAACTCCTGCTGACTGGGAGGAGCATGAATTTGAACTCCCTGCCCCTTACAAGTCCACAACACCTGCTCAGCTCTGATAAACAATGTTTAATGCACCAAACTCTATGTTACCATACCAGAATGTTATTAAAGGGTGAGCTTAAGAATATCTGCATGGGTCTCCATTTTTTATTTAATTTTTAACTTTTTTAACATTATGAATCACCACAGTTTCATCATGTATTATTATTAACACTATTATAACCTGTACATGGTCTGGTCACCAATTCACATGTATTGCAGTAAGACTACTGTCCAAGTTCAATTTTAAAATGCTGTGGACAGAGGGCAGTGGTTCTCATATGATGTGGCGAGGTGCCTCTAGGTTAGACGAGGTGTGCCTCAGCATTTTGTACAAACAAGTCAATAATTTAGCTAAACAACTACTAATAATTTTTCTGCCAGTCAGTTTAAGTTAAAGGTGTAGTCAGCGATCTTCTAATATTTTAATCTAATGCAGTACTTCTCAAATTCACCGTATTTCTCCTCTCCATCCACAAGATGTCACCACTGACAGTATGTTGAAAAAAAAGTCTGGTTTCAATACACAGCCTTGGCTCTGAATTTCAGCAGGTAAATACTGTGGCTCGGGCCGAGACACCAAAACAGGGTACACCCCCCCACATCCAGGGGGTGATCATACTCATGCGCAGATCAGACAGAGGGAGAGTAGTAGGTACGTAGTGTGCACAGTTAGCTAAGAGAGATACAATATGTGCAGTAGCAATGGCTGAAATACAGCCCAGGTCAGAGTGATAAAGAAGGGCTATGACCATGAAAGAGCGAAGACCCGGGTCAACATTGGTGTTGCTTTCCGACGGTGGAGGGAACTCCAGCAATTGAAAGACCTGAAAACAGACGCGGATGTCGCTGTCTGTCTGCTTGATAGGTAAGCAACATTAGCTTTGTAGTGCTTCACATAACAGCTACAGCCGTCAGGCATTCATCTTATTGTCTAATCTGCCAAAATGTACTGTTGTGATATTATCAATAATGTCAGTCGAGTTGTCTGATGAGTCGGGGTTACCTTAGCTACGTTGGTCAGCTATGCAGTTTCAACTGCACGTCCATCAGCTTTCGGGGGTGGAGCCAGGGGTGAGGTATGAAGGGAGAGGCGGGTCTAAATTTGTTTATAAACAACCTCTCCACTCATTTTCTCCCACATCGCTGACTACACCTTTAAATAGAAAAATAATAGTAAAAGGAGGTAATGGTAGAACTTTACACTATAGTGATGGCACCTTGTCAGCTTCTGGTTCAACTCTGGATATATCTATAGTTTGGCATGTCAATAAAAATGAAGGTTTGGAGAAATTGTCAGAAAGAACTCTAAGGACAAGCACATAAGACTCACATATTTCTCTTGTTTTCTCTTGTTATGGATCAGAAGATTAAGTTTGTTCTTATTAATGTTTCCTTATCAGCCTCCCGCTGTTAAAAAGAGAAAAGTCACTGACAGAAGCTGTTTCTGAACTCCTAATGTTTCTCCAGTGTGCTATTTAACTTGTTGTGTTTGTTCTGATTGCCAGACAAAAATATTTGTAATGAGTTCACAAAAGTTGAAGACAGCATGACAGAGTCAGTGGAATATTTATAGCTAAGTGCCTCATGAGTTTGTCCCAGTGGATCGGATAAAATGAATCTGAACCAGAGCTATGTATTAATAAAAATGTTAAAATATGACGGAGACACCACAGGCTTATCGAGCCATCATCTTGATTAAAAGCTATTTATTGGTGAATGGTTTGTTTGTGAAATCAATTTTTCATTCTAAATGTCACTACCACAGTTTTGCAATGCAGATTTGGTGAGATATTTTGTTGAAATATACATGGGACTTCTTTGTTTCCCCGTGGCATACAGATTTGATTGGTGTAAGAGGAGGGGAAGATGGATGGAGATCGTCTGGGGCTGGTTGTCAGGAGACCAGGGGAGGCTGTAACGTTGTTCTATATCTGCATGAAATGTCTCAGATTGGAAATGGCAGCTCCCATAAGGTTTCTGATCCAAACACCACCAGCATACTAATAAACAAAGTGCACTGAAATGTAAAGGATCCGTGTAGGTTAATAAATAAACCAGAAAACAATAAGAAAGTCATACTAGAACAGAAATATATTATGAATACTCTGAATGTATGTTCTCTACTATTGTCCTTTAGCTACTCTTGAATAAGGCATAAAGATTAAATACAGTTACAAGATTAAAAAAAACTATTAAAGCATCTGATAAAATATTTGACAATTGTGGTGTTTTTTGTAGTAGATATTTTTCAAACATATTTATGTGTTTCCTGTGTTTTTGTTTCCTTGACCACCTTGTATTTGACATCAGCTCAAGTGCTCAGTGATACTCAGAATTGTGAAATGGTTGCTGGTGGTGCTGAAGCAAAAAGTATAACAACCACCCCCAGTCTCCCAGAAGCATGTTAATTTTCTACAAATAAGATAACAAGCAGTCATTTACATACACAAAGTCCAAAGTTATACTCACCTTACAAAAGCTTCCATTTTTTATGTTTTCCTTTCGTTTATAAAGCTGTTGGTATCTTCGTTGTGTGGGTTTCAATTTTTTTCAACAAATTACAGCACAAAAACTGAGGACAATATAATATTCATTAACTCAGTTGTAGAGATTTTTTTATTTCCTGAAAAGTTTCATTTTGAGAGACAGAAGGTTTGTGCCTGACAGACAGTTTTTATGTAACCAATATTGCACACATGTCCTGTGCTCATGTTTAAATAGTTTTTTATTTATCCATATCATAAACAGAAATGCTATATTAGTGCAGGAGAGTTGGTTTACAGTTTATTTTTGTCTTATAAATCAATTTTCCAGAAATCATTCTCAGCTGTTTTAGATACAGCATCCAATTTCTCACCTTTTTGTAAAGACAAGCCAAGGTCATATTTTTGTCACTTAATTTGAAACAGACAAATTTTACCACTGATTGAGTTGATGCAGTATAGTCCTGCAGCAGTGTCAGTTAAAGGCTCAAAGTCTCTCTGGGGCTCTTTTAATGTATGAAGCAACATAGAGCAATGTTTCTGAAATTCTGTGCCCATTATATGAAATGACCATTTCCACTGAGAGCCAGAAATCAGCTACTGCAACTTTTTGCAACCTCCTGCATTGTTACAGTTTGCACACCTGGATGTTTTGTTGTTTATAAAAAAGACAGAGAGCTTGTGTTTCAAAAATTCAAGGTTGTCACTCCTCAACATGTGTTACATGAAACAGTACAGAAAGGGAACAGGAGAGGTACTCAGTTCCTGGTTAAGAGAGGAATATGAAACTACAAACTAAGACAAATGTAAAGAAATATGACAAAAGAAAGAGCATTTAGCCAAAATGTGTCATATTGTTTTTAAACATCAACTGTTTTCAAATATGTTCTGGTGATGTGAGGTATACACAGTATATGATATTTAACAGGAGATGGCATGATTGTTAGAGTACTTGTGAGTAGCAGCTTGTGCATCTTTACTGTGTGTCTTTATAATCAGTGAATAACTTTGATTTTGAGCTTGTTAATATAGCGCAAGTAAATATAGGTGTTAACAGACAGGGGTATGAGTTAGTGGTATTTAGTCATAACTGTTCATGTAAATGTAATGGTATGTTCCACGTGGTGGCCCCTCAAATTTGCTTTCCTTGGGTTTGAACTTGGTTCTGCACTGCATTTTCCTTCAAGTCAACCGAATGTATCTTTCTTATTCTGCTTTTCACACTTGCTAATTATAAAAGATAATCACAAAGAGTAAAATGTTTAAGTTTCATCATTTTTGTTTGCTGCTTATAATAAGCAGGGTTCAAAAAAGCAGTGAGAACTCCAACAGGATTTTAGCAAGCTTGTTACAAGGGAGCAAACAAGTCAGATGCTAACTCTTGCGTTGACCCACAAAAAACACCACCTCGGCACCACTCTAATAAAACATAAATCAAAAAATTAAATACAAACAAATAACATTTATACAGATTAGAAAAAGGCACATCTGAAAATATAAGTTTTCAACCGTGTCTCAGAAATGTCACAGATTTCCCAGCTCCAGTGGGAAAAAGTTACAGAGTTTAGAAGCAACAACTCCAAACGCAGCGTCTCTTTTGTTTTATGTTTGGTATGAGGAAAAACCAGCAGACCCTGACCAGAGGACCTCAGAGACCCACTGGTGTTGTGTGGCTTGACAAGCTCTTTCTGATAAAAAACAGGTGCTTGACTATGCAACACTCTATACACAATCACAAGTTTACACTGTATCCTGAAACTGACAGGCAGTTCAGGGACAAAATTAGCATAATAAGTTAGCTTAGCACTCTAGATGGACCTTTTAATAAAGTTTTAGTGGTCAATGTGGGCAAAGCCCATAGAGAGTGTTTTAAAATTGGGTAGAACCTTTCGAAACATATCCAGGCGGTGACTGGATGATTGTTCACGAGCCTACATAACTACAATTACAGGCATAACACATATTTGGCCATTTCATTAGCCACATTTCAGTTCATAATCATTATAGCTGTTAAAGTAGATTTTAATTTGATCTTTCTATCCATGGTTGATACATCTAAAGTAACTATTTTTAGCACCACATAGGCATGAGGTCTCTCTTGAAATAGGATGTCACATTTCAAGAGGTCTATTTTTAATACATTTATACTGAACGGGGACAAATATGGTGGGATGTACTTGTGGCCGGGGCACCTATGAGTTTGTCCCTACTATAAATTCTTGTTTTCAGTTAGACTATCATTGATTATACTTCTGTAGAATTATCACCACAACCAAACAGACATGAGGACCCTCCTGAAAACGAGATGTAGAATCTCAAAAGGCTAACCTGTAATAATAAAATGTTTTCAGCAAAAACAAATCTGAGGACGACAGGTCTATGGTTCATGGATCTGTCACTAGCTTTAGTTCTTACTTTAGTCCACTTGTCTCCTCTTACCTCCCTTCCTTCGCCCACACACCCAACACAGCATTGTGTGGATTTGCTGTTCGTGAGACTGGGATCCACATTCAAGATTTCCTGCTGCTTAACAGAAGGTTTTTTCTTGCTGCCATGATGGAGGGATTCATGTTGGGTGCTGGATGTACTGCTGCTTGCTGGTTGTGTTTTTATGTTTCATGTTTTTTATCTGCCTGCAAAACAATTTTCCCATAGGGGACATTATAGTGAAGTTGAAGTACTGCAATGTTTGTCCTTTTGACCTTTTAGGGGATTTAGTTAACAGCTTAGCAGCAGCATTTTGGACCACTTACAGGTAGCCCACTGATGCTACATCAAGACATGCAAAAATTAAATAAATATAAACCAGCCTTTTGAAACAAGCGCATGCATAATCACGGTTTACAAAATTTTATGCAGTTTTGTTTGGCTAAGTTAGCAACAGAAGGTCAGATGGATCCTCTTTGAGAGGTAAATGTTTTATTTGCTGCTAATTTTGTGACTTGCTTTGACATACAGTTTTGTCTTGAATACTGATTTGACAATGAGTTCCATTTTCACCTATCCTGTGTCAGAAACCTAGCACACGTCTGTCTATTAACCTAATTTATCCATAGTCCTCTCTAGCCTCTCTTCAGTGCTCCTTGAACAACTCAGTTTGCTAATTGCTGAACTTTGTCAGCCTTCACTTAAAGTTTATGACGAGACAAAGAAAATTCAGTCTCCCATACACACTTTCACGTTACACTGCTGTGGTGAATTCATCATCATAAGACCACAGAAGAATGTAACTTGTGCTCTCTGTTCAGGTCCTGAGTGAGAAGCAAATCCTGTTTCCGGTTATTTCCTGTCATCAGTGATGGTCCACATTATATCAGGAAGCTACAGACAGACATCATTTAATGATTTCCGACATCAGACTTTCTTTCTGTTCTTGGACATCTTGCACCCATATGCCCTTACTGCACATTTCTCCTCACTCCTTCCTGCAACATCTTGAATATATCATTTCATCTGTTGATTTCTTTACTGCTATCAGTCTTTGTCAAACGACATCTTGCATTTAGAAGTCCATCCTTTACTTCTCTGGCATGTTGGACTCATTCATCCTCATTCACTTCATCTCTTTCTCTCCCCGTCTGTATCTGTCTACCCGTCTCTCTCTCTGATCTACAACAAATGTTTGACCAAGCTGTTCGGCGCTGTATTATTCAGCGCTGTGTGTGAGCCGCCGTCATCAGACATGTACGCCTGACATGATGCATTGGCTCTGTTTAATTATAGAGATGCTGAATAAATATTTACAGATGGCCGATCCGTCTTCTTTCGGTCAGGCCTGGGAGTGTGATTTATGAAGCGTTGGTTAATGCAGGAGAAACGTCTGTCATTGTTTCTGTGTGGGGCTGGATTATATTATACCCAGCATGTATGTGCTACCACTGGCTATATATGAGGTACAACAGGCCTTAGATGCGGCTGCATTAATGCATGTGAGTGGAGCTCGGATTGAATTTGTTCGGGGGTTGAAGCAGCATCCTAAGGCTGCATTAACCTGTAAAGGTGTAGCCATGTATTAACTTCAGAAGCTGTCAGCTCTCGTCAGATGAGGTGGATACCAGTGAGGACAGAGGAGTAAATGGAATATATCAAAGTTTTAACTCTCTACTCTGAGATAACCCTCTTCAGCCTGGTGTGGGGTCCATCTCACCTCACCTTAACTGAACTGTACTTGACAAAAAAGTTTTTCTTTACCTTGACATAACATGTTTACATGTGCAGCTGTTTGTAGGTGTAACACTCATTCAGAAATGCAGCTCAAAGTTGATCTAATTATTACCCCTTTCAGTCTGCCCAAAAACCCCGTTAAAACCCGGTAACAATCAGCTCCTGTTGGCAGTTTGAAATGGTTTAATCGGCATTTTGACCCTGGTTGACTGACACAGGCTTTTATTGGCTCGCCTCTGATTGGCTTCAGCGGGGACATCACACCTGGGTCTACCCACTAATTTACAGATGACGTTGGCGTATTGTGCCCACTGCATAACATTGTGCCCGTCCCCTCCATCTGTAACTTACATGAGTCTTTGCCATCTCAGCAACAATTTCCACTGGTCTTTGTATAATCAGCACCAAGTTTGTACACTTTTGAGGGACAAAAGTACGTCTTCAATGCTCCTTTCCATTGTTTACATGGTCATGTTTTGTCGCACTGATGTCATCGTGAAATTTTTTTTATTACATTTTTTTGTGTGAAAGCGGTATATGTGTTTTGGACCAGAAAGCAGCTTCTGTTTCAGTTTTAAAGGCTGCGTGTCCTGCAAAATCAATTTTCTTTACTTGTAATGTTGTTAGAAGAGGTTTTGGTAGCATAAGAACACCTTTAACTAAAGAAAATTGTTCTATGCCTCTTTAAAGAAAATGCCCCTCAAAACACTGTGCTTTTCTATTTCCCAGGGTTTATCATGCAGGCACTATAACTGTATTCTAAACTGTACCCTACCACATATATAGTGCACTATATAGTGTATTTGCCATTTTGTAGTGTTGTTCAAACTTTCACCTCTTAATTTTAATCACTATATAGTGTACTATAATATACCCACATTGCACTACAAATGTAATGCTACGGCCACACCGGACGCAAATTCGCAAAGACGCACGTTGAGATTACATACAAAGTCAATGCAAAGACGCGTTTGGACGCAGATTCGGCCCGGGTGGCGCGTTGGACGCGGATGGCGAGAGGCGTATGGAGCGTCAAACGCCTCTACGCTCGAGTTGAAAATATTGAACTTTTAACACAAATTCACGTGACCCTGTGCCTTGGCAGCCAATCAGCAATGACATTCCCCCCTGACGTCATTGATTTGATGACGTGTGACACTCCAGCCACCTGCTCCGGCTCAAACCCCACCGAAAGATGGAGGAGAGGTTTATCTGCGCTTTTTGTCATCATCCGGAGCTATATGATTCGACGTGTGTACTCTACAGAGACCGGAACAAAAAGGAGCAGGCTTGGGTGAAAGTTGCTGAGGAGACAGGTTTTGAAGGAAAGTTCTGTAAATATTCATTTCCAGCTGGATTTGCCTGCACGGGTCATCACTGAGTCCGACTCTCTTCTCCGCCTGCGCAGTGACGTGCCCCTCAGCTTGTCAAAATGGTCCAGCATCCAGCCTTGGGTGTTACGCGCGGCGTGTCACAGGCACTACACGCATTTAAATTCGCCAATTCACGTCCGGTGTGGCCGTAGCATAAGTGTACATACAATGTGCCCTTTATTGTACTCCTGTAAACCACAATGTTACACAGTTGGCTTCTCCAGAGGATAGGAAGCAGAAGAAGAGAAAGAAGGATGCAACGACACAAATTGGCACTGCTTTCATTCATAAATGTAAGTAAATGTAGGTAACCCCTGTAATCCCTCCCCTCCCTCCCTTCAGAGATCATTTGGGCAGCCAATCAGCACAATGCTCTGTATTACAGCCCCTGTAGTCTCCCTGTGCCATCAGATTAAAGTGTTTCCAGAAGGGTAAAGGAAGCTGCATCTGATCCTTACATTTGATCCAATCCTTGAAATTGTATTATATTCTGGATTGAGCAAATCCAAAGAGTCAGACTAAATAAGTTCTGACAAAGATTTAGAGATCACTGGGAAGGCCAGACTGTGGCACCGAACCAACTGCAGTCCATGCTTATTTTGAATAAAACCACAAACAATTCAAAAAAGTGAGAGGAAATATGAACATAAAGCTTGTGTCCAACTGATGGGTTACAGTATAATTACAGTCTATTCTGAATGCCCAGGTTGTACTGAAAAAAAGCCATGCTTATTTTAACTGTATTTGAAGGGGTTGAGTTTTGAACTTAAAGTAGCAGAAAATAGTGTGGAGTTGTGAGGGTTAATTGTGTCTTCCCAACAAGAAGACAACAAATCTGAAAAGTGATGTGAGTTTGTCTTGTTTAAAAGATACAAGACATAATTCATTTTAAGCACCTTGGTCTGCAGTGATTTGTATAAAAAGTGCTTTACACAATGGTGCACAATTAATGCCTTTTTTCAATACATGAGTCAGACTTTGTTCAATAATGTGTCATTTTTCAAATAATTATGGGAAGATATTACAGACACAAAAGTCTGAGAGTATTTGTTGTTTTTTATAGCCTTGGGTATCATGTAAGTCATATAAAAGATTAAGAAAGTGTCATACTTTTACTAGAAGTCATGCTGCCACTGGCTTGCTATATTCATAAATCAGTGTAAAAGCAGTACTTAAGCTCTGTTCTGTCGTCCGCAGATTATGACTTTGTACAGTGTGATTTCATTTATGTGGAATTAAGCTATTTTTGAGCCAAGAATCCATTTAATATTAAATTATAGGGATTTTTTCAAAAGGAAGCATGATGCTTTTACTGCTGTGCTCTTGTTTATGACTAAGAATAACATCAAAAGCCGGCCCTGCTGCGGAACATATGAAACAAGATTTTAAAAATGATCATCTTATCCAGATCATAAACAAGGACCAATAAAGTACGAGATGTACTTTATTGATGAATGACATTTTATGAGCTCAGAACTTCTTTAAAGGTTGTGCTGTGGATAAGCTGTACCTCTTCCACTGGAAATCAGGTCCAGTAGAAACACATTTCACCTCCAGACTCACTTAACAGCTTCAGTGCTTTTTATGGTGCACAACAGGGATTGTGTGCATGTGCATGAAAGTCCACTTGCATGAGTGACTGTGATGTGTGTGTTCTTGTGTGTGCGCTGGTGTACATAGCCTGCCTGCTGGTGCTCCACAGCCATCTGGTATCTGGTCAGCGTAGCGGGCCTCTGGAGGGCACCTGGCCAGCAGCTCGCTCACCTGGCTCTGCTTGCCTCTGCCAACCCGCACACCTGGCCTGGCCAGCACACAGGGAGAGGGAACAGATTGTAGAGAGAAGCCAAAAACAGTCCTACATTGCAGTATGAAACTACATATCAAAACATTGTGAGTGTTATTGAATGTTATGGATATGTTAGACGTCAGGGTATGATAGTAATTTTCACTTTTCATGTTTGAAAATAAGGCTTTGAAAAGGCCATTTTGAACTTGCAGTATGTATCAAAACATTAACAAAAGATATGTGGATATGCTCCGCTCACCTCTACAGCTTACTTGCTTACATCAATATCTTTCTATCTATCTATATGTTTTTTAATCTATTTTAGAAATTTGTCATTATTCAGCGATGCTGACTAAATGAGCTATTTATGGACAGGCAATGCCACTTGGGTGGGCGACACAATCTAAGTTGCCAAGTTGCATTTGGTGGTCTTTAAACTTTAAACGTCATCCCACATAAACACCCTTCAATGGTGCTGGTGGGGCAGATGAGTTGTCAGGTTTAATTAATTACGAAGTGCCAAACCAGCGCTCACCTTTGGGACAGGGCCAGCGTCCAATTAACTTATTGACATTAGTGGCAGCGGTAATACATTTGGTCCATGACCTCCAAATAAAATGTAAGAAAAAAACATGCTTTCTGATCATCCTGAGTTTGGTTAATGATCACAAGTCACTGAAACAAGCTCAGTGTAAGGGTCAACCACTGACCATGCAAACAGGTGATCCTCAATCTCATGTGGGCTTGGCATGGCTCATTGAATTAAGTTGCTGTTTAACTGATACTTATGGTTGAATAATACAGAAATTTTACAATAAGAAATTTCACACAGTGGTCAACAGTGCAAACCCTCCATTTTCTTTAATGTGCTGTAATGCAGTCTACAACGGAACAGCTATGTTTATAAGTAATATTTGGTCAAAGTTGATTTCTTTGGTTGGTTGGTTGTGGAGTGAGCAACACAGCTAAACATGTGGGTAGTGCCCATCCAAAAGGGGGCCAAAATCTTCACAGTTCTTTCGTGATGCAACAGTGAGGAACCAGTTCTCTTGGAGTGTTGTGTCACTGTGATGCCCACTTTGCGGTCTGTCGCCAACTTCAACAGTCTCACAGAACTTGCCAGTAGTGACACAATATAATGCTAACGCTCTGTGCACAAGAACACAAGCTTGCAGTTGCAGAACATTTTGCTACATTTTCTGGGGGTCATTCACACATTTATCTATGTTGCTTATTCCACAAATAGACCATCCTTACAAGTTGTGCATTGCCGTGAAGGTGACAAATCAGGGTTTACAATAAATAATGTGATACCAACTGGCAATACAAACTGATATAATTAAAGAGAAGAAATAATCAACTGAAAAAATGATATCTTTGTTTGATAAGTATATACAGATGTGGACAAAAATGTTGGTACCCTTTGGTTAAAGAAAGAAAAACCGACATGGCAACTGAATAACTTGAAACTGACAAAAAAAATATATAAATAAAATTTACTAATAATTAAAAAATGAAAGTCAGACATTGTTTTTAAATTGTGGTTAAACAGAATAATTTAGAAAAACAACAAAATAAGGAAACTAGCCTGGACAAAAATGATGGTAACCCTAGAAAAGATTGAAAATGATTTGACCATAGGCCCATGTTAAACCAAGGTGTGTTATGTTATTAGCATCACAGGTGTCTTCAAACTTGTAATCAGTCAGTCTGCCTTTTTAAAGGGTGAAAAGTAGTCACTGTGCTGCTTGGTATCATGGCGTGTACCACACTGAAAATGGGCCACAGAAAGCTAAGGAGAGTTGTCTCAGAAGATTAGAAAGAAAATTATGGTGAAGCATGTTAAAGGTACAGGCTACAAGACCTAAGTGTTTTCGTGTTCTTTTATTAAGACAAAAAAGGTATGGTTTACCTTGACATGTTTCGATGTAACTCTGCCGTCTTCTTCAGAAGCTGTCATCCTGACAGCTGTGACGTGTCTTTTTATCAGCTGTTTCCGGTAGTAGCCAGCGGGACAGATCGATCACGTGATCTGTCCCGCCGGCTGCGTCCCCCGTTGCCTGGCGGCCTCTGGAGAAGTGAATCCCAGGTGTGTGAGAGCTGGAAGGCTCCTTCATCCCTGTTGATGGTGTCCGTGCCCCATTTCCTGATCTCTATCGACTCCTTTATCCATCTCTTGTATTTGTTGCTTTCTGATCCCATTAAAGTTGATTTTTCCCAGTCCATTATGTGGTTTTCCCGTTTGCAGTGGTCTGATATTGCTGATTTTAAGTTTTCCTGGTTTGCCTTTTCTTTTTCTGCCCGGGTGAGACGTGTTGCTGTTTGTTATTCGCACTCCTTCTGATGTTCTTTTCTTCTGGTGCTGAATGATCTCCCCACTGCAAACGGGAAAACCACATAATGGACTGGGAAAAATCAACTTTAATAGGATCAGAAAGCAACAAATACAAGAGATGGATAAAGGAGTCGATAGAGATCAGGAAACGGGGCACGGACACCATCAACAGGGATGAAGGAGCCTTCCAGCTCTCACACACCTGGGATTCACTTCTCCAGAGGCCGCCAGGCAACGGTGGACGCAGCCGGCGGGACAGATCACGTGATCGATCTGTCCCACTGGCTACTACCGGAAACAGCTGATAAAAAGACACGTCACAGCTGTCAGGATGACAGCTTCTGAGGAAGACGGCAGAGTTACGTCGAAACATGTCAAGGTAAACCATACCTTTTTTGTCTTAATAAAAGAACACGAATACACTTATGTTCTAAGAAGACAAGATGAATCTAATTAGTTAGGCTACAAGACCATCTCTAAGCAGCCTGATGTTCCTGTGACTACAGTTGCACATATTATTCATAAGTTTAAGGTCCACAGGACTGTAACCAACATTCCCCGAACGTGGCCACAAGAGGAAAATTGATGACAAACTGAAGAGACAGATCATACAAATGTTAACCAAAGAGCCCAGAACAACTTACAAATATTTTAGAGGTGAATTTCAAGGTCAAGGTACATCAGATCGCACCATCCATCACAGTTTGAGCCAAAGTGGACTTAATGGAAGTTGACTGAGAAGGACACTGCTGTCCAAAGCAAATCATAGAAAGTGAGACTGAATTTCGCCAAAATTCACAATGACAATCCACAGAGCTTCTGGGAGAATCTCCTTTGGACTGATGAGACAATGCTGTAGCTTTTTGGTGAGCCACATCAGCTCTATCTTTGCAGATGCAAAAATGAAGCATATAAAGAAAAGAACACTGTACCTACAGTGAAACATGGCGGCTCAGTTATGTTCTGGGGCTGCTTTGCTGCATCTGGCACAGGGTGTCTCGAATCTGTGCAGGGTGCAATGACATCTCAAGACTATCGAGGCATTCCGGAGCTAAATGTGCTGCCCATTGTCAGAAAGCTCGGTCTCAGCCGCAGGTCATGGGTCCTCCAACAGGATGATGACCCAAAAAACTAAACTAAAAACTAAAAAAAACCTAAAAAATGGCTCAGAACAAAACATCAAACTGTTCTGAAGTGGCCTTCCATGATCCTTGATATAAATCCTATTGAACATTTGTGAAAGGAGCTGAAACATGCAGTCTGGAGAAGACACCCTTCAAACCTGAGACAGCTGGAGCAGTTTACTCAAGAGGAGTGGGCCGAAATACCTGTCAACAGGAGCAGAATTCCACTGAAAGTTACAGAAATCGCCCGAGTGATTGCCTCAAAAGGCTGTGCAACAAATATTAAGTTCAGGTACCATCATTCTTGTCCAGGCTAGTTAGCTTTTAAGATTACTCTATTAAACCACAATTCAAAAGCAATGTCTGATTTATATTAGATGATTTTCAGTCAATTGTAATGCACTACTACTTTTGTCAGTTTCAAGTTATTTCAGTGACTATGTTGGTATTTCTTTCTTTAAAGGAGACATATCATGCTTGTTTCTCCTTTTCACTATGCCAGACTAGGATGCCTGTAAAGCATTTCTGCCCTCAGTACAAGTCATTTAGTTCCTTCACTGCCCGACAATATTGTCTCAAAATCCTCATTTTAGGCCATTATAAAGCTCTCGTTGAAACGCTCAGCTCTCAGACAGACCTACAGTTACCTCGCAACGTCACAGCCCTTTGTGCTCTGATTGGTCAGTTCTGTCAGAGCTGCCGAGAGGGTTGAACCAGCCTGTCCTTCTTCTTCCACTGTATTTTCCGGCAGGCTCAAAGCAGCGACCGCGTATTGAGTCCCCCCTACAAGCCAAAGCTGGTAATGAGTGAGTGTAAGCTAGGGAGCTATACACTGCTGCTGGGTGGATGTGTTCCTCGGTGACGGTTTTGTGGCTAACGAACATCACAGAGGAGGAGCTGTTTTATCAGATAACTCCAATGAAAGAAATGTACCTCGTGTTGTCACGACGATTTAAATCTCTCGGACATCTCGCAATGACCTATTTTCAGAGGCATCAAATCTCATTCTACGATATCAGAAAAAATACAATATCTAATTTTTGGAAAATAAAGGGGGTGTAAGGTCTTGTTTTCAAATTTATTATATTATATGTAAGTATTAAATCATGCATCAGCATATGTCTCCTTTAACCAAAGGGTTCCAACATTTTTGTTCACGTCTGTATATGTCAAACACAAGATTTAGTGCATTCATTCTGCGTGTTGCACCTTTAAGATTCCATAATGAGTAACATCAACTTCTTCATCTGTCTCAACAGTCTGTGCCTGCCTGTGCCAAGTCATCTATTCAGCCTACGATGGCACTTCCTTCCTGCGAGTTGTCCTCTGCTATCAATTACCCTCTCCTTTCCCTGCAAGAAAAGATGCTCTTTGTCCCCCATCACACACACACAGGCAAGCACACACACCGCAGAGGGACGCAGAGGGACAGACACCTGCAGAGTGTTTGTCACCTCTTCTGTTGGCATCTGCGACCGCACGGCGTTGTGGAAGAGACGGCCATCTGTTGTCGGTGAGGCTGGATTTGGAAAGAGGGCTAGCGGGCCTCAATGCATCCTGCTGCTCTTTTCTGCCGGTCTGCGCTGTGTGAATTGTTGTGTTGCTTCAGTGTTGTTCTCACCTCTTTGGTGTTATGCAGCCTTAACAATATAGAAATAGTAAGAGTAATTTTGCCTTAAGATTGCAGCAGCTTGATGCGGAGTTAAAATTAATTGTAGCGTCTCTCAGGGGCTCATACAATCAAGGAATTCAACATGTGCTAATTACACAAAAGCATTGTCCCATACAGAATGTTTTGGATTCATTAAAACTGCATGCTAACTGTTGTCTTTTGTCAAACTGAACTCTCTCCTAATTATCTCGGAAGTGTTTACCCTCTTCACAGGGAGAAGGCGCATGAATGCTTGATTGACATGACAGTGGCTGCAAAGTTTCTTCAATTATCCCGGCAAGGTTACGATCGCTGCCTCCTGATTCTCAGCAGGTCTTTGTCATTCTGAACATAAAAATACTAAACTTAACGCTGACTGCTCTGATGTAACCCCGGAATTTTAAGTCTGTTCAGTTTGGTGTATAAAAAATGGACCAGGAGGTTTAACCATTAAGATGACTGCAGGAGTTAGCGCATGTGCAGTGAGCAGGGGGCAGTTTCAGCTTTGAATCTGCTGGTCTGTCTGGTAGAGCTTCTTCAACAGCTAAATTTTGAATGGTTGTAAACTTTGTTTGAGACATTTATCGTCCATGAAAGAAGAATCAGCTGAACTTTTCTCTGGTTCCCCTAAGAGATCACATCTGTGCGCAGGGCAACACTTCTGGATCAAATACTTCTATAAATTTGATGGTTCATACTTGCCTTGTGTAAATTTATTTTACAGTATCATATATTGCAATACAGAACTACATACTACATGAACTGATACCTTGTTTCAGAATCAGAATGTGAAACGTAAGAAATTAGACCACAGTAGCGCAGGAATTTCATATTTTTGTAGTTAGCATTTTTCAATTGATTACGTAATAGACGTGATCTTTGATTTAACACCACTTAAATTAGTCTTTGAAGCATAGACTATCTTAAAAAGCTATTGTCAGGCTGTTAGAAAATTACAACATGGCACTTCGTCTTAGAAGCGACGAGCATCCGTCAAGCTAATTCCTCATGCTGTTTCTTGCTGTTAACCCTGTCAGCTCCAATCATTTAAAGGAGACATATGCTGATGCAGGATTTAATACCTACATATAATATAATAAATTTGAAAACAAGACCTTACACCCCCTTTATTTTCCAAAAATGAGATATTGTATTTTTTCTAATATTCTAGAACGAGATTTGATGCCTCTGAAAAAAGGTCATTGCGAGATGTCCGCGAGATTTAAATCGTTGTGACGACACGAGGTACATATCTTTTTATTGGAGGAATCTGATAAAACACTTCCTCCTCTGTGATGTCCGTTAGCCACAAAACCGTCACCGAGGAACACATTCGTCCAGCAGCAGTATATAGATCCCTAGCTCACACCCACTCATTACCAGTTCTGGCCTGTAGGGGGACTCAATACGCGGTCGCTGCTTTGAGCCTGCCGGAAAATACAGTAGAAGAAGAAGGACAGGCTGGCTCTACCCCTGATAGAACTGACCAATCAGAGCACAAAGGGCTGTGACGTTGCAAGGTAACTGTAGGTCAGTCTGAGAACCGAGCGTTTCAACGAGAGCTTCATGATGGCCTAAAATGAGGATTTTGAGAACGCTATTGTGGGGCAATGAAGGAACTAAATGACTTGTACTGAGGGCAGAAATGCTTTACAGGCATCCTAGTCTGGCATAGTGAAAAGGAGAAACAAGCATGATATGTCTCCTTTAATACAATAATAAAAAAATGCATGTAAAACCTCAACCCTCTCAAGCACAGTAAAGTTAATGATTTTATTTTTTAGGAATACTAAGAGAGAGGCTATCACAGTTTAATGCTATAAAATGTTTGATTCATGCTTTGACTGTTATGTGAACATAGAAATACAAAAAAACTTGGAACAGAATCTAGTGTTTTTGCATCTGAATAGAGTTCCCTCAAGCCTTGGATACAAAGGAAAATACAATTAAAAATATTCATACAAAGCAACAGCAAAAACTATTCAAGTACTTGCACCTATTTCTCCAGACCTTTATTGCTCCATATATAGTATATTTATTTGTGCTACTCCTGGATGCAATTTCTGGCTTAAACACGACAAAGGGTCACATCACATTGCATACACTTCCTTTATGATTCTTAATAGAACTGTTAGGTTCCTTGTCTCTTGTTGTCTTGGTAGTTCCTGATTGGACGTTATTGTCAAGAAAATGAGGCAAGCAGAAACTAGACGCATTTGATTGGTTAACAGACCGACAGGAAGCTGTCACATTGTCTTTGAGTCAAAATGGAGGACTAATAATAACACTGATATATTTTCATCAAGGGAATGTGATTAAAAAAAGATAAATTGGTTTATGACTGTGGATCTGCAAATAAGAAGTTCTGAAGTTGATTTCAAAACACTTGGGCTGTGTGCAAGATAATAGAAGTGCATAAAACTGCAATGGTTACCCTCTTGCTCAGATGTCTTTTTATTTGAAGTAAATCAGGTTAGAGAGGCTAAAGCGCTCTTAGGGTAACACATTTTTAAACAAGACACTACGACTATATATCTATTTGGATTTGTTTAGAACCGATAATAATGAGGTTCTGCAAGTCTTGAAAATACTACCTGAGAATGCTTGAATTTCACCTTTGAAAAGCTGTATGAACCCAGTGGAACAAGCAGCAAAGATTAAAAAAAGTACTTTTTAAAGTCAAAGTCTTGCTTTGTTATAATCTGAATATGTGCATGTCATTTCAAGCCGACAGCAGAGACCAATGTGAGGTTTGTCACTGGAGCTGACAGCTGCTTTGTTAATGTTCAGATGTTTGAAGAAAACCTTTGTTTCATACAGAATAAGCTTTAATAAGTGTGGATTAAAAGGCACACATTCTATTTTTAAGATCTGTAACAAAGCAGAAAACAAATAAAGACTGTCGCTTCGGGGAAATATGAGAGCTATCAAAGACTGTAATAAATGGATTTAGATTGGCAAACAGAGTTATTAACCCTCTTATTCCTGAAGGACATCCACTTGTGCAGGACGTTGATTTGGCTGACTTGGTGGATGGGTGCTTTGTGGGTCTGCTCATCCAGCCGGTCAGCACATCACAGACAGATGTTTGGCCAGCCGAGCCTGCAGTGCCACAGGCAGCGTGTGTTCTAGAAAAACCCGGAGACCAGATGCTGCTACCTGGTGTCCCACCCGCCTGCCGCCTGCGCTTTACTGGGCATGCTCCACTGACCATCACATGACCTCAAACTGGGTTTGAAGATTGTGTGCTGTCAATCATACTGCTGAAGATTGAGAGAGGGGGAAACGGACTGTGGGGTCAACATTTGCCCTTTTTGGCAGTGAAACAAAAATGGCAGATAGAATTTGCGATAATATTCCAATATAAGTGGAGGTGTTGGACTTGTCAGTAAGATTGTTCAAATGGATTTTATTTTTCAGCTCTTAGAAAATCTAATATTGTCATAGCAGTTAATATATAGTAGCAATGTGGGTTTTGTTTCTCCAAAATTTATTTCATTTAAATGAAAACTACCATAAGGTTTGACTTTTAATCAGAACAGGCTTTAGTTTTCCTCTGTTAATGTTTAAAACAAGAGTTTCAGTGGCAAAATTGTTCAAATATAATTAGAAAACTGTAAAAGAAGGTTGTCAAGCTGCAGCACTGTATGGGCCCTCCCACCCACGAGGATCTCGGGCTCGGGCAGCATCAGGGTGTGAAGTTTCACCACAGAATCAAGAGTCTTTCTTTTCAAGTCCCAGGGTTCTGGACACATCGACAAAGTTTCTGATTTTTTGCCCAACATTTGTCCGAGGGCTGAAGTGGCACTATTGAGCCAATTCTGCTATGATTTACAGGAAATCATTAAAACATTGCAATTTTTTACCAATCCTGATCTTCCTGCCAAAGAAAGTGAGTTTTTATGAATGTTCAGTCCTTCAAAAAAAAAAAAAATAAAAAAAAAAGGTCTCAGCCCGAGAACAAGTAGATCCTCACACAGGGGCCTGTCTGTGCCCAGGCCCTAATACACTTCAACAAAGTCGAACTTGAAGTAAAAATGTAAAAAGCTTTGGATGGGTACATTATACTCTGACCCTTGTAATATGATGGCATAGTTACATATTTATTGCATTGAAAAAATGCTTTAGAAATAAACATTAAAAGTATATCAATCCAGAAAGTGTTTGAAAACAAATCTTAAAGGCACAGTTTACTGCATTTTCACCATTGAATGATTCTTTAAATTTTTTCTAAATAGCTTTTTCTTTGTACTATTTTAAATCATATTACATTATATTATATACCACATATATTACACTTATGTTTAGTTGAGTTCTATCTCTCCAACAGGAGTCTTCACTTCTTATGAGTCTGTCTTGATGTAGTAGACCCCATGGCTGAGCCACAGTGACAAGACACTCGTATTGTTGCCGTGGTAATGCCGTATATTACATCAAAAACTGCTACATGAGGAGGTGCTAACTGCTAATAGAATCTGCTTTACTATAATCATATCTAATCATATCTTCCAAAGCCGTGTAAAGCATGTGTCCATCCCTCTGACCACCGTAACAGTTTACACTTACTTTCTGTTCTACGCCTGCTAAGAAGAGTCTCTTTTTGCATCGTGGTCAGGGTTCCTTCCACAGAACTGAGAGGTTGTCCTTAAACGAGTCAAATGAGTACCAACTCTGTGAGAGCATGCTTCCTTCTGACCTCAATGGACGGGCAAATTATCCACTTAATAATACTAATAATAATAATGCATTTTATTTAAAAGCGCCTTTCAAGAGACTCAAGGACGCTGTACAAGATGAAAACAACAAAATTGATAATAATAAAACCAACAATAATAATTAAACCAACATTAGCAAAGCACAGCAGATAAAGACAGTTATAGGGAAGATAAGGTAAATTGCAGCTTTTATTTGTATTTAAATCAGCAAAGAGACAGTAGACTAAAATGAAGCCGGATTATTAGTCTGGTACATCTGAGGCATCCTTTGAAAGTTTAGTGCTGTTTAAATTCCAGTTACCTTTTCCTCAACCTTATCTCTACCGTGGATGCTCTTTGAGGAATTCCGATGAATAGATTGCACTCTTATTGTCATGTATGCCTGGTGTCTTTGCCAGCCATTCTTCAAGTGAAATGCATCACTGAGTGTAAGCCAACATTAATCTTTTCTCACGTGTGGTTGCACTTTTCAGATTTCAATCACATGCTCTGATCTGATGCTTCGATTCAATAAAGCTCTGAATTCCTTAAAAAACAGCTCATTGTTCTTGCCTTTATTAGCTACTCTATCTCTCAGATTCATCAGGCATGTCTCAGTGTTGCTGTGCATCAGTGAATCTCATCTGCACCACAGTTAGCAGAGAGTCATACTGCCCCCTAGTGAGCCAATGTGGTCATGAACTCAACAGAATTGATTGTGCAGCCATCACGCAGACAATACCCTGGTACTCTGCCAGTGGCTCGATACCAGAATCTGTCACAGGCAGCGATGCACAACAATAGATCCTCCTGATTGGAGTGGTGAACACTCCTGGATATGACATCAGCCGGCCTACCGCCTGCTATCGAGTGCCTATTTCTGTGTTTTTTTTCTCTGTCCTTGGTCACAAGGTCCCTAATACAGCAATCAATGTGCTCATTTTAATAACACCTCTGCTCTTGCCCTGACGGGAGAAGAGGAGAGATGAGGATGATACGGGTGTCAAATCATTCTTCTGAGGTGAAGACTGCAATCACAGCTATGCTGGATGTCTGAATAATAAGTGAACACGCAGCAGGAGAAAAATCATGCTGAACAGTGTTTGTCTCTGGGATTAGTTGTGCAAAATGTTTAAAGCATAATAGTACAGAAAAATGGATTCATTCCCCCCTTTAAATATGTGAAAATTCATGTTGAATGAATCATCAAATACCACAGTAGTGAAAATGAACTTTAAAACTCCTCTGTGGACTTTTTATGGGTTGAACGAAGATGTCTGAAATTAAAACTGATGCCCATTTATGGCCTACAAAAGCAAAAGGACCATCAACAAGACAGTTTAACAAATATGAGGTACACCAGTTGAACTGCTTGTTAGCTAATAAGCCAATCACATTGCAGCTTTTAAATGCGATTGAGTCTGGAGACATGGTCCAGATGACCATGAGGTTTAAACCCAGCATCAGAAGGAGGAAGAAGGGAGATTTATGTGACTCTAACTATGGCATGGTTGTTGGTGCCACTGAGTATTTGAGGACCATCGGATGTAATGGGATTTTCCCACACAAGCATCTCAAGAGATTACAGAGAATGGTCTGAAAAAGAGCTGATTGTCCAATGCGTAGCAGTTTACTAAAATTGCTTTAAAGACACCAGAGTTCAGAGGAGAATGGCCTGAGTGGTTTGAGATGATAGAACAGCAACAGCAAATCAAACAGTCACTTCAGACCATTTCTGAATGAACACCATAGTGAAGTAGATTAGCTACAGCAGCCAAAGACCACAACAGGACACTGAGGCTACGATTCACACACCAAATTTTCATAACGGAAGATTGGAAAAATGTTGTTTGATCTGTTGATTCTCGATTTCTGTAGCAACATTCAGATGACAGGGTCAATTTGTTGTAAACAACATGAAAGTATGGATCCATCCTTCTTGAATCAACACTTCAGGCAGCCATTGGGTATGTAATGATGTGGGTTTTTTGGCTGACTTAGGCCCCCATAGTACCAGTTCAGCATTTTTTGAATACCACAGTCTGAGTACTGCCGCTTACCACGTCCATCCCTTTATTTCCACAGTAAAACCATTTTCTGATGGCTCCTTCCCGTGGAATAATGTGCAAAATTCAAATCTCCTCCAACTTATTCTTTACCATGTAAATCAATCTGCTGTTCTCCAGAGGCCTCCATTGTAACCAGATCTAAATCCAATAGAAGACCTTGTGGTGGGAATGAATCAGAATCAGACTTTACTGTCATTGCATGGCACAAGTACAGGGCAGCAACATCTTTCCTTTTCAGTTCAGTCTGTCAAAGAACATCCAAAAGATAGTGACACATTCAGGGGGGACAGGAACAGGAAGACTGTTGAGTTGCCTCGTTGGGAGACTGACATCATGTTGCTAACAAATTTGCAATCAACTGTATGATCCTATCACGACAATATAAACCCAAATCTTTGAGGAATATTGCCAGCACCTTGTTATATCTATTGTGATGCACAAGCGTTGTGGACGATGCCTTTTACAGAAATCCTTGCAATTTTTGTTCTATTTTGCTCATACAAAGAGAGAAGGACGAGGTTTAAAGGATTCTACATCTTGAGACATACAAACTTCTGGTCCTCAAAGGTCTTAAAAGTAACTCAAAACTTGGCTTCCACTGCATCTCTTCTGTATTAACAACTGCTCTCACAGCAGTCCAGCATGTGTAAGTTCTGTAGAATTCATATCAATATACTAAAAGGAAAATATGACCATGTTTTGTCGTCTCGATGTTTTGAGCACAGGCGTTCGAGGCACACTACATGTTGAAGTGCTCACCCTGGTGCATATTTAACATGCTGCTCTTTACTGTGTGTCTTTCCCCACCCTGTTGCCCCGACTCTCTGCTCTACCTATTGGCTCTCCTCTGTCAATGCAGTGTTAGATATCTTGGACATGGGACACCAAAATTGATACAGCCAGAAAGAAACAGCTTCATACAACCTTCAGGGACAAACACAGTCATTTTAACATAGCCATTGCACTAAACTCTCTCATCAAGTGCCCTTTATGCTGTTCTCAGCTTGCATATTACTTTTCCTTGCAGCTCTAAGATGTAATGCGAGTTCCAGCAGCCATGGGCTCCCTCTGAAGATATTCTAAGTGCTCCAAATGACAAGACCACCTAAACACCCCCTAACAAATGCTGCATGTCTACAGAAAGCATTTTAACAAAGGAGGTATGTAATGAACCCCAGGTGCCTTCCCCCAATACATCACCCTGAGTGAATTTGCCAACATCACTCTCTTTACCTCTGAGCATGGTAAATGAGGATTTATGCGCCCGCTACTTTATCATTCTTCACTTCTTTCACCCCCGCGAGGTAGCCACGCCATGCGAGACAGATACTTCCACCAAAGGCAATATCCCCCCGTAGTAATTATATCAGAGCGAGAGAATGGCTCATTAACATATGCTAGGCATGTCAGGAATTTACAAGCGCCTTTTGTAGATGCTCCCATCCGTATGGTGTCTCCTTTGAGGATGCAACCTCCTCATTTCCATAGACGTCAATCAAGCTGTGCGTGGTTTAAAGAATTATTCTGTGAGAAAACACACACAGACACAGGGCTCGGTGAATAAAGCAATCATAAAGAACGGCTCGAGGATATTGAAATAGCTGTGTTTACATGTGGGTATGTGGTAAGACGGAAACAAAGTGGCGGGGATAAAATTGTCTTAATGATGTGTCATCAGAGTGAGTGGAGTGATTGTATTTGCTCTTCTCAAGTGTGTTAAGAAAGTGTGTGTGGATGCATGCACCAGACACCAGACCCACAACAGACTACAGACAAGTCCTGAGGCAGCCGAGCTGGTGGCTCTGCTGCTTCACCACTTCAGGAAGCAACATCTGCTGCATTCAAGACGACACGTGCTGCTGGCCTTTCATCCATTAACACAGAGCCAACGAAATGAATGACCTATTTGTTAGCTACTTGGAAAGGTCTAAAATTTTCATTGTTAGGCCATTGTCTAAATCTATGAAGATCTAGAGACGTCATTTACAGCAAACTGTACAATTTACCCTCAGGGCAAAATACCAGGGATCTCCAAACAACTTACAGTGTTATGAATCGTTTGACACAGAGATTACTGAGGCCACACGAGAGAGCTCAGGCTGCATACATTTACCTAATATACAGAATCTTAAGTACAGACATACAGACGACTTAACTGAAAGGTGGACTCCATTATGAAACATGTAGCTATAAAAAAGTGCCTTTTAAAGGCTATTACATGGTATGGGCAGAAACTCGAACATCAAAATAAATACTAAGAACAATAAATATAAGAACCACCTCTTAGATGTATGATGGACTATTGCCTGTAGTTCTGGGCCCCTCCAAGTTTCTGAACCTGAGAATTTTTTCCCATTTATCCCCCTAATGGGTGAACATTGCCGGTTAAGAGAGAGCACTACATAAGCACTGTACACACTCCCATTTTAACAACACATTTCTGCCTGTCGCATTGAACATCGTCTTTGCATCCATCCACAATATTTCCCCTCTGTATCTTTCTGAACTTCTACACATCAACACCCTCCCACTTCCTCAGGTCTTCTTCTGCCAATCATCTCACTGTGCCACCTGCCGCATGGTCACCGTGGTTTCTAGAGCCTATGGCGGCTCTGCTCCGCCTCTGGATCTCCCTTCTACCAGACTTTCAAAACATTGACTCTTCATTAAATCTTTAAATACTGCTTCAAAATGCATCTTTTCAAATTGGCATATTCAGTCTGACCTGACACATAGATAGACCATTCATTATATTTCCAGTCAATTTAGACAGCAGCCTAAGTGTTCGGCAAAGGGCAGACTCTTTCAAAAGACAGGTGAGTGGATGATCATTTTTTCAGTCACATTCATTTCAGGCCATTAAGATAATGCTGTAAGCAGGGGCTACTGCGGCGGTGTAAAGTACAAAAGACGAGCCACTTCGTAGAACAAACTCTTGCCAAAGCATGTCACGTGTGGAGTGAAAATATCCTATCAAGAAATGCATTCAGTGTCGTTATTTGTTTTGCATTTGATAGAGATATGATCCGGATATGACAAAACTTCTGCTGAAGCTGTTAGCATCTATGCTAATCTCTTTAAGAACAGTCACTTCCTGCTGTCATCTCGCTCGTTGCTCCCACCTTTTACTGCTTCAAAGATGCTGACTGGGCTGTGCCACCCAAGGCCGAGCACAATCACTGTAGATCCAAACGTGTCAAGACGGATCTGCCTGACTGCAAACACAGAATTAGGAGCATCCATCGAAGATGCAAGGTTATATTCAGTATGATTATTTTCAAATCTGATTCAGTTATAATGATCAATGTCTATTATCTGATCCTTTTCTTATCTTGTCTGTACATTACTTTATTGTATTTTCATTAATGAAAGTGCCTGACCGCTTCCAAAGTCACATTTAAAAAGAATGTGAGGCCACAACAGCTAATCAGATATTTTTTTAAAAAGCCTGGGTACATCAATCTTTGTGATATACTTAAAATCACACATATACTGAGCTATAAACAGCTACATCCTATGGCTGAGGTCAAATCAGTGCTGCATTGTAAGCATATCTTTGTGGCTCAAAAAATATTTTTCGTCATTCTTATAAACACATACCAGCTCAGACTCTATATATACTGTGATGAAAAACTAAACTATTGAAGCAAAAAAAAAAAAACTATGAAAAAAGACTCTTTTACAGTGAATAAAAGTGTTTAACTGATTATCACTTATCAGACGTTGCACCTTTCCACTCAGCAGGTGGAACAGCTAGTCTGGTGCACATATTGTGACACGATGTGGATAAATTTAGGATTTTGTTATCGAGGGAAGAAAAAAAAAAATCAGCACATCAACACAGATCCTGTGGTTGAAAAGAAAAACTTGTGACGATCTAACTCAGAGACAGATTGCCAACTAAGCTGCCTCTGTTAAAACCTCAAGCTTTAGGACAGACACCACTAAAACTGGCATCAGAAAAGCAGTTGCTCAGAATCAACATTAAAGACAAGAAAAAAATGAGATATGTAAAAACTGAAAGCAGGAAAATATAAAGAACATGACTGCATTGTCAAGGAGTAAGAGGTCACCTCTTTTAAGCATAGCAGGTGTTTGTGAGAAGCCTACAAACTGAGATGATGGATGGTCGTTTTGTGTTCCAATGAGTCTGAAAATGTCAATACGACAACCAAAGCCCTGATGTCCATTTCCATCTCCAGCCTTCCCATCTCTCTGCCTCTCTCTCATTCTTTGTCATTGCCTTCTCCCTGTAAGTGCACTTTCGCCCACACCACTTGGAAATTGATTGAAACAAAATGTCACAATTATGCCCTGTAGCTCGCCGCTTCAATTATTCATCAATTAGGGGCTAGGCTTCTTTTTTCCTCTCCTCTGAGCTGATTTTTCATTCAGTTTGCTCGAGATGTATGGCTCCCCTGCTGTTAACCAGTCCAAAGTCATTAGTTTCTGGGTTTGCAATTAAACCTGATGCCTTATGCATGAGGCTCCGACTCAGTAGACACACGCAGCAGCGGCCGCAGCAGCAGCAGCTAGTGAACGAGTGAGCGAGCTCTGGAGGCGTGGATGGGAAATTAATTTGCTAGAAATGAAGTTCTCTCTCCCTCTCTCCCTCCCTCTCTCCGTCTCTGTTGTGTGGCAGGTTGGAACAGATGCCACTGGCTGAGGACAGAGATAGAGAAGAGGCAGGGATGGAGTCTCAGAGCAGCTTGAGCAGAGCTGTCGAAGGAATAAGGTCACACTTGATTGGCAGCCAAAATACATGCCAAGCTACAGTGTGGAGTAATTTTGAGTTGTGGTATTAGTTTGATTTAATTGACAAGGGGGCTACTTCTAAAGCTTCAAAACATTTAGATTCTGATTTATTAGTTAGATCCAGGCCTGCAGTAAATCCTGAACTTAAACTTTCAAATGTGTTTGACAGATCACTGAATACCAACAGAATTTATGCTATAATACATAACTGAGTCAGATGTTCTGAAACAGGGGACGACAGTTAAGTTTGGCCTTGAGCCAATTTTTAAAGTCATTTTTATGTTGGGCCAGAATTAATCAGATATTAATATGTAGAGATGATTACTAAAATTACTACCCTTGTTTTCCTAAAATAATTACTTTTTGTTGATTTTTCCTCTATAAGCATTAAACAATGCAGAGAGAGAGAGAGAGCAAGTGGCGAGAGACAGTGGGAGTGCTGGGCGAACACACTTCTGTCTCCAGCATGCACAGAATAAAAGACAAAAACATGAATCATACATCTTCACACTGTTTGTTCTATGATATCTGATACAGTTACTATATTAACATTTACAGCTTCATTGCTTTTTGGGTCAAATATTGACTTCTGACTTTTATCAAAAATGGCTGTATTTTACCCAAGTGTGATGTCATTGTGTTTTAGGCAAAATCTGATCAATGTGTGATGTCATTGTGTTTTAGGCAAAATCTGATCATTTTAAAAAGGACCAGTTTTGACTCAAGTTGGGACATAAGGTCTGCATCATTGCATTTTGAGCCATCATTTAATTTTTAAGAGAAATGACAGAATTTGACTCCAGCTGAGCGGAGGGCCACATCATCACAACCTGGGCCAAATTTTGACCTTTCCACAAACAAAGGACCATTCTGACACTAGATGGGTGACACACCTGGCAACATTGCCTTTGTTGGCCAAATTGAACCTTTTAAAAATGACAGATTTTGACTCTAGTTTGGGGACAGGGATGGGGTCATCATATTTGGGGTCAGATTTTGACTATTATGCAAAATTTGCCAATTTTGGCTTCAGTTTGTTGATTGGGTTGGCATCATTGTGTTTTGCGCTTTTTGGGGCAAATTGTTCAGTTAAGACATACCTAAAAGAAATTTAAATAAGGTCATAAAACTGTTGTTTTATTACAGGCTGTATACACTGGTGCATGTGTGCACCTTAGGAACCATGTGCTATTACTTTTAGTAGGTTGTATGCTTGACTGTTTTCATAAAAAAGCAAATTCTGTAACGTAACAGGTTTGCGCATCAGTATTGAGCATCAAATTTAGCCAAAATGCTAAAGCTTCTGGCATCTGCTATTAAAAAAACTCTGATGACTGCATATCCTCTCTTTTTAAAATAATAACAGTGTTGAAATCAAAAATGTAAACGTTAACTTTCTTATTTAACATGCGAGCATAAAGTTATTATTATTATTATGATATGTTCAAGCCCAGCTCAGGGTTCAGAAAGACACTGAATTGTTATATATTGCCTTGATAGTGTTCAAATGTAACATCAAGAGGAAGAGGAAAGAGTTCAAAGTGATCAACCTTAGTATCCACTGAATTTAAAATACCTCATAAGCAAACCATTTCTTTTTGTCTTTAGTGGTAAAGTAAACATAATTATATTTTCTAGCTCATACTTCATAAGCCATTTCACATGGATACAGATATGGTGTGCCTTGAGATTTTGATCTTGGGGTGTAAAAAGTTTAAAAGACACAGGCAGAGATCAACTCAGGATGCTAAATCTAATCAGAGTTGCATTGGGCATCGACAGAGGCCGTGCTGAATGAACTCACCATGATCATTTAGTGCCATCTAGTGACGATACAACCAACTGACATCCGTGGTAAAATCTGCTGAAAAACAACTCTGTGTCCACAGGTCTAGCCATCCATCCATTATCTTTCTGGATATCTATCTGGAGCCTATCCAGCCAACATTGGGTGAGAAGTGGGGTCCACAGTTCAAGTCTGAGCAAAATGAAAAGTGCAGAGGGGCTATATTATCTTTTTAATTGACTGGGATTAATGTTGAAGCCACACCAAAGTAACAGTGCCCTTCCTTATTAAAGCACTTGTATGAACAGAGAAGGGCACGGACCGGAACTGTCTTAGTGTACCTCATCTTCATGTCCTGTGACACAGAAACAGGAAACCACATTTTATTCTTTTGTCATAGTCAGAGTGGTTTACGAATGCAGTTAGATGTGGTTTATCAAGATCAACAGAACCACCTTGTTTAAAATCTTTCAGAAGCTCTGTTCACACCTGTTTCAGACATATGAAGTGCACACACTCCAGCCAAGTGGTGAGGAAGGGGCCCAGGCAGACAGCACAGCAGCGGCTCTTGGCCATCATGGTGATCAGGGATGGGTGGAAGGGTAGCATCCTGTGGACTAGAGAGGACCTGTCCCTGTTCTCATGCAGGATGAATCTGGAGGTCAGCTCCTAAAAAATAAAAGTATACCAGAATAAACAAAAAGCCTTATCAGTTATCAGTTTGATGGTCAGTGTCGTTTTACCTTTAGTGACAGGATCGGCTTGTCCTGCACTGACTCCATCGGCTCACAGCGCACAAACATGTTGCCTTCAAAATAAAGCTCCTTCAGGCGCAGCAGCTGAAACTGCATGGAGCACAGTCTCGCATTATCAAGGGAACAGGTCATTCAACCAGCCGTCTAACTGTTTCTACACAGTAACTGTATGTTTGTAGGTGAAGCTGGAGGACACAGTTTTGGTGTTTTTGAAGTGGGGTTGTATGAGACACATGTGGAAGGTAAATAAATTAGCCAGTGTGATTCAGATCACCTCTGCTTTTTTAAGGAAGACTGATATGAAAGCTTAGTTATACATTAGTAGCAGTTTGGTCCAAGAGCTCAGAGTAATTAAGTGTATTTTAGGTGAATACAAGTAGTGTGTCCCAAATCGCATACTTCCATTCTCAATACTTAAAATTTTCAAATTAAGTGTACTAAGCACACTACGGACTAACAGGCTTAGTGCATGAAATGTGAGAGTGTAGTGTTGTCCCAAATCGCATACTGCCACATGGCATACTCATGAGAAATGACAACGCGATGTCGACCCTCTCTTCTTCTGCGCCAAACTGCGACTGCCTTGCAGCGTATTACCGCTAATTACCACCACCGTTTGGATGCCGGTGTAGGTACCAGATTTGGCTAAACTACACTATCCTAGCTAGATCGATATATGTGTAATAATGTGGTGCATTTATAAGACTGTATCACGTTACTTCTATTACTCATATGAGCTAAAATTTTATTTTTACTGTAATTACGTTTGATTGCTCTTGGACAATTAAATGACACAATTTTCAAAAACATAACTGTCTAAACATAACTGTCACATCGTCCTAGAATTTTTGCAAAAATTTAATACACATTCCATAGATAAGTAATTATTAAAAGAAATTACACAAATGGTTTATTTCATATCAATCCTAAATACTTTTTCCACACATTTTTGGAGGAAAAAAAAATCTCAAATCTACATCAAATGAGCAGTAAAAACTACAAAAGGCTAAGGTCAATTTCTGTCTTATCATTGAAGATTTCCTCAGTTCTTAACATCACTCTTCGTATACAAGCACGCTTCTTAAGGAATTTGATATCGTTCATTTTTCCTGTTGTCCATCTCGTCTTCTCCCGCCGTCTTCTTCTCTTCCGTGTTGCTGGGTGTTGCTAGTGTGGGATCCTGTCAATGACAAAGCAGGAACGTCATCACAGCCAAAAGGGATGTTGGGATGTGCAACGTCATCAGCATGTGCAGGCCGGGGGGACAAATCTGGTATCTACACTGGCAGCTGTTAGCCAATTAGCTAAGCGAAACTGTTTCAGTGTAAAAAAAAATAAATTAAAAAAATTTAAAAAAAGTTACAAGTTACACAGCAAATAAGCTCAAAACAACAACAGCTGGTGATGTTTGGTGGAAACAACACATGTAAAACACAAAATTTTAAACTTACATTAGTACATTGAGACAGCAGTGCCACAGCTCTCTGCCTCCATTGTTGCTGAAGAAATGAGTTTCCAGAGTTACATACTCAAAATCTTGAGTTTTGCATTCTCATTTTTTCACATACTTTCCATACTTTTTTTTACAATTTGGCGCAGTATTCTCAAAATTTTAAGTACTCAGTAATGAAATGTGCGACTTGGGACACACTGAAGGTTTAACTTTCCACTTGCAAGCTCCTTTACTTTGGTTCTTCTTTGGCACACTTCATAGCCCCCACATCAAGAAATGTAGCACCAAAGCTGCAGGCCTCTCCCGTTTTTACCACTTCTTCCAGATGTTTTTAGCCACTAAAATGTATATGAGACTGATGTGATGTACTCCAATTTGACCAACATTTTATTATCAGTTAAACTTTCAGAGTGAGCAGCAAGTGTAAATGCAACCTTCTGAAGTTTTTATTCGAATCTTGCCTGTATTTTCGTTTTAATAAATAGACTAGAGTAAGCTGATGAGGGCATGCATTATGTGACTCTTAGAAAAATCTTTGTGAGCAAAGGTTTAGTGTGTGATGACATTAATACCCAGCAAATTAATAATGAGACTTTTGTGCATGTAAAAAGACAGTTTCATCATGTTTCTGTTCATCCAGGATGTTCTTTAATAGTTTATCTAAGTTAATATTAGGAAAAATAATGTAAAGGCAATCATGGTCATTGTGGCATTAAACTGATGACCCCTTTATAGACCTCTCACTATCCACCTCTAGTTGCCCATATGAACAGTCAACTCGAGATTTCAGAAGCCGCTATAAAGATCATGTTGTAATGTAGCTAATATTTTATACTGTACCCCAGTAGGAAACATGGACAGCTTGTTCCCAGCCACATCAAGAGCTTGGAGTTTAGACAGCACCCCAATTCCCTGAAAAAGAAGCATCAGTCACTGTTCTGCTGCAGTGCAATTACAAAAACGTGTGCTCAATTTAGAATAATCGCTTTTACTTAAAGCAAGGCTACAGTGGAACTTTCTCTCCACTTCAAGCCTCCCTAAGTGTATCTAAAGTGTCTCCCAAAAGAAGTTCGATGTTAGCCTTAATTATGCTTTTGCAAAGGTAACACTTCAAATGTCATGTCATTCAGAAAAGCAACACTGACTGTCTTTAAAAAGCAAAAATACACTTTGAAATGCAAGTTCTGTTTTTCCTTAACACCCATTTTGACAAAAGAAAATTAGAGCAGTCATTCTATCCACTACAGTATTGTGGTGGAGAAAGTAGCTGTTTGAATGAATTCAGGTCTCCAACTTTCCACACACAACACTCAACAAAAGAGTGTCTCCTTCTTTAATTCAGTTGAAATGTTTTATTATTACGCTTTTATCGACACAGTCAAGTAAAGGTGATGAGCAGCTGAGGCAGGGACCGGAGTAACCCATGGGCCATTTCTAAATATTAGAGACTTTCAGTCCACTAACTTGTGTGAGAAATAGCTGAAAATCACATGTAAATCATATTTAAAAATCATGGACTCTAACAAGCAAAGTTTATATACCTTACAGTACTGTTTCCCCCTAATTCTTCCACCCTGTAAACCAAGTGTATTCAATTGTAATGAGCTCAACAAGCAGAGATTTTCAGCCAATGCTGTCAGACAGTAACTACTGTTGGTTAACTCTGAAATAATTAACAATACTTTAATTTAAATTAAAATATTATTTTTTTATTGTGTGCTTTACTTATAGTATTATGAAGCCCAAATGAGTGGAACTTCTAGGATTTGGACTAACACATTTACAGTACAAAACTCCTTGCGAATGAAAAACAGACAGATGGCTCCATCCTTCACTTTGCATCTTTGAATTTGACAAATTTCTGACATTTGTTGGGAAGGATTATTTATCATTATTTTTATTGTTATTATTATTTAAATGTTTAAATGTATATTCATTCGTTTTGGTGGACATTAGACAAAGCTCAAAGTCTAAAAAATGGAAAAAGACTTCCAGAACACACTTACTTGTTATAAAAAAATACTATCTTGTAATCAGCAATCATTTATATTCATAATTAAATAATAATTGTGTGTACTTATTTATTCCTACCTTTATTGCACAGGTGTTTTGGTGAAACTTAAAAATGCTGCAGTAGCATGCACATTTCTTTAAAAGAGTACAAAAAAGTAGATGAAATGACCTACATGCATTTTTAGTAAATGTTAAACAGTAAATTAAAAGCCTGTGGGAACACAGCTCAGCATTATTTTTCTTCATAAGATATTCATGATAATATATAAATCCAATTACTTATCACAATGTTAGCGCTGATATTTGCATTTTCTAAATATCTGCAGATAAGACTCAATCACTGAAAATGTGATAAATAACTCAGTCAATTACAAAAAAAAGAACCAACAAGTCCTGCTCACTCAAAGGCAAAAAAAACGTCTTTACTCCCCCCCATATTGTCACCTGAACAATAAAATAAGCTTTTTTCCAACAACATTTTCAAACATTTTGCATTATGTCAAGCACAATAGGATATCCTTAGTCTTAACACTTGCATGTGACCATTTTAATCAACTTAATTTTACTACATTGTCAGTATAAAACTACGTAAATAAAGTAAGATGACACACCTCTGGCAGGCTGGTCAGCTTGTTCCGGGCTACATGTAGCTGGGTCAGCTCCCTGCATTCATACAGCTGCTGGGGGAGCTGAGACAGATTGTTGGATGTCAGGTTTATCACAGAAAGCCTGAGAAGATGACCCAGCTCAGCAGGAACCTCCTCCAGCTTATTGTCCAGCACACTGAGATGTTCCAGCCTACTCAAACTAGGAGAAGAAACTTCATGTTTAGTCTATATATCCAAAGCTCTATGGGTGACTTAATTATTCATCTGCTGATCTTCACTATATCAGCACTGAAGGCTTGTGGGTAGGTCTACCTTTTAATCTCAGCTGGAAGTCTCTGAATCTGGTTGTGGTTCAGATTTAACACAATCAGGTTCTTTAAGCCACCTGTAAAACATGCACTTGACAGTAAAAGGTGTCATTTTAATTTTCTATTCTTGATTAATAATGTCACATCTTACCAACCACTTCAGGTGGCACAGCTCTGATCTGGTTGCGGAACAGATAGAGTTTCCTCAAAGACTCCAGATGGCCCAAAACAGCAGGAACCTCCATTAAAGCATTATTCCCCAAATTCAGCTCTGACAGCTTGAAGGCATTGAAGAAGAAGAAATGTTTTATCACACACGTCTGCTTGGTGTGTAAACATTGATTCAATGATAATTTTAGTAAGGCCTGGGCTGAGAGAAAGACAAAAACGAGACTCACATGTCCTAAATAGACCAGGTCAGAAGGCAGAGAGCTGATAGAGTTGTTGTTCAGCAGGAGGACCGAGAGGTTAGTTAACATGGAAATACACTCTGGTACTTCTTTAATTTTCTTTGAACTTAAGGTCAGAGTTGATGTTTTGCTGTTTAAAGCTCTGGCCACAGACTCGGCCATTTCGAAATCTCAGTTGTGCTGTCGCGGCGCGGGTTTCCACGGCGACCTGCTGGGCGGCAGCGCCCTCTGGTGGACAGATCTGAGTACGACCATGAACCGTGACAGGGAGAGGACAATGAAACATGTTTGAACCTGCTCTATATCGCTCTTTACGGTAGCTAATCCTTTAAAAGCAGCAAGAGTACAAAAATATTACATTCAAGTGAGAGCACTTACTCTGATATAAGTTCACTCACGTACATCCGGCATTCCATGAAGCTATAAGTAAATGTCTAAAACACATATGGTGGTTTAAAAGGTACAAAGAACTACAGTGCAGTAAATAACATCTGACCCAAATAATACTATAGTTTAAAATGGGGCCTCGGGTATGTGGAGGACCATGAGGATTGGCAAAGGCAGTCCATCCTAAACTAGGGCCATGATTATTGTTAGTTTCTTAACCTGAAGCCTTATCTCTCTTTTTTTAAGTCAGTTCAAAAGTTGACTGTGGGGTAACAAAGTCCACTTGTCCTTTATGCAGATTTTTTCTACCATTATTTGGGGTTTTGTTGAGCTTATGTTTTCTTAAAAGATTGTTTATGACTCTGAGTGACAGGAAAGAGGATAGAGTTGATTATATGACATGGGGTAAAGGAGGCATATTCAAACCACGCCGCCACTCCAAGAACTACAGGCTACGTCTGTAAATCAACCAGGACAATTTACTGGACCTTTCAGGGGCCCTGCCATTTCTGCGGGCAGGATAGATCTATGCTTTTATGTTTACATGAAATTCTGATCCTATCTTCTAAATGTCCCTGCAGAAATTGAGGCCCAGTCGACCAGGAAACATTGTTCATGCCTTCTATTGTCAACTTGTGTGAGTCTGTGTTTCCTGTAGCCACAGTTACCCATTCCTAGCCAACAGGACTGGCACCCAGTGTGGTCTTCTGCAACTGTAGCCCATCTTGTTCACGACTGGACCGGCGGTGTCTTCAAAACAGTCTGCTGCATATCTTAGTTCTTTGACCAATCAGAGTATAATCAAACTACAAAGTTAACAGTCTACTTTGGTTACTATATTCCTGGGGCAGTTTCTTAGCTCTGGATGTAAACAGTAAAAATGTGTTATTATTAGATAGCTAACTTATTCATTCAGAAAAAGGGCAAAATGTTATTACAACAAAAATAATAATAATCATCAGCAGCTTGTCTTCCTTTACTGCAAACATGCAATCACTAACAGTTCACATCTTTTTAAACAGTACAGAATTTGGTACGTCATCACAACGACCAGGGTTAGCTGTAGCATCCGATATGTTTCAGTTTAACAAATAAACATCTAAAACTCATGAAACAAAATGAAACTCAGCAGCAATGTGTTAGTCTCTTATTTATAACTGGGTCTATTTCGAATGTCACACAGAAGAGTTGTGAGAGCTGTCATTTGCCAGAGCAAATTGTTATGTCTGAAACATACAGTATAGCTTATATGTTAAAAATGTAGAGTCCTAATTTAAGGAACTTTAAAAACTAATAAAATCAATGAACAGTACATAAACCTTGAATTAAATGTTAAAAACAGTGCAATATTTTCTATTATGTTGTTTCAGCCACCGTTAATTCCAGCAACAAATTTGACACAAATTGTATTTTTGATGTAGAATGTAGAATATATCACATCATAAGAAGGATGAATTTAGTAAAGCATTGACATGTGTAGACAGAGACATTGGTGAACAGGAATTTCTTCATAGTTTTTGTAATTTACTGAAGAGGATGATAAACCATCTTTCACAACATCAGTAACCCAAAACATCCATCATTGGGCTCTTCAGATCTCTCTGGATTTTGAAAAATAATGCAATGACATACTGAATTGGTGTTGTATGGGTTCATGTAACACTGATATGATTTACAGGTTCAAAAAAATTGGTTCAGTCCAGTAACATTTTAAGATTTAACAAACCCTGAGGGGGCTGATCTTTACATAACATTTCCTAATGGCCTGAAAGGGATGTTATGTTTAACAGTGATGTCTTAAGCTAAACCTTGAGGGTCTTTGGGTAGTTTTGGGACGTTCAAATGCCTTTAACTCTACTTTCTTACTTCATGATATTCTTCATTAGCACAATGATGTTTTATTGAAGTGATAAATAATGTTTTATTCCCCACTGATAGCTGTTAACTTTTGCATGTATTAACCCCCTTCCCCAGCTGGGGAGGGGTCTCAATCTTATCTTTAAGGGCCCTTGCGCTGAGTGATTCAAACACTCTGCACCACACATTGGTTACGTCACAACGTGGATAATCGGTCTCTCAGCTGTCCTCTGCATTAGTCGGGTCCTTTAGTCGCTCCACAGAGTTGTAGTGCTCTCCCAGTCCATAGGCATGGCGCATGTAGCTGCAAACACAACAGGAGACACTTTAAAGAATCTGAAGGGTCCTCTTCCAAGGAGGTTATATTTCTGCCAGCATTTTTAGTTTATCAACAGAATAACTCAAAGAATTGTAAACAGATAGTAATGACACTTTAAGGGAATGTCAGTCATGGCACAAGGAAAAACTGAATGTGGATCCAAGCATCGTTTTTAAGGATTTAGTTGACATTGTGAGATAGGGGAGTTTTCTACATTTTTGACAATAACTGGCCCGACAGTGTTGGAAATGCATTGGTGGAGGTTTGTGCTCCAACTCTGAAAATTCAATGCATCGATTACACAGATGTTTAAGTATTCCTGTCTGCAGCAACCTCAGTGTAATGGACTGTGAATCGAGACAAAACAACCACTGCCTAGTGGTGAGCCCAAAATAGTTTTTCAGTGTGGGCAAATACAGTCAACTTATGCTCCTTTACTTATTCAATGCTTTAGTTCATGCACACAAACTCCAGTTTGTTTATGTATCCTCTTCAAAGATCCTTAAACATATACATTTGTCCAGTTAGTCCATGTACATGCAGTGAGGTGGTCCTCAGTTTAGTCACTGATCATTTATGTTGCTCAATAATTGATGTTCCTTTTTGGGGGGAAAATCAACCAATTTCAATACATCAATTTCTGTCTATCAATTTATCCATCAATTAATTTGTTATTTTTCATGTCCTCCAAACCAGACTTCTGAAGTATCAACACTTTTGCAGTTAAGTTCTTAGTAATTACTAGATGCAAACAAGACCTTGTGTAACATGATGACTGACAGCTCCATTGACAAATGATGCAGGGCGTTTATCAGGAGAAACAGGGAAGAGGATGAAAGGTGTGAGAAAATAATAAAAACTACCAGGACAGCAACTTCATTTTCAACAAACAAGCGTGTCAGCTATCAACCAGCCCATGACTCTGTTCTGGCCTGAGGCATCTTTGCTGTTTTACCGGTTCGTTAAATGTGTGTTTCAGCTGTTGGAGAAGGTGAAGAGTTCAGATGTTCAACCAGCCACCCAAACATTGTCCAAGTGTCAGACTGAGAAATATTTTGACATTACTTTTTTATCAGAACACAAAGTTCATCCTAGTACACAGTCCATGTGGGAATTTCAACTAGTTTGTCATGACAGGCTCAGAGTTAGAAATCCAAAAAACATTTTCATTTTTTATATGCCTTCCCTGTATATAAGAAAAAGGCTTAAGGTACTTTAACTCCCACCACACACACATACACACACAAATAAAGTTTGAATTTATAGGCAAAATAGCTTACACCAGAGTGATGGGATCACTGCCAAACTCCTCTCCAATTTTGATAGTGGAGGAGTCTGCCTGAATCACTTCGATGGGCAGCTGAAGCACTTGAGTCAAAGCTCGCAGCTGTCACCACAGAGGAAAGAAGAAAGTTATTACATCAACTTTACAGAGTAACAATAAACTTTCCATATTGGTCATTGAACCACAACAACTCACTTCTAGTTGTCCACCCCAAGCTGCTGTGTGCTCCACCTCACTGCAGTAGCTCTCAAACTCATCTGGAAAACACACAACATGACACTCTTCATACAAATGACATTTATCTTCATTCAAGACTCAAGGTCCAGAATAAAACATGAAAGAAAGCAGCTTTGGGTCAGTGCAAGCACGCTCTTAGATGGTTTGACTTTAAGTGAAATTCAGCGCAAAAAGGTTTTATACAAAGACATTTAAATTAGTGCTGTCAGACGATTAAAAAAAAAATCTAATTACCAGATTTATAATTAATTAATCTAATTAATCGCATTTTAATCTCATATCTGCTTAAAGTACCCAAATAAAGAATTTGAATTCTAGGATATTATAAAATTGTAGTGCAGGACTAATCAAATGAATACAACAAGAAGTGAAGATTTGTAAATCCACATTTTTATTGGTGACTAAATAAAACAAAAGTCAGGGCAACTTGTCCAGAAAATTCTAAACTCAATCAGGCAACTCAAATTACACTTTAAGTGTGTTTCATAAATCAAAATCAAAATAAGAAAAAGGTCGAGGACATCCAGCAAACCAATTAGGCCTGATGCATTATTAAAGAATGGAGTACAAATATAGATAAATAAATTCAAAAATAAAATAAGACTAAGTCTTAAATATGCCATTCCTGTTGTCACCTGGGCTTTGTTTGGTTTGACTAGAGACACATGTGTGAAGTGACGTGTTACTGCCATGTACGGGTCCTCCAGCTGGACAATATCAAAATGTTTGTGTGCTATGATTAATCGTGATTAATTTTTTTAACGCATTAATTTGCGGTGTAATTAATTAATTTAATTAATGCACTAAAGTGACAGCCCTAATTTAAACACAAACAAAGTCAAACCAATCTCTGCACCATGTGTCATTTTTTCTATTGCACACTGACGCCATTACATGCAACAGAATTCTTCTTTATCATCTAAAACAGAAACACTTAGGGCCTTACCTTAAGTCTAACACACCTTTTAAAATACAGAAGCCAGAAACACACAACATATGTCAACAAACAGAACAAGTGTTACCTGTTGTGTACATGTCGCCGGTGTTTGTGTTAGTGAGGAAAGGCAGGAAGTCATCAGCATGGCCTCTCATGTGCTGGGCAGTACGGGACCGCAGTTCTTTCAAACTCATTACCAACCCAGGCTAAAAGCATAAGGACAGATAAAATTACTCTCAAAGGTTTGACTTAGAACTCATGTTACTTGTGGAAATCTGAGCATTTACAGTAATTGTGTAGGACATCTTTGTTTTTACTGCCGAAATGAATTTCAGTAAATAAAACCATGAATTCTAAATGCAAAAAAGGTTCATGTTTTAGCCCCATAGAGGTCCTCTTGTAATACTAAACCAGTCTGTAATTCAGAGTGGTGATACTGATCTTTTGACTGTTTATTTTCTGTCCTCTATTGACAGAAAAATCAAAGGTACATTGGAGAATGAAATAAAACAGATCTTGATGCATAACAAGTGTTAAAGTCTTTTATATTGATTTTATGTGCATCGCCAAAACTGCAGCTCTTGTGGGGGGGCTTCTGGTCGGCAGTGGTTAGTATCTATCAAATGTGGTTCAAGAAAGGATCAGCTATGAAGAAGCTACAGGGCCATGGGCAGCAAAGGCTCATTAATGCACATGGGAAAGAAGACTTATTGACAAGACGGCTCCCTAGGGTTGCAAAATTCCTGGAATTTATGGGAATAAATGTGTAATTTACAAAAGTGCAGGTTCGCAGTTAACAGGGATTTTAAAGGTATTTTAGTGTGATCTTGATTTAAACAACCAGATTTCATGAAAGTTTACATAAGAACACCTTTGGAAGTAAAAAAGAGGGACAACACATTTTAGGCAGGTGGTTATAATGTTATGCCTGATTATGTCCTTCAAATCACATTTATTTGTATGAATTATTTCACTTCTGTCTTAATTTATTTGCATTTATCTCCCCTCTCTTTTTAAACAATAAAATATCTATTCTCAAAATTTTTTCGGCTGTTTCTCTTCATCTGAAACTGGTCCCAGGCCTTAGTCATAATTCCTTAACTTTAGCTCTCTGAGTATGCAGGTATTGCAACAGCTGATCTGCATGTTGTTGACTTTTATGGGCAAAAAAATCCAGAACTTAAAAAGCAGAAATGCACTGAAAGAGGGAGGTGGGTTTCCTCTCCGTCTCTTAATGAGGCAACCCCTTGGGAGAAAGTGGTGGTAAAAGTTTATATGAGCTTTATTGTCAGTTTAATTCAGTTTTTTTTTCCAATATTTTAAAAAGTAACATCATGAGGCAAGTACACTCGAGATTAGGCCGTCTGACAGAAGCACAAGTGAACTGTTGGTTTATGTGAACTCACTGTTACCTGGTGCACTATTATGCCCATTTTTAAAAAGAATTTGAAAAAAAAATAAGAGCACAACACTCTGTTTATTGTTTCTGACATTATCTGTGCACCTCGATGTTCTTGCTAGATATGCCTGTAAAGGTGAGTAAGTTAAAGGCCCCTCTTCTTCTCTGGTGCAAATATGCTGCATTAACCACTGCAGTCAGAGGCTAACATTACCAGAGAGGTCCACAAATAACACTTATCCTGTGCAAACAGGGCTTTAGAGTGAGGCTGGGAAAAACATTTGTGCAACCAGTCCTTGAAGTTCTTTTTAGATCTGTATGAATGTGGAATTATCTACCCGGGTTAAAGCTAAAGCTAAAAAAGATTATTGTACCTGTGATCGCTGGGCAAGCTGATCTTCAATGGCACGGTACATACAGTGACCATCAGACGGGATCTCCTTGATCTGAAGCTGCTGCAAAGCAAGTTTCTGAGCCAGCATTAAACCCTCTTGGTGCCTCACGCCCTGGAGGTTCTCCACTTCAGCCTCGGCGATCCGGCTCTCCCTCTCTCTCTCCTGGGCTGCTTTCTTGTCCTGAGAAGGACAGAGTCAAGCAATGACAGATTACCATAGCACAAACACTGACACGTCAAACTACCAAAATTTGATAAATTCAGACTAAATGTCCACCACTGTCAAGTTGGATCTGTGACCAAACAGGACAGACAGATGACAGTGGACAGTCACATCTCCTGAGGAAATCATCAGGGTCAAGCTGCCCTTCATCCAGGACTTGTACCGGTCCAGAGTCAGTAAGCAGGGGGGCAACATCACGACAGACTCCTCACACCTGGGATACACACTGTTCAATGCACTGGTGTGACGTGTAGTGTTTAGTGATGTGTTTGGTGCCTGATAATTCTAGTGAATAATCATAATGATGATAGGACTTGACTTTTCTTTACACACTGACTTGTCATTAGAGAAGTAACGCTGCTGGGGGACAACAAACAGATCATGAACTGTCATGTTTGAGATAAAACCTGTTTCCCACCCTTCTCTTCTGGGCTTTAGTGACACGAGGCTGTGTGACCTCTGCTTTTTCCTCATCCTCCATCTTTAGGTTTTCCACTCCATTTAACACCTCCCCAACCTTAAAAGACACACAAAAACACAAAGTTAGATGGAAGAATAAATTCTGTGGAATCATCCTAATATCAAGGAGGCAGACTTTTACCTTTGAGTCTGTTGTAGTTTTCAGTTGTCGGATCTCCTCCTCGTGTTTCTGGTTAAGGTCGGCCTCTAGTTTGGAAATCTCTTCTGTCATCTGTTTCCTTCTTTTCTTGTCATTTTTGGGGACTGCATTTTTCATGCTCTGGATTTTTGCTGCAAATGAAGCACATCATGGGAGTGTGTATTAAAAAAAAATTAACGCCAAGTAGAGCTGGGAAATTAATCAAAAATAAAATCGACATTTAGACCCTCTAATAAAGCAATTTTACTCATGTCAATTATTTTTATTATTTTATTTTTATTAAGTCACCGTGCCCCCTCCATGCAGTTCACTTTAGCCAAGAGCAAAGGACGCGCTGCCAACATGGAGGAGACAAGCGCCAATCTATCAGAGGACATTGTAGCCAAGAAAAATGTTGTCTCCGCTGTTTGGGCACATTTTGGATTCTGTGCAGAGGACATTTAGCAGAAAGAATAAGTGTAGATACAGTAGGAAGACTGCATCGATGACCATCGCTATCACCTCTAATTTGTTCCAGCATAGCACATAATCATTCATTAATTATAACCGAGGAAGAGCTTCAATTAATTGTGATCAATTAGATTTGGTGATATTGCCCAGCCCTAACGCCAAGGCAACTTCTGCCCCCTGAGATTTTGTGAAATCAAAGTCAGAATAATTCCAGCACTCTGGGACTGGAAAACACATTTGAACAAGTGAATGGGAGCATATTCTGCTTTGGATGCATTCATCTACTCAGAACAATAATTAACATATCACTACTTTCCTACACTTTAGTACCCCACTACATGAATTAACAATTCGGCCCCATTGATTCTAAGTGATTTAATGAGTGGTTCAATCATAGTTTATATAATCAACGTGTATATCAATATTTTCCTTGTATATTAAAAAATAAGCGCTCCATATCCAATCAACTAGCCAGGTTACATTTGTGGGATCATTTGCTTAGAGAGGTATGTCTGTCAGCTTCTACCTTGATCTTGATACTTGAACTAAAACAGCATGTCAGGATTTCTGGTAAGATTAAAGTACATGCAAATGAAACTAAATAACTGAACGTGAGTAACCTTGTAGATCTTTCTTTTCCTTGCGGTGCTGCTTGGCCAGCTGCTCCTCCGGACTCTCCTCTGCGCCTCCCTCCATGTCAGCTGCTGTGTTTCAGTGTTAGACTGTCGGTGTTCACAAGCAGGACTATCACGTCCCTGTGAGCTGCATGAAATTAAAGAATGAGTCTCAGAGCATGTGTGTAATGTTCACCGGTGCTGATACCATGTTGTTATGGCCTGATCCGGAAGTATCGACGGCTTCTGCTTCTTCTTCTTCCCTGGATTTTAGCGGCAGTCGGCATCCGTCTTATTGCTTTACTGCCTCCTCTCGGGTTGAACTGCCAGTCAATTTCTTCGCTTTCGAAAGTCTCAAGTCAAGTCCAGGTGTCCACTTTCAAAGACATATCAGAAACTTACTCCCCTCTCCATAACCCACCAGGCCAAAAATACATTTTCTTTTGATATTAACAACTTTAAAAACCTCTTCTATTGTTGTTGGCGGTTTACAAACAACGCATTGGTGCATTTCCGCCACCTGCTGGAAGAAACGTGTAATACAGCCAATGCTGTTTTCGTTATACCGCCCCCTGCTGTTTTGTTTTAGACTGCCAGCTCACAGAGTAGGGTGTTGAGCTCACAAGAGGAAGTCTTTCTGACACCATTTACCTCACAATATTCGTCTACGATCACAGGACCATGGAGAAACACTTACTCGTGAATAAATATATAAATATTGATAGACAGAAAGACAGACACTTTATTCACTGCCAGGGAAATTTCGGGTACCCAGTTGCTCACAATGTCACACTATTCTTGTGGTAATTTATAAAACCCAAAACTAGTGAAGTTGGCACGTTGTGTGAATCGTAAATAAAAACAGAATACAATGATTTGCAAATCCTTTTCAACTTATATTCAATTGAATACACAGCAAAGACAAGATATTTAACGTTCGAACTGAGAAGCTGTATTTTCTTTTGCAAATAATCATCAACTTAGAATTTAATGGCAGCAACACACTGCAAAAAAGTTGGCACAGGGGCATTTTTACCACTGTGTTACATCGCCTTTCCTTTTAACAACACTCAGTAAACGTTTGGGAACTGAGGAGACTGATTTTTGAAGCTTTTCAGGTGGAATTCTTTCCCATTCTTGCTTGATGTACAGCTTAAGTTGTTCAACAGTCCAGGGTCTCCGTTGTTGTATTTTACGCTTCATAATGCGCCACACATTTTCAATGGGGGACAGGTCTGGACTACAGGCAGGCCAGTCTAGTACCCGCACTCTTTTACTACGAAGCCAAGCTGTTGTAACACATGCAGAATGTGGCTTGGCATTGTCTTGCTGAAATAAGCAGGGGCGTCCATGAAAAAGACGTTGCTTGGCAACATATGTTGCTCCAAAACCTGTATGTACCTTTCAACATTAATGGTGCCTTCACAGATGTGTAAGTTACCCATGCCTTGGGCACTAATACACCCCCATACCATCACAGCTGCTGGCTTTTGAACTTTGCACTGATTACAGTTCGGATGGTTCTTTTCCTCTTTGGTTCGGAGGACATGATGACCACATTTTCAAAAAACAATTTGAAATGTGGACTCGTCAGACCACAGAACACTTTTCCACTTTGCATCAGTCCATCTTAGATGAGCTCGGGCCCAGCGAAGCCGGCAGCGTTTCTGGGTGTTGTTGATTATGGCTTTGGCTTTGCATAGTAGAGTTTTAACCCTTTCATGCATGAATTGTAAAACCACAATGTAATTCTTTGGAAAAATGTTTGTTTTAACTTTAAAGTGAAATTTAAATTTAAAAATCAGGTTAATTTTTTAATGTTATATTTTGAGGGAGTTGTTTATCTGTCCACTACCACACTACTGCATCAATGGTATTTATGGTAATTTAGTGAAATGTAATAAGGTTCCAAAAAAATAAGTCTTTGACAAAAATCTGTTTAGAGCAAATCAAATAAAAAGCAACATTTCAAGTATATGTATTATTGCTGTTTAGTCAAGCTATTCATTTGAAACTTATAATAGGATTTGAAATAAAAATGTAAAATTCTGTGAAATTTGAATACAGGCATATTACCCAATTTGCCCTTCGTTGGCTATTTTGGATTTATGATGCAATATCTTGATGTGGTAATATTTTTATGAAACTTGAGACAATGGTTTGGGATTTACCACCTGATAGTTGGACATAGTGCAACCTAAAGGGCATAAAATTTATTCCAAATATCTGTCCACTGTAGTGAACACCATGCATGAAAGGGTTAACTTGCACTTACAGATGTAGTGACGAACTGTAGTTACTGACAGTGGTTTTCTGAAGTGTTCCTGAGCCCATGTGGTGATATCCTTTACACAGTGATGCTGGTTTTTGATGCAGTACCACCTGAGGGGTCAAAGGTCACGGGCAGTCAATGTTGGTTTTGGGCCTTGCCGCTTACGTGCAGTAATTTCTCCAGATTCTCTGAACCTTTTGATGATGTTACGGACCGTAGATGACGAAATCCCTAAATTCCTTGCAATAGCTCATTGAGAAATTTGTTCTTAAACTGTTGGACAATTTGCTCACGCATTTGTTCACAAAGTGGTGAATCACCCCATCCTTGTTTGTGAATGACTGAACATTTCAGTGAAGCTGCTTTTATACCCAATCATGGCACCCACCTGTTCCCAATTAGCCTGTTCACCTGTGAGATGTTCCAAATAAGTGTTTGATGAGCATTCCTCAACTTTCTCAGTCTTTTTTGCCACTTGTGCCAGCTTTTTTGAAACATGTTGCAGGCATCAAATTCCAAATGAGCTAATATTTGCAAAAAATAACAAAGTTTACCAGTTCGAACGTTAAGTATCTTGTCTTTGCTGTGTATTCAATTGAATATAGGTTGAAAGGGATTTGCAAATCATTGTATTCTGTTTTTATGTACGGTTTACACAATGTGCCAACTTGGTTTTGGGATTTGTACAGTCCAGGTCATGATCCACTGCTTCAGTGCTATACAGGCTGATGGCTGTGGGAGCAAAGAATCTCCTTAACCTCTCAGTCCTGCAGTGCAGTGCAATGTGTCTCCCGCTGCTGCTACTTCTCTGTCCCTCCAGGATGTTGTGAAGGATATAGTCACTATTGTCCACGGTGGCCTGTACTGTATATATGCATAGTGCTCTTTTATTTAGAGATGAATTGTTTTACTGCTGTGCCATCAAGAATTAGATCATGATATGACTCTAAATGTTGTTATTGTGCATGCACATCTATCTAACATTAACATACATGTGAAAAACAACTGATGCAATTTCATGTGAGTAGCACTGCAACTTATGAAATCATCAAATCAAAATGTGTGAGAACATAAAAGCTTCAAAGTATGTCTGTGGCTCAAAATGTTGAAATCTTCTTCACAAAAAAGCTTCACTCAGATTTGTGGAGGTGAACATAATAACTATATCTATGACATAACTAATGAATATTCAGTGTTCACTGTCAGAAATGGTATGAAAATATTCTGTCCAATCAGAACTCATGGCATATATGCAGATAAAACACATTTTATGCCTTAATTATCTGCAACATCTTAAATACCAAAATTACATTAATAATGTTTCCAACTTTTTACTTGTGAGTTTTGAACTAGCATTAGTTCTGACCATGCACGGCAAATATTCACATTTAAAAAAAAAAAAAAACTGTAACCCTTTAAATGTTGAATATTTACACTCATACTCATGTGGTTAACATTATGCCACTATGTGGAGAGTGGTGAAAGTGATCATCTCCAAGGCAAATGACATCACACATTCATCTTCACCCCTTATCTTTTTTGGGGTTGTTGGGGGCTGGAGCCTGTCAATTTTATTTAATTTATCAATATTAATTCACCTATTAATAAAAAAAAAAGTACTTCAATATAAACAAGCAAAAAAAAAATGAAAGGAGCAAGAAGAAAGACTATCTATCTAAGCTACCTTTTTTGCAAGACAGTAATCAACAATATGCATAAAAAAACACAAAAGCTTTAAATCAAATAGCTGCTGGGCCGAGGAAGCTCTCACCTCCTATAATTTACACTTCATCTGAAAAAGAATGGGTGGCGAGGTGGCACAGCAGGCAGTGCACTTTCCTCCAAACAAAAAGGTTGAACAGTTTTGATTTGGATTATTTGGTTTCTCTGTCAAGATTGTTCCATAACATGACTCCTCTCACAGAGATGCATCATTCTAGCAGTTTGGTTTGACACTTTTTAAAATATTTCTGTTGTCATGGGGTGAGTGGCGTGGTGCATGCAGAACCAAAGAAAAACAGATAACCATTCACGTTCACAATAATATGGACAATTAAGAGTCCTCAATCAATCTAATGGGGAAGTGTGTATGTGGGAGGAAACTGGAGTGCCCAGAGAAAACCCAGGCTGGCTCAGGGAGACAAGGCAAACTCAGGAAGACCCTGGACAACATGGGCAGTGTCAAACCAACAACCATCCTGCTGTTAGGCACAAACCTGCTGCTCCACCGGAGCAATACCCTGACATATTAATATATGCATTAATGGAAGGGAGATCCAATACTGCAGTTTGACTAGGTTTCTATGGCAGTTTTTTGCTCTTAAAAGTATGTCTTCATATACTACAAAATGTAACACTTGTCCAAACACACTTGTTAGAGACTTACTGTGGGAGCTGAACTGGATATAACCAGACCAATTAAATTATACCATTTTGTTCGACGTCCATGCTCTATGCATGAAAACAGCCAAAATTATCAACAAATGATGAATGAACAGTGAACTGCACACAGCAGTCCCTGGGGCAGGGGCATTAATTGGCAGAGAGAGCCATTAGTGTAGGGCAGACGTGCTGGGTGACGTGGTGACGTGGCACGGGGGGCGGAAGAGCCTGTTTGTGTTTTGGTTCTGAGGGGAAGTCGCGAGAAGAAAGAAAGGAGGAGACGTGACGGGATTGTTGAAAGTGTTTCTCGGGTCCTTTATACCATCTCAGCGCAGTGTCCCGGGAGTAAATCCTACTGTCGTGGTGTTCGAGGTCGTGAACATCGCCTGGCTCTCAGGTAGTGTACCTGACATGAATCGACAGGTTGTATCTCGCGCTGCTGTTGTCATCGGGGCTGACGCTAGCTAGCTGCGCCGCTGTTAGCTCACTGTGGCTAATGTCGGGGATGTTTGATAGCCGCCCTGAGATGAGGGCATTTTTATTATTCAGTGTGTCCGTCTCGACTTCAATGAGCTGAAGTGATATCACAAGCTAACCTGAAGTGCATTCCAGTGAATGACAGGCTCGCAGTTAGCTCACAGCTACATGGGTGGAATCAGGTCAGTGGGTGGAAGGCTAGCAGTGCTAGCATGTTAACGTTGTGTTTTTAATTACTGATGTGCCATACCCTCTAAATAACCCTTTACAGCTCACCAGTTCAGACAGATAACACAACATAGCAAAGAAGTAATAACACTACCGTACCTTGTATTTATATTGTCTAAGTCAGCGGAGAATATCAATAATTTCTGCTCTTCTTAAGGTGACTGGGAGGCTAACGTAATTAGCCAGTGAAGGGTCAGCTAACAGCAACTGTGCTAACAAGTAAAACGACACAAACAAACTGGGGGATGGCATTGTCTTTGGGGAATTTAAAGACGAGTAGACCAACACTTTCGTTTTTATGGTTCATGTAATGTTTGCTCTAACAGCTCAAAGTAAACATGGTGTTTTCATCGTCGTTTGTTGACAGTCTCTGTCATGGGTCCCGATGTCTGTTTTTTTACCAACAGATGCGCATTTTTTCACTTGTATTCCACTTTATTTTCTGTCAGAAACGGTGTTTGACAGATTTTTTATATATTACACAAGTCTTCTTTATATATCCAGTTTACAAACTAATATTGCCTTCATAGTTGTTAGCATTTGTGCAGGTGATCATAACAAAACAGTGTTGACATGCCCCTGTTTAACATAGATGCTATACAAGTCAATAATTAACTACATTATGACTGTTTATGTACTTCAGCAACACAAAAGGCGTCCTTGGCATCTAACATTTGTTTCTACCTAGTTATGATACATGACAAATTGCCAGCAAGCTGCTCTACACAGTCAAAAGTCCACAAAACATATTTGTACACAAAACACTGGGCAGTGTCTTTTTTTTTTTTTTTTATTAAAAGTTGCCCACAGGCTCATTCACCATCCAAAAAGTACACATGCATGCACACAGTCTGGACGGTGTGATGTAGTTATTTATTTATTTATTTATTCGCACAGACAGTGCCAGGCAAGTTTAATAGACCACCTGTCATATAGAGAAAACATTCTAGCATCATGATGTGCCTTAATGTGGAACCTTTTATTTTCTCTTAGCTCCTGATGTTTCACCTTTTTGAACAGGAATGAGAGTTTTCAAACTGAATTCATCTTTTTAATCCCAAATTTGAGCCGACTCACTGGGCTTCTCTGAGAACGCAGAAATTAATGAAGCAAAACATTTAGCAACTAAAACTGTTTTCTTTTCTGTGTTAAGGAATGCAAGTAAATAATCATCATGTGACATTTTAATCAAGATATATTAATATGCTTTAAAAAATTTAGTTTATTTTTAAAAATAAATTTCAATTTTAATGGATAACAGCAATAATAGTTATATTTTAGCATAAAAATATATTGTTGATAGAAGAGCTTTTGCATGCAGGTGTATCATCCATCACAGAAACAAAAAATGATTTTTGTAATTACATATACTGGAAAATTAAGGCATCTGTGGCTTAACCCTTGCACTGGACGGTGGTCTAATAAATGTGTTGAGCACTGTATTATTTAAAGAAAAGTCAGTGAGCAATAGTAAGAATAATCTTGAGTCAGTTTGGTTCAGCCTAATTTATTTGTACCTGTTATTACATTTGTTTTGCTGCTAGAGAGAAAGTATCCCTCACAATGCACAAACTGCATACTGATGTAAGACAGAGCAGCATAACAGAGGAAACATTGAGGTACAATGAAAAAATAAAAAATGAAATCAAAATAATATAAAAAGAATTAAATGATCAAGTGCTTAAGGTTTCAGAAATCTAAGCAAAAGAGAAGGAGATATATCACATGATAAAATTGTTACAAATTACAAAAAACAACTTCATGGATAAGGTCAGAATATAAACAAATTAAGACTTGAATAAATAGAAATATGCTTAAGCAAATATTGAGTTTGCTACACACAGCAGCTTCCCACTGAACAGGGATGCTGGCTGAAATTGTGGCCCACCAATCAGAGGACTAGACCATTTAACAGTCTGATTGAACGAATTTATGTCTCAAAAAGACACAAAAGACCAAACCATAACGCCAAAGAAAAAGACAAGACAGGCTGACAAAAGCTTTATCAAACATCGTCATGAAAGTGGATCAGTGTGACAGTTTTTAGTTTCATTAAACAGCACAGACACTGATGAGCATTTCTACACACCGCCTCACAGGCTGCAAAAAAATGTTTTGGGATCAGTGATTTTACCATGTTGTTTGTAGGATTTATATGAAAGTTCCTATTCCAATATTGAAGCTGCTTTCAGAAAGCTCCGCACCATGAAAACTGTGGACACATCTTGTGCAGGATTTCTGTAGTAGAAGAATCTGAAGGGCCTTAAAAACAGACATTTAGAAATCAAGGCTACATAAAGCCTCAGGAAGTCTTACTTTTACTTGTTTGAGATCTGAAAATGTAGTTAGCATTCTGGCTGCATTGGCTTAATCTGTTTTTGGATATTTCAAGGGCTGCTTTAGAAAACACTGGTGAAAAACACTGGCAGCAATGTGACTCTTGTACAGAAGGAATGAGCTGAAAGACTTTGAAAAAATGTTTAAACTGCATTTATTTGACATATTGCAACTTACTATGCCATTTAATATCAAAGGGAATGACTTTTGGCTCATTGCTCCCCTTTTTCATCAAAACAGATGTTTCATAGGCCAGAACGCCTGTGCCTCATAATTACCTTCGCCAAGGAGGTTATGTTTTCGCCTATGTTTGTTTGTCTGTTAGCAAGATTACGCAAAAATTAGTTAAAGGATTTACATGAACTCTACATGATCTGCATATTTGTCTGGATGCAAAGAATTTCCAAAACTTTCTGAAATCCCATAACTTAATATTGGGCCGTCTTTTTAAAAAATCATATTGCTGGCATCACTTGATGGATCACTTCAAAATTTACATATTATGTATAATATAACTCACATAAAGCCTCAGGAAGTCTTACTTTTACTTGTTTGAGATCTGAAAATGTAGTTAGCATTCTGGCTGCATTGGCTTAATCTGTTTTTGGATATTTCAAGGGCTGCTTTAGAAAACACTGGTGAAAAACACTGGCAGCAATGTGACTCTTGTACAGAAGGAATGAGCTGAAAGACTTTGAAAAAATGTTTAAACTGCATTTGTTTGACATATTGCAACTTACTATGCCTTTTAATATCAAAGGGAATGACTTTTGGCTCATTGCTCCCCTTTTTCATCAAAACAGATGTTTCATAGGCCAGAACGCCTGTGCCTCATAATTACCTTCGCCAAGGAGGTTATGTTTTCGCCTATGTTTGTTTGTCTGTTAGCAAGATTACGCAAAAATTAGTTAAAGGATTTACATGAACTCTACATGATCTGCATATTTGTCTGGATGCAAAGAATTTCCAAAACTTTCTGAAATCCCATAACTTAATATTGGGCCGTCTTTTTAAAAAATCATATTGCTGGCATCACTTGATGGATCACTTCAAAATTTACATATTATGTATAATATAACTCCATCATAAAGTTAAGTTTCACCTGCATCCCATCCAGATCGACATCACAAAAACATAAGTGGAGAATGACAAAGCCTATTCATTTTCTCCTCGGCTGCTGTGAGGGCTCTGCCCCCTCTACACCATTATGGGAATTGAAGTTTAAATGAAAATGTGATATCAACTGTTTTCAAGCCTATGCCACCACATTTGCCAGCTTCCCTTGCAATGCCAGCAGAGGAGTTCTCACATGGACAGACAAGAGTTGAGACTCGGCCATCCAATCGGAGCGCAGGGTGATCCAGAGTAGTTTCTTTTACAGAGGTTGTGGAAAAGCCACTGCCGTAACTGAGCTGCTTGGCAGAGGTCTGCACTCTCGAGTGATTTTCTAGTATTTGATTTAGGCTGTTTTTTTCACTCAGTTGTGACTTAGGTGAAATACTGCACGTTCTTCAATTACAAATTGTGGTCGGCCATATTGTGACTTGTTCTAAGTCAGTTAACTTCAGCCTGCTCTGTTCATATGTATGCACGCAGTCCCAAATGTCTGCATGTCGTTCACTCTTTTGGGAAGCAGTGTGCTTTAAAATCATTTCATAAGGTAAACGTTTGAAACAATGGCTTGTTAGAGCTTAGTAAGAAACATGCAGCGTGAACACTAGTGTAGAGGGCCAGGAGAACTGAAGCACTTCAGATATTTGTTGTATTTATGGCACTGAAGTGTCATTTTAAGCTGCTGCTCGTCATCAACAATAACAGACACATAACAAAACAAAAGTGCAGCACACTTCATCTAGATGCGTTGCTGTTCAAAAGAAATGGTCGATTTTTCCCAGTACAGGTCCTAACAAAGTTTTATGTTGTCTCAAATTTGATATTTGCATAGAAATTCCCCCTTAAGGAATGGTATATAACAGGGTTGATGTGTATTTAGCTGGTCACATTACAAACTGATGCAACACCAACGCCTATTGCTTCCTTCTTTTTTTGATCAAATCAATTGCTTGTCAAAGATACACTGTTTGACCCCACAGTGCAAGGTCATCAAAACAGTGACCTTTTCATAAATGACTGTCCTATTTTAGATTTAAAGTAACATTTGTGTTACATAATGAATGTAAACAGAACAAAGTATCTGCTTTTGTCACGAGGGATGAAATTCTGATGGAGAAGTGAGCTGTGAGGCAGGAAAACAATCTTTTCTGCTGTTACTGATGAAAATCAAAACAAATTCTTTCAACAATTTAGGATAAACACTGTTATTTTCTCCAGACAACAGCCATTTGTTAAACCCACAGTTTTCAGCGGGTCAATCCTAAATAAATTACAAAGAAATGCACGGCATGTATTTGTCTTGAGGTTCTTGCAGCTCCTGATTCTGTCCGTGTGTCTAACAGGGTTTCATCTGCTTCATCTCACTGTAGGTGCTGAAACTTTGTCAGATTACGTCTCATGCTGACAGTTTTGCATATCAGGAGCTCTTTCAAGGACAGAATTATTGCTCTATGCAAATCATAAATAATAGTTTAACATGGAGAACAGAAAACAGGGTTGTTACTGGAATATTATGCTGCTATAACACAGATGAACTGAGGTTTACATTTAAACCTGCATGAAAGTTATCTGGCTATGTCATGAAAATGCTCCTCAGTTGTTTCTAAGGCTGATTTGACCTGATCATTGATCATATTGATCTGGACATCACAGCTCTGTCTCTTGATATTGTACAAAACAGCCAAGAATCATAGCTGCAGGTGCTCCAAAATTATTTAGGTAATGTAATTTTGAGCCATAACAAAATTAAATGACTGTATTATCAGTGTAGGTCATGTTTTTTTCTCCTGTAGATCTGCTTTTGAATGCTGGAAGCAGCCACAACGATCAACGAAGCAGCCTGTTAGGGTATATGTGGAGTTTCTGTTGAGTATAAATAAATTGTCAAACAAGATATTAGTTTAGACAAGACTTTTTTTATGGATAAAGGGTATGCACTAAAATAACTTCAATTGAGCTACCATTAAGAACACCAGTTCTGTACCCAAACAAGAGGCAGAAAGGCTTGGGCATGAGCAGTACTGTATCAAAACAATCCTACTTCAGTTTTATTATCCTTTTGTGGTTATTTCTGTGGAAAAAAATAGAGATCTGGCACAGACAGTGAAAAGTACTCAAGAAAGTCTATTTAAATAGCCAAAAATATGACTCAGTTTATACACAGCATACAATCACACAACATAAGAATGACATAAAAGCTACATATAGGTGGACTTTAAGCAAATTACTAAGTTGTGCTGAATGGCAAAGTCATCACTGTGCATACCAGCAGAAAAATATAAACGGTGATGAGTGACTGTATATGAGCAATAAACTGTGAAGTGATCATAGTGTATTGGAGGACAAAATATTAAAGGATAATAATCACGTACACTGAATGACTAGAGGTCTGTTTACACTGAGTTAGTACAGGGATCATAGTGAATGCTTGACCAAAAATTTTATGGAAAATAAATATTTTAACAGAACTGATATTGCCCAGCTCTAATAATATCTGCTCTTGTTTATCAGAGAAGTTTATAGCTCTCGCTCCTGTTGCCTGGCAGACAGACCCTGAGTGCTGACATAGGCATCAAGAACTTAAAAGTATTTTTATTAAAACAAACACATCACTTAAGAATCCAGACCCTAAAGGCTAATATTGTTTTACTGATTGATTTATCTTGAGTAGGACCCATGTTCCATTGGTAGGGGGCGAGCAGCCCATCAGAGGAGCTCTAAGTCTTGTGGCTTTATTCCATTTTGACAGTGTGTTCATGCTCAGCAGCTACATCGCAGAACGTGCAATGTTGGCCAGATGACTCAAAGCACGACATTTTACTCTTAGTGTGCTGCTCAATGTAAACCACTGTCACAACTTTTCTTGTTCTTTGACCATGTGCAGTAAACGTTGGTAAGATATCACCATCATTAGGTTTACAGCTTTTTTAAAAAAAAAAAAATCTAAACTCTATAATTAGTCATTGTAAAGTTCATCAGTGAAAATCTAAGCAAAGACAAATTTATGGTTCTACTGTTGAATGGAAGACTGAGCATTTATCTGGAAACTGCCCTCCAAAAATTCCATATATACATTAGGGGTGGGAGAAAAAATTGATTCACACAAGTATCTGGATTTTTTGTTTGACGATTTTTTAATTGATTTTTTTTTGTTCAAAAATTGATTTTTTTTCTAAGTTTAAATGCCTCATTTTGGTCTGCGTTAATAAGCCACTTTTAAATGCAATCCAGGCTTTTGAAGAGAGAGTATAAACAGCTGGTTAAAATATATTGCTGAATAAATCCTAAAAACGGACTGACATGTGTACAATCCCAATTTAAATCGAATTGGCACCTAAAAAAATTGTAAAAAAAAAAAAAAAATCGAATCGGGACAAAAGCGTATCGTCCCAGCCCTGATGTACATATCACAGGAGACAGAAACAGGTTAGTAAGAGTATTGTTTCTACCAACCCAGCTAGGCCCAGTTGCATTTCCACTAAGCAGTTTGTTTCAGTTCTGTTCAGTTTGGCACACAGTTAGTTGTTGATGTTTCCACTGTCAGATAAGGAGAAAAGGCACCCAAACAACCAACCTGTGCAGCCCCACTTTTTGGCCCTCCTCTGGGGGAGAGCAGAGTGGACCAGACCAACCCTAAAGGTGCTGCAGCCTGTTGACTGGTCACAAAGTTGTCAGTTCTCATGTGGCAGCAGCGAATGTTGCTGTTGCATGTTCAAATAAACCGTGGATTAGGATGATTTAATTGCTGTAAAGAATGTCGCAGTAAACAATGTTCCACTGGGCACTTGAGTCTCCATTATTACTCATTCTTTACAATCACACTCTACTTAAAGCATCCACGTAGCTAGCGTGACCCTCTCCTCCCAGCAAACAAAATCAGAGTGTACCTCTCTAAGCTGTACCAAACTGTACTGAACCAAACCAGACCGCTCAGTGGAAACGAGGTGTACGTGTCCTGCCAGCATGGAATTGTCTGCCGTCCTCGGCCCCCCCCCAGCCCCCTGCTGGCTTTCACTCAGGCAGCTCGAGCTGCGATTGGACCTGAGAACCTCATGACATCCAAATACAATATGCACAGTTCACCAGTTTGGTGCTCCTGTCATCAGCACAACAGGGAAACAAAGATAACATGACGGACACTTCACTGGATTTGTGGTTGATTTGGAGCATTTAAATTAAAAACTGCCCTCTTGCTCTGTGCAGCTGTCTGAAACTATTATTAGAGGAGTCATTGTGTAATGCTTACACAGTTTTGCTTTTGCACCAACAAGCATATGGTGCAATGGTGCAAAAGGCCTTTGATTAATCTATTGACCAGACAATTATAATCTGTAGATATAAAATAAAAGCATCTGTAAACTCAATGCTTCTGCTTGCCATAGTGTGTCAGCTACTCCGCTGTTCATTCTTCAGATATGAGGGTGAAAAAGTTCTTAGTTTACTTTTGTATCTTGACCTGCCAAAAGTGTGTGCTGTTATGTTTCCTGCATTAAATTGATCAGTCATCTGAAGCTTTTTCAAAGCCCAAAGAGTTGCCTTTTCGATGTTTTTATGTATTTCACAAGTTAAGGCTTCTCCCTAAACCCCTTTAAAAGTTTCTGTACAGTACGACAAACCAGCCACACATAATGATGACAGTTTTTATTTTTCTTCTATTGTTGCACAGCTGTATTTTTCTGAGAGTTAGTCATATCAAAACCAAGTGTCTTGTTCTATTTCAAGAGGTGGAGAGTCCCTTATTGCAAGAAATAACATCAGCTTGTTTGAGTAATTCTTAAGGGCTAAAAAAAGTATCAGCTCTTGACAGTGTTCCTGTTGGCACTTTGCATTAGATAAACTTCCAAGAAAAATGATTATCTGTGTGTTTCGACACATTTCAGCTTCTGTTAAATTGACTTTTTCCCCTTTGTTCCTACAGCAGAAGTCCTGATAGTTGGTTTGGCCCACAGGACACCCGTGGATCTGATCAGGTCATGGCCAATCGGGGAGGAGCTACAAGACCCAATGGACCCAATGCAGGGACCAAGATCTGTCAGTTTAAGCTGGTGCTGTTAGGAGAGTCAGCTGTAGGGAAGTCCAGCTTAGTGCTCCGATTCGTCAAGGGTCAGTTCCACGAATTCCAGGAGAGCACAATAGGAGGTGAGTTTAATATCAACAGAACAGGCTCCCCTTTTCATGGGCTGCCAGCTCTTTGTGGATCAAACAGGATTGTTTGTGTGTGCATTTTACAGATTTAGCTCTATTTTGAAAGCTGGCGCTCTGCTGTTTCTGCAGCGGCACCCTCTAGTTTCTGAGAATTTCTTAGTAAGAGGAAACTGCACTTTTGAGTTACAAAAAAGCATTCCTGTCATCAAATCATTGTGCTATATTCTGAGATAACTTTAAAAGCATATATTAACAAGTTGTCCCCAAGTTTATGTTTTTTTGCACAGCATTATGATGTTGTCTGACCTCCGGTTTTTGTCTCTACATTTCAGCTGCTTTTCTCACCCAGACAGTGTGTCTAGATGACACAACAGTGAAGTTTGAGATCTGGGACACTGCAGGTCAGGAGCGTTACCACAGTTTGGCACCCATGTATTACAGAGGAGCACAGGCCGCCATCGTCGTCTATGACATCACAAATGAGGCAGGTCCATTTTTTCAGTTAGATGGTATAGTTAATCCAGCCCAATACTTCTGCTACTGTTGAGTCTGGTTTAGTGAACAGAGATAGTTTGATCACTATGGTGTGGTTCAAGCTTAAATTCAAAAGTAATTTTTACGCCCAAAGTTGTTTTTTCCATACCAATTGTTTTTATCATTCCCATAATCTTCTTTCATGACACATTACTGAAGCCCATGAATAATCTGTCCTTTTCTGGTATTTACACTACTTTATTTTATGCGCATATACTTATTTTACAACATAACCTAACACATGCATACATACTCCTGTTCACATATATTTACTCACTACTTTGGTCCATGCACTAGCTCTGCTGTTAGTGCTTTTATTAGGGACGCAGCAATTCTCAATCGATTGTTGAACCGTCCACGATTCATGATGTGCATGTGAACAGTGGCATTTTCAGTTTGAAGTACAAACAGCTTTCAATTATTTTTGTGCTACATCTGTGCGTACAAGTCAGCACACGTGTGAGAAGACTGCTAAAGTGAGTAGCACTACTGCCTAAAGAGGAGAGGCAGCAATATGCACCTACAATTGCATCATGAGGGACCTTCGTTCTTCTCATCCGTAGTGACAGTAGAGGATAAAATAGCTCAGCATTTGCCAAACCGTAAATCAATGAAGTCTGAGAAAATCAGTACTGTTAGTGAGCCTTGTAGCCAGGTCCTCCATCCATCCATCCATATGGCTATCTGTGTCTATCTATTTGGACTTATCCATATGTGGTATCTGCCAAATCCATCAAGACTCTACACAGTTGGTTGAATTAGCTTTGTTTCCAGGACCATACATGTTTTGATTATAACTCTTTACGGAAGCCAAGGTCATCACCCCTTGGCTGCATAAAACCTTTGTAACAGATTCACAACAACAAAGAGAAAATAAAGTGATAGAGTTGCCACCCCCCTCTGTGCTTTGTAAGCAGTAAGACAACATAATACTAAAAGCAGGAGGACTTTGGAAGTTTGACAGCATACAGGAGGTGATTCATTTGTTTGTTTGATACCTCTGTAGTTATTAGCTGCATTTCTACATCACATTTTCTCCTAAATCAGCTCAGGTGGAGCCATGATGGAGGTGGTTTACGTAATTGAGTCGAATCAAGCAGATACTACTTAAAGTACTAGCCCCATCTCTATCTGTCTATTTATCTATGAAACTGTACTGACAGATGACACTTACATTTCTCAAAACAGGAGTCCTTTGCACGGGCAAAGAATTGGGTGAAGGAGCTGCAGAGACAAGCTAGCCCAAATATAGTCATCGCTCTGTCAGGCAACAAGGCCGACCTCGCCAACAAGAGAGCTGTAGATTTCCAGGTCAGAGCAAACACACACTAAGGCTTTATTTATGCAGTCATGTTCAGTTCACATATTGCAAGATGCTGTTTAAAATTGTCTTTGAAGTCAAGATCTGTAATCTCAGTAACATTTATTTCTGATGCTTTCTCTTTCTTGAATGCACCTTTTGATGTCGAATTGACAAAAACTGACAGTGATTATTTTCTTTGCAGGATGCCCAGTCCTATGCAGATGACAACAGCTTACTTTTCATGGAGACATCGGCCAAAACATCAATGAACGTGAATGAGATATTTATGGCTATTGGTGCGTAACAATGACACTCCATTCAAAGACGATGACTTTTTATTTTATGCAATAATATGACATTTTAAAAAATGTTGATTAATGACTGTAAAAAATAGGAGAGTTGTCAAACTCCCTATGGATTTGTTGCTTTACTTGGCACATTTCCCTTGGCTTGCTTTTGTTTTAAAACATTTTCAAATGTCTTCAAACATACACTATATTGCCAAAAGTATTCGCACACCCAACCAAATAATCAGAATCAGGTGTTCCAGTCACTTCCATGGCCAAAGGTGTATAAAATCAAGCACCTAGGCATGCAGACTGCTTTTACAAACATTTGTGAAAGAATGGGTCGCTCTCAGGAGCTCAGTGAATTCCAGTGTGGAACTGTGATAGGATGCCACCTGTGCAACAAATCCAGTCGTGAAATTGCCTGGCTTCTAACTATTCCACAGTCAACTGTCAGCTGGATTCTAAGAATGTGGAAGTGTTTGGGAATGACAGCAACTCAGCCACGAAGTGGTAGGCAACATTAACTGATGAAGCAGAGACAGCGGATGCTGAGGCGCATAGTGAGAAGAGGTCAGCAACTTTCTGTAGAGTCAATCACTGCAGACCAAACTCCAAACTTCCTGTGACCTTCAGATTAGCTCAAGAACAGTGCGCAGAGAGCTTCATGGATGGGTTTCCATGGCTGAGCAGCTGCATCCAAGCCTCACATCACCAAGTGCAATGCAAAGTGTCGGATGCAGTGGTGTAAAGCACGCCACCACTGGACTGTAGAGCAGTGGAGACGCGTTCTCTGGAGTGACGAATCGTGCTTCGCCATCTGGCAATCTGATGGACGAGTCTGGGTTTGGCGGTTGCCAGGAGAACAATACTTGTCGGACTGCATTGTGCCAAGTGTAAAGTTTTGTGGAGGGTGGATTATGGTGTGGGGGTGTTTTTCAGGAGCTGGGCTTGGCCCCTTAGTTCCAGTCACAGGAGCTCTGAATGCTTCAGCACACAAGGACATTTTGGACAATTCCATGTTCCCAGCTTTGTGGGACGGAGTCTGGTGTGGATGAACTTGACTGGCCTGCACAGAGTCCTGACCTCAACCCGATAGAACACCTTTGGGATGAATTAGAGCAGAGACTGAGAGCCAGGCCTACTCGTCCAACATCACTGTGTGACCTCACAAATGTGCTTCTGGATGAATTGTCAAACCTCCCATAAACACTCCTAAACCTTGTGGACAGCCTTCCCAGAAGAGCTGAAGCTGTTACAGCTGCAAAGGGTGGACCAATGCCATATTGAACCCTTTGGATTAGGAATGGGATGTCACTTGAGTTCATATGTGAGTCAAGGCAGGTGAGCAAATACTTTTGGCAATATAGTGTATGTTAGTCGTGTTTTTTTTTTTTTAGTCGTGTTCTTTGAGGATCTGCTGCTGTCATTAGTTGGAAAAAGGTTAAAAACTTAAGTAAACACAAAAACTCCTCTTTATGGTTTTCCATTTTGACAGCAAGTGATCACTAACTTCAGTTAAACCTCACGATAATCTTCAGCTTTTTTTGAAGACACTACCCCGATATGTTTGGGAAACATTGGTCTGTGGCAAGGAGTCTGCAGCATGTCCATGTGTCCGACCATTCAGAAAGCATAACTGAGTTTTTAGTCTTACTGAAGAAGTTTGCTTTGCTTTGATAGATATGTGCTGGATCAAAAATTGTGCTTTTTTAATGTAATGATAATCTTAATACTAAAGGTTTGATTTGGACAATTAACATTTCAGTACCTTGCAATAAAAAGTCATCTTCCATTTTGCATGTTTTGTTCCTCCACCAGCAAAGAGATTGCCGAAGAGCGAGCCTCAGGCCGCGGGAGCCAACAGTGGCCGTAACCGAGGAGTGGACCTGACAGAAGCTGCTCAGCCAGCCAAGGCTCCGTGCTGCAGCAACTAACCTGAAGATCGCCCCCCTGACCAGCCTGTATAGCAGTAACTAATGCGGCTGATTTTCCCCAATGCCACTGCAGTTACTAATGCAATGTGTTGTACTTTTGTCTCCACTTCTCTCATTTGAAAATCAAGAAAAGATGCCCCCCCCCCCTCCTCCTCGCCTTCTTTTTGTGGTCACAAGGTCACTTTCATCGCACTTCACGTAGCTCTTTGTCTCCACCTCCATCGTAGTTTCTGCTGCTACCTGGTTCAGCCTTTGAGCCATTCTGTCCTACTTTTTGTCATGAGGCTTGTTCCATCTATCAATAATGATTGATAGATTTCTCATAGCAGATATTAAAGACATTAGTGCATCCTGCCTTACACTGTGTAGATATGAGTCTCATTAGAAGAAGTGGTCACTTCTTTTTGTTTTGGGATACCTTAAGACTTTACTACTGCATTTCTAAAACATGTCTCGTATTTTTCTCATTTTCTGATCGTTTTTTGTTGATTTCATTTGCTTTGAATTTGTTAAACTGATGGATTGAGGGTTTGACGTGACAAAATAACAGGAAGCAAGAAAATCTGTGGAAGAACAGGAGTATGTAGTTCTGAAAAGAAAGACGCAAAAACCCCGAGGTCCTCGCATTGTTACTTCTTTGGGACCTTTCTTATTGTAAAGTTAGGAAAACATTTGTTAACAGTGGTCCTCTTAGACCCCCCCCCCTTCTTCCTCTTAGCTATCCCCCCCCCCAACCCAGTGTAGCAACAGTGTACACCAATCAGCCCCAACATTAAAACCACCCATGCAATCTGATGCAGATGTTCTACCGTAGGTTTGAAGTTTGAAGCTTCTCCTTCTTTTACTTTTTGTCTACATGCTCTAACAAATTGTAACTAATTTATATTTATGCCTGATGGCATGATATACCACAGTGCAAAAAATGCTGTACAAATATGGAAAATTTAAATCTATTTGGTCAAAAATATACTTTACAACACGATTTTTAAAAAGCTCTGCCTCTGGCTTTCTGTGGTGAAATGTCGGGAAAAACAAGTAAAGCTCCTGTGCTTAACCGTGCATTTTATTATAAAGCAGGGGTGCATGTGCAAGAAACAGACTCAAGAAGTAAAAAGTGACAACCAAACACCCAAACTCAAGGTTTCTTATAGGTTCAAAAATATAACAAATAATATTATGAACAATCCATTTCACACATTCTGTATGCTGTTAAGGCCCTGCTGTCATTCACAGCAAAGTGAATACAATGTGACTTGGTCTACAGTCAGAAAGCTGCTTCATCTTGCTCTTTGGAGGAGACAATTTCACAGAAAGTGCAGGTAGACTGTCAGCTTGAGTGTCTCAGTTTAGATGTTTGACTGGTTTCACCGGAGGCTGTACTGTTAAAATATGAAGAATTTCAGTTATTTTGTAAAAATGGCGCCAACTGCTTAGTTATTTGACTGTGAAGTTGTGCATCTTTAACATATAATTAGTCCTTTTTGTGTAAAACTACTCTACCCTGTCACTTCAAAAATGTCAGAGTATCTGCAGAAGGTTTCAAATTAGTCTTTCCATCTCTACCCCAACCCTAATCCTTAAATATAAAGTAGTATTATTACTTTGTCTCAGTGAAAATGTCCATGGCAGAAGGAGAGCATAACATAAGTAGTTCAGCTGTATCACACAGCATAGGTGGTTTTTATTAATGGCTGATCTGTGCTCACTTAAAGCTCCATCTCTTAAAGCTATCCTTAGTGGCGTTGTGCAATGTTTCACAGTATTTACTCTGTGACTTTTTCCTGTCTGCATGGAACGATGCAGCACAACACAATACCCTGACTTCAAGCATCTCAGTCCACGACAGACACACATCCATCTTCAAACCTCCTAACACGGTGTCACCCATACTGTCCATGCCTTTCTTGAAGTTTTTGGTTTTGTCTTAATTTTTTTTCATGTCTGGGCCACTGCTGGGTTTCAACCTGGTAAAAAAAAAAAAAAAAAGTGAACATGAAAGCTGCAATATGTGAATCTGCTTCTTATTCACCTTTTGAATCATAATATTTGTCTTTTGTCTCTATTAGGAAGTGCTTTAGACACAGTTTTGTGTCCGTGTGTACAGACTGGGCCTGGGCCAGCTGGCTGATGACAGATTCATCCATAGACTCTCATACGTGCCCATTCATGTATTTGCACGTAAACACACACATCCCATTGACTTTTTACCCTTAAACCCTGTGAGAGATCATTGTACACAAACACTGCACACACACACGATCTGTTACACCACTTACTCAAACATGTTAAGCACACTTTTTGTTTTGTACGCCCACCCAGACTACACACATGCTTGTCTGGTCAATAACTCTTCTACAGGTCTGTCTCACTCATGCCTTGCACTAATGATGCTCATGAATATATCTTGTCATAATTACAGCCAGTTTGATATAAATATATATAAATATATAAATATAAAACTATAAATAATAAACTGTAAATAGAGTGTTGCGGTGTAGTCTACTTTTTTTTTTATTTTCCAGTGACAGGACTAATGCTTGCTAGGGAGTTAGATAATCATAAAATACTGTACAGTTTGCAGACAAACAGCTACAATCTGGGGTTGGAGTTTTGTTGCTGTTTCTTTTTTCACACAAATGGTTAAATTATAATCAGTGGTGGTCTTTATAAATGTATGTAGTGTTATTAAAAAGATGAAATTGCATTTATTTAGTGGTCTGTCTTGTACCTTTTCTTAAAGGAAAACAATAATCTCAAAACATTTTTGTTTCTTTCATTTTTTAGATAATCTGTTTCTTGCATTTCACTAATTCTTTTTTAAGTGGTGTCAGGCTACAATGCCTTTGTCGTTAAAGCTTGGACTCGAAAACAGAACTGTTTGATGAAAAATAATCCCCCCTTGAGTAACCTTTATGAAGATGTCGTAGGAACAGTGTAACAACTCTCAGCTGGCACATTGGTGATTTATAAATTAAAACTGTACTACATAATGAGGATGTAAATTGTATTTTTCTTTTTTTTTGCAGCAAATACTTAATTACAGATGGGAAAAAAAATCAAATGCAAGCATTTTACAGTACTGTTATGTAATGACCAAATAAATACTGAAATAAATTTGATCATTTATTGTAATCAGGCTGCTGTATTTTTGTTTGCAATAAGTTTGTTTTTTTCTGAGATCTTGCATAAATGTTGTGTTATGTGGTAAATATTGATCTTTATAGGGGTACACTGACCCGTTCCTCTCAAGGTGACAGTCTCTTTTTAGTTGGAAAATGATCTGAAGATGAATTTATAAGTTATACAGTGTTTTAAAATATTGACATGCAGTGATGATAGGGTGAAGCCTTGTGGTGCATCATTAATACTAGTGGGATTAAAGCCAATACAAGAACATGTGGCCTATTGTAGGGATGTACCGTGTAGTTATCAGTGGATATGAACATGGTGGTTTACTGCCAATATTATAGCTTCATACATAAGCTTTAATCTGTAGAGTTTTGCAGACTTCCTGTTGATAAGGATAATAAAGGGTAATTAAACCAAAAAAGATAATCAAATCTATGAAAACAAGGTCCTTTTTCTGTCAGCAGCTGTTAAGTCTGAAGCTTGCAACTCTAAGATTGCCTAAGCGTATAATTTGCCTGCTCTTTGATTCAGTGTAATTGGTGTTAATAATATATTAAAGGTCCAGTATCCTGGGAAGTTCATTCACTTTGCTTTAAATCTTGTTAGAAGGGGCTTTAAAGAACATTACACCTTTTACTAAACTCAGTGCACAGAGAAATGTGCTCTGCCTCATTAGATAAAAACAGTTTCCTACTTGATGGGGTTTGTCGAGGGTCTGCTCCACATCTGGAACCCCGCCTGTAGCCAATCATATCTCATTATTAATATTCATTGCTCACCGCCCCCTCAGATCTGAGTGTTTCCAAAGAAGATGGAAAAGGCCGCATCAGATCCTCCACAATCGCACTTTTTTCTTTTTTATTGAACTGAAATCAATCCTCACTTGATTGACATTGAAGATATATATGATGTAAAGGGTCAAACACACCAGGACATGGGACCTTTAATGTCTTTAGGTTCTTGTCTTTTAGTTAAAGTGCCCTCTACAACAGATTGGTTATTAGAAAACTATTAAACAGAAATCCATAATTCTTTTTAATTATTGATTCCTAAAATGTCCAATAAGTAAATTTTACCTGAATGTAAAGTTTGTGTGAGAAGATAAACAGCTGATCTTTCCACAACTGTGGGATACACTCAAAGGTTAAAGCCTAAAGTTCAACATGGACACAGTGAGAAGAATCAATGCAAAGCAGTCTTTAGATAAGCTTGATGCACTTTTTGTTATCTTTTTAGGGCCGATATAAATATGTTGAGAGCAAGTGTATGAAAGAGATCACTGTCATTGTATTACTTGTTTTTTATTTTAATTGTTACCCTACTGAGAGTATTTTAATATAGCTGGTTGTGTAGAGTGATAGACAAAGGATCTTGTGGCCTACAAATAATGCACCATAAAACTGTAGGTAAAAGTGTACAGCGATCTCTCTATAATCTCTCTTTTACTACACTTCCACTGATGCTGTGGCAATAAAATTGGATTTCCCTTATCAGTGTTTACTGAGATAGTTTTATAATGACTGCTTATCAGAAATGAAAAAAAAACATCCTGTTATGTTACTCAGTAAACTGACGTGTGGTTAGTGTAGTGCTTGTACATATACAGACTATAATACAGACTATCAACTTTTCAAGCTGTTGTGTGCTGATACAATATTCCTAAATTATAATATTATTGAACCAAAGTTTGTTTAACTCTCTAATTTTGTGGGTTGAAATCATTTTTCATTAACTGAATTTTGAGCACCTCTTTGGTTTTTGGTTTTGTTTAATGTGGTTTTTGTTTCATGGTATTTTTTCCACAAGAATAGTGATCCTCAGCTTCCCTCAAAAACACAGAGCTTTTAAAAATATGTTTTGATATTATGTCAATATTTTTTATATTGAAATATTTTTAATATATTTATTGTTGTTAGTAGCTTTTTCTTAGTGTTTAGTTGTGTGACAAAGCTGTTGATTTTTTAGGCATAGAAACCTGTTAGTTGTATTTCATGATTTTTGTATAACTCAGTGTGGATCATTTAGAGACTGATTTTTTTCATTCTCTTGTCCTTTTTCTGTCATTAAAATAATTCAGATTCTGCTTATTTTTTATCAGGGTTTGACTTTAAATATTGTGATTTTAATAATGTTTAATTAAATAGGTCCTAAAGCATAGACTGTCATCATTTTTTTTCTAAAATGTTGTTTTGACACACTGTTTGACAATGAGCAACCAGTCACTATTTCTCCAGCCTGGGCCCTCAAAATAAAATCCACATTTTTCTCTCACATTTGACCTTGAGATTTTCCTCCAAACGCCTCATTTTGTGACCTCTCCTCTGAATTGGAGCTGAATCGGTCTATCCCACGGAGTCCCCTAGCGGAGGAAAATGGGCCTACAGTGAGAAATTGAAAATAAGGATGAGCGCCATGTCTGATCCTCCGCTTGTGGAATAGAGCTGACGGCTGAGCGAATATTTCCCGGGCCGGGGGTCCCCGTTTGGGGGGTTTCGGTGTGAGTCATGGCGGACAGCGCGGGGATTCAGCAGGGTTCGCCGGCCATCGGGGCTGCGGGCCTGGTCCCGGCCGCTCCTGGAGCCGGGGGCACGGAGGGCTCTGGCGCCGCTGGAGGATCCGCACGTATCGCCGTGAAGAAGGCGCAACTCCGCTCCTCACCCCGGCCAAAGAAACTGGAAAAACTCGGCGTGTATTCATCCTGCAAAGTACGCTTTATTGGCAGAGTTGGTGAACGCTGCTGTTTTGGAGGGATTGTTCTGTAAACACGGTATTTCCTGGGCTCGGGTGCAATAGTTTACAAAATGCAAGCGCAGCAAAGGAAGCCATTGCCGCACTTCATTTTTTTCATTTTGCATGCACTAGCCAATCATTGAAAGCCCGATAATAATAATGTAAATGATAAAGGCATTAATGTGCAGTAGGGCTGTTCAGTAGCCCCCCTTAAAGCAGCAGGCTGAGCGCTGTTTGTACAATGTTACTCTGTTTATGTCGAGGTGGGGGGTTGGTGGACGTAAACATTGGCTTGGCGCTGATACTTGGGAGTAGCTGCTGTAAGCACACAGAGCTGCATCCCACTCTGCGTGTCCGTGTTTGCGTGCGTGTGATGGGGGTGTGTTTGCAGGGGGGGAATGTTCCGGAGCCTCCACGCCGTCTGACAGCCGCCGGCCGTGCACACGGAGGATTTGAGGGGGTTTATGCAGTGTATCATCCGCAGAGGGGGACGGGGTCTTTGTTTTGACAGGGTGACAGCTGCTGAGGGGGCGGAGTTTGTTGTTGTTTCAGTGCGCATGCCCTGTACGGCTGCCCCAGCTGACGGTGACAGGCCTCCTCACCCGACCTCACCTCCAAACATTTCTAAAAAGTCAGTCATAAGGCAGTGACGATAAACTGGGCGGCACAGCAGAGTATAGTATGTCCAAAACAATACTTCTCTGGCTAAATGTTTCAGTTACACCAGATGGCATGTTTGAAATAATGGTGTCAAAGTGCAGGGCAGGAACTTGCATTGCTGGCAAGCTAGTAGTGAAAAGTAGAAAGTTAGGATACCAAATTTCTCATGGGAAATAAACAGCTTTACTACACTGAAGCTACAGCCAGGTGGCAGCCTCAAGGGCTGAAGCGAGCGGCCCATGCAAGAGTGCCAAAACCTATAGTACCTCAAGTGTGCACTTAAGGCTGGCTGCAGAAACTCAAATGATTGTGTGTGAGGAAAAGATGCTTTTTGGTCTTTATGAATATCTTTACAGCTTGGTTAAAAAATGGCTTCAGTATAAATATATAATTATCAGCATTCCAAAGGCTCCCACAATATTCAGAAGGCTGATGTCACATTGCTTTTTGCAGCTCTTTAACAGTCTGCGGGTACTCGTGAATAAAATCAGCTTCATTACACTAAAGCTACAGCCAAGTGGGAACCTCTGGCTTTAAAAATGGAGCTTCATGCAGAAGTACCAACAGCTGTAGTACCCATAGTGTCCACTTGAGGCTGGCTGCAGAAACCTGACACCTCAATAATTGTGTGTGGAAAGAAGACAGCTTTGTCAGCCCAAATATGCATCTTTCCAGTCTGGTTCAAAAGACAGCCGCAGTCTAAACATGCAGTAGCCTACATCTATGCGCTCTCACTGTGAGGGGGGTGAATTTTTGTTTACATCGCATCCATTCTTCTTTGATCGAGAACTTTGAGTTATGGAAACATTGCTGTTTGCCAGATGATCTGTAGTCCCACCTCAACAAACCCTCTTTGTCTGTGAGTAGGTTGAGCTAAAGTTTTGTTGAGATAGCACATGCAGTACATCAACTTCCATTAGAGAGGGGAAATGCTCCATTAAAATTAAACAACTGATGTCAAATGGCTGTGTCCAACTCTTCTTCAGTCTATGGCTACAGCCTGGAGAAAAGTAGCAAGCTTAATTACAACAATATGACACAGGTAGCTCACTACATCCAAGCTATTTGAATCTGTTTTGTAGATATCATTATTATCATTTTCATTGTTTATTTTTATTACCATTATTACAATTTTACCCATAAACAAGTCTTATCTGCCTTTTTACTCGGATTGTTCTCTTTGTTTTACCTATATAAATCTGGTATTACTTTTTTCTGCTGCATTTCTATGATTTACCTTTTTAAATGCATTTGTTACTGCGCAGTTTTTATTTTGTTGGGTTTTATATCAAAACACACAATTACTTTTTCAATAAATTCGATACATTACAAAAGATGCAAAAATCTACCGTATCCCAATATAATTGAGTTAGTGAAACAGCTGCTTAATTGTCCTAAATCAGTCAGGTTTAATTTGCTTGTCACCAATAAAGGCCCACTAAAATCATTCTCTAACAGCCAGAACCATCTTTTGTAGGTAAACAGCCTGATAAACAGTCCCGACACTGTTAATTAAACACAAAACAAGCTCATAAAGTGTCCCAATAACAGAGTGGTGCAGGGATGTGCACAGAACTGAGTTGGCATTTAGTAGTTCTTGATTCCCAAACCCATAGGTAAACAGAATATAAAATACTGTACTTGGATTAACGTCTGAAATAAGTTTCTTGATAAAACACATAGCAAATTTTAATGTTTAGTCTGAAATAATAAAATGCATGTGACACACATGAATATACTCTCAGGGCTTCTACAACAATGTTTTTTTTTCACCTTTATTTAGTATTTTCTCAGTTTAGTCCTTCGAATGTTTAAACATTGGTATTTTTTGAGAATTAGTCCCACTGGTCAAAAATGTAAGATGTTTTAGGGGCAAAAATCTGAAGGTGGTGAGGGATCCTAGAGTAGGACCAGGTCTGAACCACTTAGCTTAAGTGTTCTTACTTACAGTGACTATTTTCAACTACTGACTCTGAATATACAGTACAAGTCAAATATAAATGCAAATCTGATCTCCCTCACCCTCAGATCTTCTCTAACTGATTCAACTATTTTCTTTCCTAGGCTGAAGGGGCCTGCAAATGTAATGGCTGGAAAAGTCAAAACCCCCCTCCCACACCTCCACGCACTGACCAGCAGCCCAGCACAGTCAACCTGCAGGAGCCATGCCGGAGTTGCTCTCACACACTAGGTATGTTAAAAATCTTATTTAAGCTGATTTAATTTTCCATCATTTATTTGGCATCAAGAGTGTTTGAGCACATTTTGATTTGAGAGTAAATTTCTGCACTGATTCATTAGTTTGGATCATATATTGTATGCCTTTGGTCCACAGCATATATGTCAACAAACTAATTATAGGATAGTTGATACATTGGAGGGCAATATTAAAATTACTCACCACTATATCTGAAAATCAAAACCCAAGACCAAATTTAACCTGCTGTCAGCTCTTTTTGGCAATTAAAGCCTTCTACGATTCCCATATTTAATTTCATTAGTGTTACTGCAAGAAGTTATAAAGTAGTATTGCTGAGATTCATTTTGTGAAGGAAATCTGTTCAGGGTACTGTAATTATTTTTAATTTTATATTTGCATATTGATATTTTGACCTATCTACTAACCTGACACACAAGATGGACCGTTCACTATATTTCACTTTACCACTTGGGAAAGAGCCCATGGGGAGGTTAGGCAATTGGATCTTTCAAAAGCCTATCTAGCAGGTGATTGGATAATCCTTCCATCAATCACATTTATTCAAATAACGCAGTAGGTGGGTGTTACTGCCATGGTTTTAAGGATAGAACATAAGCCACTCCATAAAACAAGCTCTGCAAAACATGTCTGATGGAAACTTCAAAAAATGTCTTTGCTATAGGGAAGTTTGTCTAGTTGTTTTTTGTTTTAAATAAAATAAAGGAATGTGGTCCAGGTCTGATAAAACTGCTTCTGAAGCTGTGAGCATACATGCTACTCTCTGTTCAAGCAATCATTTCCATGCACTTCAGGACACGGATTGGGCTGTGCCATTTTGGGATGCTCACAATAGTTGCAGATTGGAGCTTGGCAAGATTGAGCCATCTGATTACATTGAATCAGGCAGGCCTATATGCACAACAAGGTTATATCTCAGCTGCTGGATAGGGCACTTTCCCTCATGGAATATTTGCAGGTTTATTTGTTTTAAGAATTTGTTGTGCCATCCTAGGTGATCACGTGACCCATTTAGAAAATGTCTCAGAAGAGGAAATGAACAGGCTTCTTGGGATTGTCTTGGATGTGGAGTATCTGTACACCTGTGTTCACAAAGAGGAGGACGCTGACACCAAACAAGTCTACTTTTCCCTCTTCAAGGTAAATCTGCTTTTGCAAAACTTGACATACACAGGACTTAACTGCATGCATTACTGTAAGTAAGCACAGTATTTTTCCCTTGTTATTTCCTTTCTAGTTATTGAGGAAATCCATCCTACAGATGGGAAAACCAATGCTAGAAGCACAGGAAAGTCCTCCATTTGAGAAACCCAGCATTGAGCAGGTAAATACGTGCCTATGGGTGTTTTATGTATGGGATAGCAAAAATCTCGTGAAAAATTCAGACAGGCTGCCCCTGAAATCCCTCTGATATGGTTTTTTAGTTTGTAGTTTTCCCTTTAAAGCAACAATTTATCCATGATTAACAGGAGAGAAGGGTCTCAGGGTGAAGGTCATATTGGAAATGGCAGACAACACACCAGAATGTGAAGTCCTGCCAAAGAGCTTGGCCTTTGTGTTATGCTGTATGTGTAATGTACAAATACAAGGGGGGTAAGGACACATTAGCCAAATGAAACAGAGCGAAGCGGTCTCTTGTCATGTATGTACCAGCTGCTGGGTGTAATAACCATCTGCCCCTCCCACAACCTCACAGTAAATGTTCCCTAATAAATCCGACTGTGTTCAGCTCAACTCAGCTTCACACTGAAAATTAATCAAGGGACTAGAAGTTACATGGCATGCCAGGATTACAGTCATAGCTTGGCCTGTTAATGTAAGAAGTTAAACCTATTTTCCCTTGGTATGGTATTTTCTGTATGTTGTTGTAAAGAAGTTGCTGGTTGTGTTTCTCTTATGTTGCGTCCCAGTTAAGCCTGGACTCTCTTAGTAGCAAATTAGATATGACACTGGGAATGTCCTCTTTTGTTGGAATTTCCTACTGGGAAATCAGGTGATCTTCAGGTACTCCAACTGTACCAACATGTAATTGGAATGGGTTAAGGTGGGCTGTGAAACATTTCCTACTTCTCACATCTCAGTTCTGAGGTAAATGGAATGGACCATTACCAAGTGACACACAAGTCACTCGCACTCAACTGTTATGACTCATGCAGAAATGCTATTAGTCCATAAAACACCCATACATCCGTTTTAAGAACTAACTAATATCCAGATCGGTCTGTGTTTTTTAATAGCAGTTTCAAAACCATTGAACCAAACAGGATATGTAAAGATCCCATGTCTGGCAAACATAAATTTTCTTTCCTTTTTATGCTGTTAGAATAGAAGGGGCTTGGGGTGCAGAAGAGCATGAACACCTGTTACTAAACTTTCAGTTCATGGACAACTGTGCTTTTCCTCTCTAAAGAAAATTCTGCTTAAAATGCTCTATTTTTACTTCCTCGGGCTTTTTATGTCATAGCTATACAGCCTCCTCCTACATGTTATTTCTACTCTTCTGAGGAAGACTCTATTACCCCTTTTCCACCAAGCTGGTTCCAGGGCTGGTTCGGAGCTAGAGCCAGCTTAGCACCAGTTCTTTGGTTTTCCACAGACTAAGCACCGATTGCTGGCTCTCAAAACCGGTGCTTAGCAAGCACCAACTCTTTGCTGGGCCAGCAAAAAGAACCACTTTATGTCGGGGGCTACGGCTTACGTCAGGGGGTGGGGGCGGGTGAAAACACGGAAGCACCAAAGCAGAGTAAAAACACGGAAGCATTCTTACCTTCGTCTTCTCAAGCGTGATCGCTGTTCGTTGCATAATCGTCGAGTAGCATTAACTTGCTGGATCGCCAACTTTTGCTCTACAAAGGAAGGCTCGAAAAGCCAACAGCAACACTTGAACCGCAACGTAGTCCTCCATCTTTGTAGTGGCAATTGAATTCGGCGCTAGTTGTTATGGGAAACTAGCGTGACGTATACAGACGTATACATTGACGTGATGACGTAGCTCTCTGGCCGGCACCCGTTTGTGGAAAAGCAAACGGTTCTAAACAGGTTCGCAGTTGAACCAACTGCGAACTGGCTCTAGCACCAGCACTAGCACCAGCCCTGGAACCAGCTTGGTGGAAAAGGGGTATATGACTGTTTTGAAAGTCCACTCCATAGCTTGTAACCCCCTTCCACCCACCCGTCGTGCGTTGTTTGGACAGCCTATCAGTGCAGAGCTTATTCTAATAGCCTTCTGTAGCCTCCCCACTCCCTCAGATCAGAACATTATCAAAAGAGGGAAATGAGCTGTATCTGATTCTATATAGAGACAAAAATTTGTATTCAAATCCTTGTTTATTAGAGACACAGGACATGATGCAAATGGTCAAACACACCAGGACATGGGACAGTGTTGTTTAGTTGTTGTTTTTTTTATTTCACCAAAAAGTATTATTTAAGCTACGACAGTCAGACTGTGACTGTCCACAAAAGAAAGGTTATTCTAAATCTTGAGTTGTCTGACTTTTACCTGGTAGAAAGTTGAGTCTTTGTGCTTCACTTGTAGCCTAGCCTCAAAAATTCCCTGTGCTAGTGCTAGTTTTACCAGTCAAGCTAGTGTTTAAAGACCTGATTTTGTTGACTAAGATTTCACAAGATAGCAGTTTGTGTTTTCTGTAACTTTACCCTGACAAGATGTCCCCTCAACCTTATATAGCATTGCTTTAAAAAGAAAAACAAAAATATCATCTAACTCTTATATATTCGTAAATGTCTCCCAAGGGATGTTTCTCCACAGGTTGCTGTTTAATACTATTTTTGCAGAGAGAAGTGCTTTAATAAAGGAGAACTTTCTATGGACCGAGCAAACAAAGCATAAAAAGCATTCAAAGTAACAATTGTGTCTTTTTGTGGTCACTCATGCAGCTTATCAATAGTATCTGGAGACATTTTCTAGATTTTTGTATTAGTCTGGAAGCCCACTTGCTTCAACTCCAAGCCCATATGCAACAAACTGTCATGCACTGTATATTCTGACACTTTTCCATCAGAACCGGCATTAACTTAATCAGTAATACGAGCAAAAGTAATTTGCCTGTACAATCGGACCACATGGGCCAGTCTTTGTCAGTGGTTCACCTCTGTTTCTTTCTTGGATCACTTTTGATCAATTCTGACAACTACAGAGAGAGCTGCCGTTTTATAGGTACTCTACCCAATTGTCTAGCCACCACACTCCGGCCATTGTCAAACTTGTTCAAGTCCTATCCCTTGTCCATTTTTCCTGTTTCGAACACATCAACTTTGAGAACAAAATGTTCACTTGCTGCCTAACATCCCACTCACTACCAGGCTCAACAATGGAGAAAAAATCTACTTAACCTGTCAGTGTTTGTAATGGTATGCCTGATCAGTGTATGTATCAGTGTTAAATTCTGTCTTTCTCTTACTGTATGTCCATTTTTCAAATAGGGGGTTAACAACTTTGTGCAGTACAAGTTCAGCCACTTGCCATCCAAAGAGCGTCAAACCATCATGGAGCTGGCCAAGATGTTTCTCAACCAGATCAACTACTGGCAGCTGGAGACGCCCTCCCAAAGACGCCAGAGGGTTCTCAATGATGATGTAGCAGGATACAAAGCCAACTACACAAGGTCCCGGCACACTAAATAGACAGACATATGGACCACATCTGTTGACAACCAGACGTTTTAAACTCTCTTCTCTCTCTGCTTCAGATGGCTTTGCTACTGCAACGTGCCACAATTCTGTGACAGTCTGCCCCGTTACGAGACCACACAGATTTTTGGTCGCACGTTGCTGCGATCAGTGTTCACTGTGATGAGGAAACAGCTGTCGGAGCAGGCTAGACAGGAGAAGGACAAGCTACCACCTGAGAAACGCACACTTATTCTCACACATTTTCCCAAGTAAGGAAACAAACACACAAACGCACAAACCTGATCTGCTGCAGGGTGAAAACACCTGCTTCTGTGAGATGACATCCTCTCTGTTAGAGCACACAGAGGTGACACATGCATGCCTGACAGCTTTTGTTGTTAAGTCATGTTTTTATTTATTTCCCTTGGCTCAGGTTCTTGTCTATGCTTGAGGAGGAGGTGTACAGCCACAGCTCTCCCATCTGGAGCCAAGACTTTTTGGCAGGAGCGTCAGGAGGGCAGATTCCAATACACACAGGTAACACATACCCTCACATGTTCATCAAACCTTTGTAGGCAAAGAACAGTGGCGACATTTGCTTAATTCACTTGATTTGTTCTACATTTCTCTCTGTTAGTCATCAGTGCACCCCCTATAGCCAGGCCGTTGTACTATAGCACCAGTCCTGTGTCGGTGGACCCCTCTACCTGTGGCAGCGTCAGTCCTGCCAGGAAAACAGCATCTGCACTCGAGCCAAACCCAGGTACAATGGCTACACACTGTTACGTAACATGATATCAAACAGTCAACTGCTACATTTTGGAAACCTTTGCCTCATATATACTTAGTTTTAGATATTTATTATCCATCGTGTTTTTTTTTATAACAAAATACACTACTTCATTAAATAAATGTGAGGACTTAACTTTTAGTCAGAGCCTGCAAAACCACTGACTTCACAATGCTACTGGAGATGCAGCATTACAGGTAGTCAATGACAAGGGTGTCCAAAACATGGTCAGTGGTTTTACCACAACAAAGGTAAAAATTAGAGCCCATACTAAAAATGAAGCTTTTGATGGTTTAAGACAAATGGATTTGCAGTTTTTAATTGTGTTCAATTCTGGGGGGTTGGAGTGGGGTATGGGATTTCTTTCATTGACATTCTAAGGATAAGCTGGAAGTTATATAAGGAAAAAAATCCTCTTTTGTTATGTTCTGATGTAATAAAATTGTTATTAATATGTTATTACACAAAGTCTTCATTTACTTTTAAAGACCCTGGGAAAACAAATCAACAATAGCTTTTTACATGTGATATATATGATCATATAAACATACAATCAACCATCTAGAAATCTTAGATATGCTTGCAATGTTAAAGTAATGAGTGGTATCTTCGCCCAACTTTGTCGCATTATAGTAGATTTTCTGGTTAGACATCTTTAGGACTGGAGTTTCTTCATTCAGCACATTGACTCAACAGCACAAGTACAGCAGAGCCAGAAGTAGTTGGCTATTCACACTCAAAACAAAAATAAACCAGCAGTTCACTTTTGACCAGTGTGCCGTACTGTACAGTACTTTTATTTCACTGATAATTATTACATCCCTAATTCTTCATCAAGTCAAACTGTCTGTGTTCCTGCATCACAGTCGGAGAAAAGCGTAAAACCACAGAGCCTCTCAACCACGAGGAAAACAAGAGACCGCGAGTGGTGGGTGACATCCCTATGGAGCTCATCAATGAAGTCATGGCAACAATTGCCGATCCCGCAGCCATTCCAGAGGTAACCAGATGCTCTTTGCACTGAGATTATATAACCATTATACCAATCTATTGGTTCCACAGACGTATTAGATGGGGTGAAACGTGCAAGCTAGTTCAGGTAGATTTATTGGATTGCAGTGCCACCTGAGTGGTCACAGGCATTCAGTGTTGGTTTCCAGCCTGTTGGACTGTTCTTCATGCAGTTGTTTATAAAGTGGTGAACCTAGCGCCCTCCTTGCTTGTGAAAGACTGAGCCTTTTTGGGCTGTTCCTTTATACCCAGCCATGATATTAACCTGTTTTCAATCAACCTGTTCACCTGTTGAATGTTACAATAAAAGTGTTTTTTTAAGCACCCCTCAACTTTGCCTTTGGTCATTCGTTGCCCCTGTCCCATCTTTTTTGGAATGTGTTGCAGGCATCATATACAAAATAAGTCGATATTGAATGTAAGTGAATCTATTGAATAGTGAATATGTAAATAAGGTTTATCAGCTTTATATTAAATAATACTGTCTATTTGGGGTATTCAGTTGAACATGGGTTAGAAACAATGTGCAAATCATTTTTTTTTTTTTAATTTACTTTTTACATAACTTTATAGGAGTGGGAGTTTGTGATATAAAGTTGCATGCAGTGATGAGGTTGGAGCCAAACTCATTATGCACTGCTGCTGAAACAAATGTTTTGAATTAATAAATGTATCAAAATGGCAATCTTATTTAAAAACAGACTCAGAGAATAATGAAGAAGGCAAGCTTTTGGCTAAACAGTAAATGTCCTCATGTGGTGCTCTCTGTACCATGCAGACCAGCCTGTTGTCCGCTCACTCTGCACGCGATGAAGCTGCCCGCCTGGAGGAGCGCAGGGGGGTGATTGAATTCCACGTTATCGGAAATTCCCTGAACCAGAAACCCAACAAGAGGATCCTGATGTGGCTCGTCGGCCTTCAGAACGTGTTTTCTCACCAGCTGCCCCGCATGCCCAAAGAGTACATCACTCGACTGGTCTTTGATCCGTAAGTGGAGCTGCACTTTTACATACCATCAAATGCATCTGAGTTCTGCTGCTCATTTGTTTTTTTCTCCATTATGCAGGAAGCACAAAACTCTGTCTCTGATTAAAGACGGCCGTGTGATTGGAGGGATCTGCTTCCGGATGTTTCCATCACAAGGTTTCACGGAGATTGTGTTTTGTGCGGTCACATCCAACGAGCAGGTCAAGGTGAGGGTGTTTCTGTCTTTGAACTATGTTGTGATGCTCTCTGATTGGTCAGCTTTGAACCCTTTTGCTGTGGTTACAGGGTTATGGGACTCATTTAATGAACCACCTCAAGGAATATCACATCAAACACGAAATACTTAACTTCCTCACATACGCTGATGAGTATGCCATTGGCTACTTCAAGAAACAGGTATGTTAGGTCTTAAAAGGAGTTTACTTGAGTTTTTGTCAACTTTAATCTTTTCAGTTGGAGCGTCTCATTCGTTTTCGTTTGGACTGTAGAAATTTTTTGTCTGTGTGACCGTATGTCTTTAAATATGTGCTGTATGTTTTTATTCCTTTTTCGGATGTCTGTTTTGTGTGTTGATACCAACCTGCTAATGGTACTGGGAATGGAAATTAGCCTCTTGGCTATAACCCCATGCATTTACATGTTACTGTTTATTAATAAATACTGTCCTATTGAAAAAAATGTAATCTAATCTAGGGAAAGCTGTGTGATGTTTTAAAATGCTAAAGCATTTTTGGTTATTTTTATTATTAGAAAAATGATTTGCCTCACAGCACTATTAATTTTTCTACAGTATTTCTACTGCACATTTAATTAAAATAACCAATATGGAAGTTAATAACAAAAATGACATATTGGAAAAATGTCTCTAAATACAGCTACATGAAACAAAAATATGTCTTTTCTTAGGGTTTTTCAAAGGACATCAAGGTTCCCAAAGCTAAGTACGTGGGCTACATCAAGGACTATGAGGGAGCCACTCTCATGGGCTGTGAACTCAACCCCAGCATCCCCTACACCGAGTTTTCTGTAATTATCAAGAAGCAGAAGGAGGTGTGTTAATATATACAAACGTGCTTCTTATTCTTACATCTGTATGTTCCCCTGTATTTTGTTCGCTCTGGCTATATTTTTAAACCCCTCTGTTTATCTCACTCAGATTATTAAGAAGCTGATAGAGAGGAAGCAGGCGCAGATCAGAAAAGTCTACCCTGGACTCTCCTGTTTTAAGGAAGGAGTTCGGCAGATTCCCATTGAGAGCATTCCAGGGATCCGTATGTTACTTTAAAGTTTTCTCATTTTAGCATTTAAAGTTTGTCTCGCTTTTATTTTAAATTGATTTTTTACTAAATTACTCATCTAAGTTTTTCCACTAACAGGTGAAACTGGCTGGAAGCCTGTGGGTAAAGGGTAAGTGTTTATGTATCGTCTTTACGAGTACTGTTTCATGCCTATGCAAACTGGATTAAACATAATACACCAACTATATTTACTTGCTTCATTTCACTTTAGGAAAGAATTTAAGGACCCAGATCAACTGTACAGCACTCTGAAGACCATCCTCCAACATGTGAAGGCACGGAACAAACACATGAACAAAAAAAATACTTATCATAGATGTGCTTAAATCTTACTAGTGTGCTCTCTTTGTTTTAGAGTCACCAAAATGCCTGGCCTTTCATGGAGCCTGTCAAGAAAACAGAAGCACCGGGGTACTACCAGGTCATTCGCTTTCCCATGGGTATGTGTATAGTATGGAGAATATTCTGTCATTTAGAGATCACAGGCTCTCTGAAAAAGAACTTAAAAAAATAGGAAGACCTTTCAAATATTCATGGATGTACACTCTGATGATACTGAGGCTGATTTATTGTAGATATCAGCGGCAGTGATAGATCTTTCTACAGTACATATATTAAAGCTGTAGTATGAAATTTACTTTTGTGTCACTGTCCCAAAGAAAGTATAATTACTCGTCAACATGTTATTACTGTAGCCACATGAGAGATTATTAGATATCTGTACTTTCTTCTTGTCTCTCAAAAATCTAGCAAAGAGACACCCACTTTCAGCCAATCAGGGCTCAGTTCAGGGACTATGCTCTTATTAGATCCTCTACTTAAGTATATGCTTGTTGCGTCTAAATGACCTTTTTATGTTGTTTATATTGTAAAGGTAATGTTTGTTTTATGAAGGGACATGGCATAATGCTAATGACACTCCAACACAGTCGATGGGTAGCAGACTAGGAGCACAGCTATGGAAGGGCGGGGGAAGTACCTTTGTTTCCAGTCTCACCCAAGTTACATGCCCAAGCTTTAAAGTTTCAGATTCAACCATCATTAAATAACACTGTTGGCAGCTGTCCTTGTAGAACAGGTTTTAAATTATAGAGCAGACTAAAGACTACTATCACCCTGAGAATTGTGTACTTATGCTGACCTGGCTTTAACTAAGAAAGGCATACTGAGTGTAACCATACTGTGTTTATCTCAAGTGCCACAGTTGTCAAGCAACTAAAAAAGGAACCATACTTGAAGCAGCCATTACAACTAAAACGGACAAGTTATGAGACCCTACAGTGTGTCCCCACAACAAAGTGAGAAATTCAGATGAAATCATTCAAACCATAGTGTAAATGTGTTTAGAGTAAAAATGGACATCTGAAAGTGCTCAAATTTTGTCTTAACACTGGTTCATATATTTGATTTTGATCACTGCCAGCGTATCAACCTGCATTTTAATTCTCAGATGCTCCATTAGAGCTCCTGCCCCTTGAAAGCCCCCTTCCCTATGTGGGCCAGTCCTCTCAGTGGTGATTGGTCAGTTCAGCTCTGCTTTGCATCAACACTTCATTCATTCTACCATTTTTAACTCTGCACTAGGCTTACCAGCCCGAGCATAAAGGCTTGAACTTCTCAATAATGGTTTGATGTCACTCTGGTAGGTCACTTCGAGGAAGGACCTTGAAAAAAAGAAAAAGAGTTGGTTTAGGTTACTACTGGCACTGTTCCAGGGACAGAGGGAGATCATAGAGGTTAATCAAATAACCTTATCAAGGTGGTTCTCATGGCTATGGCAATGGGTTTTTTTAAAAACAAGAGATATGCTGGCATTGGAGTTCCCAGGTCCTTTTTAGCTCTTTGTTAGCAACCGCTCTGATAAAAACACAACAATCTTTTACATTTCAAAAACAAACTATCAAGTGCTTTTTATTGTTTTAGATTAAACATTAATGTTTATTGTCACCTTATTTTAAGGCATTTAATTCAAAACCAGTATTCTGAATCCCAAATTCATTTGGGGTTGAAAGCAAGAAGCAGGAAGACACAATCCTGCATCACTTTATTATGTCACCTGAGAAATAAATCAGGGACTATCGAGCCTCAGTTTTACACAAGGAAATTTAGATGCATCAGCTGATTGAATGTTTAGTCAGTGTGACTTTCCTTTCAATAACAGATCAAAGACTGCACTGTGTTTATAATTCATCACAGCTATGAAGTCATACATTTTTAAGTGGTGAATGAATAAAAGACCTGAGAGGACAGAAGTGCCCAAACTCTCCTTTGACGGTGTTTTTATTAATATTTCAAAAGCAGCTTCAACAGCACTTTCTTTGTCTGCAGACTTAAAGACCATGAGTGAGCGTCTGAAGAGCAGGTACTACACCACGCGTAAGCTTTTCATGGCCGACATGCAGCGCATCTTCACCAACTGCCGTGAATACAATCCTCCTGAGAGCGAGTACTACAAGTGTGCCAACTTACTGGAAAAATTCTTCTACACGAAGATCAAAGAAGCAGGGCTCATCGAGAAATAGAGGAGAGAGGTTCTCCTCACTGTAGTGAAAGGAGTCCTCAGTGACCCTGCAAGCACAAATGGAGTACTAATGCTGAATGCACAGGATACACAAACTCTTATCTCAAAGTGCAAACTGGTCTCAGATCAGCACTCTCTCCATGTTTGATGCCTACTGGTCCAGACCTGGAATCTGTAGCTTGGACTGATGATTAAAGCGGAAGACTGGCTGGTGAGACTTCAAGCAGAGGACTGATCGTGTTTTCACATTTCATCACATCAGAAAGACACTTGGAGAAAACAGGGAAGAGTAAGATTAACAGAAGAACCTACTAACAGAGCAAGAGGAATCCATTTCTGTTAAAAAACCCCAGTGAGCATATTTTGTCTAAAAGGTGTTTAAAGAGCATCACTGGTTACTGAAAACTGCCAAGGAGCAAAAGTTCTGAGGCAACGATATGTAGCTATGATATGTAGATTATACTTAATTTAATCCACATTCCCCTGACATATTCAGATTTCAAGGTAAAAACACACTTTGAATTTTATATGTATATGTCATACTGTCGGGTATTGATGGTTGTTACATACAATGCAGGCCCTTTTTCGTTGTTATATGTTAAGTTAAGTTGTGAGCGTGGCTAAAAGCGAGTTTTTCTGAATGTCTTTGTTGAGAAAACAGGAGAGTGATTTACAATTTTCAGAACATGCCTCATATTTACGGCATCCAAAATAGTTCACCACCAAGACTTAAATGGTCACCTTGAAGTGCAATCAGCAACTACAGATAAGAAAACAAAACAAATACAAAAAACACAACAAATTAAAAAGCAAAATATCAGAAAGTGTAGACAGTAAATAGAAAACACACTAAACAAAAAAAACAGCAAAAAGTCTGATAACAGCAACTAAGAGAAAACACAACAAAAACATGTAAAAACAACAACAGATTGAAACATGAAAAACTGAAAACACACCAAAAATAAAGGACAACTCTCTAAAGACACAATTACTAAAAAAAATACAAGGACAGGAAATGATAAATTAACACAACGCAATTAAGATGATTGAAATTGAAACAAGAAAAGAAATAAAGCACAACTATAAGAGTTCTTCAACAATTTATAAAACAATATCAAATCATTAAAATCAGTGATTTGTCGTCTTTGTTGCTCAGTTCATGGCCTGCAGTTGTTTTTTTAAATTTGTGGTTGTATTTTTTTTTTATTTTTTGTTCTGTTTTCTATTGCATTTCTTTTTGAGATGTTTACTGCTTTAAATATGTTGCTAGTAAAATGGTTTAGGTAAATTACTAACCCGAATTAAGAAAAAGAAACGTCAAATGAAAAAGCAAGGACAGATATAAACACTAATAAAATAGCTTAGCACATGAAAACACATTAACAAATTAAAAAACAAAAACACAACTACAATTTAAACAAAAAAAACCACAAGAAAATAAAAACACAACATTCCCTATAAGAAAATATGAAACAAATTTATAATACAACAAAAAGGGGGAATACAAAAAGTTAAAAGCACAACATACAAGTAAACAAAGATATTAATAAGAAAAACATAACTGATCAAAAATGGGCCTAAGGATGATTTTTGACAGAGGACTGTTTCTAACCAGATAAGCTCAAAGTAATTAATAATACAATCAGGCATTCACATGTGAAAAGGAGTGATGTTACATTGATTATCAGCACTGCTGTGATTGAGACTGCAGCACAGAATCATTTTAGTGATGATAGTTTTCACAACATCTCCACCTTCAGTGTGATATTGCTTTAACACAAAAGTTGTTACATTTTCGTAAAAATCAGACATCAGCAGACACATAAGCACCAGATGAGCAGCTCTACGAATAAAGCGAGATTGCTGGTGTCGATGTTCACCACTAAACAGTCGGTCTGTTCTTTGTTAACTTCTATGGTAAAATGTGAATTCATCATGTCAGCAGTAGTATGAGTCAGTAAAGTGATTCAGAGAAGATAGATGGATTATTAAAGGAGAACACTGTTGGCTGTAAATGTAAGTGTTAGGTATTCAGGAGGCAGAGTGATGCAGATTGTCAAAAGTCTCAGTGAGATTGTCCTCCGTCATTCATAAAAAGCCTCCTGTTCTGTCAGATTGCTCGGTCGGATCAAAATGTTGTACAGTACAAAACCTCAGCTGATGTAAGATTCAACACACCCCTTTTTACGCCTTTCCCTCTTTTCTTTCTTGTCATCTTTTCACCCTTGCCTTTTGAACGGTCTGCCTCATCCTCTCGTTAGACTCAGGTAGGGTTGTCATTAGAAGTAACCACGTGTCGTCTACAGTGTGCTAAGTCATAAAAACACCGGAAGTGTTACCAGTGAGGAAAATGTCTGAGAATCTTGCTGTCTGTGCTGAGTTCATCCTGCCAAAAAACGGATAACCTACTTAAATCTGTACAGATCTGAATGATTTCAAAGCACTTATACCCTTCTGTATATTTCAAATTTGTAAATAACATATATTTTCTGTTTCCAAACTAGAAAAAAATCATTTCCCAATAAGCCACATAGGGCAGTTTGTCTATCGAAAAAGCACTTTTATTTTTCCAAGTATTAGTGAACATAAATAAAAGCATCGTCTTTGGTTTGACATGGCTGTGGAATAAGGACTAATTCAATGAACTAGAGTTTATTCTTATTTATGTGCTGTAATTTAAAAGAATTATGCTAAAGACAAGGTCTTAATTTATTCTTTCTTATATTTTGTCCTGCAGATGGAGATTGATAACTTTATACTTTGAAGATAAATGAAAAGATTGTGCAATACTATGTAGTTTTCCTGTTTTGTAAAAAAGGTGTTTGTACTTTTCAGACTTTAGGAAAAAACATTTTGTAAAATGTCTGGAAAGATGAATTCATGCTCTTTGTACAATTGGTTTTAATGACATAGTATTAGCCTATTTTCTAGACTGAATTAAACAGAAGTGAGGCTTATTTTGTGTATGTGGTATCACTTTTTTGGTTGTTTTATCAATATTTGTATGTTCATATGTCTAATGTGACTCAGCAGTAATGGCAGGGCTTTTCTTTATGGAATATGCACATTCTTTCTGGGTGTACCTGGGTCTTCTACAGTTACCCATGTTTCCTTCCATGGACCAAAACATGCTTGATAACTACAATACCTGTTTGTCCTTTTCCCAGTTGTCTTGTCTTGTCCTGTCTGTCACTGTTTCCCCTTCTTTCACCCTGTGGTGTGGCACAGCCCTCCCCTTCAGCTCTCATCAGGGGTTAAATAAAGTTTGATTTGATGGAGTAGCCTACAGGGAGGGCTGGTGATGGTCACTATAGCAGTGAATCATATTCACATATCTCTCACTGCTAGAAAAAAATGCATTGGTCTTTCCAATGCTGCCATCGGACACAGTGCTCAGCTGTAAAGACAATGCAGACAAGGAATTTTTTTTTTTTTTAAATTACATGCTTGGTAGGTTAACCAGTGACTTACTTGCCCTACATGTTTGTATGCAAACTACCATTGGCTGGCGACCAGTTCAGGGCGTACCCCACCTCTGGCTCAATGTCCGCTAGGATGGGATTCAGCTTTTTGTGACCCTGACAAGGATAAGTGGTGGAGATAATGGATGGATGGCCTCATGTTGCGTTCCAATTGATCAAAAAAATTAGAGAATGTCTCCTTTGGTTGGAATCAGCCACCCTGACTTTACCAGCTCGTAACTGGGATGTGATGTCATTCCCTCTTCCCCTGTCTTGAGTCCTGAAGTTAATGGAGAACACTGTTTAGCTAGGGCCAGACTACATGATTTGTGAAAAATTCATAGACTGTAAAAGAATTGGACAAAGCAATGTCTTTGGACACTGCTATGCTGAATGTGCTAGGTGCTGTATGTGCCATCTCAACTTTCAATGACTTTAGCAACCAGAAGTCCTTGATAAATGAAAAAAAGGTGCGATATAAAAAAAATTCTTCCCTCTAGCAGTGAGAGCACACAGAGCTACTGTATGTTTGGACTGAAGCTGTTGTTTGAACCAAGCTGTAAATATGTGTATTTAGGCCATAAACACTGTATTATCCCCACATACAGTCATTCAGGTGTCTGGTAACTGTAACTAGCCTCAGGTAGACACTCGGGGTGCTACATGGTTTCCACTCTTTTCTAATAATCATTTTCCAGGACTTCACCAGGGCATTTTCATTCCTGACTATGTTTAGGCCTCTTCAGCCCCTGAGGTCTGATTTACAAGATGTGCAGTATATGCCGAAAACACATTTATGAAATATCAGACATTCTCAGACATTCTTAGAAATGATGGCAAATGTAGAATAGCACAGTCACACCCACAGATTCCGGTGTCATATCACCAACTGAAGTTATAATATTGGTGTGGGCAATTCTCAGGTTCATCTAGCCTTCTAAAAATACTCTAATTTTTATAAATATATTTTGTTGATGGGCGGCACCGTGGCACAGCAAGTAGTGCACATGCCTCACAGCAAGAAGGTTCCCAGTTTGATCCCCAGTTGGACAGGGGCCTTTCTGTGTGAAGATTGCATGTTCTTCCCGTGCAAGCATGGGTTCTCTCCAGGCACTCCGGCTTCCTCTCACAAACCAAAAACATGCTCATTAGGTTAATTGCTTACTCTAAATTGCCCGTGAGTGTGAATGCTTGTCTGTCTCTCTATGTGACCCTGCAATTGACTGGCAACCGGTTCAAGGTGTACCCTGCTTTTCGCCCAATGACAGCTGGGATAGTCACCACTATTTTGAGTTTTTATAGTTATTCCTAAACTTGCATTATTTTATCCAATCATATTTTATGGCCAAGTGTGCATTAGTTACCAATTACATATTTAATTCATTTCCCATGTTTGTTTTTTGTTCACTAACAAGGTAGAAGGAAGAGAAATAATCTTCCTGGACAGTTCAAGCTTTTCCAGGAAATGCTACTTTTTTCCTTATCTTCCATGTTTTCCATGACTGTAAAATTTGTCAGTCATTTTCCAGGTTTTCCAGGATGTGGTGGAACCCTGGACTACAGCTTTTGGCACTTTCACATGGGCCTCCATTTACACCCTCTGAGAGTGCCGCCTGGCACAATTATGGCCCCACTTAATAGTCAGAGGGGTTTGAGACCTGACGGCCATGAAAATCAGTCGTTCTGTCTCACATGGTGTACCACTGCACACATTTAAGGCTTTATGGTTGTCTTATCCGACATGGAGAACATTACAGACGAAAAACGTGCGTAGTCCAACACCAGCATCCGAGTGCCATCTGTAAATCAAGACCTCTCACAGGTACATGTTCTTTTAAAGCTTTACAAATTTCATGGCATGAAATTTGAGGAGCTGAATTTGATCACTTTTGACACTCCTGAGAATATGTAGGACAGTGCCTTGGGATGTGTTAAGACTAATAAAGCTCCATCTAACTGTCATGATGTTGAAATGAAAAGGTAAACTGTATGATCTTCAATTTCCAACAAGCACCAAGGAGCTGGTGCAACTGTTCAAGGAAAACAACTAGTAATTAAAAACTCAACTGCCATGGCCTGTGTGCATGCTCATCAGGTCTTCATTTCTGAAGAAAAAGCATGTTAAAGCTTGTGTAATGTTTGTTGCGTAACATTTGGACAAGGCTGTGAGATTCATGGGAAATGTGGTGTGGTCAGGTGAGACAAAATTGAAGTCTTTGATTGTCAAATTACACATAGTGGAGGACAAATGGCCCCAAAAACAACAAAGTTCTGAAGAGGAAACATCAGGGGGGGTAAGGGGCTGTTTTTAGCATACAGTACTGGCAAACTTAAAACTGAAGGAAGGATACGTTTTCCCATTCTTGATAAAGAATCTGCTGCAAATATACCAGGATGTTGAAGATGAAATGAGGATGGACATTTCATCACAGCAATGATCCCAAACAGTCAAGGAAAAATCTCAATTGGTTTCAGAGAAAGAAAACAAAACTCTTACAATCATCCAGCCAATCACCTGGCTTGAATCCAACTGAAAATTGTTGGAAAGAACTTAAAACCAGAGTTCATGGAAGAGGCCCATGAACCCTCAAGATTTAAAGAATAGGCAAAAATCACCCCCGAGCAATGCATGCAACTTTTTTCTCCACATGGGGGGTGTCTTTAAGCTGTCATTACCAACACCAACAAGAGCTTTTTGTACGAAGTATTAAATACACTTTAGGAGGCATGTTTAATACTTTTTCCCTTTCCATTTTATTATATATAACTTGATTTATAGACTTTAATGGTTTTACTTCTTTGTGTGGACTGCATAGCTTGTTTCCTCAATCTGGTGAAGTGTTCATATCTGTAGAACCTTTAGAAATATTTACTGAGGAAATGTGGTGAAGAACATGAACGTGAACGCAGGGTAATTGACCAGCATCTCCTTTTGCTTAGGCACCATGCATTTGTAATCATCAGGTCTGCTTTAATGAGAATTATTTAGAAACACTTTCTGAGGCCTGTCTTCAATAAGCTTCAGAAAACGACAGTACTGATAAGGTAAAATAATGAAACTAAAGTATTGAACAATCAAAGTCAAAGCACTGGTGGTTAAAACAACACTAAAGCAGTAATTACGCTCTCTGAGGGGCACACGTTACAAACCTTAATTCATTAATAGGAATGAACATCAAATTCAACATTGGTATCAGCCCTTTTTTTCCCAGCACATCAATGTGGGACAACCATATCAGTTTCAGATGTTTTCTGTTGTGTCATACTGACGACATCTGGCAACTGCTGATTTGGAAAATACAATACCCAAAACCAGTGAAGTTGGCACGTTGTGTAAATTGTAAATAAAAACAGAATACAATGATTTCCAAATCCCTTTCAACTTATATTCAATTGAATACACAGCAAAGACAAGATACTTAACGTTCGAACTGGTAAACTTTATTTTTTGCAAATATTAGCACATTTGGAATTCGATGCCTGCAACATGTTTCAAAAAAGCTGGCACAAGTGGCAAAAAAGACTGAGAAAGTTGAGGAATGCTCATCAAACACTTATTTGGAACATCCCACAGGTGAACAGGCTAATTGGGAACAGGTGGGTGCCATGATTGGGTATAAAAGCAGCTTCCCTGAAATGCTCAGTCATTCACAAACAAGGATGGGGCGAGGGTCACCACTTTGTGAACAAATGCGTGAGCAAATTGTCCAACAGTTTAAGAACAACATTTCTCAACGAGCTATTGTAAGGAATTTAGGGATTTCATCATCTACGGTCCGTAATATCATCAAAAGGTTCAGAGAATCTGGAGAAATTACTGCACGTAAGCGACAAGGCCGAAAACCAACATTGAATGCTCGTGACCTTCGATCCCTCAGGCGGTACTGCATCAAAAACCGGCATCACTGTGTAAAGGATATCACCACATGGGCTCAGGAACACTTCAGAAAACCACTGTCAGTAACTACAGTTCGTCGCTACATCTGTAAGTGCAAGTTAAAACTCTACTATGCAAAGCCAAAGCCATTTATCAACAACACCCAGAAACGCCGCCGGCTTCGCTGGGCCCGAGCTCATCTAAGATGGACTGATGCAAAGTGGAAAAGTGTTCTGTGGTCTGACGAGTCCACATTTCAAATTGTTTTTGGAAACTGTGGTTGTCGTGTCCTCCGGACCAAAGAGGAAAAGAACCATCCGGACTGTTATAGGCACAAAGTTCAAAAGCCAGCATCTGTGATGGTATGGGGGTGTATTAGTGCCCAAGGCATGGGTAACTTACACATCTGTGAAGGCACCATTAATGCTGAAAGGTACATACAGGTTTTGGAGCAACATATGTTGCCATCCAAGCAACGTCTTTTTCATGGACGTCCCTGCTTATTTCAGCAAGACAATGCCAAGCCACATTCTGCATGTGTTACAACAGCGTGGCTTCATAGTAAAAGAGTGCAGGTACTAGACTGGCCTGCCTGCGGTCCAGACCTGTCCCCCATTGAAAATGTGTGGCACATTATGAAGCGTAAAATACAACAACGGAGACCCCGGACTGTTGAACAACTTAAGCTGTACATCAAGCAAGAATGGGAAAGAATTCCACCTGAAAAGCTTCAAAAATTGGTCTCCTCAGTTCCCAAACGTTTACTGAGTGTTGTTAAAAGGAAAGGCGATGTAACAGTGGTAAAAATGCCCCTGTGCCAACTTTTTTGCATTGTGCTGCTGCCATTAAATTCTAAGTTGATGATTATTTGCAAAAGAAAATAAAGTTTCTCAGTTCGAACATTAAATATCTTGTCTTTGCTGTGTATTCAATTGAATATAAGTTGAAAAGGATTTGCAAATCATTGTATTCTGTTTTTATTTACGATTTACACAACGTGCCAACTTCACTGGTTTTGGGTATTGTACATTACATGCAGTAGTAAAATGACATCTAAAAAATGTGATCTTTTCTTATGATTAAAGCAAAAAAAAACAATGGTACTGCAGGGGAATCATGCAAAAAAAAAGTAAACAGAAACACACTGAAGTTATTTATCTAAACATCAGCCCTGATTATCACAAACGGTACATCACGAAAAGATAAAAATGTGTTACGTTTTTATAATCTTGGTCAGCAAAATTTGTCATTAATATAGCATTATTAGTATGTTCATATTGTTTTATGGATTGATGACAGGGTTCACAGAAAGTGTATTATGAATTTTAGTTATACTTCCTCAGCCCATTCAACAAGACAGTAATACAATACAAATGTATGAATTATATTTATTGTGACATCACGCAGTAGCACATTGGAGTTAACAGTGACTGGAAGGTAATAGACAATAGTACAAACTCATACTTAGGATCTCATAATAAAAACACTGAGTATTAAAAAGAGGTAACAACGTAAAAGTGGAAAATGTTGCCTCTTCAGATATCAACCATTACGATATTTACCAGATGAATAAAAGGACAAATGGAAGGTAAAGACTAATGCCCTGAAATAAGGCTACAAAGCCATGAAATATATATTTTTCATCTTATCTCTGTTCTTCGTTTGGAAAAACACTGACTAAAAAAATTTCCAGCATTTCTGACTAAAACTGACACCAAAAGCCTTCAGTCATAGAGAATAAATTAACAGCTTTCAGCGACATCCTACGAAAGACTCGTTGTACTTCCCAAACGGCTGCTTGCTGCTCGCCGACTTCCTTGAGCCCTGAATTGACTTTCTGCTCGACTTCGACTTAAAAATGGGAGAGCAAAGGAACATCAGGTCCGTGTGTTTGTCACCCCGACGAAGTTTCCTGTCAAGGTAGAATTTGACTGTTTAGCATTCGCTTAAAAAAAAGGAAACATGATTTTATGTTTGATTAATTATGAGTATTAAGGCATTAGAGTGTTAACTTACACACTGAGCGAGGGTTCCTTGTAGTTCACCGTCATGGTGCAGCGTCGCTTGCGAGCAACAGCAGGGGTGGAGCACCGCGCATCGGAGGGGCGGGAGGTACCGGAGGAGAACTTGCGATAGGCTGCAGGGGACAGATTGGTCACATCACACAGACTCAAGCCCCGCCCTCCAGTCCTTACACCAAGCCCACCTGTGGAAAGGTGAAGGAAGACGTGACCCAGAAGCAAGAATAAAGGAGTTGGAAGGACAATAGTTTTAAGGTCCCACGTCCTGCAAAATGCAATTTTCTTTGCTTTTGGTGATGTGTGAAGGGAGCAGAAGAACATGACACCTTTAACTAAACTCTCAGTTCATGAAGAAACATGCTTCACCTCTTTAAAGACAATATCCCTGAAATGCTCTTGTTTTTACTTCCCAGGGTGTTTCATGTAACAGCGATACAAACTCTACCTACATGTGTTTTCTGCTCATCATAGGTTCCATGAAAGTCCAGTCCATGGCCTGTAACCCCTTCTCCCTGCTCCAATTAGGCATCATTTGGGCAGCCAATCAGTGCTGAGCTCATTTTCATAGCCTCCCCACTCCCTCAAATTAAGAGTTTTTAAAGGGGAAGGAAAAAGAGCTGCACCTGATCCTCTAGAATGATTGGTGATTAATTTTTTCATTCAATTTAAATAAAATATTTGCTCAATTAAAGCACAAAGCATGATGTAAACAGTCAAACACACAGGACATGGGACCTTTAAGCGTGCTGGTGATGAACCCAAAGTGTGATTGGCCCGCCTCATCGTCAGACTGTGAGATTTGATCCCAGCCAGCAGATTTAAAAGGTGACAAATTCACTCACATTTCTTGCCTGTCCTGATCCTCTGAGGTGTCTGGTGAGGAGGAAGGGCTTCACCTGACGAATCTCCAAAACTGGACAGAACGTTGTCTATTCTCATCATCTCAGCCTCCACCAGAGGGCTGACGGGGATAATGGGGTCCTCACTGATAACCTCTCTGTGAGGCTCTGAAAAACAAACAACCAAAAATCATGATGCATAATTTAACTCGGAACAGCTAAAGTGGACACCGAGGCCTAAAAAGAAGTCATCTGACATTTTCTCCACACAATTAACAGACGCCGCGGTTAAATGTCAAAGAAAATGTCACAGTGGATGTTAATCAAAAGGAGAGAACAAGGCAGCTTTATTGATGGCATTTGGGATCAGAATAGAACTGCCTTTTATAAATATTGCAGCAGAATAAAAACCTAAAGGTAACGGCTGCTTATGACCCAGAGTGCTAACAAGCTAATGTTAGCTTGCTCACATACGCTTTTGATGAGGTAAAATCCCTTGTTACTCTGCCAAGCCAGCAACTGCATTGATAAAAAAGTAAATAATCAAAAATACTTACAACTGTATGCACATCTACAGATTTTAACACATCAGAGGTGTAAGGGGAAAGATTCTCCACTTTGATGGTATGGAAAAAGCATCACTCGTGCCATTCCAACCACTACTTAGCTGTTTTGAGTGACTGCAGTAGTGTCCTAAGTGCTTTATGGGTGTCCAAAGTGACTAACACTTGTAGTTTGCATTGATTTGATTTATTTTTCTACAATTTTCCAAGGATATGTGTCCCATTAACCTCGGAACTGGGAAAAGTGAAGTGGGAGTGACGTCATCTCCGAGTTAACAGCGTTCCAGTTACAAAGCCGGAAAGAAACATGCCGATCTACCAGGCTATTGTTAGCTGTTGTTAGCACGCCCAGCGTTGAAGTTCACAAATACCACAGGACGAATGTAAATATCACTATGGCAGCCTTTCTATAAATGTAAGTCGAAAGATACTGTGTACACGGCAGATTTAGCGCGAGACACACTCGTCAGAAGTGCTAAGAAATGGATAATTACAGAAGCTTAATAACTGTGTACACTGGGGACAGCCATCTTCAGTTGTCAACATGGAGGTGGCGAGGTTCACCTGAGTTCCCAGTAGGAAATTCCGACCTCGGGGGCATTGCAGTTGCAGTTTTTTGCTTGGAACTCGGAAAAAATTCCAACTACAACTACCACCCTATCACATGAGACCTTCTCCATGCTGATCAGGCAAATAAAAGCTTTTAAATGACTTAGTGGCTGCACTGGTATTTAAGACTTACCCAGATTGTTGTGATTTTATGGGGCCTAATTCAGCAATATGATGTATCAGTGCAAGTTACAGATAACAGTTACTTCTGTGTCTTAAGAAGCACAATACTGTTGAAAAGGAAACCAAAAACATGTTTATGGACATCTCCTCACCTGTGAGATTTTCCTGTCCCAGTCTTGCAGAGACAGGGCTGTTCAAGAAACTGGAGTCAGGGGAGGGCTGGAGATTAGCCTCTTCTGTTTTCTTCTCTTCAGATACCTTAGGACTTGTTTCCTCATCTCTAAAGACTAAAACAACAAGAAATGTTTGGTGATAACAGTTTACAGCAAATGTCCAAACATTAAATAGGAGTAAAACGTTGGATGTGAAAGCTTACCAGAGATCTCCTTCTTTGGTGGGATGTTTTCTTTCTGTCTGAAGACTTTCGAGGAATGGGCTCTGCGAGTGGCGAACACTTTGGTCTTTACGGGCGAGGTCTTTCTCTTCTTTTTCATCTGAGGGACATAAAGACTGTCCTCTGAGTCTGAGGACGGTGATGAAGAGCTGGAGTCGCCCTCACTAGGAACGGAAGTTTCAGTTTGAGCTTGTTCTCCGTGTGACGACTCTTCTCTGATCGGCGTGGCCGGCTGATTTTCCTCTGCCTTTGCCTTGAATGGCGTGACATGAACCGTTTCTTCACAGTCAAAATCGAAGGTGTCATTGAATCCTAGTGAGGTATTCAGCTTGTTACCCTGTGTAGAAGGAGCTGTCTTCGCTCTTGTAGCAGATCGGTCCCTGCTCTTGGAGCGGGCTCTGGGTTTTGGATTTTCCCAGGGTTTCTTCAGTGAAGCCCGGTCTGGTTTGCGGCCTCTCTCTTGTTTACGCGGGGCGGTTTCTGGTTTGGTGCGGGCTTGCTGCTGCTGCTGCTGAGCTGGTTTCCTTCCAGGTCTCTGCTGGTTGGTCTTTTTAGGTGGCTCAGGTTCAGGGGTCGAATGCTGGAACTCCTCATTCTCAGTAGGTCCATCAAAGTCCAGTTGGTCTGCTTGCTGCAGCTGATTGGGCTTGCCATCTTCACAGCTTATAGGACTTGCTGCTAAAGTGCTCAAGTCTGAGACAGCATCACCCTCACCCAACGACCTCCGCTCTCTGACACGCTCAGACCTTCTCTTGCTTTGTCTGTCCACATGGCGACGCCTCACACCCACCGTGGAAGGCAGCGTCATTGGCTTGTCACATTCAAACCTTGCATTCCTCTCAGTGGACTGAGGATCTGTGAGGAAAAAGTAAAGCATATAACTAAAAAGCTAAAGTTTTGAGACCAGTGTATTCCAAAGATGTTTATCAATATTGTGTTATTATCTATGTGTTATTAATGTTTGTTTGTTTTTTTACTTAGAGTGAATAAAACATTGATACATCAGTATATTGCAGTATTTTCTGACCAACTGTATTAATGACTTTGTGTAATACTGATGTTTTCTCTCCATTATTTTCAGAAACTTGGGAAATGTGTTTTGTATTTTATTGCAGCCTCCTGCTGCAAGTGTGCAGCAGACATAAAGCCATTTGACTTTCATTCTTTTACTACATTTATTTCTCTTGTTTCTGTCGATGCAACATAAAATAACATTTATAAATACTGAAGGCACCATGCTGTAAACTGCTTATTTATGCGCTCATTATTGTGGGTTTTAAATGCTATACATTTTTTAAAAAGGCTATATAGTGAATAAAAGGGAAGTATTGCCTTGTTTATAGTATTCCTAGACATCATGATAATATGCATGATACTGCCAGATTCTTGCCAAAACATACACCTACTTTAACAATCATTTGATGTGCAACTTCAGCTTAATATCTGAGCACTGTTAAAGAGGTAAGGAAATAAAAATAACGAATCTGTAAAGGATTTACAGTTTAAATAGGATTAAACCTTTAAAAAAATTTAACAGACCCTTTAAACCTTGTACATGGCTCAATACAAGACATTTAAGGTCTTAATTTCCTCCACAGACACCTCGAAGATGCCTGTAATAATCAGAAAAAAACACCACACTTGTTCACTTATCCTGTATTTTAGAGGGTCAGCTAACTGAGTAACTGTTAAAACAACTGTATACATCAGATTCAATGGTGACCCTTAGGCAGACCCACACTGCAATGCTTCAAGCAGATACCTTTGTGCCTAGTCATTGTTGTCCTTGACAGAAAAAGAAGCAGTCAATTAAACATTGGTGAGTCACCTTGAAAGAGAGAAGGTACTCTGAGCCCAAACTAAGGCTACGTTTACATGGAAACTCCTGACTTAAAGGCGCAAAGATTTGTTCTTTGCATTTTAGAATTCTTCTGCGTTCAGACGACGATGCTCAGAGACGAGTTAATCCGCTGTAGTGTGCATGCCGGTTCAGTAGATGGCAGTGTAGGTCTGCAGAGAGGCAGCGCTGCTACAATACATGAACGAAGAAGAAAAAACTTTCAAACTTTTCAACAATAGCGAATAGACGCACAGAGACCCAGCAGTTTCTTTTCTGGACAACAAATCAGTTCGGACAACAAATCTGTCTGGATGGTTTTGACTGGATAACAAACCGAGCACGGTAAGAGCGGACGGCTGAAGCTGTTGTTGTTCCTGGTATGCACATGCAGCCTTCATGTGAAAGAGTACTGCACATGCAGTGACATCAGCGTTTCACCCTGAAACGCTCTGATACGGGTTTACACGGGGCTGCATGGAGAGCAGCTTCAAATCTTTCCACTCTGGAGCCTGGTTTTAAAAGTTTCTGTTTTCAACGAGTTTCCATGTAGACGCAAGGCCAAAATGCAATGAAAACTTATTGGATTTGACCGTTTTCTGCACCATGTAAACGCAGCCTAACTGTGACAGAACAAATGTTCAATAACACATTTTTTCCCAAAGGTTCTTCCATCCCCAAACACTGTGTATGGGATGTTGCCCTGATGGGTATAAAATATGCCCTTTGGATATTTGAAACCATCCACCTGTTGTGCCAGGTTATCACTTAGGTTCTCCAGTAAAGAAAATAAAAATATTCAGGATCAGTACATGAAAAGCTTTCAGGTCAGATTCCTTTTCTGTTACAAAATATCAACGGTTTTAAAACTGCTCCTATATTATGTGATGTGCTATTGTGCTGGTGTGTGCACATGTGTGTACCTGCAACAACCGGTGAAGCTCTGCATACAACCGGCTCATCAAGGCTCTGGCTGCTGCTTTTATTCCTACAAAATGGGAGATAGCAGGTCATAAAATACACCATAAATACAGCTGTATAAAATTCATGCTTTTCTCTTTTCTGGACGTAAATGTTACCTTTCCACCTCTTTGTGTTGTTTGGGTTCATTGGGGATGCTTGGCTGCTTTAGCTAAATTGGCAAAAAAAAAAAAAAAAGGAGTTAAGAGACATCCAACACTTTGAAGGAACAAAATGTGAAATTTCAAGAAAACTAGAAACAGAATGCTACACTAAAATCAAACTGCCTAATCCTTATTTTAGGTTTTAGGCTGAAAGCATGGAGTAGCTAAAAGACCACTCGTGTTTTGTGCTGCTTACAAGTCCTGCTGCTGTTATATACAGCATAGCCAAAGAATAGTTCTACTATACTAAGGCAGGCCTCAGATTTTGAGATTTACCTCTGAAGAACTCTCTGCTTGTGCTTCTCTGTCTTTGAGCTTCTTCTTGAGCAGCAGCAGGTGAAGGAACAGAGCCTGCTGCTCTCTCTTCAGCTGCAGGATCACTACATTAGCCTGCCTCACTTTCTCCTTCTCAGCCTGCAGGGCCACAGCCAGGGCTTTGTTGTTCTGCTGGACACCTTTCAGGATGGTGTGGGTCGAGCTAGCCGCTGAGAAAAGGACAGTTGGAAGGAAAAGATTTTTGGGGTTATGGCAAGCAGCTTTCTACTGAAGAGTCAAAGTACAACATATAAGAATCAACAGTGTTTTGAGACATATCATGGCAAGGAATATGATATTTAACTCATAGTATGATGCACAATATTAGGTTAAAGACACAATCTTTATCATCCAAAGTGTGATACTCTCTGTTTTTTATTAAATTGAAGTTAATTCATAGGACAATTTAATCACTTTATATCATCCATCCATCCATTATATGTACTGCTTTTCCCTTCAGGGATATCAGGGGCCAAAGCCTGTCCTAGCTGACAATGGGCCTGAGGTGGGAACACTCACCTTATATCAATTCTTTATAAATGAAGGTGATTGTTTTGTTAAACTAGCGTTCATGGCACTAATGATATTAAAGATGTACTGCAGACACTGAGACTCTGAGTAAACGTTTGTGATTTGATTGTGCATTTTTAATGATGCCATGGAATTTTGTGTTATTTTGTGCTTTGTAAATGAAGAAGTTGAGCCAAAATTAAGGGAGTGGCAAGTTTTTGCTCAGTATTTCAGTTTGTTTTATTAAGTCATTTATTTATTTTGGTCAATGAAATGTGTCTTTGTAAAATAAGGAATTCGTTTACAGGAATGGAAAGTGTCAACATGAATTTTGTTTTATACTGTATAATGTTTCAGGTCTTTTTTAGGATACAGATATCAATATAATATTGATGTCTGCAGATACTTGCTTTGGGAATTGAGCTTCAGTATCTGCAGATATGAAAATTTCTACATATAGTTACAGTCATAGATATATATATCAACATTAAGTCTGAGGAGTTTATTTGCTGCCAGCATATTGTTATGCTGCAATTTGTAGCTCTAAACAAAATTTGGTTGTGCTGTTACTCTTACACAAGTGTTTCCACATAATGTAGGAGTAAAATCATATTTATATATCATAACCAGAACTGGCAATGCATTGGCAGAAACTGATAAAAAATACATTTGGCAATATCAGTATATCTGATAATGCGGGAAGAAATCTAATTTTCAGCATGCATTTCATGTCTATCCAATAATTATTCAGAGCAGTGATGCCAAATATTGGATTTTTTGCCAAGAGGCACTGATAATTTCAAACTTTCTTGGCCGATAATAATGATAGAAAGCCATGATATTTATTAATGATGCCACGTTGCTCCCTCACAAACCTTTCATATGAAAGTTTAGATGAGACAGAGAGCAAATAAAAAATATCTCGGGATGCACTATGTTGGATAATCACTCATATTCAATATGTCAATATTTCAAAAATGAATTATTGCTAATATTGATAGGTATTTTTCATCAAGTGCACAAAGCTTCCAGTTCTACTCAAATGTACCTGTTGCTTTCACGGTAAAAAATCAGTTGTATTAGAAACAATTGGGAATCAACCCCAAACTAAAGCGTTTTATTCCTTAATAAAGTCCACTTTTCATGTCTGAAAGTCGACAGCCAGGAAAATTGTTCAAATGTGCCAAAACTGATAATCATTACTTTTGGCAATTACCTGCCAATAATGACATTGCTGCAATGATATTGTGCATCCCTAGAAAAAAAAGTCCTACCATAAAAAATGATGCATTGTTGTTCTTATAAAGATATTCAGCGATGAAGCTTATAGAGAATCTGATTTGATGAAATGTTCATTATAAGGAAAGCAATCGTATAAGGCGGATCATTATAATTAATTCACGCTATTTTCAAATATTTCCAATATATACAAAGTACATAATGGCTGCAATATCAGCTGTTGATCTCGAAGCAAAGGCAATTTTCAAAAAAAAAAAAAAAAAATCAACGTCACATTGTATTTTTTAATCAGTCAGTGCAATTGTTGAGCAAATGCTAAGTGTCAAATGTTATGCAAGACGTTATAGTAAGTTTCTGATTCTAATGTGTTTCTACAAACAGGGTGGGATGTTGTGGAGTCTGCCTGTAACTTGTGTTAAACATAATGGCCAATGCTGCTTCAGTGTCACCACCGTGCTGCTGAAACAGATATTAGGATCACTTCATTATCTTGTGAGTATGAGAACGACCATAGTGTTTATTTCAGCGAATAGCGGTCATGTTGACTACCAAGTGAATGTTATAACATTACTCGTTATTTTCTTACCGGAGCTCTTGTTGATGATCTTGGACCGTCCTCTGCTCGGAGCTGAAGCGCTGGCCAGTCGTTTGTTCCTCTTCTCCTTCATTTTCTCCTTTATGTCCTCCAGACTCTGCTGGAAGGACTTCTTCTGGACCCGCACTTTCGCCATGACTCGATCTTCTAGATGAACTTTCTGCTTCTGAGATTATCCAAATGGTCAACAGTGGAGCATGCTGACAAACCAGGGCAAAATAAACAACCAGGCTAACGTGCTAGCTGGGTTAGCAGCTAGTTAACGTTAACTGCAGTCGGCACAGCCCGTTCGCATCGGGCCGTTGTTGCTTTGTGATAAACAATGGATAAGCAAAGTTTCAACCCTATCAGTTCGAGTGTATCGTCTTAGTATACAATATCTAAATAATAAAAGTAAAAAGGGAATTAGGGCTAAAGCTAAGCAGAAAATACTCCTTTAAATCGCAGGTCGTTTGTCTCTTCCGCTCGTTGACGTTCGAATTTTGAGCCGCGTAAGCTGATTGGTTGAAACTCTTTGCTGCGTCACTTCCTTCCGCTGCAACATAAATGTGTCCGGCAGATGGCGGTACCGTACAATCAACAAAATTATACGCTTTATTTCACTTTAATTTTGTATTCATATTTAGTCCGCACAGTCTCATCCTTTGAGACTTAGCAGCAGGCGTCCTCACGGCTCTTGATATGTTGAATTATGAGTCATGGAGTTTCAGTCATCTTTTTTTCACCTCTTTCCTTCACGTCTGTGGTGTGTCTGCTGTTTACTTACAACAAATTTGACGGACTTGCACCACAGAAATCTAAGTTTAAGAGTAAATGTTTAGAGTGGCAATATGACCAATTCTTAAGATAAATAAAATTAATTCAGCGGCTCCAAACAGACTAATCAAATTTTCAATTGATGTAGGATTAGGGTTTGCTGTGTACTGTGCAGAGCTGCATGTGGATGGAGCTGATAACAGAGTTAATCTGAAACCCCTTTGACACACTATGTTCGACTTAAATTCCTTTAGGGTTTGTACCCCAATAGGCTTCAAAGATAAGATTTAACAGCATCTTATATTTTTAATTACATAGCTTGTGGCACATCACATTACGCCCTTGTGTCCATTGTCCTATCTTGTAGTTTGTAAAGAGTCCCAGTGGTTTCAACAAACATGCACTTATAATGACACCCAGCTTCTTAAAGCAAAGGCTACTCCTCCCTGGCCAGTTTGACCCTACATCTAACCTGTTTAGCACTGCAGCTAATATTACACCCATCCATGTTCTCTACTCAACTAATTCCATAATAAACTTGAAAAAAAGGAAACCATTTTGAAAAATGGACAAAAAAAATCCTACTCTTAAAATGAATACAATAGTATAAACCTGTGTGACAATAACTAGAGATGTTCTTTGGTTAATTATTTCAAATCTGGTTAAATGTCAAAACATGTTAAAGTGGCTTGTCCAAAGTCAATGACGAATCCACAAAACATTCAAAAGGACAACTTGACACACAGGGTCAAAGCATCACCTAGTAAACAATGTGAAGTTTATTTCATCACAATTTCAGTGTTTGTTTTATCTGAATTTGAGGGCATTTTGGCATCAATGCAGCCATTTAGAGGAACTACAGTGGTTAAGTGCATCACAGTTTAGACCAGGATTTAATAAGGACTGTATAGATAAAATATATAAAGAACTTGCATAGACAAAATATGAATCTATATGTTTCGAAACACTTAGCCTAAAACTGAATATATATTCAATTATAAGTGTAACTGCTTAGCCAGTGAATTTTGTGCATGCCTAATATGCCTGGCTCTGGGTTTGAAAACTTTGACGTTTTATGACTTTATAATTTGATCACCCAGGAACACCCAGATGTATTGCAAAATTAACCAAAAGTTTTAGGAAAAAAACCAAAAAACAAAAGGATATGTGACTCCATCCAGGACTGTCATACGATGATTTGAAGTTAACAGGTCTGGTAGATGTTGCAAGTCACTAAAGAAAAGCAATGGCAAAGCACAGCAATAATGGTTTGTCCTCAATGTCCAGCAGAATTAACAAATTACTCAGGGGATTTCATCAGTAGAAATTTAGTTTTAAGCAACTTTTTACCAACACAGGCTCATAGGAGTTGTGGTGACTTTGCATGAACTTCTTTTGCAACATTTTTTGATTAATAATATCTATTTTCTCCACAGAGAGACAATTTTCCTTTTAAGTCATGGTAACTCCACCTCCTCAAAATTTATAAACATTTTAGAAATAATCATTTTTTTTCATTCTCTGCATTTCCACACAATCTCCTAATGCACAATAGAAAAAACTGTGCCCAAAGCAAATTAATTTAGTTGCTGGAAAAAGTGAATTTTCATAGTTTTTACTGTTGAAAAAAGTAATTTGGTTGTTTCTTTGGGCTCTTATGTACTAAACATGAAAAAAAAGGGACAGAAGGAGGGAGAGCAATACAAAAGGTAGACAGCCAGAGGGGCTCCACAGGTTCTCACTCAGCTTGCTTTAATGGATAAATCCATCACAGAGCATCCTACAGTCATTTCATGCCACCCTGGACCATCCACCTGTTTGCTGCTCACTGAGACTCTTATTATCACAGGAAGAGGGGAAAAAACTGGAACACAGGGACAGATTAGAGGAAAAAATGCAGGGAGCGTGCTGAAGCCAGGAAATTCATGCACATGTGGTTACAAAGAGCTGATGACTATGGACAGTGACAACCAATGTAGACAGATTTTTTTGTCTTTTTTTGTGTGGAATCAGTCAGTTTATCATTGTGATGATGCAATTATTGCATGATTAAAAACTCATCTCTTTCCAGTCACACAGACTATCTCCAACTCACTCATCATTGTCCTGCAGTCTGACAGGCCAATGGAAAGATCTTATTCATTACCAGATGAAAAGTATTAACTGAAACCTGCTTCAAAAGCCAGAAATATACACAGCCCAGCTTTTGTCGATGTAGATTTAGTGCAGAACTTATGGAAATGAATCTAAGCACAAGCTTTGTAACCTTTAAGACAGACACAGCTCAGGATATTGAAAGTAGGGTTATTGGAGCCTGGCCCACACCTGGGCCAGAAGGTGGTGGTAATGCCCATTTTAAAGGTGGCCAACCGCCATTAAACTCAACAAAGAAGAAGAAGATATTGAGTTATGTGGATACATATCTGTAGGAGAGATAAGGCAATAACTTTTATGATGTTCTTTTTTAATTTAGAAGCTTATTTTACATTAAAAGAGTGATATCCACACACAGACACCCTTAAAAAGTCAAGGGTATTACAATGAAACAGAATCACTTGTCCATTTGATGCAATCCAATACAATTTACAGGTTTGTCAGCTGTAACAAAATCACTCAAATAAAGTTTATGTCTGCCTACTAGAATGGGATCTTGTGTTCTTAAAGCTAGGGTTGGTGATCTGATTTAGAAACACTTTTTATAATACTGGTTAAAATTATCTTTATGACCCAATGGCAAATCAATTCATAATGTGTTCTTAAAATAAAGAGAAAAATATCCCGCTATCTACAGCAGGAGTAAAAACAGGGAAAACACCAACCAATAAAATCTTTGGAGCCCACATTTTAAACCAATCAAATCCCGTCGCCGTTCTGCCCGCCTCCTGCGTGTACATTTTGCCGGCATGCGCAGACTCTGATTCAGCGCGTGTAGCCGAGCTGAGCTGGGGAGGCGGTCATTTGCGAGGAGGCGTGGGAGGGGCTAGGCGGAGCCCTGAGGAGATGCTACATTCAAATTCATGCTAGTTTTCCAAAATTACCGACCCTTACTTTAAGGAGCCTCAGCAGAGATGCAAGCTGTGTTGCAAATTCTGCCTTCTATATTAGAAACTTTGTGCTTGTTTCTGTCACAAAGTTGCTTACGAATATTGTTAGTTTTGGTTCATGTTTTTGTAGTTGCTAATTTGGATTTGCGACGTAGCTTGCACAATCAGCAAGAGTAAAAAGCTTTTTGTAAGCTACTAACTAACATGGCAGCTCAACTTGGAAGCAACTACAATATTACCAAAGTGTAACATCTTATTTTAACCTCTTGCTTGAGAGTTGGTCTTCATGGCTGTGGCACTGGTGTATGATTAACTGATTATTAAAAACACAATCAAAAATGTTTGCTGTTGGATCTCTGACATTCTTGCAGCCATTGTTAGTTTGTTAGCAACCGCTGTTTTAAACAACAGTTTAAGATTCAAAAGCAGGCAACAACTGATGTATTTCAACATTTCAGGCTTTAACATGGACATTTTATTTGCATATTCCCCACATATGTTTGGGCTTTGGAACCAGGAACAAGTTTGAATATATTGTCCACAAGGGGTTCATGGCATACACTTTGGGAAGCACTGCCCAAGTTCATTGTAGCACTACAGTTTCTCCATTAAATTGTTGCCTGGGGTTTGTCAAATGCTTAAAGGATCACTTAAACATTCATTCATTCATAATACCCCCTTGTGGGTTTGGGGGTTACCACACATGGACGGGAAGAACATGCAAACTTCACACAGACAGGCCCCTGTACGACCCGGCAATTGAACCAGGAACCTTCTTGCTGTGAGGCATGCGCACTACCTGCCACCCCCACTTAAGCACTGTTTTAGTTAAAGCTTCTTTTCTTTATCATTTCAAAGAAATATGCAGTCTGAATTATCCATGGTGAATTTTATGACACATTAACTTCCACCAAGCTCATGATAAACAACTTTTTCTCAGCATGAAAATGTAAAAAAAAAACAGTATATATACATTTTCAGGACTCAGTTTATTGCTGATGGTTGCCCAACCCAATTCAAAAGTAAGTCCATTATGCATAGGGTGCCAGTGGCCTTTTTCTTACTTTTTTCTGTGGTGGTTAAGGCTTTTGGCTTTTACATAGCTATTTATTAAGTAACCAATCACTTCCTTTGGGTTTCTTTAGACCTGAAGACTAGTATTGTTAATTAAAAAACTATTGTCATTCGAAGATAATGAGGCTTACATTATACCAAGAAATGTTCTTACAGACCTTTATCCCTCAGAAAGGTGCAGTGATGGCAATTTGTTAAAGTGCCAAGAATTATCTAAAACATGTTAAAATGGTCTTTCAGCGTGTGAGGATAACCGTTGTCTGGCAGTGATTGTAAAATCAAAGTATGTTGGAAGTATTTTGCCACATCCCTTGAAAACAAATGCTTGCAGCACAAAGCCCCACTGGCACAATCAACTCTCTCTCTGTAGGATGCAGCGTGGTCATTATGTCTTACAGCCAGCTCTTGAACATCCCGCTGAGCCATTAACTTCCCATCCAACATCCTCACCATTTACTGAAATGTTTCTCTGTGCCATACTGCCACTGCAGTGGAAAGCCTCTGCTGGGACTTAAAACACAGTCCTGTGTAGCACTGCAATTTTTCTCATTTGGAGAAAAAAATTGGGAACTGATGATCTTGGCTGAACTTTCAACTTTTACTCCCTTAACAGTTGTAGGGGTGGCCTGACCCATACACATGGTGCAGGGGAGCAGCTCCTCTCACCCCACTCAACTCTTGGATGCCCACTTGAGCCACTAAAGCAGGAGGAACACAGCCCACACAGGCAGCGTAACTACACTCCATGAAGAGATAAATGTTGGTACTTGGTAGAAGATGCAGGGGTCTTTGTTCAAGATGTTCAGATGTAATAAACACTAGATTGGATGAACACCAAATTCTGTCTCTTTGGGAAGAGAGTAAAACACATGCATGACATTTCAGGGCAAAGAGTTAGTTAGTCAGGCAAACAGTACGTCAGTTGGTGAACTCTCTGCTAACCAATTTGAGATAAGTGAAAATACAGGGCATCTTTCCCCTCTTTTATAACTCAGAATTTACAGTCTCCTACAAAAAAGGAACCACAACGAGGTTCTACTATATTTACATCTAGAGACATTCACATTAATTCCATAACGCCAAAATGTCTGTGTCAATTTATGCTCAATACAGTTTGAATGTGCATGTCATGGAGCGTGTCCACACATACACAAAGGTAGGAACACTCACTCATTGCACTTCTGTCTCCTGAGTCTTTGTGCCTCCTTTTCTCCAGCTTCACACCTTTGGAAGAATGTTGGCCCATTTGATGCACATTTTGCAAACCTTAGTTATCCCAGTGCACATTTTTGGTAAGCTACATATCGTAAATTCTAAAAGCATAATTTGGGCCAATGAGGTCTGATTTAGAGGGAGCTTTGGAAAAATCCCTTGCAGATCACCGTAAATCTGGTCAGCATTTTTATGTGCAAAGTAACGCTAACAAGCCTTTTTCTCATAAAGCCTGGCACATATGCAAAACGTTTGTGGCAAAGCGCCATTCATTTTTTTTACTTTATTTTGCGGACAAACATTACCTTATTTGCCACAAAGAAGGGCAAACATTAGCTGGATGGTAATATGTTTTGGGCAAAAAATGGGTAACTAAGTATTCATTTTGACAAAACATAGCAAATCTGCAACAAATATGAAGCATGCTAAATGTTAAACTTTACGTCATGTGCAAACTTGCGCAACCAGGCCATGTTTTCTGGCACATGTGCAACATTTTTGGGGGCTAATGCCAGCTTATGTACTAATGGTGTTTTTCAGGAAAATGTTACCTGACTTGCTATAGCTTATGGGCAAATATAACTTGTGAAGATACTAATTCACTGTTTGTTTGTGTGTTGTGTGGCTAATGCCAGGTAATTCACTAACTTGGGTACTAACCTGCTCATTTGCTTCAAATTTTGAGGAAACATTTTCTTCATAGAGATATATTTTTGGAATATCTGTGGGTAACATTGTTAGGGCAAACTCCAGTGATCTAGCTGTTTTGTTTTAAATGGTGGCACACCATTTGCAGCAAAGAGAGTGGTGCAGCAACATGGACGTTAGCAGGGCAACATGGAAGTTAGCTTCACATTCCAGTAACGAATGGGCGAATTTAGGATACCTGTAGATCTTCCTACTTCCAGCCAAAGGAAGCTTTCCATATCTATTTTGCAAGTCAGGGAATGTGACTCCAGAGCTTAACTGGAATGAACCATGAAAGCCTAGACGTGGCATTTCATTGTTATGAAACTTACATTCTGTGCTTTGTGTTAATCTCAAGAAATACTTTACAGGATTTTTTTTAAGCTTAAACATAAGCTAAAAGCAAGAGTTAAAAGCTATTATCAAGCTACTATGGAGTTAAAACATGGCCGTTCAAATGAAAGTGCTGAAATAATTACATATCAAACTTCAATAGCAGTGTAACCACACTGCTCCAGGAGTAAATACTGATATTTTTTATTAAGGGATAGCCCCTCAACATACAGCATCGGTATTGGCCTGTTAGTGACCAGCAATAAGTTCTGCAAATTTCAGTAGAAACACCATATAAAGCTGAGAAAACACTATAGCTGTGTTTTAACTTTTACTTTCTTGTTGAGCTTAAATAACTTTCTATTTTCTTGCTGCTTTTCTGTTGCACACCACTGAACTCTGTGTCTGAGTCAAAATACTGCATACTACTGCCAAAGCTTATTATGGTCTTCTTCAATGCAAATAGCAAGCAAAGCTGCACTCATATGGCTCGCACAGCCCTGCCTTGTGTCTTTGTACTCTTTCCAGGTAGCAAAGAATGAAAAATCGTTGGAGGCCAAGAATGACTTTTGTGTTGCAGCGCTGACATATATTTATGTGTGCATGTGCGCCTGAATTTGACAGATGAGTGTGAGGCAGAAAGGCTTAGGAGGGGGTCATGGTGAACGTTGTGTGGAATAATGACAGAAGGCTGACAGACTGTGAAAGAGAAAAGGCAGTGAAGGTTCGCCAGTGAATGACCTGCAGACTTCTGGGGCCAGGGAAAGGATGATTGAACATCCCACACTCACAGATGTTCACAATCATCACACCCCAGACAACCTGTAATAATATTAATTACAGTAATGACAGAAGTGACACCTGGAGGAATCAGGAGGCTGTGATTGATTGGATGATAATTCTCTGAATTGGCCTCAAGAATTATTTACTTTGGAGCTGTGCAGGGAGGCAGAGGCAAATATATCTCACTAATTAATCTGCTTCAGTGTCAGCTGGCTGTAGAAACGAGCAGAATAAGATAATCTAGGAGGTCATGGGGAGTTGAAAAGCAGAAATCCCATGGTGGGGTGACTTAGACTTTCTGCCTCAAAAGAGAGGTTAAAATAGCCATTGGCTTGAAAAGATCCTGACAGAAACTTTTCTGGTTCCCTGAATAAAATGATTCCCAGTTAATGCACTTTAATTTAAGAATTGGACCACATTACTTTACAGAATTATTACCTGAGTCATAGTATAGATATCACTGATTCAATACTAAATAACAAGGGTACTTCCTTAAGAATTCGAAGTACCATAAAAAATAAACTTCGTCATGTATTTGCACAGTGCATTACTCTTCTAAAGAATTGTAAAAGCAAAACAAATCACTCTTCAAACATTTTAAGATTTGATCGAGACATTCAGGAAGAAACTCCTTACTTATCTCCGTAGAAGCATACAGTGTCACAGTGACCTATGCCACTTTTTTGGCTTCTTTAGGCCTCTAAGCAAGTGCATTTCCATATCAAACATCATTGCTATTTAAAAAATCCTCATTTACATTTACTGAATCAATATTATATCAAATTTAAAGCTCCTTTCATAGTCAAATGGATGACATCAAATGGCTTTGTTATCTTTTTTTACAGTCTGTTTAAAACACAAATGAGTCAGGTAGTTCACGTAAGTATATCTTGGATTTTTATGACTATGGTGAATAATCAGTTTCTTAGAATGTTAATGGATTTTTATATCTCACTTACTAGATATGTATTAGGGATCAATGAAACATTATTTGTACTTTGATTATAGTGACGTAAAAGTCATATACTCCTAAAATACTCCCAGATGAAGAGGCTGAGTGAGTAAAGTACAGAAACTAAAAGAATGCACTCAAGCAAATTTTCTTTATTTGATCACACCATAACACTGCAGACAAACTCTTTTAAGAGATGAAATGAACTTTCGTTAAACATCACTGAGGCTGCTGTGAAGTAACCTCCACAGACAAAAACATCAAACAGAACATTCCTGCTGAGATTTATCTGAGAGAAAAGAGTTGGAGGAGGTCTTGAGTCTGTGCTCTCAAGTGATAAATAGTAGTAGTCATTAAAGTAGAATAATTTCTGTGAAATTGCCTCCTTTGTTTTTAATGGAGGTATTTAAGCACAGACTAAGGCTCAGCTGTGTCTGAATGCAGAAAGTTAAAGAAGTCTGGGGGAGGTGATGACTGACTGTGCTGGCATGTCTGCTTGGTTGGCAGCATCAGAGTGAACACGTACGCACAGAAGCAAAAGACTGATGTACAACATGTGCATCTTATTTCATAAGTCTGTTGTAAAAGATAAATCACTGTGCACTGTTGATAGGATGTTGGATATTGTTAAGTATTTTGGAGCACTGATGTCAATAGTAAGTTATCGGATTCAAACATGAGTATCCACAGGTGCTGTTTATTGCAGAAAAAAAAAATCCACATTTTCAGTCAAACATGCGGTGATTGGAAGTCAAACATTGCTGTCAAAAACACACAAACAGAGTTATCAAGAAACAGCATGATGCAACTTAATGATAAAGGGCTCTCATTTCCTGGCGCAGCACAGGTGGCACAGGGTGGTAGAGCCTGGCGCACCCTGCGCAGTGGTAATTTCATCTGGCGCACTGCCATGCGCAGCCAATTTGGTAAGCTGGCTGCGCCGAGATGGGTGTGACGGTGCAGAAGGGGGCGGTGCCGACAGATGCAGTTTGGGGCAGTGACAATTTCGTGCCAAAAACTGCGCAGCAGGTGTACTGAAAGTTTGCCTCCTCCAACCTGGTCTGGTGACAGGTGCACAGTGCGCACACGTCACCAAAACCTCACAGGCAGGTATTGAGACTGTCAGTGCATTCTTTGTCGCATGCTGCGTGCCACACAACATAGCCTTACGCCATGGATGCCACTTTAACCTCATGGAGGAGACATCACAGGACTTAAGACAGAGAGAGGCAGAACTGCATGCGTCGTAACAGCAGGGAGAGCATCAGAGTGCACGGGAGAGGAGAGATCACCTGGCTGCACAGCTCTGTTCTTAAATGTTCTTATATACTTATATATATATCCTATATGTTTTTTTGCCTGAGGAGAACTCTTCCTCCCCTGGTCCAGGGATTCAGACCAGGGCAGCTGCCAGCCTACTGAGGCTGAAGTCAATGGGGGAGGGATTGAAACTGTCACTGTGCCTTGCCCCCAGCGCATTTAAAGGCAAGGAAAGGAGTTAATTTGATTGAAGGTTACACTCTGCTGTGTTAAACCCACTCACGCCTTCTCTTCTCCTTCGCGCCAGTGCGAGGGATGGAGGAGTGGTCTCGTGTGCAGAATACTTGGTAATTGCACTTGCGCAGCACAGACACAGTGCGGGGCAGGTGGGCTGTGTCTGCATCTGGTCTACAAAATTAGAGCCCCTAGTCTTCATTTTAAGATAAATGGACTGTGTGTTTTGAACTATTAGTACCTTCAATATGGGTTTAGTTTTGGGGAAATCATAAATGATATATACTGGTATGTTATTCATCTGGAGTGATACATTCTAGCCCCCATTGCTGTATTAGGCTTGATCACAGTCATCAGTGAGTACACCCTAATGAAAACCTTGTTGAAACTGGTCTACGTTTCCTGATTTTTAGCATTTCTCTTTAATTGTGCCCTGACCCAATAAAGGCTTTTTACATTAATCCTTGACTCAAGAGAGAGTGCCTGCAGATAGCCCCGTCAGCGTCTCTTTTTGTTATCCAGGGTGTGTCCCAAACTCACAAGACTGACACTTTGAGGAGTCCACATTTTTTGCATATCTTACAGAAAACAGGAGGATTTTTATAATCTCTAGGGAGAATGATTTTCAGATACCAAGAATGACTGGACATTAATCAAACTTTGTAGACATGAGCTCAGTGGAGGAATTTGGTGAAACATTTGGGTTTTGTTTGTGGACTTGTAGAGATGGCTCAATGGCACCCCATAAAAGATGTCTAAAGTCGAGAACCCTGCAACAGAACTGATCAAAAATTCTGAAATTTGGTGGTCATATGCTTAGTGCCAGGATCTACAAAAAAAGTCTATGCACCCATATTGTAAAACCAACAGGAAGTCTGCCATTTTGTTTTATGTTTTTTAAATTCTCTGTGGTGTTTAACAAATAACACAAATAGTAAAAAAAAAAAAAAGCTTGTTCAGTAATAAAACTTGAAGAAAAAAATTAAAGCTGGTGAATATTTCATTTAATATAATTTTTGTTGGTGGGCATGGCTTAATTCTCTTAACCTTGGAATTTGAAATTTTTCATGTATATGTATCATACCAGGATCTACAAAAAACCCTCCTGTACTCATTTTGTAAAACAGACATGATTATTTGAATTTTAAGTTAATGAAAAAACTTTTTTTAGACATTTCAAAGGGTCCTATCAGAGCAATATTCTACTAAATTTTTCAGGTGACTGACATCAACAGCAGGCTGTTCTGCTGAAATGCAATAATATGTTTGCAAAAATGTCAAAGTGCATGGCTTTTTAACTTTTTAGATTTTTATCATCATTATCATAACAGATAAAGAAAAATCTGACAGATCCAGTTTTCTTATCTGGTTGACGGCCTCTGGTCTGTGGAACCGGTTTACTTTAACCCTGGTGTATAATGAGATGAGACATTTTATAAAAAGCAATTGAAGCATTTTACATTAGTAAAAGGACTTGGCTTATGAAAGCACTTGAGTTTCAAATGACAAGTAGAAACAGTGATAAAAAAAGAAGAAAAATAGATCTCTGTAAATAAAGTTTGGATACATCCTGACATTATCTTCATACAGCCTAGACAAGCTGAACATTAACAGCTTTAGGATACCATAGGTCAGAGTGGGTGCAAGGGCTCAATCAGTGACACTATCAACTGCTTTGTATTTATTTCTCAAAATATTGTTAGGTTTTATGACTTTTTTGGATGGGTGCGCATTCAGAATGACATACAGGAAAGGAGCCACAGGCCAGATTTGCACTTGCGTTGGGGACCACAGCCAGTGTACATGGGGCCAATGAACACAACCACTAGGCTGCAGGCACTTCTCCTATTTATCTGTGAGGTACGATGTCCAGGTCTCAGGCTGCTGCTAATGTAGGGGCACAATTCTCTTGGTTGTTTTTTATGCTCTTGTTAATATTCTACTGAATAGAGGCTTATACTCAGCACAGGGGGCAATTTAAAACATACCATATGCTCACAAACAAGGGAAACATAAGTGCTCTGAGCCAACTTTCCTAACCTAGCAACAGTAAATGTCATGGAGAAGTGCTCTGAAATTACAGTTGTGAATGCTGCAACCACAAAAAAAGCCTTAAATGGACAGAGGCCTTTAAGATGAGGGGCAGAAAAAACATTTGAAACATCTGCACATCTGTGATGGCTAAATCTGTCCATCCATTCACACATACTCATGCATACATACAAATAAAGAACATTCCTTTTATTTCACCATGCCCCTCCTCCATCCTACACTGTCTCATGGCATAAGCAGATCATTTTCCTTACTTGTCCATGACATCCACAATAGCTGTTGTTTTGTGGAGAGTAGAGAATGTGCTTTTAGACCATGGTTAAAGCTCTGACTGGTACTTCAACCAGGTCAGTAGGGTGAAAACAGGACAGGCATGTGTGTCGAGCAGATGGTGGGTCTGGGTGCCGCATGCAGCAGCGCCTGTGTGAGCGGCTGACTCTGAAACAGGGCAGGGTTTGAGTTTGAAGCGGCCGGGAGGGGGAAGGAGGGCAGAGCTGGCATGGCAGCAGCAGCAGCGGCAACAGAGAGTTGACGCTGTAGTAGACAAGAGGCCAGGGGTTTGCTCATGTCTTGGTTCTTCTGTAGAGTGAGACGGATCTGAGGAGGAGGCAGAAACTACAGTCAAGTTTTTATTTTGAATCAGTCTAAGAAGAACATTTTTAAAAAGTAAGATACCAGAGCAGGATAATGACATGAAGCTCTAATCTAAATGTAGACTGTCCTTTCAGGTGTCATTGCACTGAAACACAAGATTCCTTCCACCTGACTCACTGTCTAATTAGAAGAAGGGAGTGGAGGGTATAGAAAATCAGCTGCAGAACACAAACACATTGTTGTAGGTAAATTAAAAAAGCACTCACTGCCTGGAAACTTTGGTGACGCTGGGTGGGAGTGTAAGGGCTGAACTTCGGCTTGGCTGGTTTGCCTGCCGCTCTGTCTTTGTGTCTCCTGCTGCTGATGTGCTGCATGTGAGAGGACAAAAACAGAGATAAACAAAGATTGAATGGATGGCCTTCACTTGAACGACTGTATAATTGGAGAGGAGGAAATTAAAAGGAACACAAATCAAAGCTCCTTTTCAGACCAGAGAGACAGACTGTTGGTATTTGTTTGCTCTGACTTTGAGAATAAAATATGTATGAGGGGTGGATCTAGAGATGTTTTGGATTTGATTGACACCCAGAAACAGATGGCTACAGCCGGCACAGAGCACAGTCAGCGGTGGAGAGCTGAATATTCATGAGCACCTGGCCGAAGTAAACTTTTTCAACAGTCAGAGAGCTGACCAGCACTCAGTGTTCACATCACATATAGGAAATCCAACACACAGGAACTGACCAGGCTTCACATGTAATTTATCAAGTTGTGTGAGAAGTGTGTGATAATTTGGCATAAAATATACACCATCCAGAAACACCATTCTGAAATACATGAGGGATACCGTGATGATGGCTCTGTCTGTTCTCATCCAGCTGAACTGTGAAAGAGGCCAATCTGTGAGACAGCTGACCTTTTCACAGCTTTACATCCATGAGAGGGACCATCCTGCAGGAGGGTGACACACCAGACTCTCCGGTCACCAGTTCAAGAGCTGTTTCAATTCAGCATGTTTTGAAGGACACGTCTTATAAAGGACACAGTCTTTTTGGCATGTTGAAACAGTAAAGGCAGAAATGAAACAAGGCAGGCTGCTCTAAGGATTATTTCCTATTTGCTCTTGTACCTGTCACTGCTCATAACCTTTTCTTGCTAAGCTATGTTCCTGCCATCTTGTATCAGACCAGCTAGGAACTAAAATCAGTCATTTCAATTTAGTGATCGATTACAGAAAAGTTGATTGTCTTTTGTGTTTGGGGATTCTCAATATTTTAGGAACAGTATCAATTTCAGCAGAGAATTGCCTAAAAATTTAAATGTGGGTATTTTGCTAGTATTTACAGGCAATATTTTGTGGACAAACAAAATCAACCATAACCCATATTATGGCTGTAATATTGGCAGAAATGTACCATTGTGATTTCCCTCATTATCACTAAATGTGCACCTTTATAAATCAAAAGTATTGTTTATTACCTCCGCCAAGGAGGTTATATTTTTGGGAGAGATGTCTGTCTGTCTGTCTGTCTGTGAACAAAATAACTCAAAAAGTTAAGGATGGATTTTGATGAAATTTTCAGGAAATGTTCTGCATGGGAAAAGGGAGAAGTGATTCAATTTTGGTGTTGATCCGGATCACCGTCTGGATCCAGGAATTATTCAAAGGATTCTTTATCACTGGGAGATAGGGCCATTTTTACTTTTTCATGGTCAAAGAATCAAAAAAGTAGACAAAAATGTAGGAGGAATGTGTTTAGATGCAAGTCACAATATGTGTGGGGACTGTGCTGCTTGGCGCAGGTCTGTGCTCTCCGAGTGCTTTTCTAGTTAAAGAATAAACACTGCTGCTACCTTGTTTTTTTATCTGTTTCCAACACAACTGGACTCTTACCATGAAAAGAACAGATCACCTTAAGTTAAGGGTTTGTCCCTAAACAAAAATAGTGGTATCAATATGGATAATGGCAAAAATGAGTTTGGAAATATCAGCATTTCAGATGTTAGCAAAAAACAAAATCCTGCAACTCCTTGTTGATTTCTGACAATTTTAGCCCTAATGCTGAATTGGGCTTGATCACTGTCATCAGTGAGTACACCCTACTGAAAACCATGTGTAAATCGAAACTGGTCTATGTTTCTTGATTTTCAACGTTTCTCTTTAATTGTCCTTGACTGAAGTGAGTTTTCCTGCAGACAGCTCCGTCAGCTTCTCTTTTTGTTATCCAGGGTGTGTCCCAAACTCAAAAGACTTTTTTTTTGCATATTTTACAGAAAAAAATGATTTTTTAACCTCTAGGGAGTATGATTTTCAGGAACCAAGAATGACTGGACATTAACAAAACTTGGTTGGCAGGACCTCAGTTGAGGAATTTGATGATACATATGGGTTTTGTAAGTGGGCATGTTGATTTGGCTCAATGGCACCCCCTAAACTGTTCAAAGTCCAGCACCCTGCAGCAGAATTGATCAAAATTTCTGAAATTCGGTGGCCATATGCTTCGTGCCAGGATATACAAAAAGGCCTATGCACCCAAACAATTTTTTTGCAGGTCCTTTGATTGAGTTGAACCCGGTTATTCTAATATAAAACTGTATTCCTCTGGAGCTTGAGTCTATTAGCTTGTTTTTAGCCTTGCACAATGAATCTTGGGAGACACATGGGGCTTTGAAAGAACCAGATAATTCCTTGGTGGTGATGGAACAGGCATCACGTATTTACTTCACGTATTTGAAGGACCATCTTAGATGCAGATGTCTACAGTGTGCCATTATGATGTTAATGGTCCACAAATAGAGCTGTATGAGTTACTGCTTGGATTTGATATATAAAAAAGATTTTGTGTTATGACACAGTTAAAGGATTAAACCAGTTGTATCATCTCTTTTCACTTAGACACAGATGTCTCGGGTTTACTGAACTTCTCAGATTGCTCCCATTAAAACAAATGTCAAGAAGCCGGGGGCTGAATAATAATACAATAAGCAAAAGTCAGAGGACAGCCCAAAGTTTAAGTGCACATTTCTAGAGAAGAACTTTACTTTTTCTTCTTTGCAATTGAAAATCTTGTGACCTTTTTGGGGAGTGAGAAGAGACACTTGTTGTAAATATCGCTTAACAATCACATTTACATTCTTTTTGATAAGAGACTGAAGATTTTAAGCTATTAAATCATCATATCATTGCCGAACTTAAGATGCTTTTGACATTTCTTTCTGAAATTTGTGACAAATGACATGTTTTGTTCTTTTTTTAAGAATATTCATGAGTCTGTTAAATGTAACAACCACATCAGTCTTAACTCACTGAAACGCTTTGACAGAGTGATTACTCTTAAAGGTCGTGTTAGCAACTTGAGGTTTGTTTTCATATTAGAAGCCCCCAGGATAGAGCAGCAAGTCCCTCTCTGTACTGATCTCGCCCTGTACTGATGTCATAATGTCTGAAAATGTCATCTTTTCTATCTTAGAGGATTTAATCTTTGCTTTATAAAAGAGTCTGACACATACCCCCTAGCAGTAATATAAGGCATTTAAATGACAAAAGGGTAAAAGTGTAATAAAGAAACAGTCAATCTTGTTGATGATGGCCTGATTTGCTATCCTAGCTGACAAACTGTCATTAATGTTCATTTAGTCTCTGTCATTACCAGGTAGAAATGTTAAAGGGGCTTTAAAACGGTCTACAGAGAAAACTGTACTTGACATGCGACTTCAACCACCAACCTGTTTGAGCTGAGTCTCAGAGTTGACATGAACGTCACATATCTCACAGTGGAAAGTTTTATTTTGAAGTCCTGTTGAGGATTCGGATGGTGCTGTCAACTTGGCCTTGACCCCCATCCTGGGAAAGGATTTTATGGCTCCATCCCCACTCCTCGCCTCCAGCATTGTCTTGTGTTTAGTACCTGAGTGGACACAATTAAGGAAAAATCAATAGATGGCACACTCTGTGCAGTGGGCTTGATGACATTCATGATCACAGTGCCTTACCGCTGTTGTGGGCCTGTAGCTGAGAGGCAGAGTTGACGGCCACTTTGCAGAGGGAGCAATAAAGTAGACGTTTAGCCTTTTCCTCCTCTGTTTCCTCCTCTGGAGTCAACTCTGACTCACTGTCTCTTTGTGTCTCTTTTTCTGGTCTTGTCGGACTGGGCGACAGGGAGGACTCGGAGTGTGCTGTCACTGTTTCACTGGGGCTGTCACTGGGTGCTGACACCTCAGAGGAAGAGTTTGGAACTGACACTTCTAAAAAAACACACAATAAATATCCAATGTGAGCAGGCAAGATTGATCCTGCCAGTTCAAAAATTCCAGTATTAAAATGCACTAGTTGAGTTCACTTGCAGCTTATTTTATTGGTGTGTAATTTGGAAACGAGGTCAAGGATTACTTACATTCCAGGCATTGCCACAAAAAAACTCTGCGCCTACTAGGATTTCTTGAAGTTATCCCATCTTTCAAGGGATCCCAGTATGTGCAGAGTGTATTGTTTGTATCTGTTGGCAGTACATTCGCTATAACTGGTAACATCCTTTAAAGTGTGATATATGTATGTCTTGTGAAGCAGGGATACCACCAGGCCCTATCAAAATACCATGTTGCTACACCCAGAAAATTAATCCCAGAAGAAAGTGGGATATTTGCATTTGTTCCAACTGACCTCTGATATTTCACACAAAATTACTTTTATGGTATTTTTCGCTTTATATGGAGCATATATTTGCCAAGCGCTTCTGGTTTATTGTAAATAGCTTTTCTCAAAAACAAGGTACAACAATAAAAACTTTTCTGTCATGTTTAGTTTATTATTCAACATAGATAAAATTTTAAAATTTTTATTCTGTTAGTTTCGCTACCAGCTTTAAGTCCTCTTGTCTCTGTAACATTGACACTTTTGTGCTAAATATGGATACTCGCCATTTGTGTTGAGTGTTTATATTCAAGTGCAACATGGCACAGCTTAAATATACGTATCTTAAACTCAAATTTTGGGTATCAAAACAAAAAATCCCACTTTCTAATGGATCAGGCTCTTCCTCTGAGATCATTCAATGTCCTTAGTTCACATCCAGCTGAGAGAGCATAATGGGTGCAAAGGCAGGAGCCAATATGAGGAGCTGTGGCTGTAAGTGGTGGCTGACTTTGTTACAACACAGATAGTTTTTGAACAGAAATTTAGAACTGTTGTAAAAAAAAAAAAAGTATATATGGTCAATGCTATGCTTTTTCGAGCTTTATATAGCCTTTAGCTTGTTTGTGTGTCACCTTCACATGATATAGTATGTACTTCTGTAAAAAACACAAAATGTCAGTGGCATCTGGACTCCTCTTCTTTTCCCTGTTTACAGTGCCAGTAGCTGCCTGAAACAGCTTGTTCCTCCCGCCCCATAAATAGACCTGCCAGTGTGTATCCTACCTTTGTTTTGTTGTCAGTTTAAGCCTATTAGCTTGGGCTGGCATGCCCAAGTACAGACTATAGAGTGAATTAAGAGCCAAACTGACAAATTACCATGAATTGACAAATAAAAACGTTAAATCCTCAAAAAGCTATATATAACCTTCGCCAGGTTATGTTTGATTATGTTTGTTTGTGAATGGATATTGCTGAAACTTTCAGAAGATGTTGGTGATGGCACAATTTAGAAATAATTAGAGTTTTGTTTTAATATGTATATTTGTATTAAACAAACAATTCCTCAAATTTTAAAATATCCCATGTTAAAATTAGGTGGAATTAAAAAAAAAAAACATATGTCTGCCATTTTATAATAGATTTGCTTCCTATTCAACAGGATAGTGTCCATGTCTCTATCATCAAGGCAAATTTCATCTGGATCCAGTGGTGTAAAGGAACGAAGTAATAGTACTTAGTTACAGTACTTAAGTATGTTTTGGGAGGATCTATACTTTACTTGAGTTTATATGTTTTTTGCAACTTTCACTTTTACTTCACTACATTAAAAATTAAAAAATGATACTTTTACTCCGTTACATTTAAATTGTCAACTTAGTTACTCGCTACATAATAAAATGTGAATATAAATTACACTTATTTTCACATTTTATATTGAAGAGGATTGTACGGACTGTTCGTGCTCTTGCACAAAGCTGAACACACCTCTGCCTGCCTCTGCAGCCTGTGAACGACTGTGTAGCATTGCAGGACTTGTATTCAGCCCGCGAAGAGTACGACTGAACTCAAGCAAGTTTGAAAACCAACTTCTGCTAAAGATGAACCGCAAGTTTGTGGACTTTACGTAAGGGAGGAATGGAGAGAGGGAGTAAGAGGTGAAGGGAGCTGAGGGAGGGAGGAAGAGTTAAACTTAATAAAGCTTGGGAAAGCAACAACTATTTGTACCTGTTCTCTTTGTTTGTACTTTTACTTTTAATACTTAAGTACATTTAATAGTAGCTACTTTAAGACTTTAACTTAAGTGATTTTTTAATGAGTGACTTTCACTTTTAGTTGAGTATATTTTATATAAGATATCTTTACTTTTACTCAAGTATGAGTTTCAAGAACTTTTTACACCACTGTCTGGATCAGATCCAGATTGACATCACAAAAAACACTAAACATTATGATGGAAAATCCCATTGATGGCATTCAATAATTCATATAAAATCAAAATATTAAGTAATGTTCCCAAAACTTGTGTTCATACAGGATACCATCATGCATGTGCTGAGCTTGGTCCAGATCCTGGTACTAATCTGGATCTGGTGAAGTGTATCTTTTACAGGAGTTGTAGAAAAGCCACTACTGGAGCGGAACTGCTTGGCAAAGGTCTCGATTTCTGAACTTTTGTGCCTCTTTTTGAGTGACAGGACAGTGGGGAGGGATGGAAATCAGAAAGACATGCAGCGTGGGAGGCACAGGTCAGATTTGAACCTAGCTAGTCCCTTCAAGAACTACCCCAAGGCAGCAAACATTAAAATAAGTTACACCTGAGGAGGGCCCATATACCAAACCTTTTAGGGTCCCAGACATTTCCATGAGAAGCCCTACAGGTATATCTATTTAGTCGGGCCTGGGGGAACTAGCTGTTTTAGGCAGCAAATGGCAGAGTAAAAGCGGCAAAGGGAGAAATCCTGATGTAGAGACTGTTTGAGAGGAGACATGTATAATGTACATTGCATTTACATCGGAACAGGGAGCAGTGGGAATCACGGTACATCCCAGGTAGACAGGTTTCAGTCAGCTTTACAAAAGGCACTGCAGTCAAATAAAAACCCACCAACATGATAATAAGCACACATAATTGTACTAATAACCAGTACTTTCCCGCAAGATTTGCCTCTCTACACTTAAACAGAACATCTTTTGAATCAAGATGATTTGTCTCTTTTAGCTTTTGTGCGACTTGACTTGAAGAGCTTCCCAGGGGCTGTGTGTGCTGCTATAAGGACTCACTCTTGGCTAATAACAATGATTAACTCGGCTTTGTTGAGTGGGTGTGTGTTTGGTTCCATTGATTTGCCACTCTTTAGAGGCCAATGAGGCTGTTTGCTGAAGTAATCCTGAGAGAGCAAATTCACTCCAAAATGGAAATGATCACTTATTCTTTTCCTCTTACAAAACAAACTCTCATATTAATGTCCTCTGCCTGTCTTTTGCTCTGTAGCTTGCAGCAAAATGTATTTTTTCCCTGCCAAACGCCCACATGTGTGCAGAAGTAGCACATCAGGACTTGCATGCGTGTTGAACGCCGCCGTCATTTAGATTCACACGTCAGTATGTGTCCAAGAAAATAAGAGAAAAACATACACTAAGCCTTTCTCTGGAGTCACTCGGGTCAGATTATGTAGACATGAAGAATAGCTCAACCTTTAATCTCTGTGCTGTGAAACCCTGAGCAGCAGGAGATTTAGTGTACCACATCAAAGAGTTAAAGTCGTGACTGAGGGGGAAAAGAGGGGTCTGAGGAGAACATTCCTACACTGAATCTAAGCTGTCATACACTTCATGTCCACACACTCACTCACACATTCAGAGAAGGTATGCATGCATGCAAAGGCTCACACCTCCTGATGTTGTGTCAGAGCTGGAGGGCTGTGAGCAGGGCGACGGGAGGATTTGTGATGCAGTTTCCTTGGCTACAGGTTCAGAGGTCCTGATCTTTGAATCAGGGGTGTCCAGAAATTTCAGCCTTTTTGTGTGTTTGGTGCCACTGTAATGGGAGGTAGCCTGTGCCTGTGGAAAACGACAAGCGAGATGATATGATTTAATCGAACTCTGTTGTTTAGCTTGGAGATTGAGGCAGTGCTGTATATTTATAGACTCAAAACATGACGAGACTGTCTATGTATTATGGATATTTTTTAAACAGCCATTCCTCTGCTGAAACTTAAGCTAAATGAAACATTGTCTTTTTTATTTTTTATTTTCAGAGTATTGTAGTCTGCACAGACGTATAACATACATGATTTAAAATGTCTGTTTGATATTGAACATCTAGGTTGCCAAACAATTTTCACAACAGCCATTTTTCTTCAATACAGCAAAACCTCAACACTCCTTTTTATTCCCAAAGAACAGAACAAATAACAAGGATGTATAAAACCAGAATGACAGAAAAAATAAGCAAAGATCAAAAAAGGAGGCAATAGGACATATTGTGGCAGTTTGAAAATATTATTGTTCAGTCAAAAAAAAAATCCATTCATTTATTTTACACTGACAAATGTGACATGTTTTTGTTAGACAGATGCACTCCAAATATTGTTCTGTGTCTTTTTCATGAAGGAGACCCATTTCGCCCACTTTTTTGTTAATTTATCCATTTGTAAATTAAATGCGTATGTAATTTTTTCCATTTGATATATTTCATTTACTGTATATAGGTTCTGGGTGCGTCCATCGTCTTGTAATATTTTTCTTAGCTGCCATTACCATTATTCTAAACAGATGTTTGGTGAGACAGCCCATCAAAAAATCATCTTTTCCTAAAATAAATGTTTTGAAGTGGTTGGGTATCTTTGTGTTGAATATTTCCTCCATTACTTATGTATATCAAACCAGAAAGTTTTCAATTTAGAACACTTCCATAACATATGACAGTGGTCTGCTTCTTGATCCCCAAAACAACACCAACATTGGACTACTACTCCCGTATGATCACTTCTCAAATTTGGTGTGATAAAAAATCTCATTAGACATTTCCATGCAAACTCCCGGCACATGTGTGAGCTAGTGCTTTTCCATGATTGTTCACAATACTTACACCATTCTTATGTTGATATTTTAAAAGCTCCTTCTTTTTCCCATTTAGCCTTAACATAATCAGTGATGTGTGGTTTTTTATCTGAAAACCTTTGTATAGTCTAGAAATGATACCTTTACTAGAGTCCCCTGTGTATGCCCTTTGTGTTTCTTTTAATATCGGGTCATCTAAATCAATAGAGTGCTTGTTTTTACATTTTTCAAAATAATTACGCAACTGTAGGTATCTGTAAAAATCTTGTTGCTCCAAAGAGTAAACTTGTCTGAGGGTCTGAAAGTCCTTTAGTTGTCCATTTTTTATAAGTGACAAAAAATGTGATACCAAAGTCTGTCTAACTGATTGGGTTTAAAGTCTGGATCGTTTGCAATCCATTGGATTATCCAAAATTTGTCTGACACTTTATATTCCATTTTGATTGTGTTCCAAGTTTTAAGTTGAAACTTAATCCATGGATTTGTCATTTTACTTGTACTTTGGGTAATAATGAAACATTGTCTTGTCAATGCAAGTGACAGCTGTCAGTCACATGACAAGGCGGAAACAGTGTCAGCTGGCCTTGCCCCTAGTGTGGAGCTGCAGCACTGCCTTTTAATTGCCAAACAGACAAAATAACAAATGACTGCCACCTAGATGGCAGTAAAGCAGCAATAATGCTGGTTGCTTCTTGCCAAAACAAAAGAAAAAGTCAGAGTCCCCATGTCGGCTACCCTCAGCTACTACAGCAAAAGTTTGTTTGAGTTGCCAGAGTACAAAAGTTAAGTTGGAAAAGAGGAAAAAAGTCAAATAGAGCAATGGGAGCAAATGTGAACTCACTCATCTTGAGTGCATTGTTGATAAAAATTTAACAAAACGTCAATTGCGTGGTTTGAATACTGAAAAAGTGACACTGAGTAGACAAAGCCTGTCCACATAATGTGTCGGCTGTTGGTGCCAAGTAGGACAGAAACACAACAAATCTCCTTCACCAACTCAAAGGGTACCTTCCCATTGACGACAGCCAGAGTTTGAAAATGAAGGGTCATGATGCTGCCTCCATATAAAACACATACGCTTCAAATTTGGACCAAAGTAGCATCTGGTTTGCTGTGACCAAAAGCAGCATTAGCATTACTGCAGCAGCGTTGTCTGAACAGTAATCAGTTGTTTTGTCTTTTGCAGTCTGTGCCCCAAAAGAAAAACATTCATAGGGGCAAAACTATCAAATTAGTTGTAGGTGAAGCTTAAATGGTTTTGTTTGACCTCCAGTCCACCACAGCTTCTAAGTAAACATTTAAAAGAAAAAAAAAAAATCTGAAAATAATATTGTGCTTAACATTGATATCAATCAAATGTGAAATATATATCAGAAGCCTATTTTTTCAAAATTACCCAGCCATACCTGAGTGGGTCTTAAAAAATATTTTCTATGAAGTTAAATGTTTGAAGTTAAATGTTAGTTTGATACTTTGATAGTTGCAGATTTTCAAAAGCTTTTTCAGTGCTCATTAATGCCAATAAAAATATAACAGCCAAATGTGTAACTTTTATCTATCATCAGAAATGGTTGATAAAATAGGCTACAGGTTTATTTGGTAACATGTTGCTCCTCCTGCTCTCCCATGACATGTTGTAGCAAATCCTCCACGTCTGCCAAATTGCTGTTAGAGGGCTGGATAGAGCCTGTCATGAAAGTAGGACAGCTTTGGAGTAAAACAACAACAAACAGCAAAAAAGACAATAATTAAGTATTACTGCTTCAATAATTTCTTACACAACTATTTCACCAGTGAGCCAGAGTAGGCTTAAAGTCTGAAGAAAATTATTATAAAAATTTTTGCATTCACAAGCAAAAGATGAACATGAGACCCTTTGACCTGCAACCTTCAAAGTCCCCAAAACATTTTAAAAGTCCAGGTGGACATTTGTGCAAAGATTGAAGGAAATCTCTCAAAACACTTCTGATATACTGTGCAGCACTCACACTGGATGACTTTTTTGACCCATGACCCCAAAATTGTCGTCACTTCATTCATCAATCAAGGCAAACATTTGTGCAAAGCTTCAAATGTTCAGGTACATCTCAAAAAATTAGAATATCAAGAAAAAGTTTAATACTTTTTATCACTCATTTCAGAATTACCAAAATTTCAAGCAATAAATGTTTGAAATGTTTCACTCTATCTGTAATGAATCTATATAATATATGGGTTTCACATTCTGAAATGAGTTATGAAAAATATTGAACTTTTTCATGATATTCTAATTTTTTGAGATATACCTGTACAAACAAGAGATGAATATGATGGCCTGACACATCAGATGGACTGTTTGACATATCCATATAGATATACTTCTTTCTTCATCCAGGTAACAGCCCATAGAAAGTGAAGCAGAACCTTTGAAGAAAAACTAGAAGGTGATTGAATGATTTGTACATCACATTCATCACCGGTAAGCCACAGACTTGCAGACACTTCTTGCTTTTATAGCAACTAAACCACACTCATAGCTACAGCCGCATGGACTTATTTTACTGAAAAGTCATTTTCTGACCTGGAACAAATGCTCCATAAAAAACCTTACAGAAAATCCCTCAAAGCACTGCTGAATTATTATGTTCACTAGCACAAGATGAGCATGACACTCTGTGAAATTGATTTTTTCATTCTCCATTTAAAGTAAAAAAGTTTGAATAAGATCTATAACACTATTGATTAATTAAAACATTTACATTAAGTGGTGAATATGGGGCTCCATGGTCTTAATCTTTGACCTACGTATTCTAATCAATTCATTCACTAATCAAAGTGAAACACTTGTTTTAAGTCTAAAGTACACAGATGCACGGTACCGGATATTTGCAGATATTTGTGAACTCACTGTCAATACTGATACTGATATTTTACATCAGAAGCACAAAGTTTTTACTTTATGAAAAGCGACTTGTTACTTTCAATGTTGCAGTCTACTTTTGTAAGGAACAGATATAAACCAAGAAAAAACAACATTTAACTCCTGAAAAAAGCAAACTCTTCTTTAAATGTACCCATGCAGTGATGATGAGGTAATGCTTTATGGTAAGTTTGCAGAAACTCTTGAAATATATATATATCATACATAAATACATTTGTCCCTAATACTGTTCAGCCCTTACTGAGACTGTCTTTTGTTTTTAATAAACAAGTGAGCACATTTTGCTGTCAAGTGTGTGTGAGTGCTCAAATGAATCATTCTGCAGCAATGTCAATGAAAATATAAAAGCTCCACAAAGGTCAGATGAGGTGTGTGAAACTGCTCTCACCCTGTGCGTCAGCCAAATGACATGGGTAGGGTTCCTTCACCACTCAACTGTCGTGTAAGGGTGTGTGTGAGAAACATAAACAGCCTGTGAGGAAAAACAAATTACAAGTGTGTGTTTCCCACAAGACAACACCTACCTCAGAGTTAAACCTCAGTCGGCACACTCCACAGGCACCGGGTTTTCTCTTGAGGGGAGAAATCGTCCCAAAGCCTGGACCAATCAGAGCTTTGTGGACTGGATCCATCTGTAACAAATGTGGAGCGTAACGCTGAGGTCATGACTGGCTCAGGAGAAGGACAGAAGAGGAAAAGTGAGCAAAGTGATCCCCCAAGGTATAAAAGACAGCCTGTCTGCGAGATAACATGCTCCCTTCAAGATAACAGATTTATTTCTCGGGTTAGAGGGGGCCTTAAGGATGAGGAGTATTTTATCTGGCACATGCCATGCAGCAGAACATGTATTTGAAGTCCCTTTCACACATGCACTGCACTCATAAGAATCCATGCCACAGTTTGGTTTGAGTGCATACGTGAAACCAAATCTGCCCATCCTGACTTACTTTCCACTGCCAGTCCTCTCATAAAATCTGAAGTCATTCATGTGTGAACTTGTATAATAAAACTCTGGTACACTGACCAAGAGTGAGACAGCAGGGCAATGACTTCATTCACATTTAACTGAGCTTCACTGACTTTTATACTCTTCCTGCAACAGTTGACATTTTATTTCTTCTGTTATTTGGCTGCCTTGATTTGGGCTGAAATAATGAACAATTGTTTTCTAATAATATTAAGGTGATATTTTTCTTAATTGTTCTCTTTTTAAACTCATCCTTCTCTGATCTACTGTCATTTTTAAGTTGAGACAGAGAAGATCTGTCCTGGGATTATTTCAGCTCTCACAGGCTCCTGACAACTGACTAAACATGACAGAGCAGTCTGCCCCTAAATACACCCACTGTTTCACAATCATTCACCTCCCTGTTGCATAAGAGGGCTGCGCTGCAACACCAGGGTTTGCAACATTGTTCCAGTCTCATTCAGAGTCCTTCTGTGCGAAGTTTGCAAGTCCTCCCTGTGCATGCTTAGGTTCACTCCAGCTACTCCTGCTTCCCTCCTGAGATCAACGACATACTCGGTAGGGCTGTAAAAGTGTGAAGGGGCAAACATTTTCAGGATTTTCAGAAACTCTCCATGAGAAATTAAGATGGGGAATTTTGAGATTATTCCAAATTTGAGAAAAAAAAATGGATCAGTTTAAAAAAAAAAAAGTCCCATTCAACATGTACATCAAAAAACACCACGCCTAGCTTCTTTATTTTTGCCAAACTCTTTCAAATGGCCTCAAGCTGAGGCCCATTTCTCACGGAGACACTGTGGCCTAAAACACAAAGATTTTTCCTTTGTGTATCCAAACCCAATTTGTGTTCAGGTGGAGATGCTAGAAAGAAATGAAACCGCTGTAGTGTGCATGCAAGTGGATGGTGATGTAGGTTTGCAGAGAAACAGCGCTGCTACAACAAATGTACGAGGAAGAAAAACTTCACAAACAACAATGATGAGAGGACACACCAAGAGTTTCTTTTCTGGACAACAAATGAGTTCAGAAACAAATCTGTCCAGATAGTTTTGTCTGGATAACAAACTGAGCACAGTAAGAGTCACACATGTTACTCAGTAGACGGCTGAAGCTGTTGTTGTTCCTGGTATGCGCACGCAGCCTTCATATGAAAAAGTACTGCGCATGCGATGATGTCACGCTCTGACTCTGATTTACACAGAGCTGCATGGAGGAGCGTTTTGAAAACGCTCCACTCGGGATCCTGATTTAAAAAAGATTGTGGATTCAAGTGTTCCAGGTACTGTTCCCATGTAAACAGGAGGCCAAAACGCAATGAAAACTGATCAGTTTTGCCCATATTAGGCCTTGTGTAACTGGCCCCTGAGCCTCATCAACATCCTCCATCACCATCCAGCTCAGACTCCTGTGTCAGGAGTGTCAGGTGATAAGAGCCTTATGTCTGCCTAAATAACCACCAGTTTCCCCCCTTACCTTACAGTAAGCACTGTGCATTGTGCATGTGATTGAGGAATGGCAAACATACTCTCTAGTATACTTGTATGAAATCTGGTTGTGAAAGTCAAGATAAAGCTAAAATACATTTTACCAACTCTAATGATAATCACTAAGAGTCAACATTCAAATCTACACATTTTGCCAGGATTGTCCATTTATTCTAATTAATACCTGATGACACAAGTTTTATTGCCAAGAAGTATTGTTACAACAAAGAAATAATCTACCATCACTTATTTCCTTACCTTTTTAGCAATGTTAGTTTTGTCATCACCAAAATGTTATGTGGGATGGTGTCTTAAACCTTAAATGATATATTAAACATATCAGAGATCTGCTTAAATGAGTTTTGCATATTTCAAAGTCCAGTGGCGGCTGCTGGTCAGTCAGGGAGGGGAAGCTCATTTTTCATTCGTTTGTGAAAAGAAAAAGTGGCAGGAGAGAATCTTCAAACACAACGCTAGTCGTTTTTAAGAAAGATAAAGTCGCTGGTGATCGATAAAGCCTCCGGATCAGTCCAGAATAACTGAATGTAAAACTTAGAAGATGCCCCGGTGAAGGGTGAGCCTTCAAGATTGCTGATTGGCTCATTTCACTGTCAATCAAAAAAGGATTCGGCCTCAGACAGATCATCCAATCACCATGCAGAAGCCGAGCGTCCAGGGCAGCCCACTGCCTCATAGACCCTCAGAGACGCTGAGCGTCCGATGGGCGGGACAAAGCCCAGCGTTTATCCAATGACCGTCCAGTTTCCACAGTGGAACAACCCACTCTACCCTTAACTGCTGAAGTCCAAAGACGCTCAGCGTCTGACTGTGTTAAAGCGCTGAGAAAATAATACATCCATGGCTGAGACGCTGCGGGGATGAATGAGAAGGAAGTCGCGCCAGTTACCTGTGATAAGTAGCTGATTCTGAACAAAAGATGAAGGTATTCTAGCGCATATTTAGTCAATGAAATGTACACACAGCAGTACACATCAACACTTTTTTGGGGGACATTTTAGGGGAAGCTGAGCTTCCCTTGCAGTCTTAGAGCAATCGCCACTGTCAAAGTCCTAAAATGTAAAATAAAAAAGGAAAAAAAGGACAATTTATTTATTTTTAGTTAAGCTTTCTTAGCTGCTTTATTTGCACCCATAGCATATGTCAAGTGATGTAAAGTCAAAAAACTTTTTTCCAGCTATAAATGATTTAATTCTTCTTTTCACAAGGAACACCTGGAGGCAGTAATGACCACCATGATTCCCACCTGACCACCACTTTTAACAACAGATCTTGAACTAATAACATTTTACAGCTGTCTTCAAACCTACAGAGGTGGAGTGAATGGTAAAAACAGCCCTAGCTTGTATTCTTTGCAGATGGGTTTTCCACCCCGACAGTTGTGAATTAAGGTGGTATTTGGGATATTTTATCAGGAGTTGCTGCTTAATTTTGAATTACTGACATTTAATAAAAAATGTGATATAACTTAAACATATGAGAAGTCCTGAAGCATATATGCCAAAGTACAACAAAGAATAATATACCTTCACACAACAATTCCTCTTTCTTTGTGGGTATAAGAGAGAGGTTATAAATCCCCCCCTGTCTTTGCATGTGTTTGTTTACACAATAACTCTACCAGAGTCTGACCACACAGCACCATGCATCTAATGAGCACATATATACTCAGCCTAATAAAACTGTGCAGACCTTTGTAGAGCACAGCAAACCTATTACCTGTGATGAAATGTGAAGAGCCATATAAACCAGCCACAACCAGCAAGGTTTTATGGAAATGTGGCTGGAGGTGAAGAGACGATTTATGTGCCATTAAGGCTCTGCCAACTGGTCCTGACGGCCCTGAGAGCACATGGCAGGGCACTAAAAAGGAGATTCTTTGAGTTTCTGTAGCACCAAAGACGACTTATTTTCTCTTTGAATGTTATGAGAGCAACTGGATCTGTAAGAGTGTGAGTGTGCATATGATTTTACTGGGTTTTTTTAATCTTCACAGCAGGTGGCTGTTGGGATAAGTATCTCTGCAGTCTCTTATCTCTGTTTCCCTGCAGGTGTTTGTTTACATAATAGTTCACCCAGCACATAAATCCTGTAGATTCTTCCTGTTTCATAATCCAAATCAATACAAAACAAAAAAATCACTGATGAAGGCATGAAATTACACACCATAAAAAATATTAAAGCTGGAGTTTCATATTTTCTGAATAAGCCTGAGCATATTAAAGCTCCTGAAAGACTGGCTCAGTGTTTCCTCAGGTCCCATGGCTCCATTTTTGACCTCCCATCAAAAGTTCCCTTCTTCACCCCTCCATCTGCTCCCCTCTCATCCCGCCGTCTCCCCCCTCTTCCCTGTCTGATCAAAGTCACCTCGCTGACTCCCACTGGACTCCCACTTCACACTCTGAGGTGGACAAGCACCTGTGGCAGACATTTTACCCCTCATAGTCACTGCTGTCTGTTATTTTCTTCTACACAAACATACACAATCAACAGCTAAATAACAGCATTTCAGTCTCGGTTAGACCTCTATCTCTGCCAGGCAGGGGGTTGCCGGTAGGTAGGACAGGATGTCAGAAATGCTTGGCGACAGCCAGTGTTCATGACATATCAGACAAAGCGGAAGAGCTTTACACTAAGATCACAATTTAGATCCTTACTTAGAGATGGGAATCGGAAAACAATTTCAGTTGAGAATCGTTAACAGCTCCATCAAAGAATCGATATCATTAATCTTTTTGCTAATCAATTCCCTTATCAATTCCATTCAATTGACAGGGTTCAGAAGCGTCAGAATTGTGGCTTAATTTTAATAACACCTACCGCACAACCCTAAGTGAGTGGAAACACCAGCAACTTGCAGAAGCAGTTATCCATACTGTGATGTATGTTTGGCATTGTTGGCACTGAAAATCAGACCATTTGCCCACATGCAAAATTTGCTGGAATCGATAAGGGGATCGTTAAAGAATTGGATCGATTAGCAGGATCGTTAACAGCATTGGTATTGATGAAATCTTATCAATTCCCATCCCTATCCTTAATGCAGTGATAGGTGTTAAAATAGCAACAACAATCAAGATGAGAGGAGCACTACAGCATGCAGAAGTGAATGTACATTCATGATAATAGTGGTCACGGTTACATGATGTTTTTTAATTCGGAATTAAGTATTCAGAGTAAACTAATTTGGAATGAAAGTATTCTCATTTGTGTTTACATGGAAAACACGTTTATTTCCCTTTATTCAATTCTGCTTAAGGTCTGGGAGTTGGGAACGGTTCTGGTTGGACAAGGAGCCGACCTCATGTATTAACTTCTACCAGAAGAAAACAAACTCCAGTTCAGCGTCTACAACTTTAAAAAGGTCTTTATCTTTATGTTTATGTCCATCCACTCTTTTCATTATTTCTTAATCTTCTAAGGCTACAATTAAACTATCACATGATGCAGCCTTCCATTGTCCCCCTTTCATTCTGCACACAGTAATAAACCCAGAAACCAACAATACAAGACCAATACTCAAAGCCATCACCACTGCAAAAAAGACCATGCTCAGAAACAGGAAAAGAGATACAACCTCAATACATCACACTGGCTACATATCCTTACTGAATATACATTGATGTAAAAGTTAACAGCCGCTCTCCATGACCAGACTCGTTATTTTGAAGCAACCTGGACCCCTCTCTTCTCAGAGCCCTACATTTAATGTCTTAAAAACATTAGTGTTTTTGCCATTGTATTTTTATTCTTTGTATTTGCTTTCCAGTTAGTTATTGTTGTTGTTGTTTTTTCTTTTGGGTTGTTGGTTTTGTTGTTGTTGTTTTTGTCTTTTTCTATCTATTGTTGTTTCTTTAAACAAACAATATTTTTTATTTTATTTCCATATTCATTTATTTATCCTGAATATGCTATGTAAGGTTGTGCCCTGAAACAACATGAATTTTACTCCCTCACACATTCAAACAACAGTGTGCTTTGTCACATTTAGACTTGTGACTGACGCCCCCTATTCCTATCTAATTTGTGTTTTGTTACCTGTCCTGTTTGCCTGTTTGTCATTATTACTATCACTGTCTTGTATTTTGTCTTTTTCCTTTTATATGGTTTGTATATTTGTTTGTTTTGGTCTCTTGTATTTGTCTTTTTATCTTATGTTTTTTTATTATTTTTTTAAATTTCTTTTGTATTGTTCATGTTGTACATTGACGCTCTGTGTGTCTTGTTAAATGTTTGCAAATAATAAAATAAAATAAAATAAAATAAATGTATAAATAATTAAATAATTGTCTCAGCTTTTTGCCAGTCTAACTCTGGTTTGGGGTGGTCACCGTGTTCCTGTCAGTGTGGAATGTGTGCCTCATCGCGACAGGACAAGGGAACAAGCATCTGCAGAACAACCAGAATTAATTTAAAGTGGAATGACTGTATACATGATCAAGGAATTATTCAATTCAGAATTAAAATCAGAATAAACCAGCCACTTACTTCGCTATAAAGTTTTATTCAGAAGTATCATTTTCATTCGGAATAAGGTGTTTACAAGATCATTTTTTAAACTTTTTAAAGAGGATTTAAGTTTATTCTGAATTTTAAGGGGAATTAAAGGTCTCATGTAAACATGCTAAATGTTAGGGAAGAAAAGCTGAAGTGTTTTAGTTCCATATCAAACAGCAGCACAAGACAACTCTGCTAATTGAGACTCAATGGTTTTGCATGCCTATTAAGGGCCTGCTTCTCGCTTAATATATATAATTATACATAATGTGAACATATATATCTTACTAGTATTGGGGGTGCAGTGTACTGTGTTTGGAGCCACAGACTGTCATTTCTGTGGCATAACGCGCTTGCTACCTCCTTCCGTTGGCTGTTGCTCGGCTTGTAAAATCATTGGCGAAGAGAAAAGAGATGACAGAAAGGAGAGAGTCCGCGAGAAGAAATGGCAGAGGTCTCGTAAGTGTGTGGTCACTACAAGAACGATGACAAAGAAAAAACACAGTGCAGTGTGTCTGATGTCAAACAGAGTTAGCCTAGCACGTAGCTTAGCATGATAGCACGTCGTTAGGGCTGCAACTATTACTATTACAGCATTTTAAATATGCTCATCACAGACATGCGTCCTCTTTCCATGGTGGAGGACACAGGATTTAAGAACATGATCAAGGATTTCAATCCAAACTACACAATGCCCTCCAGAACACACTTCACAAATATAATTGCAGAATTATATTACTGCTTTGTAAATCAGTATTGTATAGGCTTTGTTTTAAGCCAGTACTGGTTTAAACTTTCAAGTTGTTAAAATAAAAACCCTTTTCTGAGGAATAAACAGCATTTGGTTGCTCATTTTGAAAGCCCTAACATGTTGCATTGTATACAATTGATTTATTTGTTTAAAAACAAAAAAGTATATTTTGTTAGAGTACTCGAAGAAATAATTGACAGAGTACTCGATTCCAAAAATACTCGATAGTTGCAGCTCTAGTCTCATGTAAACATGCTAAATGTTGGGGAAGAAAAGCTGAAGTGTTTTAGTTCCATATCAAACAGCAGCACAAGACAACTTGTTGGGAGTATGAGAGACCCAATGGTGATTGCATCTTATTAGGCTGCCTTGATTTGGGCTGAAATAATGAACAATTGTTTTCTAACAATATTGGGGTGGTGTTTTTCTTAATTGTTCTCTTTTTAAACTAATCCTTCCACTTATCTATCTATACAAGGCCATTTCTAATCTTTTTAACGAGGACTTAAGTTTTATTCTGAATTTTAAGGAGAATTAAAGGTCTCATGTAAACATGCTAAATGTTGGGGAAGAAAAACTTAAGTGTTTTAGTTCCATATCCAACAGCAGCACAAGACAACTCATTGGATGTATGAGAGACCCAATGGTGATTGCATAGAAGTTCTGCAGATCTTTGTCGATGTGAAGTAGAAACAACATTTCCAGATGCCCAGTTGCACATTTGACTTTCTGTGTTTTAAGTTCAAAACCTAAGTCATTATTCAAAAAGTTCTCAGCTTTCACAAACTACCAGCTTAAATGTGAAATGACAATTTGCCAGTTTTCATACCTATCCTTCAGCACATGGGACAAGTTGCATAGACAGTCTATTTGGTCGACAAAGCAACAAATCAACAAGATTACACATTAATACAGCTGTAAACAACAGCTTGCTGTATCTGTGTACAGCATTTTCTGACATGCTGCAGTGGTGACAGTCAGACAGTCAGCGCCAAGGAGTGAACTGTAGCTGAGACATATGGCCAAGTAAAGGAAAGCAGACCGCTATCTGGAGCAGAGTCAACATTTATAATGATGAATGATCCTGGATTTACAAAGTGAATCAGGGTAGCATATGAGAGCATGACGTTGAGCCCCCATAAAGAGGGGTGGGCTGTGATAAATGAGCTGCTGCTTCTGGATCTTTGTTCTTTAAATTATTGTTTGCTTGGAAACAAAACAAAAAAAGCCCCAGTCTGCTGCTCAGAGTCTTTTGGCACATGACTCACATACACACACAAACTGTATGTGCAGTCCTGTTGTACACATGACGACCCACATATGGGCGCCAAACAAAGGCCAAGGCAACTGTCTGGATTCACAGATACACTTCTTTCTAAGATATTTTTAAGACTATTTTAGGACATCTAGTTTGGAGGATGTATTGCACTTTCAAAAAAAGGGTTATAGTAATATAAAAGCCCCTGAGGATTTACTGTAGCTGGACCTGAAGTGACTGGATAAATTCAGTTGAATCAGTTTGGAAGACACTTCTCATACTGGCAATGATGTCAACCATTTTTACAGAGAAGATGCAAATAACCGTTTTAACTGTGGTTTGGATGAAAAGATAAAAAATAATTAAACAGAAAAAAGAGAGGCGCAGGGATGACAAAACTCTATGCTTCATTCTTTCTGATAATCACAACAAATATACCCAATTTTCACAATTCAAACACTGGTGAGAGTGAAGAGATATTAGTAAACCACTATGGAGTTACAGCATGGTAGTTAGAGGAAACTACAATATTAAAAATGTACATCTTGTTGTTACCTCTTGTAATAACCTTTTGTTTTGAGTCATCTCATCAAGTTGGTCCTCATAGCTGTGGCAATAGTGTATAAATAACTGATTATTCAAAAAAATCAGAAATGCTTACAGGCAGGTCCCTGGCCATGTTTGTAGTCCTTGTTAGCAGTTAGTTAGCAACCGCTGTTTAAACACACAACAAGATTAAAAACAAACAAAATCAGAATAATTTTTCCCTTTTCCATTCTTTTATCCATCTTCTTCAGATCATTATCAAAAAAATAAGGGAATAAAAATAAGTCTAGAATAAAAAATACTTATCATGTGATTTTGTGAACACATCCTGAAAAACTGATTATGATACTCTCTTCAAAACTCTTAATTGCAACAACCACAGATGCTCATCTGTTTAACACAGTGAGCTTTTAGAAGTTACAAGCACAGGGCTGCTCATAGAGGATTGTTACTAAAGGTGTTAAGCCAATGCTTAAATTCACTGTAGAATAAAGGAACAACATCTCTATCATTTCAAAAAGCAAAAAGCAGAGGCTGCAAAGGTCAGCAATCTCTGCAGGAGCAGTAAAAGCGCCACAGCGCACAGAGTGGGAGAAGATGTTGATAATAAAAAGAGGACAGTGTAAAGAAAAGGCACGAGGGAGTTTCAGCGGGGACATCATGATGCTTTAAATAATAATAAACTTTTTTTTAACTTTTGGTACGTTTAAGTTTATCAATTGAGTCTTGGAATTTGTAAAGTAAACTGTTGAATGTTGTTAGCTTTTTGTTGAATAGAAACAAAATAAAATGGGGAGACAGGAAACAAAAAGAATGATTATCTCAAACTCTGGAGAGCCATAAAGGTTTTGCAAGAGGAAGAGGGATGGACATGACTTTGAAGCTGAGATAGTGATGGAGGAAATCAGAGAAGTGGAATATTTGGATGTGGAGACCATGATCCCATTATTAGCTGATTTTGACTTCAGTAACAGAAAATTCAAGGCAACACCCTTAACTCTAGTGTGGCAATTCAGAGCCCAATAATGGAAATACTTTTTCTGCTGGATCAGGCTAGAAACAGGGTGGAGGTGAAGCTGAGAAGGACCTTAATTTTGCAGGCAAACAGCTTTATCAGGACAACCTGTCATTGAAAACCCTCCTCATGTGAAGTCAGGCAAATTTATGCAGAAATACCTCATGAATCAAAATGGTTTAGTCAATAAGAATGTGCAGGAGAATGTATTTAATTCTGCCATTAGTGTCACAATTTACAAAAGGACTACATGGAAACTTTTTGGCAGCCAGTCTCAAGTGGTCTTCTTTCAACATCAGTGTGAAGATGAATCTGTAACTACCCTGAGCTATAGCATTCATAAAAGTCTTTAATGAAACACTTTTTTGAGCTTTATCATTTTCTTTCCACACAGTGTTCCGATGAGACAAAGCTGAAGGCCATTCCAACTCTGGCCAGACAAGTGACTTTTTTTTAGACACCACCGTCAAACCCTGTAAAGACTGTTTTGCAGTGCAAATGGCACAAACAGGCGAACATTTACTCATCACACTGCCATCATTGCATCAGGAACACAAATAATAGGAAATGACTGAGGTTAAAACAGTTTTGCAATCCAGTAAGATTGCTTGCAGTGGTAATGAAAACTGAGCAAAAGTCTGTGTTCACACAAACATGAATAACGGTTTGTTACATGATGAAATTACATTGAAAGTGAATAGAATAACACAAACATTTATGTCCTGCAACACGGGTGAAATTTACTGCCTGTCCCAATGAGGGAAATATTGACAACAATGTAACAGAGAGACAGAGACTCATGTGGCTTTTTTGTCTGCTGCTGATGAGCAAGCAGAGACTAAACTACTGTACCAAACAAATGTCACAAATCTCTGTACATTACAAACCAACAAAATATTAATATTGCACTGTAAAACGTGACAGCAGTCAACAACATAATATTGGGATACTCTGATATATCAAGATTTTCTTACACCCCTGATAGCAATTATAATATTCTCTAGTGCTGTCAGACGATTAAAAAAATTAATCTTATTAATTACCGGATTTATAATTAATTAATCCAATTAATCACATTTTAATCTCATATCTGCTTAAAGTACCCAAATAAAGAATTTGAATTCTAGGATATTATAAAATTGTAGTGCATGACTAATCAAATGAATACACTAGGAAGTGAAGATTTGTAAATCCACATTTTTATTGGTGACTAAATAAAACCAAAGTCAGGGCAACTTGTCCAGAAAATTCTAAGCTCAATCAGGCAACTCAAATTACACTTTAAGTGTGTTTCATAGATCAAATTCAAAATAAGAAAAAGGTCGAGGACATCCAGAAAACCAATTAGACCTGATGCATTATTAAAGAATGCAGTACAAATATAGATAAATAAATTCAAGAAATAGAATAAGACTAAGGGCTCTAATTTCGTAGACCAGGTGCAAGCGCAGGCGCGCCTGCCTGCGCCGGCCTTCGCCGCGCGGACTGGGTGTGACCTGCGCACTTTGCAAGCTTCCTGCAGTGCCAAGAGAGGCGCACTCATGGCGCACAGGGGCGCAGAGGTTGCGCGTCCACGCCCACGTCTCTGCCTCTCGCGCAAATGTCAGAATAGGAGGAGAATAGACGTGAGTGGGATTATCACAGCCGATCGCTGTCTTCACCAATCAAATGAGCGCCTCTCCTCGCCTTTAAATGCGCTGTGGCTGAGGTGCAGCGTCTGATTGGTCTGAATTATCCCCCGCGCCACCGCGGAAACAGTGTGCTGGAAAGACCCAGCAGTGGAGACGCTGTCCCTTCAGCAGGAGAATGGACAGCGGGGCGCGTCACCGTGTGGGCCAGCTCCCGGGACAGATGTAATCTGTTCCTTTGTCATTAATAGGAGTAAAAAAAAAATAAGAGACAGTTACACACCCGCTGGCTTATCCATTCATAATGCTTGTGATCCACCTGCACTCCTGGTTTGTCATCGCCAAATAGCAGAGCCTTTAGTGATATACTGTATACTCTCCCGGTGTCTCCTCCTCATCCTCCTTGCAATAATGCTCTCCATCTTTTTAGAGCACATTAAAAATAAAGACTAAAATAGAGGAATATGGGAAATAACAGGTAAATCCTGAGTGACATACATTTATTTTCTCTCCTTTTTCTTCGTCTTTTTTCCCCTTTTTTTCTTTGAATTTAATGAAATGAGAGAAGCCAGATATTTACTCAGTACCAGATGTTAAGGCTGTTTATTGTTGATTTGTAAAATGTGCATCAAACTTCCAGCTGCCGTCAGGTTAAGTTTCCATTATGACAAACGGCTTTACTCCGACATCAGATGTGACGGGAAGGTTAATATAGATACAAATGTATATGCTGGTTCAGACGGGACATTAAATAGTGATTGCTGTGATTGTTTATTGCATTAAAATGTGCCTGACACTCTGGAAACCTGCCTCTGAGGCGTGCGCACATGTGCACTTGTCACCAAATTACAGCTGCGGAGGGTGCGCTCCGCCCTGCGCCGAGGTTAGACCAGGTTGCAGCTGGCGAGCTTTCAGCGCACTTTCTGCACTGTTTTTGGCACGAAATTGTCACTGCGCCAACATGAATCTGCCATCACCTCCCCTTGGTGCGCCGTCACACCCACATCTGCGCAGACAGTCTACCAAATTGTCAAATTGGCAGCGCACGGAGGTGCGCCGCACGAAATTAACACTGCGCGGGGTGCGCCAGGCTTGCGCCCCCTGCGCTGCGCCACGAAATTAGAGCCCTAAGTCTTAAATAGACCATTCCTGTTGTCACCTGGGCTTTGTTTGGTTTGACTAGAGACGCATGTGTGAAGTGACGTGCCACTGCCATGTACGGGTCCTCCAGCTGGCCAATATCAAAATGTTTGTGTGCTATAATTATCTTGCGATTAATTTTTATAACGCATTCATGTGCAGTGTAATTAATAAATCTAATTAATGCACTAAAGTGACAGCCCTAATATTTTCCAACATATTTATTGTATATTGTATGTATATTTACAGGTTAGGTCAACATTCTTTAAAATGTATCACTCACTGGACAAAATGCCATATGAGGTACACAAATAATAGAAAATTACAGAGGCTAAAAAGGTTTTGCAATCCAGTAAGATTGCTTGCAGTGGTAATAAAAACTGAGCAAAAAGCTATGTTTGTTGCATGATGAAATTACATTGAAAGAAAATTGTATGTCTTTATGCTTTATCATCAAGCAGAAATCACAAAAAATACCTTGAAGGTCTTTTGTATGGATGTTTAATGCACAAGAGCAGCCTAACCTAAGAGCTGAAGGCAAACTCATTCGAACAGCAATCTTCTACAATCTTCTTCTATAGACTTACTCCACAGCAGTGTTTTTAGGTATTAAATGTTACAGAGACAACAACAACATAATCTTATAGATGCTTAAGTGCTAATTCTGGTCTGTTTTACCACCAACTGAAAACTTCACTCAACAGATTTAAAGGGAACAGAATCAGAATTAACAAGCAGTGAGGGAAGACGGCATCTCATCTGTGAAATGTACAACAACCCTGGCATGATGAAGTTTTTTACAGATCATACAACTCTCATGAGTATCTTAAGACATAAAGTTTGATTCTCCTTCACAGCAAACGTCAGTCTACACCTTGCCTGACACATCCACCCCCTCAGGGCTTAGACCTCCACTCTCCACCTTCACCCTCCACAAACACTGGGGGCAGACAGCTTCAAGAGATGCTGCATGAGGAATACCAAGAAATCAGCTCCACACCCCAGGTTGTGTGGAAATGTCATGGCTCTGTGCATCAGAGGTGATATATCTAGAGCAGTGTGGGCAGCTTAAGCTCATGCATCTGTGAATTTAAAATATCTGATGGCGTATACTCCTCCGCTCGTGGCAGAAATCAGCAAGATCAAGACCGCAGTGTGGGTTTGATAGCTGTTTTTAGGGCTGTGCAATGCTGTTGATTGCTAATGACAAACTACCATACTCACATCACTGAATCCAGGCAGCATGTGGAAGGGGAGGAGGGGTTTAGCATCTGATGAGGGTGGGGTCCTGCCCAGCGTAGGACGAGCCAGCAGCGGCAGAACGCTGTGACACACGTTACCTAGGGGACAGCACGACAGAGAGGACAGAAGTGGATACACAGACATAATGAAGAGTTATTAATTTATGGCATGAACTATTGAACTATAAAAAATATACTGATCAAGGACTTCAATTCCTGATTAAGTTTTACAAAACAAGTGTTGATAAAAAGAGTTCTTAGCTATGTCCTTGTTCCTTGTTGTGTTAATTTGTAAGTAGAATTAATTAAACAGAAAGTATATTGCATCACTTAAAGGGGACATATCATGCTGATGCATGATTTAATACTTACATATAATATAATAAATTTGAAAACAAGACCTTACACCCCCTTAATTTTCAAAAAATGAGATATTGTATTTTTTCTGATATCCTAGAACGATTGATTTGATGCCTCTGAAAATAGGTAATTGCGAGATTTCAAACGTCATGACATCACGAGGTACCTTTCTTTTTATTGGAGTAATCTGATAAAACACTTCCTCCTCTGTGATGTCCGTTAGCCCCAAACCCTCACCAAGGAACACATCCAGCAGCAGGGGTATAAAGCTCCCTCGCTCACTCTTCCTCATTACCAGCTCTGGCCTGCAGGGGGACTCAATACACGGTCGCTGCTTTGAGCCTGCCGCAAAATACAGTAAAGGAAGAAGGACAAGCTGGCTCTACCCCTGATAGAACTGACCAATCAGAGGACAAAGGGCTGTGACGTTGCGAGGTAACTTTAGGTCATCCTTGAGACGAAGTGTTTCAACAAGCACTTAATAATGGCCTAAAATGAGGATTTTGAGAACGCTATTGTGGGGCAATGAAGGAACTAAATGACTTGTACTGAGGGCAGAAATGCTTTACAGGCATCCTAGTCTGGCACAGTGAAAAGGAGAAATAAGCATGATATGTCCTCTTTAAATTAGGCCCTTTTGCTATTAGGAGAAATAATAAGGCCCCCATGGTATGCAACATTACCCAACACTGCTATGACCTAAAAAGAGGGCAAGTCCAATGTCACATTTGAAAAGACTCATCACAGTGCCTTAAATATACTCAAACATATAACTGGTATTTTTACACAATTTTGCCTCCACTTTAATCTCAGACACACTCAGAGCTATTTTATCCAAAAACTTGGTCAGGTCAGGAGAAGTCAGTTTACGTTGATGTGGCAACCATATGGTCAAAGTAGTGCATCCTTTACCTCTTTGTTGATGTCAAAATTGTGTTTTTTGACTAAATAAATCAACAAATCCGTGTTTTGTATTGTTTTTTTCAGTCAATTTCTCCCCTTTAATCATGGAAATTGGTATTTCATTTCTTACTTTAAGAAAGCTTGATTGGTCTCATTTACAATCAGGTACAACTTGTAAGGACTGTGAATTCATGGAAAGACAAAGTCAAGCTTTTCAATAACATAAGATACAATATCAGTTAATGTTGTTAAGAGGAGACATAATGGACCAAAATAAAATAAAAAAATAATAATTAAGAAGCTCAACGATAAAAAATACAGTTTCTAATCAGTACTTGTAAAGAATGTTTCTGTAACATGGGTTAAATTTACAGTCTGTCTGAATGACAGATATAATAACATTAATGTAACAGAGAGACAGAGACTCATTTAGCTTTTTTTCTGCCGCTGACGAGCAAGCAGAGGCTAAACTACTGTACCAAACAAATGTCACGAATCTCTGTAAATTACAAACCAACCAAATATTAATATTGCACTGTAAAACTTGACTGCAGTCAACAGCAGTATATTGGGATATATTGATTCATCAAGATTTTCTTACACTCTAACAGCAGTTATAATTTTTTCAAACATACTTATTCGTGTGTTTATTTACAGATTAGGTCAACATTCATTCTACCATCCCCCAGCAGTTTTTAGAAAGTGCAAACAACTTCACAAAGCACTCAGTCTTGCCATTGATGTTGCTTGTTTTTGTAGATCATTAAGTTTCACTAATAATAATAATATCATCAGTTTGATTCATAACCAGTGAAAAACATCACACAGATGAGAGATTTATTGCTGCAGACTAATATTGACAGAAGTATCCCCCCACCCCCATAAACAGAACACAAAATGTTACAAAGTTGATGCCATTGGTGTTTTTTTAAAAAAGACATTACAGTCCATTACACTGCTAAATGTAAAAACATAATCCAGCTGTCTGGACTTTTAATTTGTTTGTGTTTCAGCAGTCCCACATCAATGAAGTTTCACTCAGCAAACATCAGTTTATCATATTTAACACCCACTCATCAGTTTATGAAAGGGAAAGTCTTGCCCACAGCTTTATTCTGTACTAAGGGCTCATGCAAAGATTGTCTAGCTGGTAATGAACTTAAGAGAAATTAACTATAATGTGCTTTTATGATCAATGAAAATAAAAGCAACCATGTGCAAGGACATTCATCATTGTTATAATTTTATTTCAGTGTTTCTACAATTAGGCTATAGGAGGAGATTAATAACCCACAGCCAATAACCATTTGCTTATATTTTTCAAAACTGTGATGCACTATTTTGTTTGACTGCTAAAAGAGAGAATATACTTTTCATGCAGGACAATTTCAGCATAGAAATAAGAAGATCAGGCTTTTTATGCAGGGGTGCCAAATTATGCATATCTTCCCCTCCCAGAATCTTTAAGAATACACGTGCATTTTCATGAGTATTCCTCTTGTATTTTCTGAAAAAAGAATGACAAAGAAACTCTTATTGTAGAAAAAGAAAGGATAGGAAGCAATTAAACTCTTTATCATGAACAGTCCAGTTCACAAATTCTAAAAATAAAGCACGCAGGTAATTGTCCTGTTATTACTGTGACTTTGGCGATGGTAAGAGCTGCCTCAGCAATTAATGAAAACTGCAGAAATGTGAATGATGAATGACACTCTGCTGATGATATATGACAATGCTGAAATAAAAAGCTCTTTCACCAGTAGTTTTTTACATTATAAAGTCATGGGGCAAAAGACCGGACCCTTTCTGTTCCTAAGCACTAGAGCACCATTGCAGAACTGTGAATGAATATGCCCTGCTCTTGAAATACACTAAAGCAGAAAATGTAAGCTCTTTCACCAGAAGTGTCTTTTCACGGGCCATGTGATTGGAGCCTTTCTGGACCTGTCCCTTGTGCTGAATTTAGACTTGAGTTTGTTTCTTTTCTGAGCCTTTGGTCACACAGAATGAGTTTAAAGGGACTGTGAGGAGTTTCTAAGTAATCACAAAAAAGTCTCACTTTTAGATATATGCCTGATCAAAATACACACTTTAAGATGAGTTTTATAGCATCAAAATAGGTTATCTATAAATGCTATTCCTTAGCCTTCCAGTCGGGTTGGACAGGGCTGGACTGGCCTGGATACTCAACTTCAGGAACAAGACAATTAAAACTAGAGCAAATTTATATTATTCTGACACGTCTTAGAGCACCGAGCTGTAAGTAGTGATATATAGCCGGCTACAAAACTACAATACTAAGCTTTTCAAAAATTGCTTGCTGTTATACATCAAAAACTACCGCTACGTAACTAGAAAGAGTTACATTACCTGGTTGCTTTGCATCCTGTAAGTTGTTGAAAAAAGAAGTTGTAAAGCAAAGCAGAGTTCTGAGGAAGGTCAGAGCTGCATTCATTAGCATCACAACAAACACACGCTTTAGTTTGGGTCACGTCTTTTGGTGCGTTCCAGTTGTAGTTAGAAGTAGGAATTTCCGAGTTCCGAATAGGAAACTGCAACTGGAACGGCCCTCGAAGTCTGAATTTCCTACTGGGAACTCGGTGAAACCTCGCCACCCCCGAGTTGACAATCGAAGATGGATGCCCCCAGTGTGAACAGTTATTTAGCTCCTGTAATAATCAATTTATTTGCACTTCTGACTGGGGTGTGTCGCTCTAGATCAGCTGTATGCATCGTATTGTTAGACTTATATTTACAAAAATGCTGCCATAGTGATAATCACATTCTTCATACAACAACGCAGGGCGTGCTAACAACAGCTAACAATAGCCTGGTAGATTGGCATGTTTTTTCCGACTTCAACTGGAACGCCGATAAGTCGGAGATGATGTCACTCCCATTTCCGAGGTTACTGGAACTCAGCATTACGACAGTTGCCGCGCGTGCTCATGGGTAGCAGAGCCTTAATGTCGCCGGTAATAGATTCTCCTCATAGCACCTTTAACACTGAAAGGCAAACTAAAGAACCAACTCTAAGCAAGCAAGTGATAAATAAAGGAGTACAGGTGCTTTAAAGATGTAAAAATTAAACAATGAACTGTATCTAACTCATAAGGTTGAAAGCCTAAATTCAAGCAAAATGACTTATGTATCCATTCATTCATATGAGTCGTTTCTCAGTCATTTTCTTCACTCTGCCAGTCTTACCACACTGGTGATAGCTGTTAACATATGACCAGTGCTGAGGAACCATCCAAATTTTGGTGGAAGTACGTTCCCTGGGTCAACTTGCTGTGTTCAATTCAAGTCCACGTAACTAAAGTGGAGAAAACTCGGCAGCCTCTGGCAAACCAATCATCTCATCAGTGTCCGGGTGCAGCTCCTCAGAAAGCTACTCCATCAAGTCACTTATTTAAACCTGGAATTTACTCTGCTTTAAAAACACACTCCTGTTATACAACAAGCTTACACACATTTTTAAGGTCGTCAAAGAGGCTTAAATGTGTAAAATACAAGAAGGGCTGAATTTGGGTGATATCTAATGTATCTTATCTGGCATGTGCTTTTACTGAGTTTAAGAGCATTAGAAATAGTGATATGTGGATAAAAAATCTGTCTGTCAGGGGTCACATGTTTTGCAGGTGGTTTCATCAGTAGCTAAAATCTCACAACAGGAGCTTTAATGTATTGGATTTTTAAAATGTCACTAATAATGAAACAAACGCCTTGCTTTTCTTGACTGTAAAAGAGGCCCCAATTCACTAAACAAGACCAAATTTTCACTTTAGAGCATAACGAAAGAGTTTGTATTGGACATTTTTGCTCAAGCAATTGTATAATTTTGTGTTACAATTGCTCTCCAAAAAAAAAAATTTATGTCCACAGGTGTCTTTTATTATGGACTGTAACATCTATATTTTTAAGCAAGCATGTAGTTGTTCACTTGATTTGACATTCAGTCTTCAGATGAATATAAGCTTTCTTTAGATGCTCAGGTTTCAGGCTGTGATGTATTCAATGTGCTTTAACCACACAGGAGGGGGTGCTGAAGGTTAATCAAACACTCTAAAGGTGCTGAATTACAGCTACAGATATGGTCTCTCTCTCTCTCTCTCTCGCTCTCTCTCTTACACACCAACAAACACAGTCCCGTTTCTAATTCAATGAGGACATTACTTAAAGTGCTGTAATAGACGTCATGTTTGTCTTGTTGAATCTTGATTGTGGCCGTTTGTTATTGAGTCCGCTTGTTCTGTGAGCTTGATTGCAGACTGATTCAGGACCAGCCTGCTCGAGTAATCATCATAATCAAAATCACAACACACCCATCCGTTCTGCCATTACTCTGATTGCCGACCCAAGTTCTGTGTGTCTGCTTTTGCATGCACGCAAAACCATCAGGAGGCTTGCCACTGGATACACAGGAAGTGATCCGTGCACTTCCTCAACTTCAGCCAATGAAATGACCAGCTCAGGGTTCATTGAGAACCTCCACAGAACTCTGAATAGGTGGTTCCCAAAGTGGGAGTCAGGACCCTTGGAAGTAGGGCTGAACAATTTATCGTTTTCAGATCGAAATCGCAATTTTAGACAATGCAATTTTGTGATCGCCAAAGCAGCAATTTTTTTGCAGCGCTCCTGACTGACTCAGGATCTGTTGTGTAAAGTATAATACACATACTGTTTTACAAATTTGCAGACAATCTATATGTTAAAAGTGCTGGTAAGCAGGTCAACAACACAAAGCCTCTGTTTAGGAGCAGAAGTCAATGAAAACAGATTATTTATCATCACTACTGAAGGTGAATAATGTGTTAAGTGTTTTTCATCATTTATATCCTTACTGTTGTCTGTACTGTAAACAAAGTTTGATTTGAAAAAAAAATCGAGAACTGCAATATCTGCCAGAAAAATCGCAATTCAATGTTTTCCTAAAATCGTTCAGCCCTACTTGGAAGTACACAGGATACAGGGAGGGTGGTCTTATGATGCCTTACAAAAAATAAAGAAAATTCAAAAATGATTCATAGTATGACTTATCCAGAATTATTTAAAGATAAGTTTGAACATGACGGGAATTTTTTATTTTATAAAACCCCCTTTGAAAACCTTCCTCAGGGAAATTGGAATTCAGCAGCAATTAAGTATTACAAATTTAAATAAACAAAAAAATTATATATCTAAACAAAACTATAAATAACTACAAATAAAATATGCTTAAATATACTTTTAATTCTATATTTGTATTTATTATATTTGTACTTTATTTATGTTTATTTATAGTTTTGTTTAGATATATCTTTTTTGATATATACTGTTTTTTTTATCTGTAATGCTGACCTGCTACTGAATTCTAATTACCCTGAGGAAGGTTTTCAAAGAGGATTAATATAATACCATGTAAATATGAGCACAAACACAGAAATGGTAAATGGACTTAAGCTTGTACAGCCCTTTTACACTGCAGGTCACACCTGCTGATTCACACACATTCATTCATACACTGATGCCCTGTATTTTCTATGTTAATTGCCTAAACTAGCTATTTTTTTAACTCTCATATCCATGAACATGCCACTGACCCAGCAGTAGGAGCAATTTGGGTTAGGTGTCTTGCCCAAGCACAAATTTATATGTGACAGATGGACATGGACTCAAACCCTTGATCTTCCTTTCAATTGATTGTAGAAAATGCTAACAAACTAAGCAGCCAATGTGTGATCTAATTTAATATGTCCATCGTGCTTTTAGGCTGTTGTGTTCTGTTGTTTTGCTTTTAAGACAGAGCTGAGAAAGGCTTCATAGTTAGTATACATGACTGTGCTCTGGGTCTCCTCTCTCTGGTCCTGTTATTTTTGGATTCATGAAATAAACAAGAACACCCTGCTTTAATCTAGGGTAATGAGCCTTAAGCCTCACCTGTGAGGAGCTTTAAGTTTAAAAAGCAGACTGATACTGCCAGGGGCATAGAATTGGGTAGGGACGCTACCACACGGTCCCGTACATAAAACACAAGCATAGTATATAACGTTATAGCTAAAAAATGCTTATATTTAACGCCAAAGAGATACTTTAAGAGGTTATTTTATTTATTATCCATGTATTATTGTGTATTGAAAGGCAGAAACCGTTTAAGACCAACAATAAAAATTTGTGGGAAAAAACACAATAAAACCTCAAATTAATAACATGACTTATTGGTAGTCCTTTTTTTGGTTTTGGTTCTATATTTATCAGACTATAACCATACCATCAAAATTTCTGACCGATCCGAAAATGTCCCACTGTTCATGTGTCATGCATCAGTATATTTCTGTCAACGAACAGACAGCAGAGATTTAGAGTATTTTTTTCCTAAATATGATAGTTTGCTTGTTTGTTTGATTAGCTCTACATGACATTAAAAAACAGTCATAAATGCAAAACACATCAACTTTTAGGAGTGCCATCTTGGTGTGCTTTTATGTCTCCATCAATGGGGGGGGACATAATGGACCAAAATCAAATTTCCAAACTTTTTTAACAAATGAAATAATACAGTTTCTAATCAGCAATTATATAAAGAATGTTCCTGCAACATGATAAAATTGAGCGTCTGTCTCAATGAAAGATGATGACAAAAATGAAACATAGAGACAGAGACTCATATGGCTGTTTTGTCTGCTGCGAGCAGAGGCTATACTACTGTATCAAACAAATGTCAAAAATCTCAACAAAATATGAATCTTGCACTGTAAAACATTAATGCAGTCACCTGCAGAATATTGGGATATATTAATTTATCAAGATTTTCTTACACCCCTGATAGCAACTGTAATATTTTCCTAATATTTATTTATGTATTATGTGTTATTTACAGGTTAGGTCAACAATGGGAAACAGTTGCTGGTTAAAATGAGAGAGCAGTGTGCTTGTGGAAATCCACGGTCAGTCCATTGTTTTCTAATAAATGTTTTCTAAGTAATTAAACCATGAACTAACCATGATAAAATGTATACCAAGTTTGAGATAAAATTAACAAAACTAATCAAAAGTTGTTTGTTTATATTTGCCCTGATACATAAGGTCAAATCATTTCATTAACTTCGATGAAGGGAGGTCTCTGCAGTGGATAATGCTGCTAATGTTCCTTCGCATAAAAAGTTTTGAACCTTGACAAATATGTGGTCAGTGTTTTAATGCCGAGCTTTGTTCAGTTTATAGACAGGGCTGGAGTTTTGTTGGTATGACTGGCGCTTCATTCCTTTCCTCAACACCTGCCTGAACAGAAAGGTGTGTTTCCTTTTACACTTGCACTTCCGATAGTAGCATATCGGTTAGCTAAATAGAAGTGTTTCAAACAAACAAAAGAGATATCAAAGAGGTTTTTGAAAACATGAGGTTAAATCCTGTAGATGCTGAACAACAGGTAGGTAGAAGAAGACTTTGACCGCCACAGTCTAAGTGAATGCCTCCATCATTCTGAACGCAGCAACAAGTGAGCAGACTGATCCATCAACACCAACACCACTCTGATCACGTTTACTCACCAAAATACATGTCAGTGCCGAGACGAGAGACCCTGCTGTTCACACCGACTATAAGTATGTTTCATCTCCAGGCAGACACGGAGCGTCAGGTCCTCCTCCTCCACCGTCCTCTCGCTCTGTTTCTCTCCTGCGGCTGCTCCTTTCCATCTGGACTCCCTCCTCCTTCTATCTGCCCGCCTCCTCCTCCTCTTCACAGAAACTCCGCATCTCTGCACGACTCGTGTAACTACAGTCTTCCCCTGAATTAAAATCTCCAAGGATTCTTCTCTGGCCCAGTAACCAGGAGACAGATGTAATGACTGAACTGTAGGGTTGAGCGATATAAACCAAACATCCAGCCTTGATAAAGCTGCTGCAGGTAGGTGGTTCTCAACTGGAGGTTCAGGACCCAAAAGAGGGTTGCAAAGCTGTTTTTACTGAGTGGCTGTGTCAGGAAAAAAGGAAAATGCTTATGATATACGGAAGCCATATAAATCCCATATAATGCTTTTTAAGTTTCATATGCCCTTAGTGTGTTTAACATGTGTCCTCTGTGGCAAGACAAAAAGTTTGCAGCATGAGGAGTTCTCCCTCTCTCCCTTTTTATTAGATTAGATAGATTAGATTAGATTGTACTTTATTAATCCCTTTGGGAAAACTCCCTCAGGGAAATTATGATTCCAGTTGCATTTAATAATAAATAAAAGATAATACTTGTAGGCTACTGCTGCTGCTCCTTCCCATCCTCTGTCTTTCTGTAACTCCTCATCCCCCCAGTTGAGGAGTTATACAGTCTGATGGCCTGAGGGACAAAGGAGTTTCTCAGTCTGTTGGTCCTGCACTTGGGGAGGAGCAGTCTTGCGCTGAACAAGCTCATCTGGTTGTTGATGGCCATGTGCAGAGGGTGATTGGCTTCATCCAGAATGTCCAGCAGTTTGTCCAGTGTCCTCTTCTCTGCCACGGTCACCAAAGAGTCCAGCTTCATGCCAACCACAGAGCCAGCCCTCCTGATCAGTTTTTCAATCCTGGATGTGTCCTTGGTCCTTGAATATCTGATGAAACTGGCTCTTGGTAGCTGATGATAATGAAGCTGGCAGTTGGTGGCATCTTTCAAAAAAGAACACTCTGCTGGTACCCTCAGAAATGCCTCCTGGCAGCAATGATGGTTGAAAAAGATATCCATAGGATATATAAGAAAAAAGAGTCTTAATAAGAAGTGCATGAAGGTCAGAAAAAGATCAAAAAAGGAAAACTTTTGAAATTGTTAAAAAAATTAAGGACAAAAACACAAAAACCAGCTAAAAGTATGGAGAGTAAACTGGACAGGCTGCTGCTGTTTACAGCGCCATGGCAACTCATTATTTATGGCATGAGCGGCTGCCTTAAACATCTCACCCACCCACTTAGGTCTTATAGACCCACTGGTGTGTCATTTTGCCATTTGTTTCGTCATCAGTTGAAGTTTGAAACTTTGAAATCGGTCCCCAAACATTGGGTTGTGGCTATAATGGGGCATGGCCCCCCTGAAAATTTGAGTGGCCCATGTGCCATTCTAAAAATTCTGCACTGTGATTGGCTACTTGCCACATCAGAGGTGCAATCAATGTGAGCAGTAACAGGTTTCTGGATGCTTATTTTGTGGGGATGTGGGGGATAAATGTTGGTAAATGTAGAAAATGTTAATATGTAAGAATTTGCATTTTGGGATTCTGAACTTGAACCTTTTATTGGGGTCTTGAAAGAAATAAGTATACAAGTTGCCTTTTAGTCGTTTTTATTCTTTTAAAAATAAAATATTGGTCAAATATAAATGATCAGTTTCCTGTGGGTTTTGGGGGAATAAGGTCGTTATCTCTCTTTCAGGATGTTGTGTTTGTTCCTGAGGGACGACAGTTGGAGAACCACTTGATATGATGAGTAACAGTAACCAGCCTCTCCATGTAGATAGAGAATAATAAGTGTTTTTTACTACATAATTACAGAATTTGATTTGATTTGTGTAAATATCAAACAATAGTGATACCTGTTTGATACCACAGCAACGAAAGTTGTAGTCTTAGGCCCTTTACACAAAAGCTGAACAGCCAAAACTTTACAGTACTTACACCTTGGGACATCTATATAAATTCTTCAGATGTAACATCGAGTCAAGTTACAGATATGGTGTTGAGGGAAAGAGAACAGGAGTAGGCTGTACAGGGTGTGTTTGACATACACATGCGGTAGATACACACACTTACAGCACTGCACTCCCTAGTTGGGTCTGCACATCCCTGCTCACCCCTGTGCCTGTGAAAGCCCTATTCACCATGCCTTTGTGCAAAAAGCAAATCAACGAGGCTCTGTTACCCTCCATGTGGGGACAGTCACATTGATGCAGGCATCAGGTCATATGCCCCCGCACACATAAGTAAAGACACTTACTCACAGCACTCCTGACTCCCGCTGAGTCACACTTTTGTTACTTCCTCTAAAACAGTTCATGAGGATTTACATTTAAAAAGTCTGTTCTGAGTGGGGCTGAAACTGAAGGTGTTTTAGGTATTCTAAAATACAATATCTGTAAGCATCAAAAACATGTTCTAGAACATTTGGACCAGTGTTTACTTGTTAAAAAGGAGAAAATACAAGAACTCTAAATCAACTTCGATAAACATCCATTCAAAACACTCAATAAATGTTTAAGACTTTACATATAACCCCGATCAATTTCAAAGTATCACGTAACATGGCCTCTCTAACACTTTCATCCTCACTTATTTTTGAGCATGCTCCCACAAACACGACTAGCAGCTGCGTCTGTTTATTTGTGAGTCTTCATGAATATATTAATACTTATGTTGTAGTTACCAGACCCTTTTCTCTGTTTTCATTTTCAGTGCTTATTTCTTTGTTTTGCCCCTTCCCCTTGCTTTAGTAATTCTCTGCAGGAGCAGTGGGCGTCTGTTGTGCTTAAGTTTTAATCTCTTCCCATCTTCTTATCTTATTCTGTGCATCATCTGTCCGCACAAAGTTTTTCTGTGCTTTGTTTGCTGTCTATGATGATTTAAATGTCAGCAGAATACAAGTAGTTGCAAATCCTTTTTGAGCTGTACTCAATCAAATAAGGAACAGAAAAATATGTAACATTCAAACTTGTTGTTTTTTTGCAAATAATCTCTCATTTTGAATTTTAGGCCGGTAACATGATTGAAAAAGGAACAAAAGACTTGGAAAATGCTTTAAAAAACACCTGTTTGGAACGTTCCACAGGTGAACAGGTTAGTTGGAAACTTGTGAGTGTAATGATTGGGTATTAAAAGAAACATCCCCAAAGGTTCTGCCATTCACAAGCTAGGATGGGTAAAAAATGAGATTCACCATTTTGTGAATAACTGCTTGAGCAATAGTCCAGTGGTTTAAGAACATTTCTTAATGTACAGTTGCAAGGACTTCAGGGATTTTGTCATCTTAAAGCCATAATTTCTGGGGATGTCAAATTATTGCGTTAACCATGATAAATTAATTACAGTTGCCATTAACGCGATGTGTTTTTTTAGCGCATTAATCTCATTTTTAATCTCATTTCTATGTTTTGGTATTTTCAGATGGCAGAACCTTCAAATACCAGAACAGCTGGTGATTAGACGGTCGCACACTCCTCACAGACCAATCACATCACACCACAGTATGATGTAACAGCTAAACCCTGTTGTTAGCCATTAGCTCAGACTTCAAGAACTTCAGTCCTTAGCCTATCGCCTTATTTTACATTAAATTACACCACATAGATGTGCCATCCGCCACTTCAATGTGACATGACTCTTGTCAAAGAGGAAACCCACCAAGTTCTCTCAGTAAATTTCTGAGGAGATCAAATTTTATATAGTAGGGTAACCATGACTACGGCATTGTTCGCTTGGCATCTCTATGTGTCCCAGCAGTGGGGAAGAGGAAAATCATAAAACTACTAAAAGTGATGTTCTTCGCTTCTCTTTTAAAGGTGAAATTGAGTCGATTTCTGATAAAACTGCAGATCTTTCTGCATTTACAGAGATCACTTTTACACACCACTGTTGTTTTCAAACATGCAGTGACTTCCTGTTGTCGTCACATTCACAGCTCCGCCTCTGTCCCCTCATTGGGCCGTTAAAGTTGGATAGCTTTTCTGCATTGGGCTTTTTGTGCTTCAGTTTTTGTGGGGTGGGGAACAATGTTTTGATATGCCACAATAATCTAATGAATTTCAATGAAAATACCTCCAGTTGAGGCTTTTTCCAGCAATTTTCAAAGTGAGATTATAAAAAAGATTGATTAGATTAATTAAAGGTGTAGTCAGCGATCTTCTAATCTTCTAATCTATTGCAGTATTTGTCAAATTCACCGTATTTCTCCTCTCCATCCACAAGATGTCCCCACTGACAGCATGTTGAAATAAAAGTCCGGTTTCAATACACAGCCTTGGCTCTGAATTTCAGCAGGTAAATACTGTGGCTCGGGCCGAGTCACCAAAACAGAGTCCCCCCCCCCCCCCCACATCCAGGGGGCGATCATACTCATGCGCAGATCAGACAGAGGGGGGAGGGGGAGTAGTAGGTTGCGTAGCGTGCGCAGTTAGCGTAAGAGAGAGATACAATATGTGCAGTAGCAATGGCTGAAAAACAGCCCAAAAGAAAAAGGTCAGAGGAGCAGAAAGTGAAAAAGAAGGGCTATGACCATGAAAGAGCAAAGACCCAGGTCAACATTGGTGTTGCTTTCCGACGGTGGAGGGAACTCTGCCAGTTGAAAGACCTGAAAACGGACATGGATGTCGCCGTCTTTCTGCTGGATAGGTAAGCAACATTAGCTTTGTGGTGCTTCACATAACAGTAACAGCCGTCGGGCATTCATCTTATTGTCTAATCTGCCAGAATGTACTGTTGTCGTGATGTTATCAATATTGTCAGTGGAGTTGTCTGACGAGTCGGGGTTACCTTAGCTACGTTAGTCAGCTACGCAGTTTCTACGGCTGTTTCCATGACGATGCATGTCCATCAGCTTTCGGGGGTGGGCTGAGGCATGAAGGGAGAGGCGGGTCTAGATTCCTTTATTAACAACCTCTCCACTTGTTTTCTCCCACAACGCTGACTACACCTTTAATTACGGGTCATAATTAATTAATCCCTCAGGTTTTTTTTTAATCTATTAAATAATTTCATCAAAAGAGTAAGAAAATCTAGAGAACTCTCTGGACATAAGCTGCAAGGACGAGAACCAACATTGAATGCCTGTGACCCTCAATACCTAAAGTGGCACTCCACCAACTCGTCTTACACTCAGGACAACTGTTGTCAGATGGTCACTACATCTGAAAATAGATGTTAAAATCCCCTCAGGTTGTGACCTTGATGTTTTTACTGCAAAATAATTAAAGGCCACACATAATGTAAACCAAACTGTATGTGCAGTCACAGTAAGCATTAGAGCACAGCACAGGAGAGCTAAAGCCACTTCCTACATCTAGAGAGGGGTGCTGTTGGACACAGTTCATGAGTTGATTTCTGAGCAGGAAACTTCAACAGTGACATATGGGACCAGTATTGACTTGTTCAAAAGGAGAAAATATGTTACCCTTAAAATGTAGTTTAATGTATTAATTATGATACATAATGTTGCTAGTAATGTTTACATAATATATGAAGATGCTCTCTAATGATAAGTTACTGGTATTATCATCAACTTTTTAAGACTGATCTATGAAGGAGACTACACCAAACACCATTTATGAGCACATGGTAAATGAAATGACTTTAAAAAATTTCAACAACTTTATAGAAACTTTATATAATTCCAAACACACTACTGTGTTGTCTTTATTTTTCACCAAAGCAAAATAAAAATAAAAATAATGAATAATAATAATAATTAACAAAGAGTAAAATTCCCTTATTCCAATAAAGGTTAGTCAAGGTTAAAGAAAACTTTTACATGTTTAAATTTAAAAGGGTCTAACAACAGGAGATTTAATTCTAATCCACCAACTCTAATCTAGGAAGGGTGGGATATAATGAAGGGATAATTGAGCTGTAGCACAACTTAACTGGGCACGCAAACATGCTGACTGTTGATCCCTTTGTACAAGTCACTGCCAAAGAGGATCTCCTTTGCTAAATGATATTATACAAGTAACACAATGCAACACAACATACTGAGAATAAGAGGCACAGGTGAGTTTGCTACCTCATCATTACAGCATGAAATAAAATAATGGGTCCTGGCTTCAGTAGAGTGGCATATTACGCCTGTAAGGGACCATAAAACTGAATACTAAACAGGGATTTGTTTTGCCTGCTTAAGTATCCTGACTCTTATCTTCAGGCTCTCCTTTAGGCTGCTGCGTTTGTACAGACCTTCCTCTTCTTCCTCCTCTGTGAGCGATTTCCCATCTTCACTTTCCTCTCTGGCCTGTGTGTTATTTTTAGACGCACCCAAAAGCTGCACAGAGAGCATAGTGTACACAATACATAATTCACAGCCAAAAAAAACACACACACAACAGCCTGTCATGCATGTGTGCAGCCTTATGAATGCCCTCACCCTCTCTGTTGGAGGTGTATCTGTGGAGAGTTTACATGTTTCTGTATCTCTCTCTGCGACCTTAGTTCAACTCTCCTGTCCTGCAGCCAGAGTGTGTTTCCTTCCTCTCTCTAAGGAAATCCAACAACAACATGTGTTTTCCCACAATCTGCTCTTCTCGAGGGATTTAGTTCATAAGGTTATCAGTCTAATAGCTGTTGATGCTGAAATGCACACATATATATACACACACAGACAGATATGCACAGCTTCTTTGTGCTTGTCCACTTGAGCTGTGAAGCATTTTAATCTGCAGATTAATAGAAACAGATAACAAAGTTCAGCCTTGTCTGATGGGATATTTTAGACTGAAAATGCCTTATTGGGACATAACTTTAGGGAGGGAGCATGAAATATCTTCAAAGCAGCAAAAATGGAGTCTGTAAAGAAATAAAAAACAAAACTCAAGTCCCTCTGGTTCTGGTGGGCAGTGGAGACCAAAGAGTCTCCATAGAATCAAACATTAAAATACCAGCCTTGACAGCATTAGTAAACATGTTTATAGCATGCTCCATTTTTGTTTCCATAGCTACTTTCTTTATCTCATGAAGCTCCAAGGCTCTGCTTTATTTATAACTCACCTGTTTAGATGACGTTGAAGGGGAGATACATAAAAAGCACTGCAATGAGCAAACTGTTGGGTAAGCCTCACCTCAGCTCATTCTGTTTTCCTGTTTCTAAACTGATACAAAGTTAGGCAGAGATAAGTGCAGCAGTTGGACCAGCCTAATTCAGTGTTTGTAATCACACAAATCTGTCTTGCCTACCTCTAATCTACAATGATTGTGAGCGGCCCAAAGCAGCATGGCACAAAAAGCAGGAAGAGGTGGGCGCTCTGAACAAGATAATAGCCAGAAGTGACAGCTTATAAAGAGATTAGCATGGATGCTAAAAGCTCCAGTAGAAGTTTTATCAGGTCTGGACCACATTTAGTGTATGTATTACATGAAAAACAATTCAAAACCAATACTCCTCTCAATTGAAAGGATATTTTGGCTCCTTATTTGCCACGTTATGGCAAGTGTTTGTTCCACATTATTATTATGTTATGTTTTGCAGGCATTTTTAACAGAATAACTTAAATGTTATGAATGGAGTTTGATGAAATTTTCAGGACATGCTGATCATAGCATAAAAATGATTGTGGTGGTGATTCAAATATGTATGCAGATCCATATGTTTTTAAGGATTTATTAACACCGTGAGATAGGGGTTTCCCACATTTTGAGGACATCTTTAGGGAATGCTGGTCATGGCACAGGAAATGGTGGTTAAATTTTGATTGTATTCTGAACACAAAGGAGTTCAAGAATTTGCAAACATTGTGAGAAAGGGCAGTTTGCCACATTTTTTGTCAACTTCTCAACAGATTATAATGACACTTTCAGAAAACATCGGTTATGGCAAAAGGAAGAGGAGATTTGATTTTTGAATTGATCCGAAAACTGATGCAGTACCAGGAATGTTTGATAATCTTTGTCAACATTGGGAGACTGAGGAGTTTTTAACATCTGCACTAACAGCTCAATATCTTCCAAACAGATTTGGATTAAATTTCCAGGGACTGTTGCTCATTCCACAAGGGAAAAGCAATTCAGCTCTAGTGAAGATCCAAACATGAATGAGGATTTAGAAATATTCTAAAATATTTGTTCACATTTTGAGAAATGGCAGAGTGCCAATTGTGTTATTTACTCAAAAACTTCTCAACACATTTTTATGACATGTTAAGGAAATGCTGGTTATGGCACATGGACAAAGTCGTAACATTTTGGCGGTGATCCGTATCTGTGAATTTTTTTGATGATTTGTTCACATGGGGAGATGGGCAGTTTGCCACATCAATCTAAAGAATTCACCTGGCAATGTTAGAAAGGCCTTGCTGAATGTTTATGCTCTTGGAAAACTTCTGGTTAGTATTACCACTAAGTAAGTCCAACCTCTGGACGTGCTCCTGCCACCCAGAAAGTCTTATGCACACACTTAATCCAGGCAGTGGAATTAATCAATATAAAACTAAAGCATCTCCTGACTGACCTTCTTTATCTGAACTCCTTCTCTATCCATGAGCCATGCAAACCAGCAGCTGCCTGAGGAGAGGAAAAATGCACACATGGAAACACCTACCCCTAATAAACCTAATTTTACGCCCCTTTTGTCACTTACTGTACTGCCAGACATTTTCACTTCCCAAGAGAAAAAGCAGAGCAGTGCGAGGCCTGGGTGGTATTCAGTCAGCTCCACACATTTGGATTCTGCGGGGTTTCATATTTTACATGAAGCCGGCCAGGAGGCTCATTTCTCTCTGTAAGTGTAAGAGCTGAATCATAATCAAAGCAGCGGTGAGAAATTTTGTCCCAATTGGTTGAAATGTTGGAACAGCTGTCACTAATTCCAGATTCCAATAAGGGAACCTGAGACGGAGAGAAGTTCCAAAACACTGACTAAAACATGACCCTCCTGCTACTCTACAAATGTCACCTCTGGAGCACAAACGCTCTGCTCATAAGAAAGCTCACCTGTTACGGAGATACTGTGTTAATGACAGTCCTGCTTCACACTTGTTTCTGGTCTCATGTTGCAGCTAAAAGCCTCGCTGGAATACAAGCTCGATGCATCACTTTACACCTGCAGCCGTTCAGCATCCCCTGCCTCCCAGACAAACACTGCAGCTGTCATGGCAACTGAGGTATGTGATATTATTTTAAGTGAGGCTCTCAGCTCTTGTTTGACGCTGGCAGCCTGTTTAATTGCACGCAGGAAGGAATCTTGTGACCCCAGCTGGGCCTCTAATAATGACGACAGAGCTCAACGGGCTCCAAAAGAAATGATAGGCTTTTAAATGTCCTAACTGACAACTGTATGAGGTGCTACAGCGAAACACAGGAAGGCGCACTAATACAAAAGGAAGTCATACCAAGTTGTTTTTGATACATCTTCATGCTCAGTGGAAACCAAACACCTCAGGTCCTCATGAAAAACCAATAAGCATACAGTTTTCTCTGCAATCACCTTCAGGCGATACTCCACCTCTTAGCTTTCCCATGCATTTGAAGGAGTCTAAACATCCATCAGCTCACTCACAGGATAGCAGGTTTAAAGGGAACATGTGTGCCCTTTGACCCTCAGGCAGCACCTCATTAAAATACTGACACCCCTCCGTAAAGCAGGGGTGCATTTGTACAAGGGACAGTTTTCTGCTTTCAATACATCAGGGGCTTGTATTCAAAAGAAGGTCATCATCTAAATATTCAGGTCTCGCTAGATGAAATTTTCTCCCTTCCAGTGAAGTGCCTGTGCAAAATGCAACAACTTTAGCAAATCAAGTCTTACATTAAGGAAGAATGGGAAGGAATTCTCCTTACAAAGCTTTTGCAGTAGTGTCCTCAGTTCCCAAACACTGATCGGGTGTTGTTAAAAGGAAAGATAATGTACCACAATAGTAAATCTTGCACTGTCTCAACTTTTTTGGAACATGTTTCAGGCATCAAATTCATAATGAGAGACTATTTTGCAAAATAGCAATAAAGGTCATCAGTTTGAGCTTTAAATTCCTTGTTTTTGCAGTAAATTCAGTTAAATACAGGTAAAAAAGGATTTGTAAATCATTATTCTGTTTTTCTTTACATCTTACACAAAATCCCAACTTTAACGGACTTAGGGTTGATATAAATATAAAGCTGTAAAATATTTATTGGCTTATATGAAAACTGTGGTATTTGTCAAAGATAGCTTTTATGGCTCTAAATGCTATGTTTTTGTTTGTTTTTTTTACTTTATGGCTATTAAGGGAAGAAGCTACCCTGGTCTACAGTAACGTACAAAGAGCCACGTGTAACTTTGTTTTCTTGCTGACAGATTGGGGCAAAGATCGGGCATGCAATAAGAAACTGTGGGCATATTTTTAAAAAACTGATGGCACGGATTGGAAAGCCATGTTTACAGTTTTTGATTCAAAATCTGTGGACATGGATTTTAATTTTTGAGTAAAAATTGGTGGGGTGGACTCGTAACTAAGGGGCATGAGATGAGGCCTGTGCACTCTAATTTGGAAAATTTGGGCATGTATTTAGAAATTCAATACATGGCATTTGAAACAACTGCATATGAATACATTTAGGAAAACTGAGGCATGCATCTGTAAATGTCATAAATCTGGAACCTGTTGACACGGCTTCATAATCTTTGGTCTTGAATTTACAAGATGTTCATTTATTTACAGCCCGTGTGCAGGGATTTGGAGCTACAATTCGGAAATGACATGAATTTGGAAAAATGTTGGCATGACCAATAAACTTTCTACAGAAGCTGAGCATGAATTTGGAAACTGAGGATTCAGCTGGAAAAAACGGGAATACACTTTAAAACTGGAGGAAGATTTTTATCCTGTGGCCACAGTTTACAAAACAATGGACTTGTACTTGAACACTATGAGAATGGATTTGAAACTGTTGGCATGGACTCGTATCCTGTGGGCTTGGATTTGTGAGCTGTGGGGGCTGCTTTGTAAACTGTGATCATAGTTCATAAACTTCAGGCACAGATTTGTACAGTGTGGAGTTGGTTTTGTGAACACTGGGCACTGCTTTTAAACTGAGGCCACTGGCTTTTTTACTTAGTGATACTTTTGTTTTATAGATCTGTTTGCTCAGAATACAATCTGGAAAAGTCTTGTGACAGTAAGTGACAGATTTGAAAACTGCAGACATGAACTTGTTATCTGTGAGCATAGCTTTTGAAGACTGGTGGCACTGAATAGGGTGGTGTTTTGTTTTTCGCTTTAGTGCAGACAGTGGGCAGAACATGTCAAGACCACACAGAAAGGTCTTGGTTGACATGAGATTTATGCTAGCAGTCTTTTTGCTTTCTGCCTACACTACCACCTGCACCACCATGCAGCCCACATCTGTTAAATTAATAGGGATTTGAGTCCAAAGATTGGAGGAACATTTCTTCCTATATTGTGCCACTATGTGATATTTATTGTAAAATATTAATGTTGCATTACCTCAATACCTGGCTGAAAGTCACAGCTGAAGTTATCATGGATTTCTGAGGAAAAGATGTTATAAGTATTGGAGCATACTCATAGTCAGAACATACTCATAGTGATTTGTAACATACTGGAAATCATCAAGCATGGACTAAAAATCGTTGAACATAGATCATAAACTGTGTCCAGTTTGTAATTCCAGAGCAGAGCTTTTCATTCTTCAGAAAGACCAAAGTTTGAAATTATCATCACACAGGTGTGATTTATTCATGCTGGACAAAATTCCTCATAAATTTAAGAAAGAGGGGGTCTCAGGAGATAAACAGCTTTGTGATGAGGTCAAAGGTGGCACACTGCCCATCATTTTACATATACAAGATTTTCAGCCACAGGTTTTACAGTCTACACGTGTCAAGAAGCGGAGGGGTAATGGCCACCACATGTATAAACTATATTCAAGCCTTTCCAACCTCTGTGAGCTCTTCACTCAGATATGGTGAGGTCAAAAATCTGACACATTTGCAGGAGGAATTTGGCAGAAAAATACTTCACCGTCTTTGTCAGAGCAAATAAAAGAGAGCTTCTAACTTTTTTAATTGTGGATTTTTTTCTATGAACATAACGCTCACTGTTCCTCTGAAGGCAGGAGAAGATTTATTGACACCATGACCATAATTTCAACCTGTACAGCCTGTTCAGCCTGCAGGGGTTATTACAGCATATGCTTTTACTCAGACCATAAAAATACAGCCATTCGCAGGGAATAATGAAGCACTTAGCCTGCTGCTCGCTCCACAGCCTTCCATTTTCATAAGAAACCCTCTTCTATATATTTCTAGATTTATATTTAACATGTATCCACATAATTCTGTCTTATTACACCTAATTTTGACACATCCACACATTTTTGCTATATGAAAGACAAGTGTGAACTAATTCCCACCTTCATCCTGTGATCTTGTGAAGAGGGCATCACAAGTTGTCACAATTTCAATAAAAAATTCAGCACCATGTTAGCTTAACACCATAATCTATATTAAAATAATTCTATGAAGTTGCCACCATTGTTAAGTTTATAGTGAGAAAAAAAAGATAACTCATTTAAAGGAGTCACAACAAAGTTTAACTACAATGTTAGCGCTGCCACCTAGAGGCTGAGAACGGACAGAAAATCCTAAAAACAAACTTTTACCTTACTTTTTCATGATGCTCTTAATTTGCTTATAGATTTATTGATTGTTTTTTTTTTGTTATTTAAGTTAGCATATGTATCTGTTTATTCATTTTACTGTTATTTATGAATTTATCTTTATTTTCTGGTATCATTCTTCATCCACTTTCTGATATCCTTTTTAATTCTGCAATTTTACTCCATTTTCCCTTGTTTACTTTAACAGAGTGGTACTCAAATGGTGTTCTGGGTCATGGTGATGTGCCTCTAGGCAATAAGTACTGCAAATGTGATAACATCTTCTATCAGACTTGATGAGACATGATTGAAATACACTTGCACAGATTCTTAAGATATGTGTCACTATTGGGTTCAAATCTCTAATCTCCATCTTTTATGATTTTCTTTTTTCTTCTTAAAACAGTGCTGTTGGTCCTCTTCTATGGAGGGGAGCAGGTTTTATAAAATGTAACCAAATAAAGTTACATCAAAACCTTTGTTACCAGGCAATATTCATTCATTCAGTAGCAGAGCATGTTTTCATTTTCTGTAAAGTAAGCTGTATTGAAGTGAGGAGCTCCCCACAGCAGAAGTATGTTAAATGGACTATTTTACTTTATTTTGATCATACTGTGCCCTGGGATTTTGCCTGATGGAAGAAAAAAAAACTGAAACCCACGGCTCTAATCTAACTCTTGTCTTAATGTGATGTCATCATCCAGTCATTTTTTGCACCATTGTCACTTTTTGATCATTATTATTATCATTTCAAATCTTCCTTATTAATGTTACTCGTATGCTGACATTTAAGAGTACCAATGTAGTGGATTTATATATTACTATGAATGTTTCCAGTTTACTGTCTTTCATTCCTTTTATTTATTTGACCATTTTTTGGAATTCATTCTGTTTGACCTTTTATTTATGTTCTTTTTATTGTTCCCTGAATTTGTGTCTTTGTTTTCTCTGATAAGTACTTTGTAAACTTCTGCTTCAGAAGGTGCTATAAATAAAGTTATTATTATTACACAGCACCTTTGGCTGAAGTTTGACAGCAGGGTTCCGCACAGACCCTGAATATTTAGTTAAGTAACAAAACCACAGCATGAGAAATGATTCTGAATGCCTGAAAAAGTGAAACTGTGGCTTTTGCATGTTCACAAACTTCAAATTTTATTAAAGAGTTTTAAACTAAATTGAGAGGCGAGGAAGTGCAACATTAAGCCTCCTGTGAACTCTTTATTCATTTGTTTAATGTTTATTTGTGTGAAATAGTATGAAACAAGAGAACATTACCACACACTACAGCACTCATAGCCTGAGCAATGTGCAATAAACAAATAAAACACAACAGTAAATCCAGGGTGGATCTATTGGTGGACCTGGATCAGCACAGGTCTATTTATTTAGACTCATAAAATAATAACACATTAATAATGATCGTAAAATGGGCCTATTCCCCAGTACATAGTTTTTATTGTTTCTATGAATAATGAGAGATGGATAAAAATTTTATTTTTGTTTTGTATTGTGATCTTCTTTGCAAAGAAGGAGCTCATGTCAAACTGGTTTGTTGTACTGACAAACGCTTTATGTCCATATATAAGTTTAGTTTATTTGATGGACATGTATAGTTGTTTGTGTATTATTTTGTTTTGACTTTGTTTTTTGTTCAGAATAAATATGAGTAAAGAAATAACATATAAAAACAAAATAAGATTTAATTTTAGATTGAACTAGATTTGTTTTATAAAATACAGATTTTGAAAAAATCAGGAAAGCTGCTTCTGATCGGCAGTGAAAGTCAGTATTCATGATATTGGAAAAACAACTGCAATCCTAACTTCTGTGCTATATATTTATGTAAATTGAATTAACAGAATAGATTTAAGAGTTGAGAGAAGTATTGTAGCAGGCAGAAGTGAACATGAATCTACATCACTACTTGCATAATGATTACACCAGATAAAGGAAGCTGCAGTGTTTCAGCTCCGTATCCAACAGCAGAGTGGGACGGCTCTTTGGATTTGCAATAGATGTGGTCAGGATAGTCATTGAGCAGATAATCTACAGAACTTTGATGATGTGCTGTTAAAAATAACATGTTTAAATGTCCAGATGCACATTTGAGTTTGCATGACTCAACTCGCAATCAAAAAAACTTCTCTTAATTCATCCTGTCAAATCTCCTGGTTTCCGGATTTTGCACCAGTACCACAGTCCGAAATAAAGTCTGAGTGAAAACTTCAGCTGTTTGCATTCATGCATGTGGCTTTTTCTGGTAAGCCCGAATAACATCACATTCTTGGCAAGTGTGAATGAGATTTGAGGCAAAATCTGTCGCTGATGACTTCTCTCCAATTTGGAACAACTGATAATTACTTACTTTGTGACTTTTGTTTTTGTTTAATTGCTTTATTTTTTTTATTTATTTTTTGGCCAGAGTGAAAAAATAAAGAAAAGAACTACAGTAGGACGAATGAAGAAAGCTCAAGCATCAGTATTTTAAACAGTTGAAATTATAACTGGTGACCTGTTGTCATGTAACATTGGCTGTTCATGACAGAATACTTCATTTCTACTAAATCTTCCCACAACACCAAATGGTTTCAGTGTTAAAATGTTTTCTCTTTCTTTTCTCTGTCATGTTTTCTCATTAATGGCACAATATCCCCACAATGTGTTGAAATGGACTCTAAAATTGACTATTTTTCTGACTTCTGTAACCCGGCAACAGCTGCTTTAAAGAGGGGTCCCCTGATTCTGATTGGCTGGTCAGTTAACCAATCAGAGGGTTAATGGGTTAGTTTTAGGCCAATGATTGTACCTTTTCCACGCCCCGAATCTCTTCTGAGTGATAAGTTTGACTGTTCAAAAAGGAAAAATACTATCAACTCAAAAGTAAATTTGATGAACCAATTTGTCTACTGCCCCATTGGCTGGCAACCTCACCTCTCACCCAATGGCAGCTGGGAAAGGCTGTTGACATTTTGGGAGAATTACACCAAAAAAGGTCATTAGAAAAACCCTGGAATCAGCATCTCTGTCAACTACAACTATTATTCTTTACATATCAGCATCTGCCCTAATTACTGATGAAGTGATTATTGCCCGAAAATGAACATGTGATGTTATTTGACCTCATTATGACCTCATTAAAGGAGAAGAGAACTTCTAAGTCTGTTGACCCTACTTTTTTTTTGTCTTGTTTTCTTGAAGGAAGCATCCAATTAGGAGTCGTCAAAGGTCAGCTGGAGAGGAGAGGTACAGTATCTGTTTAAGAGCACAAAATCACTTGGAGGAAAAAAGTAAATGGAAATAATTGTTGTTGTTCATTTGTGTTCACGTTATGCTTTGTTTCCTCATAGCCAAGGTTTGTGGGAGCCATTTTCAGATGTGAATCCTGACCCTTCAGAGATGACCTGTGTGTGATTACTAAAAGGTTCTGCAAGATTTTAAATCCACTATGAATTGTTGTCTTGTCTTTTTGACCGTACAACCTTAGAGGTCCTGTGTCCTGGTGTGTTTAACAGTTTACTTCATGTTTTGGGTGTCTTTGAAGCAAGGATTTGGTTTAAGTTGAATAAAGAAGAAAAAATCCATCTCTGTAGAGGATCAGATGCAGCTCTTTATCCCTCCCCTTTGCAAACACTGATCTGAGGAGGCGCGGAGACAACAGGGGGGTATTATAATGTGCACTTTGCTGATAGGAGGAGTGAAAAGGGCTGGACTTTATAAGGCTGCAGAGTGAACTTTTAAAACATTCCTGGCGTCTGCCTATGTCAAGCAGAAAGCACACATGTAGTTGGAGGCTGTATAGTAATGGCATAATTAAACCTGAGAATTAAAAAACAGCATTTTAAAGGACATTTTCTGTAAGAAGACATAGAGCATGTCTTTTAGTTTAGTTAATTAAAGGTTTCATGTGCTTCTGCTCTCAAGCCCCTTCTAAAAACATTAAAAGCAAAGAGCATACATTTTGCAGGACATAGGACCTTTTATACAATAATCTGAGGATTTACCTGCTACACAACAACAAAAAGTCCAGTCAGACCAAAGATAGAAAGAAACAAACAAAAAACAATTGGGGTTACATGAGCTAAGTTCCTCACAGGAACTCTTCTTCAGGACATGATACTCTGCAGCTACTCTGCCTTGCCTCTCATTGACCCATCAGGTTTGACAAGCACTGAGGCTATTTTAGGATTAGTGACAAGCTAGAAACAATAAGAACAAAATAACACAATAACAACACTTCATTATTGAACTATGATCCCTGTACTCATGTAGTATGGTACACTTATATTTATATCAGTATAAACCCGCTCATCCTGTTGAAGATCTGTTGTCCTCTGTCTTTAAATGAACTTTGATCTTCTTTGGAGGACAGAGCACTCTACCTTCACATACTCTGTCTGCATGCTTAATTTCCTATTGCCACCTCTTTATCAGAGCCAGCATTGACTTCTTCAGCAGTATTTTGGAAACAGTAGCTCATCTCTTAGATTGGACCACTCGGGCCAGTCGTTGTTGCCCAGGTGCACCAATGAGCCTGTCTTGTTTTGGCAGCCAAATTTTCTGGGACAGCAAGCAACATTGGAGCTCCTCAAGGGACGGTTCTGGCTCCATTCCTGTTTACCCTGTACGCTGTGGACTGCACACTGATAATGCAACGGGCATTACGTGGGACACCTAACAACAAGCACAAACCTCATACATGCTTACTTTTGGGTCAGTTCAAAACTATAGTGTAATTATATTATAATGTTATTGCCGTTATCTGTTTGTTTGTTAGTTAGTTTATTTTATTTCTCTGCAAGATAACGAGATAACTCAAAAAGTTAGGGATGGATTTTGATGAAATTTTCAGAAAATGTCCGGATTGGGACAAGGAACAAATGATTCGATTTAGAGAGTGATCCGGTTCACCATTTGGATCCACCATGATGAAAAAAGTTTTTTTTGTTAATAACTACTGAACTAAATAGATATTATTATGAATCCAATTGCTAATGCTATGTTTTCATGGTCAAAGAATCTAAATATTTACACGAGATAAAGGTATGACTAATATTTCTAGTGGAAATCACAATATGGGTGAGGACTGTGGCGCTGGCAGAGGTCTGCGCTGTCTGAGTGCTTTTCTAGTTCGTCAATGGACTTGAGCTAATATTTTTATTTTTTTATTTTACATTACTCTAGTCTCTGCCCACTCAAATCAGCTTAACACTTCAGGTCACATCTACCCATTCTTCCTTACATTAAGCTGGGCTCAAACCTGAAACCTTTTGACTACAAGTGAAAGCAATAGTAGACTGCACCACAGCACCCCAAAACTGTGAGTTACACTACTCTGTTACACTATGCTACCTTTGAGTGTGACTGCTTTTATAACCTGATCACCATTTGTTTTAATTATTTGTACTTTTGCTTTTCTGTTGCTACATGAATTTTATTTTGTAGTCCTCTTCACATACTTGAACATATGAGCACACTCCCAGTGATTCTTGGGAGATTTGAACAAGGTTTGATAAAATGTCTAGTGTGGAAAATAAAAAAATGTTTTTATAGAATACCAACACATGGGTATAAAACCATTAGAATGTTTATTCAGTTTGTTTTTATAAAACAACAAAAACTACATTAAGTCTTAAAAAATAAACAGAATAACAAGAACCCATGCATAGCTGTGCTAAATATCAAAAAGTGCCTTTTAGCAACTCAAACAAATATGTAAAACATACACTTTTTATTGATGTAGTATTTTCCAGTTATAAATGTTACATCTTTTAAATATACAGAGCTTTAAGTATTTTGTTGAGCCTGAAACAAGTAGCTTACTCTTCATGCTAGGTGTGATTTGTGTTGTAATGAAGTATACCACAATGTCTGCTAGGAGCTCTTACAGCACCCTCTGCTCTCCTGGGCCTCCCCGACAGGACCAATGGGGTTGCTTATGGTTACAGCGCTGATGGAGCCGCGGGTCACCTCCCGACTGGCAACTTTCTTGTGAATCGCTGGACATTGACAAAGACAGAAGATCAACAGGCGAGCCAAAGGACAAACTTCAGCTGAAGACGATTGTTTACTGAGCTCCTGTACCTGTGAGGACTTCATTGAAAGCAGCTTCAACATTGGTGGATTCTAACGCTGACGTCTCCATAAACATAAGACCTTTCTTCTCTGGGATCAAACAAAAGACAAAAACACAGTGAAACAAACAAACCTAATGCATGGTCAGATGTGAGCAAGAAGTTCTGTTAGGCACAGTAGCAGTATTAAACTGGTCCAGTATTTTGATTGGACAGAAGGAGTTCTTTGAATGCTGTACAGTGACAGTAAAATCACAAAGACTGTGGGGGTCTGTTGTATATCAGCACCAGCGTGATCACCTCTGACACTCTTCAACAGATCACAGCTGTTCTGATAATCAGGACAACACGCCCTCTGCTGTGGTCCAGCTCCATCAACTAACCTGCAAAGGCTCTGGCCTCCTCTGACGGCACAGTCCTGAGGGTCTCAAGGTCACTCTTATTTCCCACCAGCATGACAACGATGTGAGGGTCTGCATGATCCAGCAGCTCCTTCAGCCATCGCTCTGCGCTCTCATAGGTCAAATGTTTTGTGATGTCATAGACCAGCAGGGCTCCAACTGCTCCCCTGTAATACCTGAGACACAAAGTATTCAGGATGAAGTTTGTTAGATACATGAGGCACGTGGTCAAGGCATGACGTGAGGGTACTTTTGAAAAGTTTTGTCTGAACTTTTAGAGATTTCATCAGATTTCAGAAACTAATGCCTAACAAATACAAGATTATCAAGAATTTTCATTTAATTTTTTAAGTAACTTTCAAAGGCTTTGTGGGGGGTTCCCAAATAACTGCTTCTTCAAAGAGATTTTTTATTTAGAAGATTTTTGGTAAAATTTCCTGTGATTTGTTTTTTTGTTTTTGGCATTTCCCTGTACTTAAAACTGGACACATCGTGTTGTAGAGTCATAATGCCTTCAGCAATGTCTGATATGATGTGATAAGATACTGAGTGTTTGGGGACTTTTTGTTAAGATTAGTTGCACCTGAATACTTTTTGCTTTGCTCTGTTATACTTCACTGTTATGGTATGCTGCATTAACAAATCAGTGTGTTATTTAACAAAACTTAACATCACAGAGTGTAAATTAATCTTATATTACAATCTGTAACTTTGTGTTCTACATTATGATGATCATCAGACATTTACATCTATGTTTTGACATGTTACAGCACATTACTGCAAGCTACGATATAAAACGTTACAATAGTAATATTTTGTCATTACACAATGCTGTATTGATTGAACAATATATGTAAATATACAGTGCTAAACAAAATGTATTAGGCCACCAGCCAGTTCAAGCCACAGCTGCCCTAAATAACAACATTGGTACTTATGATAGAATTTCTTTATGATTCTTTAATGGTTGATACACAAACACAAAGAAGCTCTTTAACAAAAATGAGGATTTAAGCTAAATAAATGTTTAAAGTTATCCATTAATTTTAAAATTTCACATTAAATAATAAGACCTTCGGGGAAAAATAGTAAAAATATATCACTATTGCTTGATTAGAAAGCCAAGTTATAGTTATTAACTTGCATTCCTGCACAAAAATTGTTTTATTAGTTCAATGTTACACTTGATCAATTTCTGACTTCTCAGAGAAGCCGAGTGGCTACAATTTGGATTTAAAAGGTGAATCTAGTTTGAAATGTCTCATTCCTGTTCAAATGTATTCAGATTAACTTCTTAAGCACTGTAAAAATAAAGGTATTTCCCCATATTTTAACTGCCTTTGAAACCTTTTAAGTGTTTTGTACAGTACATTTCTCTGAAATTGCCCTGGGGCTTGAAAAGATGTCTTACACCTTTATTTGGTATTCCTCTGAGATGTCATTGGGTTTTACCTCGACTTTCAAGGAGGAGTTCTTTCTGGGAAACAACAAAACTACTTTGTTTTCAATGAATATTAGGAAACATGACAACAGATTTTCTTACCTGTCTGGAATTTTTCAAGAATTACAAGTGAATTCTTCCCTTAAATGTTCCTTTATTTTAAGGTTTTCTCACAGGGCTTTATACTTCCTGCTTAAACTCGTCTGAATTTTTCCCCTGACATTTTGTGAGTCTTTGTGAGTGTGTGTACCCACGCTGAGGTGATGGCCCTGTAGCGCTCCAACCCAGCGGTGTCCCAGATTTGTGCTTTGATAGTATAAGTGTCCAGCTGAACCGTCCTTGTGCTGAACTCAACACCGATGGTGGTTCGACTGTCGTGGTTGAACTCATTCTTGGTGAAGCGGGACAGGAGGTTGCTCTTTCCTACTCCAGACTCTCCAATCAAAACCACTGCAGACAGACACGACAGGCTCGTTCATTTCAGTCAGACACCCTCTGTGGAATTTGTCAGTGACTGTTTTCTCACACTGGGCCAATGAAATGAACATCAAGAGGTCAAAACTGAAATGCTATGTGACTGAATTATATATATTACATTTTTAACCCTGACACAACAAGAATTTCTGGTCCCACCATGACATATGACACTCTGTGACATACAGATAATACATTTAGAAAACCTGTGGCTGACTGTCCTTTAGAGTAGAACTTTTCAGGGTTAATTTAGACATGGAAAAACTTCATAAGCTGAGCAAAGGTCATTTTTACAGCTTAATGGACAGAGAGGCATCACTTCCTGATTTGTGTCACTCTTTGAGTGTCAGTGTAAGGATGACGCCTGAGAGCTTTACTTACACACCTGTATGCACACCTGATCCCTTATCCCACGACCACAGACTGAGCAAACACCACTCACCTTTGTAGACATAATTATACGACTCATCCGACGTCATGCTGCATGCAGTGGTGAAAATCCCCCGGTTAATAAATATCCTAAAGCCACATCAAGCAGAGCAGAAAACAAGCATCCAAAAGGGAAACTAACACAGCTTCAGCTTCTTCATGGTGGAGAGAGAGAGACAGAATAAAGAGGTGAAAACTGAGAAAAGTAGAACAGGTCAAGCTGCACCCGCCCGCGTCTCTCTTTATCTGTGGACATGGGTGACTCCTGTCTAAAGACAGACAGTCCCGTAGGCAGGCAGGGCCGCCTTCCTGTGGCCTGCCGATCCCTCATCAGCTGACACCCAGAGGAGGGCTGGAGGGGGAGGAGAGCAGGTGGAACAGGTAGAACCACCAGCAGCACTCCACCCTCTCCTGCGCTCTCCCTTTAACCCCATAAGTCGCCTCATTTGAATGACAATAGAGCGGAGCAGACAGGCCAACAAGCATATGACATGTTTCCACAAGGACAAATTCAAATAGTTTGGGACAGCAGGTTCATAATTGTTGTACATTTAGATAAAGAGGCGTCACTGGCTGTTACAAGAGCTTCAGGAATTTAACCGTCAGGGAATTATGACAAATATCCTTGTCATCCTTCATATTGGTCCTCTGAGTTTTTAAATGATTGTGGTTTTGTGGTTACTTTACAGAGCTTTAAAACAATTTCCCTGTATTTTCATTCATTCATTACCTCCGCCAAGGAGGTTATGTTTTCGGGAGAGTTTGTCTGTCTGTCTGTGAACAAAATAACTCAAAAAGTTAGGGATGGATTTTGATGAAATTTTCAGAAGATGTTCAACATGGGAAAAGGAAGAACTGATCCAATTTTGGTGTTGATCCGGATCAGCGTCTGGTCGCCATGACGAAAAATGTGATTTTCATGAATAACTACTGAACTAAAATAGATATCATTATGAATCCAATTGCTAATGGTATGTTTTCATGGTCAGGGAATCTAAATATTTACAGGAAATAAAGGTAGGACTAATATTTATGGTGAAAATCACAATATGGGTGAGGACTGTGGCGCTGGCGGAGGTCTGCACTCTCCGAGTGCTTTTCTAGTTAATATTTGTCATCTACCTCATATTGTACACCGAGCCTCAATTGCGGTGTGCACACGTCTACATTTCATCTTGTATATTTAAAGCCTCCTTGCAACTTGTTAATTTTTCTTTTTTACTTATACTATTTTTACCTCTGCCAAGGAGGTTATGTTTTTGGGAGAGTTTGTCCGTCTGTCTGTGAACAAAATAACTCAAAAAGTAATGGATGGATTTTGATGTAAATTTCAGGAAATGTTCAGCATGGGAAAAAGAAGAACTGATCCAATTTTGGTGTTGATCCGGATCAGCGTCTGGCCGCCATGATGAAAAATTTGATTTTCGTGAATAACTACTGAACTAAAATAGATATCATTATGAATCCAATTGCTTATGGTATGTTTTCATGGTCAAGGAATCTAAATATTTACAGGAAATAAAGGTAGGACTAATATTTATGGTGAAAATCACAATATAGGTGAGGACTGTGGCGCTGGTGGAGGTCTGCGCTCTCCGAGTGCTTTTCTACTTTGTATACTTTTTTAACTTAACTATCTATTGCACTGAAAGGAGAAGCTCTCCAATCTCGGTATACATTCTGTATAATGACAATAAAGGCCATTCTGATTAATTCTGATTCTGATTTTCAGTGACTGCCTCATGAAAATTCTCATCAGGAATGTTCTAAAATTTCATGTTTAAAGTTTAATTTTAATTATTTTTCTGAGAATTTTGGAAAGTGTTCCCTGAAGCATTTAAAGAGAACTGTTGTTGAGTTAATGATCCGGATCAGCGTCTGGCCGCCATGATGAAAAATTTGATTTTTTCGTGAATAACTACTGAACTAAAATAGATATCATTATGAATCCAATTTAGCATGGTATGTTTTCATGGTCAAAGGAATCTAAATGTTACAGGAAATAAAAGGTGGGACTAATATTTATGGTGAAAATCACAATGGCAGGTGAGGACTGTGGCGCTGTGGTGGAAGAGGTCTCGCTCTCCGAGTCTTTTCTACTTTGTATACTTTTTTCGCTTAACTATCTATTGCACTGAAAGAGCTCTCCAATCTCGGTATACATTCTTGATTTAAAAAAAAAAAAAAAAATCTTATTTTTCTGAATTTTTGTTTGCATCATTCCCAGGTATATTCTGGAAATTTCTCAGGAAATTCTGATATTTTACTAAGTGTTTAAACCTTTGAAAAACATACATTTTTTTCATATTTTTTCATGATCCTAGAAAAATTTACAACGTGTTTCCTTTATCATTTTTCAGAGCAATAGGGGAATTGCTTAGGGTGAAATCAAACTTCTACTGAGTTCAAATCACAAAGCAAGCAAACCTATTACTGCCCTTTAGATGACAACGACTCTATTTTATGGGGAAAATTCCCAAATATCTTTATGGAGTGTCCAACAGTATTTCAATGAGAAATGTTTAATTATTCTCAAGCCTTTCTTTCCACATTTAATATGTTTACTATTACAATTACAACTAACAATTCTATTACAATTTTACAAGGACATTCTGACGTTCACCAGCAATTGACAGAAAAACTTTATATTTTCAGATTTACTATTTCATAGTTATTTGACATTCCTGGTTATTCACATTTCTAAATCATGGTTCAAAAAACTCTTACGCATTTTCAAATATCTATTTGAATATAGACCTTATGATATTTCCAAGGTTGTTTTATACATATTTTAGAATATATTGTTTTGTTTTTTACTTTACAGTATGTAAGAAATTTGTGCCCTTCAAATGTATTTGTAAGTCTATCATAGGCTTCAGTGCTCTCAGGGATTTGTTTTCAAGAAATTCCCCAAATCTTCTCACAGTGTCATGGGAAAAGTTCACGGTCTGTTTCAGATGAAACTGGGTCATTATTAATTTTATAGAACACTGCAAACATTTGCTCTTTCTGACAAAGTCTGCATATTGTTTCAATTGAATTAGTGATGCTATTCACAGGCAGAAACTTCAGTTTAACATAAATTCCTATGAAATGCAATGATGATAATATTCAGAACACATTAGTGATGATTTTTATCATTTTTAAAGACTGCTCACGGTTTTCTGTTGACAGTTTAATTCTTCCCAAACACCTGGTTTATGGGCCAATCACAGACTTCCCATCCATGTACAGGTCATGTATAATATTAGGAGTTACCTATTACTGCAGGGATCATCAAACACATCAGTACAAGGGCCATTTTTTTCGTAGCATATGCTATGGGGGCCAGGAAACAGTGATAAAAATTACAAAACAATTCAATTGAAATATTTTGGTCCACTTACAATATTATTTATCAGCCAAATTCACCAGTCCTGAAGCACAAACATAGGTCTCAAATGGTTTGGGGTATTTAGAGACAAAACTTATCTTGACAACAGCACATTTTTGGCCAGAACACACTTATTTTGGTAACACGGAAGATCACACTGGGGAACACAATTTTTGTTGACAGCTATTTCTAACTAATCTTAGGGTGCTCAATCCAAAACTGATCTGTTTTTCTCTATCACGTCAAGTTTTTCAACTATAGGATCTTCGTTTGCTTAAAAAGTACGAAAAATATTGTACTTAACAGGTCCAAATCACAAGCCAAACATCCAACTCATGCTGATCAAATCCCCTACAAACTGAATCCGCAGGATTTCCAAACATGCATCATTGCTGTCACTGTGTTCTTCAACATCGATCAGATCTTCTACAGGAGGTAGTTGTTCGAAAACTGACACCAGAATTGCAGCTGAATGAGGGTCTTGTAGCTGACAATTAATTTTCTATTGTACTTTTAAAGTTTTACTTTAAGACATGGAAAATATGCTTGTTTGACAAATGCACTCATGTTTGCCCGCATTGACTTGGAGAAACTACCACAAATATAGCAAAAGGAGTCAGGGCTGTTTAGGCATTTACGACAAGAAGTAGCAGGAGCAGATATCTGAAAATATATACCTATGTAAACAAAACAGTAAGATGGATACTTTCAAGCTTTGAAAACCAACAAAACAGCATTAAAAGATAGAGAACTTAAAACAGTATGCCCATAATTACATGGTGAGAAAAGCCAGCACAAATCCTCTAAACTCTTACTATGCTAGCTTTCTGTTTGAAGATATTGATAGTACTGACCGATTGGGAGCTGCACACACCTCTCACTGCACTGTCTCAATTGTGACTGCACAAACAAGTTGTCATGTAGCTGTAGATGAGTCCAATCGTAATGAGCTGGCAACTTTCATTACAGCTAATCAGTGGAGGCAAGCTGTGGAGAAAAAAACTTGAGGTGCTAGAAAAAAACTGGCTACAATTTTGGAATCTACATGCCAATTTTAGTCTAAATCAGCACAAAAATCTAACAACAGATTTTTTAAAAATAATTGTTCCCCAGTGTCTTAAGGGCCAAAAAGAAAGAAAGACAGAGAAGAAAAGAAAATTAAAAACTGAACTTGTTTTAAAGTCTGAGAAATAAGTCCAAATTCTGAGATTAAATTTAGAATTATAAGAAAAAAAAGTGGAGAAAAGGAAATAATGAAGTCATATTTTATTTGAGAATTCAAGGCTTAATTTCAGAATTCTGACTTTTTCCTTAGATTCTGATTTCTTTCACCCACATAAAAGTTTGATCCTTAAACAGATAATCATAATACTCAGAGGGCCAAATGGAAAGCTTCGAAGGGCCTGATGTGATCACTGCATTACTGTATAATTTGTGTCTGAAATGAGTGGAACAAAGATTTTTGGCTTCTTCATTTAAACTTAAAGGGCAGCTGCAGAATAATCACCTCCTTTTGCGACATCGACCCCATCACAGCACCACAATTGATCGACACGGGCGACTGACTGTTTTTGACCATGTTTTATTTTTTAGTACAGTACTGTTAAAAGTTAGTTCCAACATGTTCAATTGGGAGATGGATTTTTCTTTCAGCTGAGGTCAACAGACAAAGCAAAGCTATCGAAGCAGTTGCCAAGGTTACCACAACTACAATGCTGAGATTTTCAAAAGAAAAAAAATAATAATAAGACAACCTATAACTTGATTTTAGAAACATATGGTGCCAAAACACCACAACTGTTTGTAAATCCTTTTCATTATTTATCTCTTTACTCACTTGATTTCCACGTTTATTTTATGAGACAAATCATTATTATCTCTAGGTACTAACTGCACCTCAAAAACAAGAAAAATAGAATAAAAAGAAGAATCAGATTAAAATGAAAAGAGAGCTTGTTTGTTTCATTCGTTGATGTTCATTTTAACAGCGTCCTTTTTGTCAGAGCCATTAGGAGGTGACATTAGTTGATGCTTTCCGTCCTGATGATGCAGTGAGAATTTATTATGGCTACTAATCAACCGACTGAATGGGGGGTTTATTCATCTGAAAATGCTCTGATCGGGCAGGGAGGGACAAAGGCACAGCAGTGGTGCCTCAGGGGGAAAAACACTGTGCACCTGCAGGTGGGCACTTTTGTTTGGAATGACAAATTAAGTTAAGGGTTAAGTCGAGGGTGTTATTTCCATAAGAGCAATAAATAGTGAGAGTACTTTTGGTGAAACCAGCGATTTGTGTGTGATGCTGAAACCAGAAAAATGAGGAATGAGATTAAACGTCTGTACAGGCAGATACATCCTGCTCTAAACCAGAAAACTTCAATGTCTTGAGTTTCTAACAACCGTCCGGGACTGTTAAAATGCAAACAAACTGTCACGTAAGAATCAGAGCTGACAGCCAATCACAACACTTGGATTTTATCTGAATTGTGTACATATCTGTCTGCAACACTATACTCCAGTTACATATGAAGAAAAGAAAATGACTGAGAAAATGGTTGGGAATCCCTTTTCAGGAGAGCTTTTTACTTCTTTTCTCTGCACCAGAACACCCCCTGAGGTGAGAGTGGTTCAGTCCGGCTCTACAGCAGCACTCTGGGCCAGAGATCTGACGGGATGGTGCAAACATGGAGACGCTTGGTGTGCTGGGGGAATGATCTGAAAACAGATGTAGAATGAGATTCTGCCCATGTTTCTTCGGTAAAGTTTGGGACCAAACACTTTAATTTGTCTCGTTTTCTGCCGATGCTGGGTGTGTCGATGAGTCAGGGTGTGTGTGTACGCGTCGTCTGTGTGTCAGGATGTACTGTATGTCTTTACGAGGGCTGTGAGCCCAGCAGTCTCTCGATGGCGGCGTTGATGTCTCCTCCGGTAGCAATGAGGGCCTGCAGATTGGCCTCACGGTTGATGAAGCCCATGGCGTTCAGCTGGTCCAGCTGGGACTGGAACCGCACTTCTGGGGTCTGGGTCTAAAGGTCAGGGAAGGGTTAAAACTCAAGTTAAGGTTAGCTAAAATTTACAATAACAAAATCAATCATTCAAAAATCATCTGCTTTAACTTATACCAAAATGAGAATAAAATAATAGGAGAGCAATTGTCCTTTATTGTGTTAAATAAATCAAAATTAGACACAAAGGCTCACCCAGTGTTAATCCTTGGCACCAGCATAGGTAACTCATGGCTTATTTACTTATTAGGATATTTTAAGTAAGTTGCTTGAAATTTTTCTCAACACTATTTAAGATAACTGGGTAAAGATATTGACGCTAAAACTGTACATTTTCACCAAAAAAAATTACAACTTAACTGACATCAAAAATTGGAAAATCCAAAACAAAAATCAAGAAACAAAACTATTGTAACTTTGAAAGATCTTAACAGGATTTAAACCCAAAGTTGGGAGAGCTAAAACACAAATTTATCACTATGTACCATTGCACTTCCATCGGTTGCTCCTCCAGCAAACATCTGGAGCATCTGTTGCATCAGCTGCTGCTGGGCAGTGTTTGTTCCTGCGCTGCTGGGTGAAGAGGCCGGGTTCTCCGTGGGCAGACCTCCTCCTGTGGGTATGCCTGGAATTCCACCTGTCATTAAACTAGGTCAAAAGAAGAGATAAGATTCAGTAAAAAATTGAATTCTTCAAAACGTGCAACATGTGTTTCAGTGGGTTATTTTAGAGCTAAACCTGGGCATGAGTCCTGGGGCTTCTGTCTGCAGCGTCTGTAGACCCTGTTGGATCTGCATGAGAGCCTGCATGGCGCGGGGGTTGGTCATCACCGACAGGGCTTCTGGATTCTGCATCTACAGCCAAACAGAGAATTAATTCCCCAAATAATAAACAGCTGGGGGTATAACTATTGTGTAGTGTACTGTAAGTGCTAAAGTGATAAGTAAAATACTAAATTACAATAAAGAACTACACTATACACTCTAATGGTCTGAAAATAAGAAGCACTTCAAAAACATATTTGATGTAAGTAAGCTCCTCTTATATTTTGGGACTAGACTTTTAAATACAAATAAGAATTTATAATCACAGCTTATGATGACGTCTGCACAGGGAGTGTCCAGCTTTAACTTTAGCCTCACTCACAGCTGCAGCTTCATGGAGAAACACCAGAGGGAGACACAGTGACTACTTGGAATAAGGCTGCTCGAAGGAAATGAAGTGAAACACTTGAAGTGGAGTTATGATGGCAATTTTAAAATATGCTTAAGACTGATGGATTTATTTATATAAGACTGCTGTCTAAGAATGACAAACAAGAAGACCATCCATGCCTGGGCTCTGCCTCCCCTTCAGTGCACAGAATACTCCGTGATAATATCTGTAAATGCAGTCACTTCCTGCTTTACTCATAATTACCATCTCTTTCTCCCCCAAACTACTCTTATTGGGCTGTTGTACACTGGAGCTGATCCATCTGCACTGCAAGGTTATGATGTAAATGATCAAGTGGAAATTGCTGCCCTGCACTTAATCCAGGTGTGATGCTCAGCTGGGCAAGTGAATGCTGGCCAGCAGAGAATTGGATACAATCAGGCTTCGGTAAGGAATGAGGCAACCAAATTTAGTGCAAAGACCCTCTTAATGCCTTATTTACAGGACAGCAATCCACGGGAAACTACATGTTGAGCCACTAGTTGGCCACGTGACATCATGAAACAACAACTGTGCATGTATTCTTTTTTTCTAAAGAGTGATGACGTGTAAACCAGACAGCTGTAAATGGCGGCCTGTGCAGAAGTGCCAAAAGCTGTAGTTACTCAGAGTGTCCACTTGAGGCTGGCTGAAGAAACCTGACGCCTCAATGATTGTGTGCGGGGAAAATAGGGTTTATATAGGTTTAGTAAACATAACTATAGCCTCATTCAAAAAACAGTTTCAGTCTACAACTACAGTACATGTATGTGCGCTCACTGTCAGGTGGGTGGTTTGTTTATATTGTGCTCGTTTTCTTTAAGTGAGGATTTAATGAGGATTTTTGGTTTGGAAATGCAAATTCCGCTATTGGTTAAATGGTCTTAACTCCTGCCTCATCACTGCCCATCTGTGAGGAGATTGAGCTACAGATTGGTAAAGATGGCAGGTGCAGCATGGCAGCGTTTGTAGAGCGTATCAAAGACGTTTAAAAGGCTCCTATGAAAACCAAATGACTGACGTCACATGGCTTTGTCCACTCCTTTTGGAGTCTATGGTGTAAACACAGGTATAGTATATGTGTGGAAGGATGATGTTTGATTGATAATCAAAGAGAGTGAGCAGCAGCCTGAATCCACATTTTTATTTATTCATTCTTCTTTTTGTTCTTATGCTGCTTTCAAGAGTTTGAACTCTGGAACTCATTTTCAGGAAACCTGAAATGCTGTTGTGTAAACAAACAGCCAAAACCCAACCAAAGGTTACTCAACATTCAGCTGAGGGCGCCACGTGAAGAGGACACTTAGTGAGCAGAGGTGTGTTTGTGCGTGGATATGAGACTTCAAAAGATAACTCTTTGATGTAACACCACAGGAACACTATCAGTCAGTGGGCAATGCCAGAATTTCACATTTTAATCCAGTGCTCTTGTTTAACCTGGAACACTAGTAAGTCTAAAAGAATTTAATCTTGAACAGAGCAAAGCTAAAGTTTAATTATTACAGAGATAACCTGTCCAACACATGCCAAACGACCACAATCCTGGTCCAAGAGAAACTTTTCAACACTGTATGCCAAATACTTAGTACTCATAGAAAATGACAGCCACAGATGAAGAGCAGCTACCTGTTATCTCTGAAACAACAACAGCATGTGCTGGTTAATATCCCTGTTCAGTGCAACACTGGGGTCAAGGTCTGTCACAGCAGATCGACTGCTGTTGGCCAATCACAACTGTTCTTGACACCCCTTCCCCCATTTTTCAAACTAGGATTGCTTTGTTGTGTCTTGTTAGAAAATGATGAACAATGGAGGCCTGATACCTGCTGCAGGAAGATGGGTAACTGAGCTCTGAATTGTTCCTGTAGCTGTGGGTTTCCGGCAAACAGAGGGTTGTTCATCAAAACCTGATAAAGAAAGACAGAAACAGTTGAGTCAGGCTGAAGAAACCACCCCTCACATGAACCAATTTCTTCTATTTCCATGTTTTTACATTGTTACGGTTATTTCACATTAATGCAGGTCAGTCTGATTTATGAGTCAGCCAAGGCTGGCTTGTTTATACTTTCCTGAGGTTTGTTGCAAAGTAAGATTAACAGACAATCCGCTCGGCTGAGTGTGTGCTAAATAGCTGGCCTCATTAGTCTAAAGCACAACAGCGCAGGGTGAACTGTTGTGTTAGCAAAAATAACAAACTGAGGTATCAAAATATTTGATCAACTCTAAGAACACAATCTGCACCACAGAGAAAAATCCTGATTACTGTGACCTACACTGTGTGCACAGGAGGGACAGCAGGTGGTGCACGTGCCTTTAAGCAAGAAGGCTGCTGGTTTAAACCCCACAGCAGCCAGCGCCTGTCTGTGGAGTTTGCATGTTTCCTCAGTGCATGAGAGGGTTCTCTCATGACACTCTGGCTTCCTCCCACACACCAAAAATATGCTTAATAAGTTCAATTGTGACTCTAACTATACGTTCACACCAAAAGACGCTCTGGCCGCTCTCACCGCCCTGGTTGGCAGTTGAAAACACACAGCAGCACACAGGCAGGGGACGTCATGTGAGCGGCCGGAGGGGCGGGGTTTACAAGCTGTGGTGCAGATGTGCTCTGCATCACCATCTCTTGTCACTCTTGTTTTCACACTTCCATATTTATATATAAAGATTGCACTACAATAAGAAAAGTAAACATATATTTGCACAGGCTTGTGACCTTTGAACTAGGGCTGCAGCTATCGATTCTTTTTGTAATCGATTACTCTATCAAATATTTGTTGATTAATCTAGTAATCTGATAACAGTTACATTGCGCTCACTGCTATTTTTTTTTTTGTTTTTTTTACATTGAATCATTACGCATTATTGTTATTAGTAATACACAGAATAGAAAAGCCAGGCCACTTAAATTAACAACTTATTTTTCTTGTTTTGAACATTCTGAGCATAAATGGGATCTCAAAATCTAAATCTATACTTTTATTTTTACTCTGGGCCGTATCTTGCTTTTTTCTGTATTTTTTTTTAAGTTTGGTTATTTTTATTTTATTTGTATTCATGCTTGTTTTTTTTTGCTAAATTATTGCCTTTATTACTGTACCATATTGATGATCTTATTTTGCTTACTTTATTTCTAGGACCAAATTATATCATACTTAGATACTAAGATAATTTAACTAGCTAATGTACATGTCTATAACATATGAAAGCATTCCCTACACCTGATTCATCTACTCACTGTCAGTGTTTCCTGTTCTACTCTCTGCAATCAAATTCAATGTAAAGTTATTGGATGTGAAAAGTATGTGAACAAAATACACATGATTCTGGGCAAGTAGCCTCCGCATTGATTTACGTTCTGAACCAGCCTTTACACAGAGCCATAATCAAAGTAGGTTATTTACTCGTCCATATCTCAGTTATTGATCACATTAGCTGCTTCTGTTGATGTATCATGAGTGTCATCCTGTTGTGTCGCTCTGAGGACTTGACGCACAGACCGGATGTTTACTGTTGATGTCCTGCAGCATTGACGACGTGCTATCATGCTAAGCTACGTGCTAAGCTAACTCTGTTTGACATCAGACACATTGCACTGTGTTTTCTTTTCGTCCCTTCTTGTAGTGACCACACACTTGGGACACTCTCTGCCATTTCTTCTGTGGACTCTCTACTTTCTGTCCCTCTCTTTTCTCTTCCTTCATGAGTTTACAAGCCGTGAAGCAGCGGAGGTAGCAGGCGCGTTGTGCCACAGAAATGACCGTCCGTGTCAAACACCGTGCACTGTATAGTAGTCCAAATATATATTTTATATGTATAATTATATATTAAACGAGGCTTCGAGGCACACAATTTGCCTCGAGGATATTTTGTAATCGAATAATCGCGATTATGCGAGGAATCGTTTCAGCTCTACTTTGAACAGCAGCCTATTTGATTGTTATGACTTTATCCCCCTTTTTATGAAACATTTGCATGAAGTCTGAGGTTATTTGGGGGGTTGGAATGTGTATATGTGATGCACATGGGACTTTGGGTCCCTCTTTCTCTGTGGCTCACACTTGGGAGGCTGAAGACAACAGTGATAAGTTTTTTCTCTGTTGTTCTCTCATCCTTCCTCTCAAAGTCTTCCGTATGGGAATCCAGATCGGCCTGTAATTGGCTGACGCCTCAGTCGTGCTGCTGCTCATTTGCATAAAGTTGAGCTTGTCCCAATTCAGCTCTTCATTCACAATGCTTGCATCGTGCCGCTCGTGGCTGCTGCCGCCTCGATCGCTCCTCCACGATCGGCGATCATAGAAAATGAATGGCAGCTGGACGCCGACGACTCTCAGACTGCTTTTTGTGTGAACGTAGAGTAAATCCTTCTTGGGTGTGGGTGAATGTGTGATTGTGTCTGTTTCACTGTGGTCCTGTGATCTGCCGGTTACTGGTCCAGGGTGTACCCCACCTTTCGAGTAATGTCAGCTGCGATAGGCCTCAGGCCCAAAAGACCCCGATGGAGATAAGCATGATGATGGATGATGGATGTGTGTGTGTGTGCATATTTACACAGATTTTGTTTTTTGGTTACCTGGGAGGCCAACTCTGGGTTTTGAGCCAGTGACTGCATCATACTGCGCATGTAGGGAGCAGACAGCATGTTCTGCATCAGCTGAGGGTTTTCTGAGATCTGCTGCAGTAGACTCTGCATGCCCGGGCTGTTGAACATCCCTGAAATTTACAGAGTTTAGAGACACATTGTTCTGAGATGTACTGACTAGGAATCCTGTCTGCATGAAAAGAAATGACTCAGCACGCGAGTACACTGAAGATAACAGCCCACTGCGTCTCACCATTTCCAAGACTGCCAGGATTGATGCCCAGGGGGTTGGACACGCTGGGGGTGGTCCCAGTGGTGCTCGTGCTTCCTGTTGTGCCCCCTCCACTCTCAGAGGAGTTAGAAGAATTTGGGGGCCCCCATGGATTAGGTAAAGGCTCCCGATTCTCTGTCCGTGACGGCTGAGCGCCAGACTCAGAGTTTCCCCCGAGAGCTGAAAATGGGTTGCTTCCAAACTGTGGAGGGATTAATTTAATTTTATTTAAAAAAAGAAAATGACTCTAAGTAGGGCTATGATTTTAAAAAGGAAAAATATGTCAAAGGTTACTGAATGAGGGCAAAAAGACTGGGATACCTGTTCCCTGGCAGCGCTGAACATGGGTTCCTGGATGTCTGTGTACATCCTTCGCAGAGCATTGTAACCTCCTGGGATGCTTTCCAAGTTGCTCAGGGCTCTGTCCTGGTTACGCATCATTTCCTGCATCATGGCTGGGTTTCTGGCCAGCTCCATGGTCTGAAATGAGATATAAAGGAGGAAGAAAGTCAGTTTAAATTCATGTAGAGGTCTTAAGACACTTCAAAACAAAGTTCAAAGTATTGAAAAGCTAAAAGATGATCTGACTAACTGGGCCCAAGTTTTATCTTCGGAATGAATCGTAATGAAACAACAGCCAATTAGAAACCCAGCTGACAGAAGAATGACCCAGAGTTACCACGGCAGATCAAATGTTACTGAACTCCAGCTTTGGCCCATGCTGAAACCATCTCTGAGACCTCATTTTGATATTTTCTGTCTCTTCCATGTAAATTTTCGGTGCAAAGAGGTTCAAAACTATCACTACGGGCTCTTCCATTGTTTCACTCTAGTGCAGTGGTGCCATGAAACTATGTCTCCAACACCAAGGAGCTCATGTAAAATACAGAGGGAAGGAGACAATCCTATTATATGCGGGACAGCAGTAAGAATAAAATCTTCAAACATCTCTGCGTTATCATCTACAAGGCAACAGTGAAAGTGTCTTTGCAAACACTTTACAGCCTCATGGGCCAAAGGCAGGAGATAGAGACATTTTCTTATTTTCATTATGGCCATACTAAAGTTTTGTTTTTTTGTGCTCTAGGTTAGTGTTTTTGCACTTCTTTATGTACATGTGCATGTTTTGTTAACTTTCCCATCAACAAAGGAAGAAAAGGAACAGTACTGCAGAAACCGGCCTGGAAAGTTGCTATTTGATAATGGCAGATATTTTTGCATTTTTGCAGGTATTTACAGTTGATACTTGGCCGTACAATCAGCCGAACATATTAAGTCTGTAATATTGAAAGAACAAACAAATGAACAAAAACAGTTTACCTCATGATCACTGAATGTTCACTTTCATAAACTGAAATGATCATCTACTTCAGCATACAACCAATGTTGGTTTACTTGCTTCACATTCCTATTCTAAGCACAATGGGCATTGTGTTCTAGTTTGACAAGTTTTATTTGATTTGGTTTTAATATCAGACAGACTCAAACAATTGTGTCATAGAAACATATCCAAGAGTGTGTTAATGTCCTTATAGCTGACTGTGTCTGACCAGCACTGTTACATGAGAATTTGAGCTAATCTAAAGATGTTATAATTTTAGACGGATTGAAACTTAAACTGATTCTCTTTACTTGTTGTTGTTTTTTTTTTACCTGTCTCATGAGTTCGGGGTTGTTGAGCATGTGGGAGATCTCGGGGTTGCGCTCCATCAGCTGCTGCATCTGTGGGTTTGCCATGATCATCTGTCTCATCAGGTCGGGGTTGGACATCATGTTCTGCACCAGTGGGTTCTCCATGATCTGAGAGAGCATCTCTGGGTTGGACATGAGCTGCCTCTGCATCTGCTGCTGCAGCTCCATGAAGTTAGCCGAGCCCATGCCCATCCCAGCCAGGCCAGCGAGGTCACCGAAGCCAGCTGATGGGGGAAACGCGATGGCGGTTATCAACTTTATCTTTAAGGTGCTGAACCATTATCTGGCAACTGAATGTGATTTATACTCACTTAGTATGTTTGGTGTCTGTGTGGGAGGGGGGGCAGTGCCAGTGGAGCCGCCTGTGGAGGGGGGGTTAGAACCTGGACTGGAGGTGGAGGTATTGCCTGCTTGGGTGGAGGTTGAGCTGGAGGCTGAGGTGCTACCGCCATCTGCTGCCCTGTGGGTATGATTAGTAGAATGAAAAGTCCAACATCTTATAAAGAGCCAAGACATACAAGTAGGGGTGTCCTTAATAAAAACTGACAGACAAAAAGAATTGGTCATCCATTTTCAATAGGTTTGCTTAACTCACAGATCTGTTTACTCCTTTGAAAAATGAGAAATACACCACTTGAATGCATCACTTGCATAATTTGTCCTCCTCCTCTTATAATGTTGAAAATAATGTGCAGTGAGGCGTAGTTAAATAAACTAATTTAGTTGAAGAATGTGGTCTCTTTCTGTTTCTGCAAAAAAAGATTCACAAATATACATCAGTGAAACCGTATTACCTCCACCAAGGTGGTTATGTTTTGCCTGTGTATGTTTGTTTCTTTGTTTGTCTGTTTGTTGGCTAGGTTATGAAAAAAAACACAGTAAGGATTTTGCTGAAATTTCTGGGAGATGTTGGTAATGGCCCAACTTAAAAATGATTTGATTTTGATGGTGATCAAGACAACTGCCATCAGCGAACTATTGTTTTTTTCTCAATGACTGTCTCACCAATAATGATCACTTTATTCTGTGTGCTCAGTGTGGGTTTTAAGGTTAAAGTATCATATTATGATGGTAACTTTATCATGGCACTATTGCTTAGTTATGTGACAGCAATATGGTGAGCTACCTTGGTGGAGGTTTGCTCTCGCTGAGTGTTTTCTAGTTTATTATGACAAAACTGGCAAATCTGAAAATATAGACATTGAGCAAACTAAATACAACAGGAACTAGAAAAGCACTCGGAGAGCGCAGACCTCCGCCAAGCAGCACAGTTCCCACAAAGAATCCTTTGAACAATTCCTGGATCCAGACGGTGATCCGGATCAACACCAAAATTGAATCACTTCTTCCTTTTCCCATGCTGAACATTTCTGGGAAATTTCATCAAAATCCATCCATCACTTTTTGAGTTATTTTGTTCACAGTCAGACAGACAGACCCTCCCGAAAACATAACTTCCTTGGCGGAGGTAATCAAGGGTTGTGTATTTGAAAACATTGGTGAAGGTACAATATCCCATACTATTCACAGGGCAATCAATCAAAATATTTCTCACTATTTTATTTCAATAGAATAGAAAACTAAATACTGTGTTAAAAAACGGTTTCTAACTCGCACTGTTATATAACTCATGGCTCCTTCAACATTTCTAAACTTTATTTTCTGTCCCAGGGACAAAAAAATGTAACAGAGAGACAGAGAATCAAATAACTGAATGTCTAATGCCAACTAGTGGCCTGAGGCTGCACTAAGATACATAACAGATGTCTTTCTATGAATTATTGAATAAAAAAAAGATCACATTATTGTGCTAAAAATATCCACACACAGTTGTGCCTCAAATGTTGCTATATATTGATGCATGAATATTTTCCTACAGCTCTGTCAAGTATTAAACTATCTTTGATTCATATGCAGATGTTCAATTGTGACGTCCTTTCAGACACATCATTCATCAGACAGAAAGAAAGAAAAATCTCTCTGCTGAGCCAAGGGATAGGAATTGAGAACTGGTTCCAACTTTTCTGAGAAATCATTCTGACATCATTCACCTTGGGGCTCAACAATTCACCAAACAGTTCCTGATCTCTGTTCCACATGCCAATGATGTTACCTTCTCATAGGAGAGTAGTTGAGGAAGTAACTGTGGCAGACAGGAGCCAAGAGTGTCTTTATTCTGAAGTAATTAAAATAGTTATGCAGCAAAGTAACACATATGAATCCTTTCATGTAGGGTGGTGAAATATGACCTGAAAATAAAATCCAAGACTTTTCCCCCTCAAAATCTGAATCCAATAGATTTCCCCCTCTCAAAGAAACAAAACCTCTGTATGACACACAACTACACAAAAGTTTTGCCTCAAAACTATTAAATTATGTCCCAAAGTTAAGTTTTCTACTAAAATGTGAGTGTATTCTGTAGTTTTTTCATCAAAGGTCCATTATTTAGTTTTGAAAGTATGTAGACTTATCTACACTGACATAAAAACGGCTTTATTTTTCCAACACAATATTATCTTATCAGAATTTAATCGTACCAATCATTGTTAAAGTAGTGAACCTGCTCAGAACTTCTATATTCAAACATCATCACAACTTACAAATGGTCACTCTCTCTCCATTCAGATATTTGAGGTTGATATGAAAACCTGAATTGGACTTATTTTTCCAATCACATAATCATCATGTACTGATGACTGATAAGCGTAATCAATAACCTTAGTATCAGTGAAGTTTTATCATCTACCATCCTTACATCAGCCCAGACAAAAGTGTTTTCCCAAGTTAATAAACCCTCCCAAAAAGTCTTCAACCAAATCAGACCATTACACTGGTGTGTGCTCATTAAGCCTTACTTGTGTGCCGTCTTTATGACTAGATGAACTGTCAGGCCGTCCTTGATGCCGTGTTGGCTGAGGCTGTCACCATCCTTCAAGATCTTCCCTGCAAAGATCAGGACTAACTGGTCCTGTTTGGCTTTGAACCGCCTCGATATTTCCTCCTTAAACTAAAAGACAAAGAGAAATCAAAGAGATGAGAGGGAAATGTGCTCATGATGAGAGGCAGAGACGGTGAGAAAGAAACAGGAAATTAAATGGATAACATTAAGATTAAGGTGGGAGCATCTGAATGAGTTTCAGCTCTGTTGCAACCTCAAGGCCTTGAATTCTTGTTTCTAAGTAAGGCCTATGCACTTATCCTATTAGCAGTGGTCTGAACATTCAAATCTGCCAAATCACTCTCACTCTTTAGATATGTTTGGATGCAGGATTAGCACAGTAAATGTTCTCATCCTCACAGCAGCTGCTTTCTCTTTGTTTCTATCACTTCAAGTGTAAAAAAAAAAAAAAAAACTCTGATCTTTGATCCAGCTTCTTTTAGAGCGAAATTCAACAAAGAGTAACACCTCAACAAAAAATGTCATTTAGACAAAAGTAACAAGATTATGAAAAAAACAGTCAAACTATTTAACAAGCACTTCTTTGGCTAAAAATAAATGTTTACAGTAAACAGAGAAAATAATAGTAACTTTTGATTAAACATCAGTCAGGAAAAGTTGATGCATCTAACTCAGGTCTTTTTTTTCTGCTTTAGCCGATGACGCTACACTTCTTTTCCCATTTTTTTAGAGTAGACGTGAGTTGTCTAACTGGCTGCTTCTACAAGCACAGTGTGCTTAAAACACATCTTGGGAGTAAAGATTGTCTTCACACTGCACTGCAAACAATCCAGTCACTGCTGTTTTAGTAATGAATCATATCACAACTTTCTACCACTTTAAAGACATTACATCTATCTAGGGATGTAACGGTTACCGGTGAAATGATATACTGTGGTAAAATTTCCCACGGTAATCATTACCGCGTCCTATAAAAATTCCCGTTTTACCGTGTATGATAAGCACAATGCGTCAAAAACGCACGGTGATGCTGCTCTTTGCCTGGAAATACCCTAACTATTAGGCTCTTCCTGGATGAAACAGCCTCATGGGAAGCGCGCATGCGCAGTTTGCATTGTTTGGCCTCAGCAGAAGTTAGAGACAGCAGAGATTTCCCTCCTGAAATGGACTCTTAAGTCTGGTCAAATTTTGGATTTTACAAGATGCCGAGGGGAAACTGATAGAAGACAGTCACCCTATCTAAACATGAAGCTGCGGCGAAAGAAGAAGACGACGTGCACGGTTAAAACTGCCGTAACTCCTCAGCGAAATGAACTGACCGAGCCGTAGAGAGAGCGAGAGAGAGAGCGAGAGAAAAGATTTAATGAGTCATACTCGAGAGAATTCGAGGTTTGTCAGTATTCTCTGTCTAAATAATGTCTACATATTGTAAATAACAGCATTAGTATCATTCTGGAGTGTGTTCTTGCCGTTCTTTTGCCGTGTATTCGCCATATTTTGAAATTGATCGTCTTTTTGCATCAAAGTTCGTGCTTTATGGATTTAATCGATTGTACTCTGAAAAGATTAGAGGAGAAAATATCAGGGATATCTGCCAGGCAGAAGAGGAGGAGGAGACCAGAGGAGAGTCATGAAGCGGGCTAACTGCTTCAGGGACTATCGTCAGTAAAAAAAAAAAGGCCATGACATGGTCTAATATGACGAGCTATAACATGGACACTAACGCTGCAGGCAAACTAAAATCTGTGAGTTTATGTAAAAAAGTTTATTTGTTGTTCATTTTCAATTGTTTATAAAGAGAATCCTGTTTAAAGTTAAAATCTGTTGTTTTCTTTTCTTGTAATTACACACTGTTTCGGCGTTTATTACATTTATTTATTACTTTCATTTCTCACGAAAGAAGGGTAAAAAAAATGTACTCAAAGGGTATTTCTAGGCACATTTATTGACAAAAAAGACAAAAAAAAGTGTTATGGTTACAATATTAAAGGGGTTAATTATTTCAATTTTGTGTTAAAGTACATTTTGAGCACACCACAACAATACCGCGATAATAATGATAACTGTGATAATTTTGGTCACAATAACCGTGATACAAAATTTCAATATCGTCACATCCCTACATCTATCATGTATGACGCAACGTCTGCAGGTAGTACTGATTTCTACCATCATAGTGTTAAAACTTTTAGGTTTCAGTATGTGTTTTTAAGACTTCTATCAACTCTAACTAACTGTGTTTACTCAGATAATCTGTTTGGAGTGGTGTTATCCCAAATGTTAAAGTTAAAATGTTTACTTTTTTAATTGACAAATGAAAAACAAACTTTGCTTTTGAACCCACTGAGATGGAAAATGAGCTTTTTGTAAGTGCATACAAATTACTTTAAAGTATTTTCTGTTCTTCCTCAAAGTGGTGGGCCTCTAATCAAAACGAAGGGCATGGGAAACACTCTCAAAGCTCTTTGTATTCCTATAGCATTTTATTTCTTTACTAAATTGTGTACTTGTTGGATCAAAGGCCTTGTGTTTAGGCCAGAATGCGTCCTTACTTCCTTCATATGTTCTCCTGCAAATATAAATATAAAATATCACATGGGAGGTAATACACTACGTATTGCTGTTACTTAGGATACATGATAATATCTACATGATATGTAGAAAATGTGGAAGATCTGTGTCAGCAGATATTAACATTTCTACAAACATTTAGTCACACATATCATATATTGGTTGTGTTTCCCACAGTATGAATGAACAAAGCACAATGCTTTACCTAATTACTGCTTAAAGTTCACATCCTCAAAACTAGGGATGGGAATCGAAATCCAATTCCAGTTGAGAATTGTTAACAGTTCCATCAAAGAATCGATATCAATAATCATTTTGCTTATCAATTCCCTTATCAATTCCTTCCAATGACAGGGTTCAGAAGCATCAGAATTGTGGCTTATTTTAAACTGCACCTACTACACAACCTTAACTAAGTGGAAACAACAGCAACTTGCAGAGGCAGTTATCTATGCTGTGACGTGTGTTTGACATTGTTGCAGCTGAAAATCAGACAAACATTTGCCCACATGCAAAATCTGCAGGAATTGATTAGGGAATTGTTAAAGAATTATACCGATCAGCAGGATTGTTAACAGAACCGGTATTGATAAAAATTTATCACTTCCCATCCCTACTCAAAACAACAGTTTTAATGGGGAAATAATGGTGTTACCTGGTCCACGTTAATTTCTGACACAAATATGTTGTTCTAATGGGAGGAACAGGTCAAACTTTCAGGAAGAGATACCTCATAGTATCGCCATAAAATTCTGGTATCAGCAATGATTAATTTTGAGATAGATTAGATTAAACTTTAGTAATCCATTCGGAAGACTCCCTCAGGAAATTAAGATTACAGCAGCAGCTTACACAGCAGATAAAAAAAGAATAATGAACAAGAGACATAAATCCAGAATAAAAATATGGCTGCTAGATGGCTGCTGCTCCTGTCCTCTGTCTTCCTGTTACTCCTCCTTCCCCTGAGAGAGGAGTTGTACAGTCTGATGGCCTGGGGGACAAAACAGTTTTTCACTCTGTTGCTCCTCCACTGAAGAAGCAGTCTTGGGCTGAACAGGCTCTCTTGGATGCTGATGACGGTGTGCAGAGGGTGACTGGCATCGTCCATGATGTCCAGCAGCATATCAGATATCTGCCAAAATCCAATACTGTGCATTGCATGCTTTGTGTCCAGTATTAGATTAACTCTAAAATGTAATGTTTGACTTGCTCTGCTCTGATCCCTGTGCTTACTTGTAATGTAGTTTCATATTCAAACATGCAGTGTAATGGAGAATAACTACTAAGTTGAGAGCCTGTAAATGTATTTGTGGCCTTGTGAGACATGTGACAGAAGAGGCTATTTTACACAGAAAACAGCAGATCAAGAATAATAGTATGAGCAGACAGCAAGCACAGCTTAGACCCGGACTTCGTTGTCCTCCACTGACTGCACTCGATGGTCTTGGTAACCTGTCGCTAAGACAACAGCAGCTCAGAGAGAGTTCCCTGGAAAGCTGATGACACAGAGGCAGCAGTGAGAATGTTCTAGAGAGACTTCAGCGCTTCTCCTTCACTGTGGAGCTCATATGGGCTACGAAAGTGGCGCAGTGTCTACCAGAGAGCTCTTTCGTTTCTCTTTGTAGTCTGCTCAGCTTGCGGCAGTATCGCTGGGCACAGCGAGAGCGCAGCCCGTCAGCTGACACTTGTTTGGCTACATACTTAGCTAACGCAGGCTGAGTTAGCATGCTAGCTAGCTACATGTTAACGTTAGCAGGCTAACCGGTTAGCCGGCTCAGGTACTATCGTGTTTATATCTCTCCATTTGGCGACAACCACGCTTGGAATAGCGAACGGCTGTCGATATAAGCAGCAGAACTCCCAACACACAGCAGCTCTTTAATCCCACACACTCTCAGTTCACCGGTATGCGAGACGACACATGCTAAAGGCTAACTAGCTTCCTCGTTGAAGTTGTGGGCATGACGTGAGAGCACGAGCTGAACCGACCACCACAACCAGCTTACCTGAGTGACGGACGCATCTTCTGCTATGGCGATTTCTTCTTTGTCTTTCGGAGTTTTTACTGTGACTTTGATAATAGTTCCCTCCGATGACTCAGGTTTATTATTGTTGTTATTTCCAGGATCTGCGGCGCCTTGGTCAGCCATCTTTACTCCGCCGATGGAACAGCTCTGGTCTGGCGTCAGCTTCCGGGTCATAAGAGGTCAAACCTCTTTCCAGAACGAATCTCAGGAGTTCCCATGGCTCATGCGCCTGTCCGGTCCTCACACACGTTTATCAAGTCCGTATTTTTCCTGATGTGTAATAATGCAAGTTTATGTAGGCTTTAACAAAGAGTGTCAAAGTGTTTTCTTAATTTGACTGAAAAAATAAAAGGAAACAATACAAGGCTTGTCACTAACAGTTAACCTCAAGTGAAGGTATACACTCGCCCTTTTGAGAAAAAAAGCAGGCTAATTTTATTTATTTATTCATTTATTTGATCTGGACAGTGCACATCAATCAACAATTTCGTTATACACGTCATTGTAAAAATGCCGGAATTAGCCCAATAGCTAAATTTCATCCGTTGTCCTAAGGCAGGTGATCAAACAGAAAAAAAATCTGTTGAAAAGCAGGCTAATATATTGGAAATGCATTAAAATATATATAAAGTTGTCCACACTTCCATGTTGTGTCGAAATGAAAGCAGCTGTGGTCTGACAAGTCAACCAATTATTTTTTTCATTACATAATTTGAGACCCAGAGGTTGAAAAAGTGTGTTGTACTTTAAAAAATGGCACATTTACACTTACTTTGATAAAGTCTCACTATAGCACAAGTAAAAGTCACGCTTCTAAAGAATCTTATAAAGTAGCAGTTTAAAAGTAATTTCTTTAAAATGTACTCAACACACTGAGTATTTTGAGCACAAATGTTAATTCATGGAGTCAGATGTGTTAACCTGATACTTTGTTTTAGACATAGTTTAGAAATTTTAATCTAAGCTTGGCAATGGTATCAAAATGAATTTTTGGTGCTGACATAACACTAACTGGTGGAAATACGACATTTTGACAAATATTTTAAGAAATACAAGTACACAAAAGCAACTTTATCTGAGTAAACACACCAACACTCGAAAAAATAAAACTAATAAAACTTCCACCAAGGTAGCTCACACCAAGGTAGCTCACAATATTGCTGTCACATCTATAAACAATAGATCTAGGATAAAATTAACATCAGAATATGATTCCTTGACACTGAAAACCCACACTTAGCACTCTGAATCATGTTAATATCATTATTAGTTAGACAGTTACTAATAAAAATCGATTGTCTGCTAAATTTCAGCAGCTGTTGATGTTTGCTAATTAACAAACAGACAAATAAACTAACAGACACCAGCAAAAACATGACCTCCTTGGTGGAGTTAAAAAACAGCTTGACCGGGCATGTTGTTTTTCCTGCACTTGGACATTTTAGCCCCTAATTTACTCACACATGAAGAAACTGCTCAGTGCAGTAACAGTCTAATCTGCTGGACACCGAGGGCTAAGTTAGGGGCGTTTATTACAACTGTTTTTCCAACTTTAGGTCACCACTGCTGCATATCTGCAGTTTTGAATTAACTTTCCTTGAAACAGAAAGACTTGAACCCCACTCTATGCACTTAAACCAGGGGTTAAATGGTCTATGCAGATTTGTCCTGAAATACACTTTAATACCTCCAGTTTACTGAGGGTGGCAGTGAGTCATTATGCTCATCGAGAGAAAGAAAGACAGGGACTCTGAAGTCCACACACGCATAGCCCATTTTGTTGATTGGTAGAACCCTTGTGTGCACAGAATGTCCTTAAGCATGATTTTAAATTCCAATGTGCACAGGCAGTATTGGGAGCTTACAAAAAAATTGAGAGCACACAAATCTGTTCTAATAGGACTGAAACAGAGGGTACAGGTTCAGACAACTTTTCTAATTCCAATATTGCATTTAGTTTTGTAGTCTATCAGATCATACACACAGCAACCAGCGTAAACCTGTTAAAAAAACGTTATAACTATTTCTGAAACATAGATGTGATCTGGAGGTATGAGGTCAAAGTCACCATGATGTCAATCTTTCTACACAATATTTTGACGATACATGGAGACAGTATTGTCAAATTTAGCACAGGTCACCTGGCTGCTGTTAATAGTTGGAGGTTAATTTTGACATAATTTACATTGTGTTGATGTATATTTGAATGCCTTAGACTGTACACTTATCTACCTCTGTACCCCAAAGTAAACAAGTAATCAAACTCACTGTATGCACATACACCATTAGAATATAAAATTAAAAAAACACTTTTACAAAAACCACCTAGCCCTCCTTCTTGACCTTCCTCTGTGTATCTTTGTGTGGATGGTGTATGGATGCCAGGCATTTTTCATTTGTTTTCAGCCCATTTTCCTCTAGAGGCAAGATTCTGTGACGTAGAGCAAGACTGTCCTTTCATACTGTCTAATAGATTAGTAATTCACATTAGGTTATGGAAACTTTAATTCAAAAAAGTATTAATCTTGAGGGTGCACTTTATATGTAAGTTTTGATTATTGTAACAACAGACCACAGATTTGTAGTGAAACTACTTGTTTAGAGCGCACTCTCTATATGTGTCCCTGCACGCTGCCACAGTGTGACAACACTGAAAGAAAAATGAGTGTTTCAGCATGTCGCATTGACACAGACAGTCCTGCATACCTTTGCACATACTCAGTTCCAGAGCACACCATTTACAAACAAACAAAACCCCCAAAAGAGAGACATGAACCCACACCCCCTTTTCAATGCCTCACAAACCCCTGTGCACACACACACATGCACGCTCTCACACACACATAGATCCATGAGGTCACATGCACTGTGGCCCCTTCAGCGTCACATCCAAGTTCATCCCACTCAGGGAGACAGATCGCTGCAAATGATTTTGCTTTCATCAACAGAAAAACGTTTGTGGGTGTTTCATTGTCTCTGACTCTCTCTCTCTCTTTACCCCCAGTGAGCTACAACTCTTCCCCTTTCCCTCTCTCCCTCTTTCTCTCTTTCCCCCTCTACCCGTTTCTACCTTTACCTCAGAGAGGAGAGGGTGCATTTCCAGAAACAAGGTAAGGGATGAAATTAGAACCTAGAATGATACGTTTTCATTTATGACAGTGGCTGGATGGAGGCAGGCTGAATCACATAAAACCTGATTACTGCTGAACTGAACTGCTGTGACATGAGGTTTTAGAGAGGGGACTTGGCAAACTTCACAATCATAGCTTTTACTTTGTAATTTTTTGTATCTTTACTCCAAATATGATTTCAAGAAAAAAAAGGTAAATATGTTTGATCATGATTTGGGAGTTTAAGTCAAAGGGTTGAAGACAACACACAGTTGCTTGTTCTTGTACAGTATTTGGTCATTTTTTTAAATTGTATTTTAGTTTCTGATTTTTCTTTAAAAGGAATGGTTTTGTAATGTGCTGTATTAATTTATATTCAGTTTTCACATGGACTTAAATCTGGATAATGTTTTTAATTGGACTGATTAGTCTCTATGGATAATTTGTTAAGTAGTGTAGGTGTGATAACCTTGTTAAAGCTGCTGTGTGGAATTTTAAACTGCCTAAAAACATACTAGAATTAGTCCTGATGTTTATTTAAGACCTACACAAGCAAAGGAGGCCTTCATGTTCAGGACTGATTCTGTCTAAACAACAATTTCAGTTCCTAAAAGTGCTACATAGGGTAGGTATCAAGACAAAGTTTAAAATTGCATGCTGATGTAAGTCTGTCCTTTTTAGCCTTTGTTTTGAAAGTTTAAAAGAGGAAATTAGCAAAGAGATACCGACTTGTTCACAGAGGTCACTAAACTGACCCAAACCAAAAGTTACTAGCAGGAGCGCTAAGTCCACAAACCATAATTTCAACTGCTGACTGTTTTCGCTTTTGTCTTATATTTGATAATGAATCTATGTTTTTCAAAATGTGTATGTGTAATATGAGTGTAAAATGAAGAATTACTAACATAATTTAATGTCTTTTCTTCCTTTGTTGCAGTTGCTCTGCAGTGGCGCCTTTATCTCAACTCAAGATGTACAGCTTCATGGGAGGGGGCCTGTTCTGTGCTATTGTTGGTAATATCCTGTTGGTGGTCTCCACTGCGACTGACTACTGGATGCAATACCGTCTGTCTGGAAACTATGCCCACCAGGGTCTGTGGAGGTACTGCATGTCCAACAAGTGCTACATGCAGACTGACAGCATAGGTAAGACCCTGGGGAGGAAGTCATTCTATGAAACAGACATGGAAAGTATCAAAAATCCCATATTTTACTAGTTCACACTGATACTTGAAGCCCTCAGTACATTTTTTAGGTTTCTTAACCAAAATTCACTCATATATTTGATTTTGGCATGCCTATTAACCCCTTTGTTTCAGCCCTGCCCAGAACAGGCTGTTTTAGAACAAATCCAGATGAACTGCTTAGAAAAATGCAATTGCCAAGGAATGTTTTTTTTTTTCCAATGCTGTGCTCTAATGTTTACTGTTGTTGCCCAGACATGTTCCTTTCACTGGAGCTGGCTGTTGGCAGAATAAGCACTTGGCTCAAAGAGTGTCTTGCATTTTGAGTAGGTGGCATAGTCCTGAGAGAAGGGGAGTTTTTCAGATGGGCTGTTTAAGCACACATTTTCCAAAAGCAAAAGAGGTAGAGGAGAAATTAGGTGTTACTGAAAAGTGTATTTTTCACAATGTTTGACCTTTGAAAACAGAATACAACACAAGCAGATGTGTGTTTTGACATTCTGTGCTGCTATCCAACTTGGATTTTTTTCAAATGACGGAGCTGTGAACAGTATTGTTCCTGTACTCTTGAAAGCTCCTTTTATTTGGTTAAGATATATTCTGAAATGATAAGTAATACCTCTCAAAATCTGCCATTTGACTGGTTTTCAATAGCACATTTTTGTGCTTAATACTATGAGCGAACACTTGTTTGCACACAGTGTTTTATAGACTTACTGTTGGAGCTGAGCTGGAAATGACAAGATAAATTAAAAATACTCAGTCCTGCCTTAAGTTCATGCTATATACATGGACAGAACTTAAAAAATTGAAGAATGAAAGGAGTGTAAAATGGGCTCAATCATCCCAAAAGGTCAAGTTTTTGTGTATGTTGACAGATGTTATAGGCTTACTTTCACACTGAGCATTTCTATTTGTGAAAGTAAACCATTTTATTAACATTAGGTAAAAATTCAGGTGGCCAAAATTCAAATAATGCTGTCTGTTGGTCAGGCTTCAGTGTATATTTGAGCCTTAAACTGAGACAGCAATGTTTTAAAGCTCCAATGAGGAGTTTTATTCAGTAATGAAAATAACTAAAATAGAAACAGATGTTCACATAACCCATGAAAAACGCAAACAAGACCATCATCAACATCAAGATGTTTTTCTACAGTGCTATTGTCAGGTTGAAACAGCTACCAGGGGGTAGGTGTCAACAAAAGCATGTTAGACGGACAAGTCACATTTGTATTTGTTAGAAAAAAAAAATATTGCAGAGGTAGCAGAACCCAGTGAGCTTGATAGCTAGGTCTCATTCTTTTTTCAGATTGATGTCAATTTTAAGAAATAATTAGATATCTTAACCTCCCTGTCAGACCATAACAGGTCAGTGTTGGGGCGGTTAGGGTTGAAAGCAAGAGTGAAGTGTTGGTGCTGGGCACAGCTGGCACAGGCAAAGTCGAGGAAATAAACCTATAATAATGTAACTTATAGGTTGCTTTTCAGAAGGATGTTCAAGTGTTTAAATTAGGAAGCATGTCAAGCACAAATTTGTGCAGCTTTGAGTTGTCTATCTGAACTAACTAACTAACTAAAATATGAATGTAAAAAGCAAATGCAGGACAAGATGCTTTCTCAGAAAAATAATTGTACTGATGATGTAAAGATCAAGACTGGTAAAGAAGGAGCACCAAATTACCACAATGTGGGGGCTCCTTCCAGGACCCTTGAGTTTGAAATGACTGTTCCAAAATATGTTAAAATGCCTTCTGCTCAGCAGAAACACTACTTGTGCGTTTATACCTTTGAAAACCAACAGAAGATTTTAAGGATGTTTCTGTTTCCGCTCAGCTTACTGGAATGCCACCAGGGCCTTCATGATCCTCTCTGGGATGTCATGCTTCGCTGGCATCATCGCCGGCATCATGTCCTTCTCCCACTTCTCATCCTTTGAAAGGTTCAACCGCTCCTTTGCTGCAGGAATCATGTTTTTCATCTCCAGTGAGTCTTGTTTCCTCCTCAGTGTCACACTCTATAAACATTACTTTATCATAACTGACCTGTACTTTCTTTTCTTGCCCTTAGCTTTCTTTGTTCTTCTGGGTATGGCCATTTACACAGGAGTGACGATCAACTTTCTGGGGAAAAGATTTGGTGACTGGCGCTTCTCCTGGTCCTACATACTGGGCTGGGTGGCCATGCTCATGACCTTTTTTGCAGGTGAAAATAGAACAAATAGCCAACAGAAATCAGACCTTTGGCTCTTATGCCATTGACTGGCATATGCCATTTGTGACATAACTTGAAGACATGTGAAAAAGGTTGTGGCTAAAAGGGAGGACGCCATGCCTCCTCTGCAACCTGCAGCACAAACCAAGCAGTTGAAAAGTTTCTTGCAACAATTCACAAACATTCATGGAAGATTAAGTGACTTTATTGTTATATTGTTACGCCCTCTGCTACCCTACCCAGTTAATTTGATTTTAAAAAAATATATGAGCCACAACTGTCAAGAAAACTGTTAATATTGAACTCAGACAGCTTTACCCATTTATTACCTTAGAGGGTAAGTGTCACTGATTTGCAGCTTCGTCCATCTTAATATACAGTCTGTTGTCTGCACATTGACCTTTATAATTAAAATAAATTAGTTTGTAAAAAAACAAATGAATAACTCAATGCTTAACAATGCAGACAATATTTTTTTTCCACTAATATGGATCATATCTTGTTGTCAATAAGAGATTGTTTTTTTCCATATTTTTGGGTAAAGGTGAAGAACAATTATTTTAAAAATGGACTTAAAAAATTAAAATGAAACATTTTCATTGTAAATATTGCAAATTATATTTAATTTCAAAATTATATTTTGTATGTCATTCTCCACAATCAAAACACTTTGTTATTTATTACCATAAACAGTGTGTCTATCTTTCTGTTGCAGGTATTTTCTACATATGTGCCTACAGAATGTGTGAGTGCAGGAGAGGAACAGGCTCTCGCTAGAGGAGTGCACACATATTGTGAAAACAATAACAAAGGACTTTATCACTTCAAATTCAGGACTAACAGGAGGCTGTCTTGACAGATCTGCTGAAGATTTGATGCCTGACGTTGCTTCTCTGGTACTTTTAATGGTTTGCCAAATACGTTTCCTTTAAGTCCATTTTTTAAGTCAAGGAAAAAGCAGGTTGAGTACACCAAGGAGAAAAACACAATAAATCAAATAAAAAGTTTTTTACTGCGTGGTGTTATTCAACTTTCTTCATATAACAGTTAGTTGTAAACAGGACATAATAAAGGGGATTTCATGAGTGCTGATATCAAACACAATATCACACATAGCTCCACTTTAGATAGATGCAGATGGTACAGTCTGTGTACATGCTTAGATAGACTCTTAAATCCCTGTGTGAAATATTTAAATCTATAGATCAATGTGTAAAACAAAGTAGGTGGTCTATGCTGACCATGGCAGCAATGAAGGAGAAAGACTGTTGGAGAATGTTCGGGCTGCTTGTCAATGTAGTTCAGTAAATGTGTGTAAATAGCAGAGATTGTGTTGAAAAAGAACCTGATGTTCAAATTTAATACAATCCATTTTATTTTTAAAGACCATAAAAAACAACAACAACAACAACAACAACAACAAAAAGCAATCAAGTGTACCAAGTGCAGCATGGGGACTACCAAGAAGTGATAGAATAAAATAAAAATGCAATCATGAAAATTAAGTGTCAATGCCAAATGGTTAAGTACTACAAAACCATGAAAACATACAAGGCAAAATGCAAGGCTAAAAGTGTAGTTTAGTTGGCTTAAAAGTAAGCCAACTTAAGAAAATTATGTCAACTGGACTTTTTATTTGTTTTTTTTTGTTTATTTTAACTAAGAGAGTCAGAAATCGGAAAAAAGGGAGGACTGACATGCAGGAAAAGAGTCAGAGGTTCTAGATGAACCCAGGCTGCTCAGTTCAGGGCCCACAAACAAACTATCAGCTGTGCAGAAACATTGGAAAGGACAGGGTACAAACACATCCATCCATCCATCCATCTAGTGTCCATAACGCTTATCCCCTGTTGGTCACGGGAGGCTGAAGCTTATTCCAGCTGACTTTGGGTGAGAGGTGGGGTACACCCTGAATGGGCCATCAGCTGATCACAGAGTCACAGAGAGACAGACAACCATTCACACTCACACTCACACCTAAGGGTCATTAAGACTCACCAGTTAACCTAATGAGCATGTTTTTGGTCTGACAGAAAGGCGGAGTGTCTGGGAAGAACCCACGCATGCACAGTGAGAACATACAAATTCCACATAGAAAGGGCCTGATTGACATGGGGTTTAAACCAGCAACCTGTTCTCTGAAAGGTACGTGCACTACCTGCTGCATCACAATAGTGCCCAGGTTGAAAAAAAATGTCATAATTGACAATAAAACACAGACAGACAAGTAACAGGAACAAATGATAAAAGGAAAAAACAGAACAGCTTCACCATTTTACCACAAAGTGTAGGTGAAAAAACACCACTGAAACTGTGAAAAAAACCAATAACAGTTATTATTAATACTATCAGTATCAACACAGTTATCTTTATCATTGTTACCATCATTATAGCAAGTTAAAGAAATATGAACAGTAATAGTAGTAAAAAATAAAAAAAAAACTTTATTTCTGCATACTGTAAGCCAAGTACACAAGTGAAAATACATGAATTGAAAAAACTGAAAAAAAAAAAAAGTCAACAGTTGGTAGATTGAATACTTGCAGGACAGTTTTGAAATATGTTAGTTTAAGGAGAAACATTCTTAGGTAGTTCGCTCATGGCAGATGGCAGCTCATGGGGTCTTATGGTTGATCTGAGGTGTAAAGCAGTAGTTTTAAGTTTAATTATCAGACTGGTTGATTTAATTAGTTGCTTAGTTTATCAGCTGTGATGTGTTCTGTGAGTATTTTCAACCACTGGAGTGTTGATACTTGTTCCTATTCTTCCAGTTGAGAAGGATCATTTTCATGGTGGATGTTATGCTGCGTTCCAGTAACCTCAGAACTGGGAACTCAGCGTCCCAGTTGAAGTCTGCTGATCTACCAGGCTATTGTTAGCTGTTGTTAGCACGTCCTGCGTTGTTGTTCACAAATATCACATGAAGAATGTGATTATCACTATGGCAGCATTTTTGTAAATATAAATCTAACAATACTATGTATACAGCTGATCTAGAGCGACACACCCCAGTCAGAAGTGCAAATAAATGTATTACTACAGGAGGTAAATAACTGTTCACACTGGGGGCATCCATCTTCGATTGTCAACTCGGGGGTGGCGAGGTTTCCCCGAGTTCCCAGTAGGAAATTCTGACCTCGGGGGTGTTCCAGTTGCAGTTCCCTACTCGGAACTCGGAAATTCCGACTTCTGACTACAACTGGAACGCACCATTAGGATGGCCCAAGTTGACTGTATTTTGACAGGTGGCAGTTCACCTGCATCCTGAATGCCCCCTCTCACCTCTAGGTGTTTGCTGTATAAAAGCAATATCACTGAAATTGCTTGCAGCCAAATCACAGCAGCTCTGACACTTTGAACATCGCCATTCCCTCTACTGTGATATTGCTCCAGTGTAAGCAGCATATCTGAACCTACAGAAATAAAAACAAACATAAGCCTGATGACACTGCTGAAACCTGCCTGTTGCCAAACAAGCTCAATGGTGATTGGTCAGTCATGCTCAGGCTTTTCCTGATTGGTTGATTCAGATCTAACGAAATAGTAAATAAAAAGAATAGCACTGGCAATATGCAAGTATGTACAACACAGGCTACATTTATTGAAAGAACATTTATCACATACTATTTTTAGTTCTGTTTTCTGTGACATGGAAATTGTGTTGTTGTTTTTTTAAATCAAATATGTTGATTTAAATTTCAACTTATTTAATTAAAAAACAACAATTTTTTCTTTACAAAAAATGCCATGATGTAATATGATGTACAATGGCTTTGTTTTGTGGAACGAAGCTAAATGAACAACAGCTATACCCCTATTCTCAATTTATTTTTGTCATTTTTAAGTAATATTGTACATTTAAATATAATGAAACATTAAAAATTATGTGATGATAATGCGGATAATAACAACAACAACAAAAGCCACAATAATAGCAACAATAAAAACAATAATAATAATAATATTAATAACATCAACAATAACAACAATAATGATTAATATAATATAAATAACAACAAAAAATAACAAAAACAACAATAACACAACAATATTATTGATGTTAAAAATAAAAAATATTAATAGAAATAATGAAAAAACAATAATAACAATCATATGATAACATATCACATGATTCATATATTATATCATTATGTTATCATAATGATAACATCAACAATAACAACAATTATAATTGAAACAATATAATATTGAAAGCAAGAACAAAATGATAACAACTAAAATGATGAGAAAAACAACAAAAATAACATAATTACTAATAAAAACAATAAGAAAAATAACAAAACATTATTACAATAACAACAATGACAATATAGAAAATAAAAAACAACAATAATAGTAAGGGTAATGAAAAAAAAAATAATACGAGAAAAAAAACTAAGAACTAGAGGGCCAAGAGCCACTACACTCTTGCATGACACCATCTTGAAATCTTTGCTGTGTTGATCTCTGTAATTGGACTTTATACATTCTTATTGGCAATATGGGCCATGTATAATTTTTCATGTATAAAATTTTGAATATCAGTTAATTCACTTTTTTTTTTTTGCCATTGCTTGCATGACTTTTGATAGAAGCTTGTTATTTTAAGATGTAGCCATGCTCCATATGACACTGTCTTCTTTTTAGTAAACTCTTATACCATTAAACTTACAGCAGGGGGCAGCACTCACACACTGAACAACAGTACTGCTCTCTGATAACAGTTTCTGTCATACTGTTCCAATGTCACATGTTCAAGAAAATGTAACATCTCAGACATCTGAGTCCATGTTTCCTGAGAGGAAATGTTTTATATTAAGTCCTGCATGTTTTTAATGAGAGGATATTGGCCTGCCCAGCAGAGAACAGAACATCTAAGGTATACAGCACATACGCTGGTCTGAGGATTTCCCCTGCAGCTGTTTGATTTGCTGCTCTACATCTGACAGGGATTCCTTTAAACAAACACAGAAATATATGATCTTTATGAGGCCGTTGCTTATGGGGACGAGATTCCCCTCTGGCAGCTGACATAGTCCTCAACAACCTGCTTATTGACATCGTCTGAACACTCAAAGATAGACTGCACATGGAAAAGTGGGGCTGTTTATTCGTGTGTTTGTGAAGTGCAGAAGAAGACCTTGTTCCTGGAGGGGGGGAGACCAGGGTGGGGCCTTCAGCCACTGATTGTTTCACTGTTTCTCTGCCCTTAATAACTACTTCCTCCTCTTTCTTGGTCCACCACCCCTCTTCATCAGCTTGGAGAGAGTGGAGCAGTAGCAGCTGAGGTAATGAATGCTTTGGCTACTTGATGACGCAGAAACAATGAGAGAAATGTAAACAGTCAGCAGACTGATCTCTTGATCCAAGTTTCCATACTTGGTCTGCTGTGAGGAGATAAGCTCTGAAATATCACGTGCTGTTCTGCAGACCCATTTATAATGAACTCTTGGTTTAACCCGGGAGCAGCCTGTAAGACTCAGCATATTATAATGTCTAAAATGGTGAGTACCATTGTGGCAGAACTGCAATTTTAGGGTCAACTGTCACTTGAGGTGTCAAATCAAGCAAGGATCTTATATATTTTTAGCTAAATTTGTGCCAGAAAAATGTTACTTTTTAATACGGTGATTAGTTCAAGCTGCATGTCTTTTTGCAATGTTAGCCTTGTTAGATTCCACATGGAAAAGATTATCTATGCTGTAAAGTCCACCTCCAGATGTCCAAAAGCCACAGTCTTCTTGGCAAAAAACAAGAGACAAGACTGCAACTTTTGATTAGGCACATCTTTAGTCTCATCCTATGTTTTATGAGCAGAAGTATAGATCTTGCGTTTTAAGATCTTGATTTTTTGCATGCTTGTAAACCCCTCTGTTTCATCCCTGCTCAAAAGAGGTTGTTTTTGAGTAAATCATCATCATCCTTGTCCGACCCCTTCTCGGGACATGGGCATGGCTTTTTATTTCTAGCGCTGTGCTCTGATGCTAACTGTGGTTGCAGAGGCATGCCAGGCATGGTCTTTCCACAGGAGTCACCTGTCGGTCATCCAAGCACCTGGTTAAAGACCTGTCTTACATCAGAGGGGGGGTGACATCTCCCCTAATGTCGTCATTAGGGTAACACTTTCAAATGGACTCTGAAACACATTTTCTGAAAGGTGGGGCAAGCAGCAGAGCAAATGGAGGGATTTTTCTCAAGCTGGGGGAGAGGTGTTGTAGACAGGTTCTGAATATTTAGCTTGAAAACCATTAAAAAATACTTGTTCTTTAAAGCTCCTGTGGGGAGTTTTTACTGGCAACATAATCAGACTCTAAACATAATGCAATTATTTGTCTCCCTTAGCTGCAAAAGCAAAAAAAAGGACCGCAAGCAGCAACACATAAGAACACATGTACACATAGCACAGTGTCCCAAAATCTGACAAACCAGCAAAATGCTATGTTCCATTTCATGCATAATATTATCTATTTTCATTTCATTAAAGTGCTTATTCGTTGCATCAACTGTGGTTCACGGTCTGGTCAAAAACTAGAGGCAATCTTTGTTGATCTATTTTATATTAAAAGGATTTGTTGCTTACCTAAGTGACAGTCTCTTCATAGCAAATTGAGAAGAGCCAAAATTGGAGTATTGGTAAAATTTCTGCAAATGCAAGAGTCAGTTACACTCTGGATGGGGTCTAATCCCCGAAAAATTTTTTCATGGTTTTAAAAGAGATGGTGTCAAAAACAAGCATTAAAATATGTTTCATGAACAAAAACATAGGTGTCACTGTAGGATCTTTAACTCTGAGGGTCCTGATTTCCTGGCGCAGTGCAGGGTGGCGCAGGGCAGGTGCGCCTGCGCCTGCGCCTGCGCCTGGGCCTGAGCCTGCGTCTCGTCTACAAAATTAGAGCCCTGAATCTATAGGTGGCCCTTGTAGCATTGTTCATCCCACCTGTCCCTTTAATTGGACAAGTACCAACTGATGCTATAAGCCCAAATCATGAAAACGGCAGTGCAATCTTTATTAGTATTTTCTATGTACGTTCCAAAACAAAACACTGTATCTTTAAGTTATTTTCCCATTAATTTGCAGTAAATAAATTCAGCAAATTGTACACTTTCAATGTTAATATGAAGTAAAACTATAATAGTTAAAAATATACTCTGAGAGAGTGCAGTCCTAATAACAACTACACTTGGTCAGAGTTAAAGTACCTGCTCTCCAAAAAAGTAAATGAAGTGTTAATGTTAACTCTGATAAAATAAATTTGTCTATGCCTCTCCTGCCCTTCAGGGAAAGAAAAACTTTTAAAGTTGAAAAATTGCAACACCAAAGCACGTGTTACAGAAGAAACTGACTTGTGTACTTGGAGTTGAAGTATAACTTAAAGAATGTCATACAGAAACACTCAAATGCCATTTAAACTTCATTAGGTAATTGATTGACTGCAGGAATGTGAGTTTAAGTTCAGTTGTGAGGCATCAGAGCCGCACAGCAGGTGTGAACCCTTCCTGCAGGAAAGGTTTTTGTTGAACTAGAGTTTTTCAACTTATTATTTTATTTTATTTTATTTTATCTTTTTCTCATGTAAAGTACTTTGTATTACCAAGTCCTGTATGAAAAGTGCTATACAAATAAAGTTTGATTGATTGATTGATAGAGTCGGGACAAACACTGTGTAGTTTTCACTGACAGAAACTGATGATTTAGGATTTGCTCTTTTGGATGATTTTGCAAACCTGTAATTCATCTTACTTCAAAAAGTGGGAGTGCTGTGGTGGGTCTCTGAGGCAGATGTTCACGCAGGTGTTTCAATTGAAACAACTTTTCAACCACCATACCACTTTGGCTTATTGAAGATTATGTGATTAGTGGAGACTGTTTTTGACTAGACTTTTTATGGTACAGTCATGCAATAATACTCGGACATGACTGCATTGTCACATTATTTGTATCACTCTTGTTTGTCCAGACATGTTTATAAATGCCCCCAAAATAATAAATAAAGTCACAAAACTGAAACAAATGTGTTGTGTGAAGTACATGGCATGAGCCTGAACAAGTGCCAAAGTGTCACAGTTCAGTTCTCTCTCTGTTTAGAAAAACTCAGGACAGACGCTCATCAGCTTCAGCTTTTGCCATGGATTTCAGACCTGTCAAGAATCACAGGATCAGCCCCAAAGGTCTGAAGCTGAAGTGTCAGCTTTTCCATTCTGTGCTCTATTATTGACTGTGGCTGTGCATCCTTGTAGAGATATAGTCCTCCTGAAGCCACCTTGGGGTCAGAAACCTGGCTCAGGGAGCGTCTCCCGTTGGGGGAGGTTGTGTTTCTCCAAATGCCAGAATAAAGACAGAATTTTCAAGCAGACTGTTGAGTACATTTTCTCGAAAAGTTGAAGTTAAAAACAGAAGTTCAATTCAAACTGCCGTTTTTTTTATTTACTTCATTTCATTTCATATACTTTATGTATATTTATATATATACATATACTTTACTTCCTTGTGACGTTTCAACACCCCCCTCCTTCAATTCCATCTCCTGGAGACAGACTGGGGGGATCAAGTTGAGCCACTCTTTGCTCTGTATCCAGAGGTAGAAAAAGATGTAATGATGTTGAAGAAAAGGAGGCACAAGGAATCAGCTGGAGATGGGAACACTGCAGGTGAGTTTCTCTGCCCTTGGTGTGTGTGTGGAAGCATGTCATGCACATCCAAGCAGTACTGCAAATTGACAGAGATATTATGGCCTTGCATGCAGTGACTTGTAGTCAAGCCAATTTTAATTTAGACATTTTTTTTTTTGCATAATATTACACCATAAGAATAAAATGAAAACTTTAGGGGAGACCATGATGATTCTCCTCCTATGTGGAAAAACCCCAGATAAACTTCAAATTCAAAAAGGTACAAACTTGCAGAGATTCCAACCAGACCTTAACTCTGAAAAGCACAAACAGGGAGTGTATCTGTGCCGTTTTTATTTTCGGGGCATTTTATACTGATCCGGTCAAAGAGATATACTAAAACAAAGTACACATAGTGCTCAATATTTTCTGTCTATCCAGTGGAGAAATGTGCCCAACTTGCAGTAAAAAATAGGGGCGGCTTTTATTCTCCTCTGTTAAGCCACATACTCCAAAATAAAGATCCATGCACATTACACAGCCAACACTAATCCAGCCATAAACACGCTTGGAACAAACTGAGCTGAGTAATTAAAATAAATCTTTTTACTCAGTTAATACAAACTGAATATTTCCTGTTAGGGCAATAATCCTACGTGCTGAAAACAAAGTTATAAAATGCTGATTCATCCATTCTTTAAAAATATTGTGTGTTTTGTTTGTTTCTTGGTGCATTTCAGGAGTTTGTTTAACCCCACCACTCATGCTACCCTCACACATATTTCACAATCTGCCAGTTTGAATAGCCAGAGGCAGATGCTTCACATTTGCTGCTGTAGACATTGTCCTATCGATATAAACTTTACATTTTTTATCAAATGTTCTAAATTTTCATATCCTAATTTGCAAACCATATACTTGTATGCAACCCTGATGGACTTTGGCCTTCTCTCAACTCACTGACGCTCAGAGTTACGTATTGCTCTCAGAAAGGGGAGAGTTTGCTGACACAGCAGGACCTTATAAAAACTGTCCTCATCCCACCCGGGCTCGTCCCAAAGAGCTTCCCCCTGAAAACCCTGCACCCATTGTGGCTCACTGATCCCTAATGTTCCTAAAAATCACTTGCCTTCTCTACCATCTAATCTGCACACATGCAGACTATATAACATCTTTTTTTCCTAAACCTATCAACTCAATGCTGCGACAGTGGAGGCTGTGAAACTTTGGTTAAATCCTCACTGGGACAATGGGATCAGTTTTGGAAATGTTTTATTGTGCAGCACAAGTGAACATTGCTTTTAGTTCACACAATACAAGAGACAGAGAGATAATAAAACATTAAAATACAGGAAAACAAAGCATAAAAGAATATAATTTACATGTCATAAATAAAATCTATGCATCAGTGAATATGAAGTGGTTCATATTACATAAAATACACAACATCTGAGGGCTAGTCTGCTGCAGCACGACTGGGTGCTTTCACTGCACTGAGGTGTGGTTGAAAAGATGGAGAAAACTGTGGCCCTTAAAGTTATTTCAACATCAAAGCAGTTATGGAAACAATGCTCATAATTCATGCGGTACATGTGTAGCTCTGCAAACATTTTCTTAAAAACAGTAAGGCATGAGAGCTTACATAGCATTTACATTCAAGCTATTTAACATGAACCTGAACTACTGGAAGACCGAGAGACTGCAACAAAATGAACAGAAAGGTGAAAACTTTAAAGCCATTCAAGAGACATAGACTGAAAAAATAGCAAATAAGTTTCTGGTGTTTACCAGAAACAACAGCAATGATCTAGAGACACTTTAAAAATAAGTTTACAATGATTCATTAATTTTAAGAAATAAACTTAAAAGATTTGAGATTATAAAGTCACAAATTTGTGTGAAATTTTACCAATTGTTTGCAAGAATAAAAAGTTGTAAATCAAAGTTTTTATGTGTTTTATAAGCCTTGGTAGACTGAATTACACATTTGAGATAAATAAAGTTGACTGAATTCAAATCTGAGTCAGCAGTTTACCTCTCAATATCCCACATTTACAAAGCTATCTCGTTAATGTTCTGATGCTAATGATAATGTCACATTTCTTGCCCAAAATCAGAAGTATTTCCTTATAGTCCAAGTAAAAGTATAATTTGATTGGGCTCTCTTTTGAAGGCGTCATAAGAAGGCAAATGGCTCTGTCTGATGTCACATTCTTGCAAATAAAATTCTATTTTACACTTTAAATCTCAACATTTTTCAGATTGTTTTTACATAAATGTCTGACTTTTAAAAGTCAGACATTGTTTTGTTCTTGTAAATTCACAACTTCTTTAACTCAAAAACACGTTCATTTAGTTGTAAATTTACAACCACAGATTTTTAATTTTGACAACAACAGATTTTAATTTTTTTTATCAGCTCTACTACATACTGTAGCTTAAGAGAGAGGTGAATACAAATGAAAAACAAAAAATCTAAACGTAAAGGTCCCATTATAAGCAACATCTCTGTGATTTTTATGTAAGAATATGTATCCATTAAATCCCCCCCCAAAAAACAAACCCCACTGAAAAATCATCATTGCCTCTGTTGCTCTGCTAAAATACTCCATTAAAAAAAGATGTCATGTCAAAGGGGGTATACCCCCTTCCCTGAGCCCAATGGTAAAGGCTCCAGTGGAACATGTCTCGGCATGGCTCTGCAGCTACAGTAAACATGAGAGCACAGCTGTGAAAATTCAAGGCTGCATCCACATCTAACCAGGGGCACGGTCTGACAAAGCTTGTGAGGAAAATTGCCAAACAACCAACACCTCTGTGGTTTTTAGGCAAGATTTGAAAAGTAATACTTTACAGGGACTTCTGGGACAGATATTAGTCTTTTTGAAAGGAGTTTTAAAACGTTGTCAGACACAAGTCTCCTATCTCCATTTTCTATGATTTGCATTTTTTCATCAAACTGTGCATTAAACTGGTCACCTTCAATGTTAAATAGCGAGTATGACAAACTCATATTATGCCTTAACATGGCAGTTGAATTGGTCTAGTGATGCTTCTCTTGAGGCAAGGGGTCATTGATTATCAACCCCCCCCCCTTCAGCAATGAAAATATTTAATGAGACAAATATGAGCAAATCCGTGTACTGTTGGTCAGTGGAATATTGAAAACCATCATGGGATTTTAGGTATATTCCACTTAACCAAATCTTTCTGCTGAAGGAAGATTAGCAGAACATTTAAATTCTTTTTTGTCTTTTACTATAAACCTGTGGTGTCACGTTGCTAGATTTTTCTAAACTGCTCGCTCACTCGCAAGAGCCATGCAGTGATTGAACCTGCACATTGAACATTGGCTGACCATCCACACATCCTGAAATGTTTTCATGCTACAGAAAAGAAAAGCCCTTTTAAAGTTACAGCTGGAGCTCAGCGGGATGCTAAAACACCATGTTTTCCTTGACATGGAGGCTGAGCTTCATGAAAATCTCTGCAGAATCCTGATACCCAGTGAAAAACAGAATTCAGAAGCACATTTGTTGGTTGATGTGCTGACTTTTCAAACATAAAAAATAAAAACGATGCATAAAACATGAGCACAAAAACACTGTACTCTGTGACTGGAACTAGTGTTGTACTGTCAGCTCAAAGTCTTTTACATGATCATTACACATGAGGCCTCTAACTAAAGACTAAAGTCAAATACTGTAGCGTTGACTTTATAGCAGCAGTATGTTCCTCCCTCTGAAGCCAACCCCATCATCCCTCGATCAAGCTTTATAAACATAAGCAAGAAAGCAGCTGAGTGATGAGTGTAATAAGTTTTGGTAAATGTTGTGCTTTCATACATGCACCCCTGAAATTCCCCCTCTATTTATTAGAGATATGCCACATATGCAAACACAAACAAATTAAATTTTTACCCTGATTTTAGCCTGAATTTTACCCACCTGCCCAAAAGCCCAAATTTTGTATATCCTAAGGTCGGAACAGTTTGCATTCAGTGAAGATGCTTTACACACTCTTTTTTTTTTAATACAATGAAGTTCCAGATTGCATTAAGATTCAATAAAATGACAGCGACAACATAGCACCAGCTTCTGCTTTGTACGCCATTTTCTCACCTCCTCTTCCAAGTAATTTACAACCTCCTAAGACCCAACTTTTTCATTTCATTTCAAGTATAAACAGTCTGTCCCATAAACCCTGAACAGCATTAATGCTTTCACACCAAAATGAACTTACAGTGGCCAAAATTATATAACATTTGCTGCATGTGTGAAAGCAAACAGTTGAAATTTCCACCCAACTTTTAACCTGAATGACTGGTAAATATTCTGGTGACGTCACAGTGAGCTGATGTAAGAATGTAGCTGTGACATTCAGGTAACATTCAGGAACTGAGTAAACAAAGGTGTCAGGATAATGATGTTCATTCTACAACCCTACCGATGTGATGTCTGCTAACGGAAAAAAGAACAAAAAATGGCAAAATCTTCTTAATGTTTTCTCCTCACCAGGTCGCTCTTCTCTTGTTGTCATTGATAACATGTCCACCACACCACAAACTTAAAATTTGAAGGTTAAAACTTAAGTCCTTTGTCTCATAGCCCCTTCAGCACATGGTTATATTCCACATCTTGAGCAACAAACCTCTTCTGTCAAACATCAGATGTCTTACACTGTGAACTATCAACTAAAACAGCATATAGGGCCACTCTTAAAATCAAGTTAGAATACAAGAGTTTTTTTTTTAATGAAACTTGAAGGATTAATAATTTTAAAGCAACAAAATCTGAATGTGTAAGTTTATCAAGTAGTCGACTTACAAGGAGGTATTAGTGTTACAAATTCTTGATGCTTATGATAATGTGATGATTCTATTCTATACTAATAAAACTAGGAGCAATTCCTTAATAACCTGAACAAGTAAAAGTTTATGTTGGTCAAGCTTACAACCACAGTCATGTTACAAGGTAAACATATGAATTTACCTCAACAAACTAAACCATTTTACTCCTAATGATATCAGAATTTTCCAGTTTGGTTTCTTGTAAATTTAAAATTGATAAAACTTAAAAATATATATGTGTGTTTTTCATGTACTGTATGTACAACTTTTAAAAACTGTCTACTCTGAGTTTGGTTTGCCCCTGAAAATAAACCTTTCAATTCCAAGCTCCATTAATTGACATCTTTATAATCTAATTTTTTTTTTTAATGTTTCTTTTAATTCATGTTTCAGAGTGGCCTTATTCTTCAATAGGCATGACAGGAAAATGGGAGACTACTCAACATTAGACTACCTGGAAATTTTTCAGGAATGCATGTATGAAAAGTTTCTACAGTAAATCTTAACAAATGTCTTGACAATAATTCTATTTGAAATCAGAAATAACATTGCTTAGACTGTAACAGAGTAAACAGAAGAGGAAATCTTAAGACTCAAAAGCTTTTTTTTGCATTTGTCAAAATATTACAAAGGAATTATGGACCTTTAAACCAACTGTATCAGTATTTATTTTTTTATCTGGATGGCAAGGTTAAGCTTGACAGCATGGTGTTTACTGATATGTTTATCATTATTTTTGTTGCCATTCTGAAATTAGCATGGCTGGACAGTTTTTACATTTTCTGTCATAACTAAATGACAAATTATTTTGACTGTCTGCCCTTCGGAAATTCAACTGAATTTGTAAGGCAAATATTTGCCCTTCGAATTTGTTTAAATGTTTAATGATGCGATCATGGGAGCTTTCTTATCCACTGGTGGTAACACAAGTCCTTCCCAAATCCAGAGATCTTGTAATCAAATCTTTCTCACCATGGATCCAGTGCCAGATTTGGTGGTAATACGAGAATGTGTTAAAAACTTTACCTCCTAACTCTACACAAAAGCCCCCTCTAAAATCAAGGGGGAGGTCCAACCGCTTCTCTGTGCACCACCACATAGCTGACAGGTAAATGTCAGTACAGTCATCTGAGATATATTATCATGTTACTCACTTCAGCTGGGCGTGTCTCTCTTTAAAAAAGATGATGTCTGATAATCTGGCTCTCAGATTTCTTCTTTTGAAGGCTAGATTAAGAGTAAGAAAAGACTAAAGGTTCATGTTGACAAAGAAGCACAACACTTTTGAAAGGATCTCTGAGGTTCCACTGCTGCTTCCCAACCATGATTATGCTGAGGATTCTGGGAAGTGTTGTCTTTGGATTCAGTAGGTACCTGAGGTGCCTAATTGTGAGGCAGCGCAGAAGAGCTTAAACTTAGTTCACTTAGTTTTTTGGTGCAAAGCAGGATGAAATGTCCTCAAAATAGTAAAGAAGAAATGTTTGTTTGATCCACAGAGAGAAGTAAGGTATAAAAAAGACAGAGAGAGTTCGGGGACTTGGTCTTATCCCAGCCTGCTTGATGGATGCTGAAGTATCCTCTGAATCAGAGGTCTTGTTGTTAAAGTTTTTTTTCTTTACATCAGTAATATGTCTCTAAATGTGTCGGCGACGATGATGGTGATGGTTGTGCATGTCCTCCATTGTGATCCTGCCCCACACACCAATCACAAAGGCTTCAATTTCACACTCATTGTCACCACGAGCAATGCGGAAGTAGCCATTCTCTCCCCAGTTCTTCCCCCAGGAATTGGCAGCAATCTGAGAAGAAAACAAATAATCAACTTTAAAATGAAGAAGAAGTTCCATTGTAGAATTTACTGTTACCAGGTTACAACCACTGGTCATGAATGCATGTCTACTCTTGTTCATCAGGATTAACTTTATATCAAGTAACAGCCACAGTCCTAGACCCTATTCTCAAGTGCAAAAAAAAAAAGATCTAGACTTTAAATTCACCCAGAGTACACCTGGATAATTTCCTCACACACCCCTGATATTTTATCCATGTATAGTCTGATAGACCTGAGCTAAAGCGGAAAAGGGAGACTCAACAAGGCCAATCAAAACAGCCACTGTAGCAAGGGAAGTTTATTGACTGTTAGGAGAGTAGCACACAGATGTGTGTCTGGACATCTGAAGGTGTTTCTTTCACTGCACATAATCAGGTTTTTGTAGGACATCTGCTCTTAAACGATCACAACCTGCAGTTGCTTTTGGTTATGGAGCTAAAACACTGCAGCTTTCTTTCTGAGGCGTAATTGTCATGCCCGTAATGATGCTGCTTCACAGTCACCTCTGTGCTACAGTGCTCCTCTACAGTGCTGGCTAGCTGTCCAGACATTATCCTGATCAGTGTTGCGTGTTTGAAAAGGGCTCTAGAGAGTGCACCAATACAGGCTATAGTTGCTGCCTGTTCACGTGCAAAGAACCACCAACAAATTTGTTTAGCAAATCAAAAACGTACCCAGTATTTTTTCGATGTTCCATCATAGTTTCTCTCCTCTCCCCACCTGATGTAAAAAGCAGAAAAGAAAGTTAATTAGCATACAGATTCAAGCTAATAACAACAGCAGAAAAATTTTAAAATTTTCAGAAAACTGATCCCCTTTGACAAGATATGATCAAAAATGGTTCCAACTTTATTTACTTAACAAAAAAGTATAGGGATTTTGAGAAATACATCACCTGATCAGATAGCTGCTCGGAAAAGGAATTAATCCATTTGCAATGTTGCAATTTTTGAAAATTACCTAATACAAGATACTTTGAGCTTCTATTATGATTGTTGCATCAAAACAGAAATTATATTATTGGCCTTTGATTTTTATTAAGTCAAAGTTAAGAATGTTGGCATTAGGACAACACTTATGAGAAAAATATGTCTAGAATATAAGCAGTGCAGTGTTTACTGAGCTATTATTAAAGTTTGGACACCCTCCAGCAAACATGTCTGATGTAAACAATTCTCAGGAATGTGTCCACCTCAGACATGTTGGCATCGCAGATGAAGAAAAGGAGGAAGAGATATAAGTGTGCTTAAGGAAGGGAAGACAAATCTTTCATCTTGTTAACAACATCCTGAAAACACAGCATATTTATGGCTGGACACCGCCTTGTCGTACTCCTACTTCATCCAAATCCAAGGAACACAGAGTTCTCCCTTTTTCCTGCCATTTCCTGTGCCCTAACATGAAACTGGAAGTGGAGGGAAAGTTACTAGGAAGTGAGCACCTCCTAAAACGCATCAATACACTGAAAGCTCCTAGACGAAAGAGTAAAAATACATGCTTCTTCTAACTTTGTTAGCTGAGCTGGTGCCAACTCTGTAGACGCCCACTGTTTCTCCTTGTCATGATCGGAACATTTTCCTGAGGCCGATTCCCATCCTGTTTTTGCACTCCGAGCCATTTGTTTCCCAAGAGACTCCCGGTGCCCGTTTTCTTGTTATCTTTTTAAAGGGGGAAAGGAATCCTGGGAAACTGAGTGGCTGGAGTCGGCTCTGCCAACTGGGTAACCTGCCACTGTAAAAACATTGTGCCAACCTCCTATCAGCAAGTGACTCAATCAGCTCTTGTTTCCAAAAATGTTGTCAGATGCCATGTTGAGCAGCAACAGACTCATTATTATCAGCTGTATGAACAACTAGGGACAACTGTGAGCACACACACCTACATCTGTCTGTGTGAGTGTGTGATCCATTAGGCGTGCATGGCTCTTTGCACTTGTATCCAAATGGACAGATCCAGACATCATCAGACCATCGCTGATCTCTTATCTGGGCTCCAATCAGCTCACTTGCTCACTGGGGGACAATGATGGCATACCGCTGTGCCCACGTGCCCCGCCCCTCCCCTACGCTTCTGACCTCCCCTCTTCGAGGTTTGATCCCCCTCTCGCTGTCCGGTGTGGTCGGGATCAGCAGCCCAGACAATGCCCTTTCCACCACAGTGGACCTCAATGCTCTCTCCACAAACTTTCCCAGGCGCTGGGCTTAAAGGAACGCATCGCTGTGGGATTTGGCCTGTGTAAACATACTGATGCCTGTGGCTGGCAGGTTGGAGCTCAAAACACTCCAAACACACCACTCCTCTTCTTCCTCCCTCTTCTCCTTTTCTATCTCTTGCTCCATCCACCCTTAAACGTCTTGTCACTGCTAGGGTTAGTTATCAAGAAATTTCCAAAATTTGTGGATTTAATAAGGCAGGTGATTTTTCTTGCAGTTTCTAACACCATGTCAGTCCAAGTCAATAGACTTTGCGGACCATAAAAGTTGTTCTTATCAGCCAGCACCTGCTATGCCAGTGTGACATCATGTCATTTGTGACGCAGCACTTAAAGTCATAAGGTGGTTGACCACAAGAGCAATCGAAATTAGACTTAAGTTTAAGGCTAACTATACACTGAACTAGTAGTTTTTAACTTTTGTTGTCCAAAATCTTTCGACTGCAGGCCAGAATCATGCATATATGGTGGAGTCTGACTTTAGCATTACATTAGAGCCACCTGTAGGCCAAAAAAACACCTGGCTCAGGGGGCATCTCTCATCTGGGCATATTCTTAAGAACCTTAATAATAATCTTTGGAGTAAAGTTTTCAAACAGGCTTTTTGGGCTCACATATTTTGAAGGTAAAAATAGAGGAGGTGTTCTAGTCATGTGCTGGTGAAAAACTGAAAAACTGATCTATAAAGGCCATTGAAAAGTGTATTTGGCATAATATGTGCCTTTTCAGAATAGAACAGAAAACAGTCTATACAGATTTTGGTTCATGGCTTGATTAGACAAACAGCCAGTGTGATTAGTAAGGATTCGATCAGAATCCTGCTGAGCCCTGGTTAGCCCGAGCTGTAACTGGATCCATCCAAGTCATAATTAAAATGGTGCTCTTCCCATCAAAGAAAATAAATCATCTCCACATTTTGATGTAAATCAAGAAGGAACTGCAAAAAAACCTGCTTACATTAAAGGAGTTTTGCCTTCAACTTGACCCAACAGTAAGCAGAGCGATGTTGTGTTCTGTTATTGTTCAACACCTACGGCCTAGACAGTGGGAGGCATTCAAGGAATCTGGGAATTTGCCTTCATTGCCTCATTTCAACCGCCATACCTCCAAAATGTATTGACAAGGTAAGACTGTGGTAATGTAATTACAGGCCTCTCACAATTTTCAGAACACTGCATGCTTATGTGATGGATGTGTGAAGAAGTACATGTGTAAGTACAGGTTTTAGGCAGGGGGCTGGGGTGTTTGTTGTACACATGCCTGGTCATGTCGTTTGATGACATAAAATGCGATGCCAAAAAATATACCTATAAGGCACGCACTCAAGTCAACATAAAAGCTGTTCCTAAATGTTTAGTCTACTTCAATGGCCAATCAGATAAAAGAGGCAGACTGTTTTTATCTTAAAGCTGAGATCCGTCTGGAGTTTTCTTAGAAATAAAGGACAAGCTACATACTAAAGTAGGCCTAAGCATTCCTTGGCCCATGTTGTAGACTCATAACAAGGCAGGTGCTCACTTTTTAAATTTGGAAAGTGACACTTAAGTGAGCAGGAATGTATAATTTACTTGGAGGACGAAGATTCAAAACCAGCTGTTTTGAGTGAGAGTGTGGACCCTGTTAAAAGGCTGTGTCAATTTGTTTTACAGGTCAATCCCCCTGTTGGCTCATCTAGCCACCTGTCCATCTTCAAGGGTTAAAACAACAATATGGCTTCAATGAGCAGTCGGAAGGAGGAAGGAAGCTGGACGGTCAGTGAGTCAGACAGGTATTGGCTAACAGTGATGATAGAAGTGAGGTGGGGAGTAGAGGAGGAGGGGCTCGGCTTATAAAGACAGACAGAAAGTGGGGGCAGGTAATGCAGGTGTGTCGGCCCACCTGCATATTTGTGGTCGCCAAAGTAATAGATGGGAGGGGGGGGGCTTGTCTGGGTTAGACAGAGGAGTGGAGCCAAGGTGTGTTTCCAAGAGTAACAGACAGGGAGGGAAGTTTGTTCACACGTGAAAAACACATGCAGGTGTAGCTTTGAACGAAGCAGTTACCAAATCAAAAAACTGATTCATCCTAAATAAACACTTTGTCCTGTTGAAGTGGCTTCTTTTAAACTCACAGCAATAGTGGATCCAGACACTTAAAGACATGAATCACACAAGGGAAAAGTTCTTTTATCCAGACCACATCAAATGGAGACACATGATTCCTGTTTTATGTGGTATTATGTGGTTTTGCTGTGTTTTGGCCTTGCGGTCACACCAAAGATATGCAATAACTTATCGTTTTCAATCTTTTTAATTTATCAGCAATTGACAAAAAACTCATGGGACATACAGGAGAGTTGTCAAAACAACAAATACTGAAACATTGCTATCAACTGAAACACTTAAAAGACACATTCAGCCGCATCCTAGTTTACCAAAGAAGAGAGTTTGATGATTGACTCATAATTTGTGAATGAGTAAAATGTTAGTAACCTTGATCAACTTAATGTTGCCAAATCATGTCAGCAAACATAAAAACAATCTATAAATGTTGTAAGGAAATGTCAGCATAAATGTTAGCCTGATAAAGTATTAACTCATATAAATTAAGCCTGTGGTAATGTTTGACAATGTAAATGTCAGAGAGCAGTTTTGTTAGCTAGCCATAGGTAGGCCTATAGCTATTTTTTGCTGTCAGTTAATGATTTGAAATGTTTGCTCAAAGCAACTTAATGTTACCTTTTAGAAATGATGGTTGACAGTATGTCTGCAAGCATAAATGCTGACTTGAACTTTGTTCAGTGATAAATTTTTGTCAGTTTGGAGGAAATGTTTGTCAATATTTGCCAAATACATTAATGGGGTAATTTTGGGTAGGTTACTGAAGTAGATTTGCTTATAGTTTGTTAAAACACATGTTAGTTGGCAGTTTGCTATTGAGAATTTAAGTAAATATTAGTCAGAAGTTATGCTAGCCAACATATTATAGATTTTAACTAGTAGAAATGCAAGGCGATGTAAATATTAGTTAGAAGTTTTGTGAGTGACTGTCTGTATTAGCCTACCTTAGCTTGGTACATTTATATTCTACAATAAAACAACATAAATATTAATTGGAAGTGATGTTATAATGTTTGGTGACAGTAGGCTAATGTTAGCCTACCTGAGAGCAATCATTTTAGCAGTAGGCTAATGATAGGAAGCATCCTATTTTTCTTAGTTTGCAGTATTATTTGGGGATACATGGGCATATTATTACTGTACCCATATAGTATTTGTTCATAGTGATGTCTTGTTTATGTCTGTTTCAATGTAATGTTAAAACTACATTGGTTGAATTCTCACATTAATAACTAAAAGTCGTCAGTACCTTGTGGTAATAAGTTTTATTATTTGGTTTCTGTTCTAAAGAAAGAATTTCCTTCAGATCTATTAAAGTTATTTAAGCCATTAATCAAAAGGCTGGAAGTAAATTCATGATAAAGTGTAAAAAAAACTTTCTATCATTTGCAAACTTAGATTTTAAATGAAAAGAGGCCACTTGTGCACTAAGGATAAGGCATTTATATTAAGTGAGTGGATCCCCCCTCCCATCCATTTTGTGTCCTCATTCTCATGCTTTTGCCATACTGACAAGTTATATAACATGACATGCGGGCCTGAGTGGCCACTACAAACCAAAGACTGTTGTCAAATTAGGCAGACTAAGGCTCTGTTTATTTAAGCTCTGATTATGGACAGCATTCATCATAATACTTGACCTTAAATGACCCCCACAGGCAACTGTGTAACTGGATTCCTATTTAGGGCCAGCACATCAATAAGCTGGGGTTAAGTTAGGGCCCATGACACCTCAAATAGGGTTGGCACACAACTTTTGTCCCAGCCTTTTCCCTCTTCAAACTAAGTCTCATCACTTATAGTACCTTTTCTCTTGATTCTTTTTGAGAAAATTCATCAGTACCATTGACCTAAGAACTGGACTGAGCCATGTGACGCGAAGGGGAAGGAGTGGCTTTTACTTCCTGCCCTCGTAGCCTGCTTGGGTTTGTTTGGCTGACAGGTGGAGTAGAAAAGTACTTGTTAATGAGTTACCTGTGTCCACCTGGACCAGTCAGGCCTCAGTGTGTAAAAATGGCTCTCCTTTCTTTCTCCCAGGCTTCCATCAGCTGGTTTTCTTTGTTTTGTTCTGTTTGATTTTGCACAACACTGCACTCATCCACACCTTGCATACATTAATGGTTTTACTGACTTACACATATCTATGGGTTTTTTCTGAGTAAGTTAACAATAAATTGACTATTTAAAACATCTTTTATATTGAACTACTTTCTTTTGTGATTTACTTTGAGCCATTTTGTGACAAATGAAGGTTTGTTGGGGATTCAGATCTGAGACCTTTTGCCTCTGCCAAAGCAGAATGAGAAAACTATTTAAGTCAGAAATCAATCCTTATTTGTGGGCTGCATGCACTACCTGACCATCAGCCTCCATGGCCATGACAGAGGAATCGAGAGAACAGATGTTTAAAAAATAAAGGGAATGGGTGAGATGCCTGTTCAGGCTAGCACTAACTCTGGTTAGATTAGGCTAAATGCACTAATTAGCCTTTTATTATTGCCCTAATACCCATTACACTAACATTTCTGTTTTCCTTGCTCCAGCTTGATGTTAAACAACATGACAGATGATGAAAGGTGTGTTGATTCAATAAACATGGGAGGAGTGTCAATAATAAATGTTTTGTGCTGTGAAACTTACCCAATGATTCTGACTGAGTGTGTACCGTGTTTACGGTATTGTGGTGGTTTGGTAAAGCTGACGTCACTGTGTTTGTAGATCCCATTCTTGTAGACAAAGAAATCCTCATGGACCTCCATTATTGCTGCAAGACCAAACAAGCAGGAAGAATAAGCTGGCTGCTCTCACAACACATGTAAACACACACAAACTCACAATATGAGTATCTTTTATTAAGGTTGCTGAATCTATCATACAGGGAGGGATAATAATCTTATCAAAACAAGAATTAATCTAAAAGTAATTACCTAATTTTATCAAACAATCTTCAATTTCTCCCCTGGGTCATGCACACCCAGACATCAGACAATGTGTGTGCGTGTGTTTGTGTGCACACTTTTGTGTGTATGTGTGCCAGTGTGAGTTCAGCTGAAAACTCCTTGTGACTTTCCTATCCCAGTTCAATAGGAATGCACACACTGCGGATGTTCTTCTGAGAAATTTCCTCTTTTGGAGGCATACATGCACTAACACACACTGAACTCCAGCTGGAAATAGAGTGTGTGTATGTGTGTGTCTGTACATTCCCTCTTTTAATGAGCTCTTCACACAATTCTTGAGTACACAGACACATACTTCTACGCCTTTGTGTCACAATGAAACAAAAAGTCAAAAAGGAAGCTCAACATGAAGCCAATACATTCTCCGGGACGGCTAAACAATATAACAAGGCTGGCAGAGGCTCACAGAGAATCACACTAACACACACACCGACACGTGACCTCGCTGTTCAAGTGTGCTTGACAATGGTCCAGATGGGCACCAGACAGCATGGCGAGCTAGTGAAGAAAGGTTAGCTGAACCACACTGACATGAAGGCCCATCATTTCTGACCAGGTGACTGGGGTCACAGGTGAAAGCAGGGGCAAAGTCATCAAGATGATGAGGTCAAACATGACATCATCCAAGGTCAGATACCCAGGCATGTGGTAAGATTTATGTGCCCCCTGGGATTTTTAGTCCTGTTCTGACTGTAAAATGTGTAAAACATAAAATTTTAGCACTGAAATGTCTACATTAATTAAAAATGACTAAGCCAAAGTTAAATATTCTTCAGGCTAAGTACTTATATTTCCTCAGGTATTTTAAACAGTATTAAGGACAGATAAATAATTATTTTTTTATTGTTGAAACAGGAAGTGCCTCTTCCCCTGTAGTTTGAACTGCGTTTAGTTTAACATGACTACGATATCATTTTTTAACTTACATACAGATTATAGTATACCAACATGGCCTTCATATCCTTCTATTTTACCTACAAGCAATGTTGTAACACATCCCCCTAACTAAATATGTCTATTTAAAGACTTCTTGCATGTAGATGTATTGCCCCAAGATCCATTACAACAAAACCTCTGGCTAAAAAGTGCAGCTGGAAGGAGGGAATCTTTCTTTTATTGGTTTTATTGCTATTTTCTTTATATATTATTATCACTTCAAAATATCGTTTTGGCCCATACCAAAATACTGTTCTTGTAACATTAACATATCTGCATGCAAAAATAAATTCACATTTCAGGAAAAGGAGCCATGTAACTGCATCTCAAATGTAATTTAGAGGGTAAACAAGAGCCCTTAAAAAGCCAAGCCTCTATGAACTTGAACTATAAACACCTAGCTGTGAGCCACATGACCAGACACACCAAATAAAAAGTTTAGTACCAACTTTGGTAAATATATTTCACTAGTCCATCCAAGCAACAGCCCATAGAAAGTATTTGGGGATGACAGAACCTTTTAAAGCATATCCAGCATGTGACTGGGTGACTGTTCCTTCAATCACATTTATTACAGGCCAATCTGATGCTGGGTAGTGCTACTGCTCCATTATATAAGTACAAAACATGAGCCACGATGTCAACTGATATATATGGAGAGGGGCAAAGGTCACTCCAAAGATTCCCCGCTCTCCTAAATATTGACTCTTGTTACTGTTTTTATTGAGAGCCTCCTGGTAACAGAGATCACATACCCTGTGTTTGAAGAAGGACCAATGCTTAAATACTGTCCATCGTTTCTTACCTTGAACAGGACCATTATCCATAATCTCCTTCATGATCTCCTTGTCCTAACAGAGACGATAGAAGGAGAGTTGACAGGCAAAGGGGAGAAAAGGGGAGGGGAGACAGACAAGAGGATCATTAGATACTGCTGAAATGGAGAGGATGAAAACAAACCCCCCTCTGGACGTTAAAAGTCAGATAACAAGATTGTGTCCAGCAGGGCCCTTTGGCTTTAATGCCTGGCTTATTGACTTCACAGGCCGTCAGGAGACAGAAACAACAGGCTGTAATGACTTCAAGAGGCATTAGCTGTCGTTTAGTGCTCATGGATGCTGCCTAAAAAACCACATGCTGGCTGCAGCTCAGGGGTAGCCTCATGAGGAAAATGTTTCTGAAAACAGATTTTCCTGTGATACATGATACTTTGTGCTAATAGGTATAGACAGGGGGGCTCTGCATGAAGTGGTCTCACATAAGTTTTTCATTTAGGTACTTCTGTATTCAGACAAGTTAACTAAGAACTTTTAACTTTATTTTTTTTCATTTTACTTTACAGAAAAAAAACATATGAACTCATTCTTTATAATTCATTTTAGTTTAGCCAAAGCTGATCAGATGAAGAAACTTGATACTGGCAGAAAACACAGTAAGGTAATGTGGATTCAGCTCTGAGCCCTGAAATAACAAATGCAAAATGAAAACTTAATGTAGTTTGTTCCCTGCTGGATATCCAGAATAATAATGTTTCAGAGTCGAGCAGGTCACATTTCATATCTGTGTAATGTTTCAATCAGCTGTTTCAGTCCTGAATTCACTTGCCTTAACCTTTAAAACAACTTATAACCTTCTGTTGACTCTGTAAGTAGTACTTTTGAGTATTAAATCCTCCACATTCCCAAGTTCACGCACAGGCTACTCAAGAAATCATGAACAAAGTGTGCAAAAACACCTACTGCAGAAGTCACGAGAGCGATTACAGTCTACTGTAGCACGAGGAAATCCCTAAAATGTAGAGAGCACATGAAAGCTGCTGGGGATTTAAGAGTACTAATTTCTTACATTGGATGAGAGCCTGTAGGGCGGTGTGGACTGGTAGATGTCATTGTGGTAGTTGTGTGAGTTGGGGCAACGCTGCGTGGCCTGCCTTTTCCCCCTGCCAATTGAGCGGCTTTGCATCATGCAGCGGCCCACCTCAGCTGGTGTCTGCTGTGGTGGCCTGTAGGGGTAACACTCCTCTGTGACGACTCTGTGAGAAATAGGAAAAATAAAATAAAGTGACAAGTCTCATGTACAATCAAGCTTTCACATGTATAGCAGCACTTTCTATTAAGTGGTTAGTGGTAAGTGGTAAGAAAAACAGGCTCTACCCTCTACGCCTCAGATACCACCAGGCTCCATCTATACGCCCTCCTGCGCAGCCTCCCTGGTTACGGGTGTCACAAGAAATGAGGTTTTGAGGGGAAAGCTGAGGAGTCATATGTCCCATTGACTGGATGGATATCCTGTCTGAAGCCACAGCTGTAAAAGGATGAACCGTGTTAGGATATTTTGAAAAACAGGCACATCAGTGCTTTACATTTGACATATTTTAAACCTGACCAACTAAGCAAGAATGCCACCATATTTAAAGATGTTTATTCCACAGATTCATTCCTTAAGCAAAGGCGCCTAAACGATTTTGGTTAGGTCTACATAATTGACCCTATGTCAAGCCCCACCCTTTTCAGGAAGTGATATTTGATCAAGCCGCACCCTCTGTGGTCACTGTTGCTTGAGTAGACAAACTCTCATGTCATCAAGCTTCTTTCCATTGAAAAAATAAAAAACATACAAAGACCTGATCAATTTTTATTCATGTTTAATCTGCTCTGATCATTTAGAAATTGGGCCTCAGTAAGAGGATCAACCATGAGTTCATTTAAATAAGTTTGGTAAGTTTGCCTCTAAGGAATGTTATTGCTAGTTAACATTATGGAAGAATCAATTCTTGTGATAACAGTGGTAATACAAATATTTTCTCTGAACTTCAAGTGTAATTATATACATAATTCTTATAATGATTGTTGATGGTCTGAATTATAAGTGTGGTTGCCAAAAGATAAAGATCCAAAGAACACAATTTTCTTGGTCAACCTTCCGTTAAATAAGCAAAGATAAGAAATACTGCTGTATTATTATGTGAAGTTGCTCTACTGACCTTCTAGACAAACCTTTCAGCCATGTTAAAGTAACAAAATAAAGCTCACAAATTCATTACCGCTTAATGTAAATGGTTGGCTGGGGTTCTTGTCTAATTAATGCAGTTTAACAGTGGTTGTGATGAGTAGGGGCTCTTTTCCTGGAGGGCCAGTGGACCAATCAGAGGGCTGACAAAGGGTCAGATATGGATGGCCCTGTCAGTATTGTACGTTAGAATCATAACCCTTGTCCTACTGGCTACACTTCAAAAAATGTAAACAATTTTGCAAAAAAGTTTATCTGAAAATGTTTCCCAGAAATGTTTTGCCAACTGTACATTTACAGACAGACATTTATTTACCTGCAGCTTACTAATAAATCTTAATAAAAATGTATTAATCTAAATAAAGTATGATACAAAGGCTTTTAGGGTGGGCTAACTACACAAGTGGGTGAGCCCAGGCCCAATGCCTGGGCTGCTTTGGTGTGTGATGAATACTAGAGATCTTTTGTTTTTTGACCTACTTTATGTATTGTATTTATCAAAATATTCATGAATTATCTTGAAGCCATACCTGCTGTTGAGAAAGCCCAGGATGCAGCACAGTTCCCCTGGTCTAGTGGTTCATGAATCTTCCCCGGCCATTTCTCTACTGAGTTGAAGTAAAGAGGCAAACGGTCGCTCTGGGGATCCATGTTCATCTGACAAAAAATTTGAAAAGAATTAATGTCTGCTAAAATAACTCTATAACACTCAGGTCATTAACTTGTTTAAAAAAATAAAGATTCTGTATTGGCAAAATTAAAATTCTTCTACAGCAACATACAGCAAGAATCAGAAGATCATCCAACAAACAGCACATTCAAAGAATATTCTATATACATCTATCTGTGCAATAAGGTTACTTTGTTTGAGTTTGAATAGCACACGGCTACTAATGAACCCTCTGGTGGACACTTGTTTTTTGAGATGATTAGGACCATATGACCCCATGTCAATCTCAGGCACAGTAAAACAAAGGGGGACCTTTGTCCTCCTGGTCATCTCAACGAAACTACATGACAGTTGGTTATGTAAGAATGATGCTGAATGCATCATTAGGACCTGTGACCTCATACCTTTCACAAAAGCTGCCAGCGTCTATAGCATCTTCCGGTCATTTGCCTTCATGTATTTTTAAGGCTGTCAAGCTCAGGCTGCTCTCACACATGGACACACTTCCTCAAAGACCACAAAACAGTACACAGCCTTAAAGAAACTGTTTGTCCCCTTTGCAGTGCCCTCGTCATTACAGATTGTGATGTTGAAGTGAGGTGAGTAGCAAATGGGCAGAAACTGCTTGCAAAATACAAAATATCAATATAATAAGCAGAGCAATGCACTTTTTATTTCCACTTCTAGTCACTGTTTGGCACCATATGGCCTTGTTAGAAGAAAAAAGAAAAATCAATATAAAATCAGACTTCGTCGAACATCCTGATACTGCCTTGAGGGTACTAAGACTGAACAAACTTGCTTCAATTTTCTAAACCAACCTGAAAACTTTTTAAAGGAAGTATTTAAAAAAGTAAGGCTTTAAAAACTCAGATTTAGGAGCAAAGACTGAACAAAACTGAAAGTTCAGGTTTGTTTGGTTGAAGTGGGACATTGAGGGTTTCTATTTTGATCAGCAGTCTTATTATTACAATGTGAGCTTTAAGTGCAGGGACAGAGTTTGTGAATGCTGGTAAACGAGATAAAAAAGAACAGTGGATTAGATTTGTTCTATTTTATTTAACCTTTACTTAACCAGATAAATCCCATTGAGATCAGGATCTCATTTACAAGGGCGACCTGGCCAAGAGGTCAGCAGCACACGCCTGATATCAATAAAATGAAAAATAAAATAAAATAGGTTCTAGCAATAAATTACATCCAATAAATAAATCAGAAACAACAACTTGGCAATGGGTGAGCAGTAATTTTTAAGGACAGCTACGATTAAAAACACAAGCATTGTTCATAGGATTCTCGCTGTCTGGTGAGCAAGATGGAACGAAAATCTTTGAGTGACACCAGTTCAGCCATTTTCAGTTCAGTCTGTATCGTGTTCCAGGCTGTTGGGGCAGCATAAGAAAAAGCTCTTTTTCCAAAGTCAATTCGGACTCTGGGCACGTGTAAATGATAGACTGCACAAGAGCGGAGATGACCAGATGTAAAAGACTAATTTCCTCTCATAAATGGTGGTGGTGGGGTGTATGAGAAATGGACTTAAGCTTGTGTAGAGCTTGTCTAGTAGCTCAGACTACTCAAAACTGATTTGCACTAAAGGCCTCACCCATCTTCTAAAACTCTCACATTTACTCACTGATGTTTTAAGCCTAATGAAAGGTATCATCTAATACATTGACGCTTTTTCAAACATAAACTAATACAGCAGTGTGAGTAATTTCTGGGTTAGGTGTCTTGCAGAAGATCACTTCAACATGTTACAGCAGGAGCTGAGCTCAATGCCTCAACCTTTTGATTAACAGAAATGTGACCAAACTCAGCCCCAAAGCCTAGTCCAAAAGAGGTGAGTGCAAGTCCTGATCCTGGCACTTCATCACCCAGGCTCTGCCCTCCTCATCCCCTTTGTAGCTTAGAGCATATAGGGGCAGTGGGCTACAACAGGTTGTATTGGTTTTGCCACTGTTGGAGATGGTAATGCTGTTTGGGCTGTGACTAAAATGAGGGAGTAGGGGCAAGTAGAGCGGGTAAGTTCTAGCCCAAAATAGAGAAGCTCCCTCCGCTCTACATCCCCTATCTTCTTTCTCAGCTCCCATTTTTCCCTTATTTGTGTTCTTTGTCATATTTAATGTGTAATGCTGAATATCAGAAAAAGTGGTTTTGTTTGTGGTGGCAATTTGGGGCCATGTGCCATGACAAGTTCTTTTAGGAATGTAGCTACCTGGAGCTTTCACATTAGGAGTTTTAGTTGCTGGAGCAAGGAAATTCTGTTTGGGCTGTGAGGATAATGTGGAAAGGTTGATGAGAAAATGGAGGTTTTAACATTGGTATATGTCCATGTGGCATGAGAGCTACAGAGGGACATGTATACAGAGCCTGGCTTTACTAAAGGTGGCTATGATGTGGCAGCTAAGGGCCATGTGGTAGATTATGTAACTAATCAGAAGCACTGTGCATGGTTGGGATTAGGGGTCTCTTCACTGAGCACTTCTCTTTTCATTAGGGCACAAGTATCCTGTGTTTTGCTTGAATATCGGTTGGATGGTCCCCTAATTGCTCATTTATGTGTGACCCCCCCAACACACGTGCGTTGCATTCCTCTGGTTAACAGTGTGGTATTCAGGGCTCAAAAGGACACCTGATTCACAACCAAGGAATGTGCTGCTGGTCAGACATTTGCATGTGTGGACGGTCAAAGTCCAGAAGCAGAAACATGTGAAACACCTGACACAGGAGCTATAAAGAGGGAAAAAATAGCAGCAGGGATGAGGTGTTTCGTAATATGTTCATTGATGGATTCACAATTTCTCATCCCTTACATGAGTCAGGTGTTAGTCAAAGAGGAAGAGAGGGTAAAAAGATTTATGAATGGATGGTGAGGCTCTGAACTGGCTCCTGGCACAGGTAGGGACACGCTGACAGCAGAAGGAGAAGGAGGACGTGAGGTATTCGGCTGTGGAATGTGAGCAGGGGGAAGTGAGGATGGATGGATGGAGGGATGAAGGGATGGAGGAGGTGGCGCAGACTACAGAGGAGGTTGCTCCTTTTATTCTGCAGGCAGCCACCGTCTTCCTGTGTGTGATGTTTTGGTTCTGTCTTATGTAATCCGTCTGGGTAAAATGTAAACAAAGACTGAGCGGATCAGAGGAGGACCGGGTTCCAAACGGAGATGGAGACGGCATCACACAGCAACAAGAAGCCATCATAATTACGAGGGAACTTTTTGATCAGTGCATCCTTGTTGTATTATCTTTGTACCTATGCTCTTCAAACCAAACAGTTACAGGTGGTATGAAGACGGTTTTGTTGAAGTGAAAAACCATGCAGCATCTCCATTCTCAGCTAAACCTCAGTTCTCCAGACACACCCCTGACCTACATATGCCACAGACACTCTGATATATGGCAGTTTCTAACTGTATCACATGACATACTGTACATATTTCTTCATATAGAGATAAAAGAATTTAAGCAATAACTTTGTTATATAAAGATATGATGGCATGGATTTAGATTTATTCTGTTTTCATTTTGATTCCAAGCCCTTGTTAAATGAAGATTAAGGATATTTAGCTCAAGGAGTGCCTTGAAAATTTTTACACAGCTTCTTCAAAAGCTTGTAGACATAATAGTATTTCAATTTTCACATTGTTTTACAGCCCTAATACTTAGTGAAAGATGGTTAAGAGGTGCAGGGATGATGATTTTTGTAGACCAATGCAGCTAGCATTGTTTTGGATCATTGCTCTGAAGTGAACAAACAGAAAAATGGAATTTATTTGTTCTGTTTTTGTGATAAACTTGATAAAACTTAAATTAATTAGTTCTCACAATTTCTCTCAGCTTACACACAATCGGTGAAAATTAAAATGGACCTACATGACAGTTTACAAGCAGCAACAATATTTCTGCTGTAAAACATCTTGTTGAAACCTCCTGTTTGAGAGTTTCTGTATGAATTATTATTTATTCAAATGATCAGAAATGCTTGCAGAAGGTCATCAACCTGCCAATGGGACTAAAGATGGAAAGTAGCCGCCTGGCTACAATCATACATGTTTACATGTACAGGTACATCTAAAAAAAATTGAATTTCATGAAAAAGTTCAATATTTTTATCACTCATTTCAGAATTACCAAAATTTCAAGCAATAAATGTTTGAAATGTTTCACTCTATCTGTAATGAATCTATATGGGTTTCACATTCTGAAATGAGTGATGAAAAATATTCAACTTTTTCATGATATTGTAATTTTTTGAGATGTACCTGTATGTGTTTATTAACATGTGCTGTCCCATTGTTTTAAAAAATAAACAATCTACAATCTACAAGGTCCCACAGCCATATTTACATGCCTTGTGAGGAGTTTAGTAGCAGCAATACTTAAAAAAAATACAAAGTAGGCAACATCAGATTTATTTCATTATTTCAGATTAAATAATAAAATCTTAAGATCTTATGTGTTAATCACAAACCTTATTTCAGACAGTTAACTGAAAACATTTTTCTAAATACCATGAAGTTTTGGGCTTGGGAATCAGGAAGTGCTAAATGCTAGCTCACATCTGCATTTTTGATTAATTCCTGCACCACTATATTGCTCTGGTGTGTTGCACATCAGGACAGTGACGCTTAATGTGCGCAACACTTCAAGTCCAGCAAAATTCAGGGTGGCATCTATGAGGGAGTGACACATTAAAAGAGCTGAGAGAGACAGTGGTGGAGCCAGTATGACACCATAAGGCTGTGCATGTGTTTGTGGAGTGCTGGTTATATCAAGCTTGCTTCTACTATGCTATATTGTGAAGTGTAATGGGAGTTGTGCCATCTTTGTTTTGATGCAAAAACATAAATAATAAATGTATTAGGGCATAATGACTGTCAATCTTCATTTGAGCTCATGCACAAATGCACAGCAAAAATGTGATTGAATAATTGTTAACATAGACAATGATAGCACATCTACAAAAATGGCATCCTGCAGCTTTGTCTTGGGGCCCAAAAACATGATATGAAATGAATGTGAAACTGCTTGAATACCCCACAGTGAAAGTGGAATTTTAACTTGGGTCAAGAGGTCACAGCCCCTACAAAGAAGTAACATGATATTCTTTTAAAAGCAAGGTCAAAGGTCTGAGGTTTGTTTCAAAATGAGGACAGAGAGCTTTGAATGGCTTGCTTGGGGCAATTTGTGAAGAATTTTAACACTGAAGCTCTTCAACAAATGCACCCTCAAAATTTCTAGAAAATTCCCAACAGCCTCTCACTAAAGTCTTCATGACTCGCTTGTTCACACATGCCTCTCAGAGTGGTAAGTTATATTATTGAATGGGAGTAAAGGGGTAGAGAGGGGGGGATTGCAAGAAACAGTGTGGCCAAGGATGGTAATAAAAATGCTTGTGGGCTTTCACACATGCAGCTTACACCCAAAATGTTGTGGATGTTTCAAGAGTTTGTTAATATGTGAACAGGACTTGAGACATTTTGGGCTTCTCTAATGATCAAAACCCAGTTTGGAGCTATAGACTGTCTCTTACCTGGATCTCATTCATGTTCATTATAGTTCTGGAGGGTCTCTGTGTGCCCAGACGGTACCTAATTCCCTCCTCAAGAGTCATCCCGAAGAGCTGGCTATAATTAGCTGCCCTCCACCTGAAAGAAGCAGAGGAAACAATTGAGAAATCTCAGAGACCATCAGCTACCTTAGTGTATGTGTTTCCATTATCCCTGTTTGTATTTTACCCATAGTTCCCTCTGTTGATGGCATGGATCATATCAGGCTCCATCAGACAAGCATTCTGCTCACACTCCCAGCGCCCTGTTGTCCCACATGTGCTGCAGAGGAAAAACAAAAACATGGGAAAGGAATAAGACCAAATGAAGACATCACAAAAATGTCTATATTTAAGCTAAAAAGTCAGTTAGGTTGTCAGCTTATATAGACAGAGGCAAATAAATATGCAGAGACTCAAAGGAATACTCAGATTGGAAACTATTAATGGGAATACAATGTTTTTAAATAAAAAATGACTGGAAAAAGGACAAACGTGTGGGTGAGGAATGGAGGGAGAGGTTAAAGGAGACATTAAGCCTTTTAAGGCTGCAGAGCAGCGATCCATTTTTAGTCTTAAGAAAGCAGAACGACTGAAGAAGTTGAGACGATGACAGGAGAGATAAGAAAACAGGATATTAGTGATAACGACAATGTTTACTTTGGAAATTCTCTAGCATAACTTAAACTATGTACTTACTGATGACTCATGTCAGGGTGTGTTAGTACTGTAAGACCAGTGTTAAGGACCTTTACTCAATCAGAACAACAAAAGCAGTTGTGTCATTATTTTAGAAGGAGCCCCTCCTTCAAAAATAGTAATTAAGTAAATAAAATCCGGGCATTGATTTTAAGAGGTATGTACTTACATGCAAATGCCACTGAGGATTTATAATGAACATAACATAAGGTGAATTCATGATTTTGAATGTGTTCTTGATTTACAAACTTCAAATCAAACCTTAAACTCTGTTTAATGTTTCACAGATAAGTCAAAGTGACATGACTCATGTGAGCCTGATCCAGTGCATTGGCTGAGGTTGCTTTGTAACAACTAAACAAAAGGGAAAGGCAGGTACAGCTGGTGTCACAAATGGGAATCATCTATAGACCAAGCAATATCAATTCTATGCAGGCTACAAAGACTGAGTACTTCTGTGTAAACGCTATACCTTAATCTTAACTCTTGTTCCATGTGGCCCTGAACTGATGCAGAGGGCGTGGTATGTGGTCTAACATGCATCCCCAGAAATTAGACTGCATGTGGAAATGATACAGACCACAAGCCTTTTGTCTGATCCCCAGCACAGCACCTAGTGTATGTCTCAGACAGAAAGATTATGTAGTACAGTAAGATTAAATGACTGCAGCAGATGACACGTCAACTTTACTTGTGGCCACACAAACGCCAAAATTCCCATCCTCTGTCTCAACAGATGCAGTAGTTGTAACAATACACCCCTCTGATATCTCTTTTTTTCCTTATTTTGAATAATTGCACTGCATTCAAGTATTCAACATTATTTATTGACTCTTTACTTTGACATTTTTGACATAAACACACTCACACAAGTACAAATACTCAAGACAGTCCAAGACACTATGGTGTAAGAACTGCATATGTTACACAGCTTCATCACACCCTACACACCAACACACACACACACACACACTGTAGTGCGCTATGTAGTAAATACACCATTTTGTCTTGGTTAATTTTAAGGGCTTGAACCCTTAACATTTACCCTTAAAACAACTGAGTGTCTCTCCAAATCAAGCCACCGACGCCCCTTGCATATTATAGGTTGTGTACAACCAATAGTAGCTTTTTCAGCAAAATGAACTATTGCGCATTGCAATTCAAAGTTTAAGCGAACAGAAACAGAATTTGATTATCAGCATACGTAACAGACTAAAGAGAGGAAGGATCACATCAAGTGGGAATTTAACAATGTTATAGCAATAACACCATTATTAGAATGCACAAACATAAAACAAGTTAAATGGAGGTAAGTGAAACTAAAAAGTGTTTAACACTAATTTGCTTCTGAAAACTTGTAGAAACTTTTATTTCTATGACACATTATTGTAATTTGTTAATGGAAAATCAATTTCTGTTTCATTAATCACTGGTGTTCTTAAATACTTTTTCATTAGTGCCTCACTTTTATGTTCAAGCTTTAATTTTACAATGGCTATGGCATACAAGTCCCTCATCAGTATTGTTTCTGATATTATTCTTTCTTGTGCCTATGAGTTCACGAATTGATTCACTGAACTTTGCTGCTATGTATTGCATAGAAAGAGGTGTGCAACACGGGACATAATCTAAACAGGAATGGCTTGGCTAACTTCGCCTGATATTTATAACAAAAACAAAAAAAAATCTATCTTAGCTCAGCAAAAAGAGCAAAAGTTTTGACCAACAAAATGCATTTGTCCAAATGAAAGTCGTTCACATGCGAACAAACTCCTGAATCATCCACAACATTTTGTGTATAACTGCTTTAATTCTTATTCATGAAAAACTCTATTTGAAACAAAGAAATACTAAATGTGCACCCAAAGCGGAGCTTAACATCTGCTGGATTATGCTAAATGGTTAATGGTCTCATTTTTCAACTCTCTTAAAGGAGACATATCATGCTTGTTTCTCCTTTTCACTATGCCAGACTAGGATGCCTGTAAAGCATTTCTGCCCTCAGTACAAGTCATTTAGTTCCTTCATTGCCCCACAATTGCGTTCTCAAAATCCTCATTTTAGGCCATTATCAAGCTCTTGTTGAAACGCTCCGATCTCAGGATGAACTACAGTTACCTCACAACGTCACAGCCCTTTGTGCTCTGAATGGTCAGGTCTACTGGGGGTTGAGCCAGCCTGTCCTTCTTCTTCTACTGTATTTTCCGGCAGGCTCAAAGCAGCGACCACATATTGAGTCCCTCTACAGGCCAGAACTGGTAATGGCTGAATGTCAGCTAGGGAGCTATATGCTGCTGCTGTTGGATGTGTTCCTCGGTGACGGTTTTGTGGCTAACGGACATCACAGAGGAGGAAGTGTTTTGTCAGATTACTCCAATAAAAAGAAAGGTACCTTGTGATGTCACGACGATTTAAATCTCACAGACATCTCGCAATGACCTATTTTCAGAGGCATCAAATCTCGTTCTAGGATATCAGAAAAAATACAATATCTCATTTTTTGAAAATTAAGGGGGTGTAAGGTCTTGTTTTCAAATGTATTATATTATATGTAAGTATTAAATCATGCATCAGCATGATATGTCTCCTTTAAAGAACAAATGAGCTTATGTTAGACAAAACATATTTTAATGTATCATGTTTACCATGTCTAGTGAGAACAATGCTAGGATCAGCCAACAGTCTAGTTTATGCTTTTATTTTCAACTCTCATAAATTAACTCATTTTCCACACAAGATGTGACCCAGCAAGCCAAGAAGTGGTTACATTGGAAAACTCAAAGTAAAAAATAAAGGCAGGATACTAAGTGACTCAGAGCTTACTGTTTGATGCTAAAATTATATGATCAATGCTCCTATTATTCAACTCTAAAAAACAGAAAACTAACTTGTTTTATTCCCTTGACAAATTGCTACACAGTCTATGATGGCAAGCTTCAGACATATAAATATTTCATCTCATTCTGCTCTTGCGTTACTAAATCATCATAAATTACTGTGTTTAACACTCACAGGGTCAGCAGAAAATTTTGATTAATATTTTGATGTATGAGTGTGTTGTCAGAGAGAAACAATGAGGGGCATTTCCCACAGATATGTGCAGACCTCCAGCCACAAAGTCTAATTTACATCAGACATGTTTACTGAAACAACCTGCTTGAGAGGATCACTAAGACAAACTCAACGACAAACAGGCCAAAATCCCCTTCAGTCCAGGGTAAAGCTAACAGCACTGCCCTGCTGTGAAACAAATACTCTTACTCACATCTACCCACAAAGTCAAGTTCACACTGATGTTTTTCATTTGTGTAAAGAGACAATGACATTTCACCTCTCCCTGTCGTCAGCGGGATCATGTACATACAGCTTGGTGCCCTCGGGGTCAGAACAGCAATAAATTCATGAGGAAAACGTACAAACAGACACACACACACACACACACACTGACAACGACAGGCGTAATGACAGGCTCATGGAGAGAGGGGTGCAGAGGGTGACTTGGAGAGAAATATGAGGGCTGCTGGGACAGTGGACAACCATATTTCAGATTCTTCGTCACAGTTATTATGAGAGAATGACCCCTTCTTAACCCTTAAGACCATAAATACACAGACATAGATATAAGCAAACACACACACACGTCTGTCTAAAATGAGGTTTATTGGCTGGCCTTGACACTACAGCTGATACAGTCAGATCAATAGAAAGAATAGAGGCTTTGTTTCTGTGTTACACTTTCAAAGATAATAAACCAGGAGCCTGGTTGTTCAAGGACAATAAAGATTCAAAAGTGATCTAAGGTTGATTTTAGAAGTGAATGTCAAAGCCCACAAACTGATAGTATCAACAACATGGTCAGACATATAGTAGTTTGTCTTTATTGTTTAAATAATCTTTGTTGCTTTCTTTAATCAACGTTTAATTGACTTTTTTATTGCTGCAAGGAAAAAGTGCTCTACTACTGCACCACTTGCAGCCCATACTGGTGTTGCAACAGTCCAAACTGAAACTCCAATGGAGTTGAACCGCGGCATTAAAAATGATCTTAATCTGTTACTCAGGGATAGACTACTTCTTTCTCCACTGCCACACCTGGGAAAACCCAACATTTTTCTTGTTTGAGTTTAGTTTGGTTAAAAGATAGAGCTGTCATCTGCATAGCAATGTAAATGTTAATTTGGCAGTAACTATGCCTGCTGTTTATGATGCAGTGTTGGTCGGGCATGTCCTCCTCGATTAACATGATGTATAGACGGAGTTGTGGTCTACACATAAAAGTCAGATCAGTGCTGAAACAGAGGAGATATGACAGATTGATCAAAGCTGCAGAAACAACTCTCACGGTAAGTTTTAGAGAGAAACTGGTAAATCAAGCTCACAGTCAACAACATCTAAATAATGTGTAAATTATGTTTTTCAAAGTAAAGATGTCTGAAGTTGGAGCAATGAGAGCATCCAGCTTCTGAATATTTTCCGCCTTTTCTCAGAGATGAGTGTTTTCAGACATGACACATAATCTAGAGCCCAATCAATACAGATTTTTTAAAACCAATGCCGATACCGATATTTGGCAGAAAAAATACTGATTACCGATTTTTTAAAATGGTTCCAAAACAATTATTTTTTATGAATATAAGAACAGACAGAAAATGTTACTGTTTCACAATACTTTGTCCCTAAGTATTTGTTTAACTTTACATTACAAAGGAATTTTCAAGTACACAAACATGAACAGAATAATTAAACCTCTGGGAAATTAATAATAAACCCTTAAAAAGAGTCACTCTTTATCTTGTACTTCTTGTTGATGAAAATAACAAGAAGGTAGGTAATAGTAGGCTACAGGTAGATCAAATTTTAAAAAGTTGTAAACAGGTCACTGTGAGAGGAAAGCAACAATATTCTTTTCATAAGCCTCTTGTATTTTTCTACTATGCAACTTTCAAAAGCAAAGAGCTTTCAAGTACAAAATAAAATAGTTGGCAAAACTGAGGTCAAATTATGCAGAATAAAAAATATATCTTATTTAAATATAAATCTATTGATGAATTATGAAATATAATGATGAATGAATTACTTCTACCTTTCAGTTCCAGAGAGTCTTCATTAGTGCAGCACAAGTATGTTTTAGTGCAGGTAGAACCACTTCATTTTATTGTACACATGAGGTAACATGTGTGAGGAAATTAAAATATTTTGTGGGACACTGCACATATTTCACAAACTACTTTAAAAAGGCCCGACTAAAGTTCCCAGCAAAGGGTCCCCTTGGATGATTCCCTGGCAGCAGGCTGATGACGTCGTAGAGCTCTGAGGGAGCTATGCTAATGCAAGCATAGTTAGCTAGCTAGCTAGTTAGCTGAACTGCGGCGTCGGGGACAAGCCAGGTTTCCGTAATAATCATCCAAGAGCAATCCCGATAAACCGATACCCTGCCATCAGAAGGTCCAATTCGTCTGTTTGTGAATGACAGATGTGTCATTGGTCAGAAAAATGCTTGTCAGTGCCGCCCTGTGAGGCTGCGTCTGTAGCCGAGCAGAGAGCCTCGCTTTGTCAGGCGGGATATTGTGGGACTGCCGAAAATGGCTCACTATGTTGGACTTGCAGGCAAAAACAACATTAAGCAACATGTGAGAGTAGGTGAGTTTTGCCCCATTTACTCCATCACCCATTTACACAGGACCAGTACAGAGCTCAGAGCCGCTACAATAACACGCACCGTGATATTTCGCAATGTCATCATTCTGTGCTGCTTTGACACCAAACAACATTTACTGTTTCATGAGAAAGATGAGAAAGTAAGAATCTACGGGCGTTACATCGGCAAAACTCTGGCCGATACTGAACACATTAAAAAAGACTATAATCACCCGATTTAATTGGCCAGCCAATGCACCGGTCGTGCCCCAATAAAAACACCAGCTGTGAAACTGTCCGACAGTTTAAGACGATCCAGTTTATACTGGTCTAAAGTGGAAGCAGACAGGGATAGTTGATCCTTTGAGCTGTGTGAGATTGACAATGTGAGCATGGGGAGTTACTTTTTAGCTCATTTAGCAGATAGAGTTATCAAGATGCAAACACCTCTGGGAGGAAAGGCTTCAGCTTACTATCTCATTAAAAACTTTACAAAGAACATGTGTTGATTTGACAAGTCTAAAGGCCCTTACATATCAAGGGAAAATATAACCTATCGCAAAAATAGCAAATAATTCATATCAGGAGCAGCGCTTATCTGAGGCCTTAAAATATGCATTTTATTATCATGCTGCAGCTCCAACAATACCTCCGTCTAAACACGATCTTTAAAGGCATCATCCTAATGTTTTTTCCAACTTTTGTCATGAATCAGGGTGCTCTGAATCAAAAATACATTCAAACAACCTTCCATGTTGAAGGTTCTGTCCCTGGTGCGTGTAACAAGAATAAATTATTTAATTGGTTATGTGAGAGCATCCCCAGTTGAGCATATTAGAAACACATCACACCACATCGTTGACTGGATACAGGTTAAAAAAATGTGCAAATTGTTGTCTGGTGTACAAAGATCACAAAGATCTGCTTCAACTGTAAAAATATACAACAGGTCACTAATGTCAAAGTGTTGATTTTGACTGACTTAGGCTGTGGTATTTGGCAGTCTTGTTTTGCTCATGTAAGTATCAGCTCAAGACCTGTAGGAGGTTAGAAATGGGCCTGAATTCTGCTAATAAGAGATATCTGAGATCAAATAGGGAGAGAAGGATGCTATCTTAAAGGGGAAGAGGAGTTGGGAGGACGCACATTTGGGAAATCAATAAGTGCAGTGTGGAAGAAGGAAACAGGAGTGTTTGCACCCCATTGTGCTGAAGTCATGGTGCAACTTTTCAAGGGGCCATGTGTGTTGCCTTAACAAGCACGTGTGACAGTGTGTGTGTAAGACTCTTTTGTTTGGAGGTGAAAGGTGGAGTTAACACAGAAGTGCTGTTGTCCTGGAAAACCGGACACTGTTTTTACAATGCAGCTTGTTTTTTGTACACCTCCACAAGAGCTTCTAAAAGAAGTAACATCAGTGGTGACATTTATCACCTTGCTCCCTCACTTATCTATGCATTAGACCCTCGAGGTCAAAGGTAATTGAGCTACTTTGCGGCTATCAAACTGACAAAGCACAGCTCCTGCAGCCTTAAGAGAGGCAAGTTTAAAAAAAGAATAACTGAAGATCAGTGGAGTCATGATGTTTCTGCTTGGACATGTCACAAGTTTATTTCTAGTGAATGATAGTACTTATAACATATGTCCTATAATGGCTTTTAAATCAACATTTGTGCCCAAAAATATCTCCATGTTCTCATGGACACACATCGGATGACAGAGAGGTGAGAAACTGTAGTGAAACACAGGTGAGGAATTCACTCTCCCTCCGCTCACTTGACCTCTCCCTCCGCCTTTGTCTCCTCCCTATATTCTTGTGAAGAGCTGCTCTGCTCCGCTCTCCCTTACTCGAGTCAATATTCTATACAAAAAAGGCAACAGTCATATTGACTTTTTTGACCTTGGCATGATTAAGGCCACAGGGATAAAACAAACCCTTACTGAGAGCTAATCTGAAATGCTGCCGTTGGCAACACTTAGCGGGAGTCAGGGTCATAAAGTGTGTTTTTGAATGTGCTGATCAGCAGCCCTGAAAAGGAAAAAGTTATGCAAAACAGTCAACTTTGTCTGACCATATCCAGCATTCATCTTGTGCATCGTGTGAAATGACAGTGCTGTGTACTGATGAAAAAGCTCTTTACACTTCTTTGGCCCTGGCACAGCTCATGCATGGGTGCAAGCACACATGCCCATGGCGGGCGTCACATTTAAGTGAAGCATTCCTTTTAACAATTTGTGTAAGAGGGCTGTATCTGACCAGAACATCCAAAAACAGTTCACAAAGTCAGAAAAAATTCAGTCATGCCCTCTGAATAACTCTTTCTATGGATGATTCTGAGACTGCAGGAGGCGATGGTGCCCATTTTACACTGACTCTGGGACACAAGTTTTTTTATTCCTTTTAATCATGATTAGATTTACCATATTACCTATCCTGGTCCCTTGACTGTAAGCCAACCAAAAGTCTATGGGACTTTTCACTGTGCTTTATATCACTGATGACTATAAGCTCTGCAAAGAACAAGAAGTTACAAAACTTACTTGGTCTGCTCTTTGTGATACTCATCTCAAACTGACCCACTTTCCACAATCTCTTTGCTTTGATGTAATCAGCAAGTGTGAAAAACTGTTATTAACTTACAGTGGAAGTACAATTTAGCAATTCAAGTCAGAAGCAACTACAGCATTTTCCAAAGAATAAGATCTTTCTGTAACCTCTAGTTTGAGAATATACTCTTAATCGAATGACATGATCAAGTTGGTTCTCATGGCAATCATTAATGAATAATTGTTTACTAAAAAAATGATCCGAAATGCTTGACCCCGGCCATTTTTGAAGTCCTTGTTCACAGTTGACGCAGCAACTGTAATTTTGAACACACAAAACAGTTTAATAATCAAAAGGAGGCGACATCAGATGAATTTCATTATTTCAGATTAAACTTGAAATTCTCCCATTTGTTCATCACAACCATATTTTAGGCATTTATCTAAAACCAGTATACTTTATCCCATAGACTTATTGGCTTGGGAATCATGACGTGCTAAATGTTCACTCACCTCTAAGTTTTTGGACTCGTTGCTGCACAACTCCATTGCCATCCAAAGAGCAAATATATAATAATTATTTTTCTTGTTTTGTTGTATCAAAAGTTCAGTGGGTTGATTCAGAAAGACAACACCTGCTGATATTTTCAAGTCAAATTTCACATGAACTTTAGCTTTTACTGATTTATAATACACTCCTGTGGCATTTCTCATGTCAGACATCTTTGTAACTTACCATTGGGGGACACAGGTATGTCAACGCAGAGGAAACAACGGTGGACAGGGTCATTTTTTGTTTTAATATGGTGCATGATCCACACTCTGATCATGAATATTACTCCACAAAGCCACTAGTGGGTTCATTATCAGAAACACATGCTGTGCACACACATATTTCATCAAGCCACACAACTCAATTCAAAATTCCAGCACGGATCCCCGAGGTACAGTTGTTGTAATTCCTCATTTACAACAGCCTGCTGGTATTTCACTTATCACCATGTGCTTGTTAATGTAGGTGTTAGAACAAATTCAAATAGGGCATATGCATGAAGAGAGGAAGAAATGTTTTCATAACCGTATGCTACTCAGGGGAACATTTATAGGAAAGCCCAGGATTTAGGGTGTTAACAAGATACAGAGGGAGAAACAGGGGTTTACATACCATAAATTGCAGTTCTCTTTGTATGTTTGTCCTGTAAAGAACCTGTTTCCATTTCTTTCACAGGTGCCTGAGAGGAGAAACAGAGAGGAAACTTAATATAATGGTTTTTGAAGTGGCTGAACAAGTTCTCATCTCAGATAAAGCCATGTTCTAAACACAGAGATCCAACATATACAGCACTCACGTTTGATACCAAATAATCACAGAGGCAAAATTCCTCCACTAAAAAGTGCTAGCAGCAAGCCCATGGTGAGGGTGTGAGTGTGTGCGTGTAGTGTGTGATTGTGCAGAGAGACGATGTGAGGTCTAAGGAGCTCTGAGCTTCAGTAATCCAGTGTAGGAATGTGGCGTTAGCTTCTTTCCTGCCTTCCCAGGCTTCTTGGGCCCTCGTCATGCTTTAACCAGCTTATGCTCCAGTTCACCACCTCTGGAGACCGAAGAAGAGGTTCACTGAAGTCAGTCCTTGATTACATGCATTATAAAGCACCAACCATTCGTGAGCCCAAATTTGTCAAACTCACAAAGCAGCTTATTCAAGCAAACCGCATGCTCAGGGGTTGACAATGGGACAATAGTATGATGAGCTGCTATGTTGACATTTTGTAAGTTGTGTAAATGTACTGTAGCCTATAATTCCAGTGTTTCCAGAACAATTTGAAGGGAAACTGAGGCAAACTTAAAATGAAACAATGTAAATAATTCCTCTTTAGCTTTGAACAACTGTTAATGTCTACCCTGTTCCTTCTAGATCGACTATATTTACCAATTAATTACCTAATCAAGCATTATGGTGTGTATGCAGGCAATACAAGATTTTAGCAATCAAGAATTACATTTTTTGGAAACCATTAAACAAAACTTTAGCAAGAAAGAAAGAAATGAACAGGCTAGCATTTCAATGTATCACTTATTTGATACATTAGCAACAAGAAAATGTGCTAAGCTAACATTAACTTTGAAGAGTAATCAACAGTGCCATGAATCAACTAGCTTATAGCAAGCAGTGATCTTTTGGGGGGAAAATATAAAAAATGGAGTTAAACGTCAAAATTTTAGCTAACACAGCAGTACACCTCATTTGCGCAAATCAACAGCAAAACTTTAGCTATATAGCTAATATTTACATTGCCATTTTTCTAAGTTCATAACATAATGGGTGGCTAATAGCTAAGGTTCGTAAGAAATATTCTTGTCTTCCAAGTAATTGCAGCTTTATAGACAGTCAGTTGTACTTTAGTTACCTAGTATTACACTTTTATGTTAAACTATTGGCATGAAAAGAAGCCATTAAAACTTTGGCCAACTTTCATTGTTATTTTTTTTTCTACTATATTATTAACAGGACTGCCAACTTGTACACACTGAGTGTATGACCCACATTAGCAACATTTCACAAGACACATCCTCTGTTTTTTCCTGAAATGTAATCATGTGGCTGGTTTGTACAGATCCACCTTTCATCAGGAGGCACTTATCTTTGACATAATCACAGTGATTAATATTTAAATACTGCCTGTTTCCTTTTTTTCACCACACATTCTGTCCTGCTTGCATCCTGTATGTAGTATATGTCTCTGGTACATTCAAGAGAGCCTCACATTCTGCAGTGTAGAAACTGAAAGTCTAGGTGTGGACCAAAACTTTTTTAAACCTGATGTTGCTTCTGACTAAGAAATCTCTTTTAAATGACTTGGATGGATTATTATTGGTTTACATGGAGTGGAGGAAGGATAACTTTGGGATGGGTGATCAACACTGACATGTTGAACATGTCCCAGAAAATCAGTGTCATTGTGAATCTTTCCCAGTTGACAGTGGGCAAGGACCAGGGCACACCCTGAATTAGTCACCAGCTGATCACAGAGTGACAGACAACCATCCTGGTCATGCCTACGGGCAATTAAGGGGCTGTCCACATGGAGACAAGCTTAGGAGTATCCACAAGTTTTTTTTTATCAAATGGGCAGATGCAGAATTTCTGAGACCAGGTCTCAGAAATAATAAGTCTCAAAATGCTGTTTTTACATTTGCAATTGCGTACATTTTCAGACAAAATGATCTCTTAGCCCCACCTCTCTCTTTAAACACATGCACTTGTATGCGGTCAGCATTGTGAGGGATATCCTTGTCTGCTGGATCCTTCAAATACTGCATCCATGAACTCACTAAATTTTATTTACCATACATTTTTCAAGAATTTGAAATAGACCAGCAGACCATCCAGTCGACATTGACCAGTTTTATAATCATGTACTTCTTTTTGTGTTGGTTCACATTGAACATGTTTTATTCACATGCTCCTAAGTGTCTGTAATTACATTCTGGTGGTGCCTAATAAATAAAACTGTTGCCTTATTTTAGTATGATCAGATATTTCTTTAGTTAATAATGTCTACCTGTTTTCCATTGGATTACAAATGCAATTGTGATTATATTTTTATTATACTACTTTTATACAACTTAGGACTTAGACCTACAATATCATAGCAGTAAACCTATTAACCTTCACACTTCTGTCGATTGTGCTATATGAGAAAAAGCCAACAAAGCTCATTTATTGAACAATTGATGATCAGTGAGGTAAGTTTCAGATGTGAGGTCTTTCAGTTGAAGTTTGAACTCTGCTCACTTACAGCTTGTGAAAACTATACTGACTTGGCGACAGACTGACAATGAGTTTTATCTATGAGCTGATTTACAGCGAGAGCTGCTGTCAGTGTGAATTTCATATGGAATTCAGACCATGAGCCGGCTGAGAATTTACAGTGTGTGCAGGTTTCCTTTCCTTCTGGTGCGAGGCCAAGAGCTGCAAATGTGATTTATGACCTTCTGATACCCGTCCCCTCTGTCACAACTGTCTCACATTGCCTATCACAACTCTGTTGCTGCCTAGCTTCAAGAAGTTATACATTGACAGAGCTGGAATTTGTATGAAGGGATTCTGTTGGCTTGAGAGTGATTTTGTGCAATAATGCAACAGTATGCATGCTCTTCCTCATGCCATTTTTTTGTGTCCCACCTTGTCATCCAACAAGTACCTGCACCCACCCCTCAGCCTCCCTAGTGCTCCTGTCCGTCTCCTCCTCCTCTTTCCTCCACATAGTCCACATTCTTTCTCCTGACCTCCATTCATCCCTCCATCCAGCCCCACCCCCCCCCGCCCTCTCCCTGTCTGCATTAATAAGAAGCCTACTGTTCCCTGCTCTGTTCCCAGGTAGGTCTCCGCTGTTGCTGGCACATTTTACACCTCAGCTTTGGCTGGAAAATGACTGATTGACAACTAAATTTGCTTTTGAGTAATGTTGGATCATAACTATGTTAAACTCAACCTTTTAGAAGAGCTAGTGATGCAGTTTTGCTCTTTTTCTTACTCCCAAAAGTATATTTAATTTCTATCTTCCATCTTTTACTCTGACGAGTCTTTAGTGAATTTCCATCAGGCAGTCTGAATTGGATCTGTACAGTTCTGGTGTATTTTTAATGTGTAGGAATCGGTCAACTCACCATGAGTCTACTTACTTTTTAACTATCAAGCTGTGTTTGCACCAAATGTTAATTTCAGTGCACCACACAATAAAATACATTGTATGGATGTATGATGTAAAGTCTGCATTGTTTTTCATTCCTGGTGAAACAGTCTTGCAAACACAGCATATTTTGCATGGTTGAAAATGTTCAATTTTTGTTACAAACCTACCTGAATCTTTGCCTAGGCATTACAGACAGAAGGGGAAGTTAACATTACTGTGCATCAGCATTACAGCTCCTCTACACCAGTATTTAGTGCTCAGAGACCGAACCACAAAGAGGAGAAAAAGGGAGACAGATCTGGGTGTCCGGTAAGTTTAGCTCATATTTATTGGTGCTCATGATAGCAGGGAATACTGTAAATTCAAAAGAGAGCAACAGTCATTCCTGATCAAATTGGTGGGCTTGGCTCTGGCAAATCATTTTAGAAAATAGGTCAGAAAGTCTTTATTGTCTGATTGTTTGGTGAGAATTTTAATGTGGTGATTCTAAAGCTTCTTAAATTCTCTCTTGTATTTTCTGTTACTTTTTGTTTGCAGGTTGGCATATAAACAAATATATTTGAAGATTAATGTGTTATGTTTGAAATCCACTGATTAATGAGAAAATGACTACTGTACTTGGTGGACTACAGAGAGTCTAGATCCAACTTTAAGCCTTATTCAAACTTCTGTGTTCAGGTTAAGTCATAGCCTGAGCTTTAAGTCTGTGGACCAAAGCAGAGCGACGTGCATGTAGCCTGAGGTGCATCCTCGCAAAAATGTGCACATCAAAATTACATAGACCACATGCCCTGTGATTAGTCTGCTGCACAGCACAGTGTGTCTGTCGGTCTCGTGTATGTCTCAGGTATTTTGGTGTACCTTGATGTGATAGAGCAGCTCCCACATAAAAACAAGGATGTTAAATCTACTCACAGGCACAGAAGTGAAACTTCAGTCACGTCTGCTTCTGTAGTTGAAATCTTTGCCTTGCGTACCAACTGATAAAGCAGTCATGAATATAAACTACCTTAACAACTTCTCTTTTCTAAAGGATGTTTGTATGTCAGTACAAATCAAACTTTTGCTAGTGTTTTGGCAAAGTATGTAGAGTGACACCAGCAGAAATGCTGAAAAGGTACCATTCCTATTGACTTAAACCAAATGTATTGGATTACATGTTGGAGTCACCTCACCACAGAAATTAAAAATATATATATTTTTTGTGGCCAGGAGTCATAAGTGAGGGCTCAGGCAAAAATCATCATCTCAGTAAGTTGACTTAATTTATTACCATTAAATGTTTGGAAAGGCCTGAACCTGATCATGGGTTATGCTTTTGCTTCATCCCAAAGTCAAGATTGCAGATCTACCTTCTCTCTTCCCAGTTCTCATGGTGCTTCTTTTGTGAGTTAAAAGAGAGCTAAAATGCATTGTGATTTCCATTATGTTTTTAGTAGTCCTGCAGCTTTTGACTACGATCCAGCACAAAGTCTTCAGGGGGGCATCTGCACAGCCCCCTGTATGATCCTGACTAACAGTGACAGGCCCACACACCCTCCAACAAAAACCCACACAAACACATTTACACGGTGGCTTCTGCACCCTTCACTTACCGATGAATGGTGGCTGCACGCCTAAACAGTGACCCCAGAAGTCAGGGCAGCAATCAGACACGGTGCGGTTGCAGAACAAGTCGCAGTAGCAGATGGTGTCCAGGTAGGGCACTGTGCACAGGTCGTCTCTCCCGGGGCAGCATCCCCCTCTTCTCTGACAATATGAGCCGTATGGATCTCTGATCCCGCCCACGTGGAGTGGACTTGCCAGCTCCCTTTTGGTTCTTCTGAATAAGACTCTGTCAGCAGAGCTCTCCTCCACCACCAGGAGTAACACCACCATTGACAACAATAAGAGCTTCATGATGGATCTGTAAACTGAGAGGGAGACAGGCCATAAGATACGAGATGTTGTAAGCTGTACAGTATTTAGGTTTTCTCCCTCTTAAAAGTCTCCTGTGGACAAGTGTTGCTCATGAATGTTTTACCATTAACACTACAAGCAGTGTATCTAGTATTTAAACATTGTAGTGCTACAACAATAGTATATGCCCCTGGTAAATAAACAAATGCATACAGTTAAAATCAAACCACATACAAATAAACAGAAATACTAAACTAATTTTTGTCATGAGAGCCAAGGGTAGATAGAGCTGCACTGGTAAACACAAAGCTAACTCAGTAAGTAAAATGACAGGGGTCAGCATTACATAGTGTAAAGAAAAGACTTCTGTTGATTTTCGGGTAGAAGGGGAAAGAACAACATTACCATGAAATGTGAGTCTTAAAGATCTTGTTTTATATTACTTTATAGAACTGGCTGTGGTAAACAACTGCAGCTTGCACAGAGACTATCAGTATTTCCAACTGCGTGTAACACTGTGGCTGTATTCAAAACTGCCGGGAAGCAGCACGGAAAGTTGTGAAGATTTGAAAGATCCACGACTGAATACTAAACTTGTTTTTGTATATATCAAAAATATGATCACTATGCATCTTTTTTTTTAATCAGCTATCTGTCATAGTGTTACAGTGCTGCTAGTTCTGTTAAGTTTTACATTGTGTTTCTTGGTTTGACCTCTTGTGTTTCCTATTTTACTTTCACAATTCTGGTCTTGGTCTTAGTTAAGCTACCCATTTTGTGTTCAGGTTTTGTGTTTTGTTATGTGTTTCCTGCTTTATTTTGAAATCCTTGTGTTCCTTGTGGTGTTTTCCTGCCCTCCCTTCTGAATGTCTCTGATTGTGTTTCCCTCCACCTGTGTGATTGTCTCACCTGTGCTTGATGTTTCTCCAGTGTATTTCGTCTCTGTGTTCCCCTTTGTCTGTGTTGGGTCACTAGTCTTCCATCTTACACTCTTTGAGTAAGTCTCGTGTCTCCAGTGTTCTCCATTGTGTTTGTAGTTAGCGTTCCTCCAGTGTTCCTCTGGTTTTGTGGATAGTTTCTGTTCTTGTTAAAGTTTGTAGTGATTTTCATTTGTACTTAAGTTTAGTTTCTACCGTTGGTCTTACTTTGTTTCGCCAGTTTCCTTTTGATCCTTGTTAGAAATGTTGTTTTGTTCAAAATTTGCTAAGCTTTTCAAGGTTTAGATTCTAGTTTTTCAATCCTGTTTTCAATTTTTCAATAAAGCCTTCTTGTGTTAATCTGCACTTGGGTCCTTTTCCTTGTTTCTTGTCTATTTTTTTATACATACTGTATAAAAATGTTATACAATAACATTGTATAAATGTAACATTGTATAAAAAAGTGGCCCTTCAACATTTGTTAGCGTATGTAAGTTTTGTGATTGCCGTACCACATAGCATGATGAAATGCTTGTCTTAAACAGTTTCTAAAGCAAACCAAATGTATAATCTACATAAATCGAACAATCAAAGGGTTCACAGAGCAGAGATTCATGAGGCCTGATTGTATGATAAATAGAACAGTGCCAGTCAAAGTCAAAGTGCCAGAAAGTTCTGTTTAGTCCTGTAATTGAACAGAACATCTTTAGTGCTCATTCAGTGGGACTGTTGCACATTCAAAGGTACATTTCTATTTGGGAAATTATGAACATCCAAATAAGTATTTAAGATAATCTTTGGTACATAAGGGGATGCTACTATTAGCATTAACCATTACCTGGGTGAGGGTTTACTTTTGTCCTTTTCGTCAAGACCACAAACAAAAATAGGAAAAATGCCCTGCAGGGATGACAAAGACTCCTTAACATTGTTCTACAAAACTTGGTCAATTAGTGGAGTTTGGCACATACTACATACTGCAGTTGATATTACTATGTAGGTGGTTTTAATGTTTTTATGTCTGTATGTTTGAATATTTATGAGCTGTAACGGCTATTATCGATTATTCCTGTCATTAGGCTGTCTGATTATTGTATCAGGCCTTAAATTAGAGTTGACACAATCTACTAGATGCACAAATGTGTACTGCTTATTTGTAAAAATAGTGGTTAAAGGCTTCTATTTTTTGTTGATACAAAAGTATTCAAGCTCATTACATTAGTACAATTTTAAGTATGTTATGCAGTAAAGTAACAAGTTTCCATCAAAATGTAATTCTGTCAAACAGGTTATAAGTAAAAGCAGAAAATTAGGTCATGTCACCTTCACATCTTTAATTTGTGACTTATACATGGTCAAAAGAAGACTGTGTAGTATAGGAGGGAAATGAGAAAGGTTGTCCAGGATCAAAATAATTACATTGTAAAACAGGTCAGACTGTTAATGTCAATGCATATGAATTGTTTGTTCACACAATTTTGTGTTATTGACTCAAACTTCGAGTGAGTTCAGATGTTTTAAATCCCTTCAAGCTCATGAGCAGTTTCCATCAATGGCTGCAAGACCTGCAAATTCACCAGACAAGGAATAAAACAGCAAGGTTGTACTCAAAAAGGTACACTTCCTGTTGGCCAGAGCAGACTAAACACAAACTTTAAAGTGAAATCTATTTGCTTGGAGCAGATATAGTAAAGATGTTTCTGGTCCCAGAAGCAGTCGTTAGTGCCCCAGCAATTCCCTACCACTTTGATTTTGTGTAGCTTTCAAGTAAACAAAATAGCAAAAATAATGGACAGGAAGTTTGTTTCACTTTAAGTCATCTTGAAAGGCAACACAGAACAAAAGAAACGTCCCATTTCTCACACTTCATCAAGCAAGCTTTTAACTTTGATACAGTGGAAATATTTTTTACACAGTTAACCTGTTTTCATACCTCACAGACTCAAGCTTGAAGGAGTTGCTCTGTAAGGAGAGTAATTGGGTTAAGACTGCCAACTCTCTATCCAACCTTACCCCTGCTGTTTAAGGTACACACACTCTTGACAAAATACACTCAGTATCACACACGCTGAAGATACTTTTAGACAGAGCTTGCAGCAAATAGTCCCACATGATACTTGGAGATCATCAGCATGTTTTTTTCTGATTTTCCCCTTAAGCAGCCAAGACAAACTGAAGCTAAATATGAAAACACACTTGGCTGGAAAGCCATGAAAAACAAGTATGCAATGTTCTGGAGGAAACAGAGCTCTTTAAATATGTTGAAGGGGTCTCTTTAAGCTCTTCAGCTACATTTATGTAACCCAGCTAATATGAATACCTATTTTTTCATTACATGAATCCTTCACCAGGATTAGCTGGTATTTGCATCCTTCATTGTTGTTACTGTTACTAATGCAACCGCGTTTGCAGTGCATATGCACATAAACCCATCTGAGCTCTAACTCTGTAATTAAGTTATTTTATTTATCTGACAGAGACGCAGCAGTCCAGTTTCCAGTATGAGGGAGGGGACATTATCATACAAGATTAGTTTCTTATCACAGTCACGGAAATAAGTAATGTCCTGTTGCCAGAGCTAATCAGTCACTCAAGAGGAAAATTGTCACAAGCACGCATGCAGAATTAATGAACCTCAGAGACAATGAAGCTTATCTGAGAGCTGCTCAGGGGCAGAGGGGAACATACACATACAGTAATGTCTATTTAAAGTGGCCACATAAGCTAATGTGATTCCACTTGTTCTAAAGCAGCTGAGGCCTTCAGAGGGAAATTAGGTTCAAGCTAAAACAGCACTTAAATGTTAACATTTATGTTTATTAATGCCCTGCAACTATGAACAGTTTTTATCTAGTTATGAAACAACTTGAAATTAATATACTCATCTCTGTGGAGTGGTGCAGTAATAAGTCTTTTTAATGAGAGTGATATAGCATTTTGGCACTTCAGTTCCCCTGTCTCAAAGTCTGACATTTTTGAAGAGTTGTTTGATATATCAACAAAGAACACATCTGAAATTGATCCCTTGTACATTTTATAGCTTTATGTGGTCTCAGTAAAGTGCAGCTGCCAGCATACTCGTAATTGGGACAATGAATTTTGATGAGACATTAAACCTCATAATTTTGAATACAGAAGAGGTAAAAGTGTGAAATAAAAGATGGAAATTTATAATTGTATGGACAAGATTCCCTGTTTTACAAACCTTAAGGACAAACAGAGGAGCTGAATGAAAGTTCTTTTTCGAAGTAAGATTTTGTCTTATACTGATTGTTTATGTTGTAAAGACAGAAGCCATGGTATCAATGACAAGTTTACTTCATCTATGCCCGTTGTTGTGGGTGTAAACTTGGCTCTTTGTCAAAATTACTGTGCTTGGTCAGCAGAATAATCCCTAAGCATTCATGCATATGACTAATCTTTATTTGGAAAGAAGTATTTGTGCATTTGGCAAAATTCTAATAAGATAGTAGTTTGATATTTACACTGGTGGTGGAAGGACATGTAGGCTGTGCCAAACAGTGCCTAACTAAAGCTATGATGTGGTCAGAAATGAGGTGGATATAAACAAACTATAGCATGTGATGACTGCGCCATTTGAATGGCATGTTTTTACCCATAATACTTAACATGCTTTTACTTTACATTACATGGAGAGTTGGGCACCATGCACCACAATGTGTAGCTTTAGTATCTGTCACAAGCTTTTCTGAACAGAAAGAAAACTGAGCTGTGACACTGTAGACAGATGTACATTATCTGATTGCCCAGTAAATACTGTGATCAACGGCACTATCATCCAATCATTTGCTGAAGGTTCTGCCCATTCCCAAAAACTCTCTATTGACAGCTGCCCAGATGGACTAGCAAAATATATTTTGCATAAAATATATTGAACAGACCTCCTGGTGTGTAACATAACTTTGTTGCAGAAAGGGCTCTTAGTAAGGAATTTACTTGACTTTTGAAAGAATAATATTGTAAGGAATCAACACTTCAGACGAAGACAAAAGACCAAGACTTGCAAAATGACAGAGATACTGCTTTGTCCACAAGGGGGCACGAAATTTACACAGACCAAAAGTTCTTTACAGGAGCTTCAAAGAAAAAGCCAAAAAAAAGAAGAAAAACTACATTGTATCCCTTTTAGTTATTAAAGATATATAAGCAACATTAAAGTAACTAAAATTTATTTCACACAAAATAGGAACCAATTTTCTAATAATCAGTTTTAATATTATTTCAACATGTACCACATCTATAAGTATCTGATAATACTTTTGGACATTTCTTGGGAGTACGTATGACTCTAGAGGCTAAAATTAAACAGCTGCTGTCAGTGATACAGTTCATCCATTGGTTTAATTATTACTCCATTGATCCTCTTACATAACCATAAATGCTTCCTACATAACACCTTTAATGATCAGGATTAGTTTGTCAGCCCCCAACTTCTGCTTGTAGGTTTCACAAAGGTCAAACAATAATCCAGATCTATGGTTGTATGTGTGGATGTGATTGTGTGTATGTGTTGATCTCAGGTTACCAGATGGATGAGTCTATGCAAAGGCCAGACAAAGAGGAGGGGGTCGGCCTCCTGCTTACATAAAGAGCATAATTAATTAACCAATCAGATCTCAGAGCACAATGGCCAGTGCACAGAAAGCAGGGGCTCCGGAAAAGATCTTTGCTCCGCTGTTTTCTGCATGACTGTGCCATTAGCTGAAAATGCACACACACACATACACACATGCACATGCACATTGGAGCATATGGCAGCGTGGGATGGGCTGGTCTACTCCTTCACACAAGTGTTTTGTTGTGGCAGACTTAGAGCAGCAGTGCAATAAAACACCCACCAGTCTGCTGAACGGGCTGCCGAGACCCACAGGTCAAACTGTGGGTGTAAAAAACACAAGTGTGATCACGTTCTGCTGACCTGGCCTTAATCAATGGCTTTACCTAGGAACAACATACACAGCTCTTACTTACTCACTTAAAGCTCCTGTGAGGAACTGCTGTTTTGCCTTGATTTGATGCCCCCTGTTGGCCAAGAGGTTTGTTGTTGTCTGTTTGCTGAAGTTCAAGCCTGATAGAAAGTGCTACCCTGTTTTATTTCAAACCTGTGTTAAAAGTGCACAGTATTTAGGGATGGTAATCAGCAAAATTATTTGAAGCCATTCACAAATATTCAAATAACTTCCCAAGTAGACACACCATACACACTCACAAACTATATGCTGCACGGAGAAATATGGAATGGCTTCAATGTGCAACCAAACTCTATAGACAATAGAATTAAACTGTGGGTGAAAGGCTAAGACAGATCCACAATGTCAAATGAATCCACTCTAAGCTAAACATATCCCATATGGACTGGCATTACATATATGTGATAGTTTGATGCTAACACATCATGGATCTAGCTATTGACAGGCTAATCACTTTATGGTACCGAGTAAAATAAATCTCTAAATGAATATTTATTAAAGGTGCTATGAGGAGAATCTATTTCTGGCGACATAAAGACTCTGCTACCCATGAGCACGCGCGGCGACTGTCGTAATGCTGCATTCCAGTAACCTCGGAACTGGGAGTGACATCATCTCCGACTTATCGGCATTCCAGTTGAAGTCGAAAAAAAACATGCCGATCTACCAGGCTGTTGTTAGCTGTTGTTAGCACGACCTGCGTTGTTGTTCACAAATATTACATGAAGAATGTGATTATCAATATGGCAGCATTTTTGTAAATAGAAGTCTAACAATACTATGTATACAGCTGATCTAGAGTGACACACCCCAGTCAGAAGTGCAAATAAATTTAATATTACAGGAGCTAAATAACTGTTCACATTTCGATTGTCAACTCGGGGTTGGCGAGGTTTCACCGAGTTCCCAGTAGGAAATTCTGACTTCAGGGGGGATTCCAGTTGTAGTTTCCTACTCGGAACTCGGAAATTCCAACTTCTGACTACACCTGGAACGTACCAAAAGACGTGACCCAAGCCAAAGCATGTGTTTGTTGTGATGCTAATAAATGCAGCTCGGACCTTCCTCAGAACTCTGCATTGCTTTACAACTTCTTTTTTCAACAACTTATAGGATGCAAAGCGACGAGGTAATGTATCTCTTTCTACTTATGTAGTGGTAGTTTTTGATGTGTGACAACAAGCAATTTTTGGAAAACTTAGTATCATAGTTTTGTAGCCGGCTATATATCGCTACTTACAGCCCGGTGCTCTAAGATGTGTCTGAATAATATAAATTTGCTCTAGTTTTAATTGCCTTGTTCTCAAAGTTGAGTATCCAGGCCAGTCCAGCCCTGTCCGACCCGACCACAAAGCTAAGAAATAGCATTTATAGATAACCTGTTTTGATGCTACAAAACTCATCTTAAAGTGTGTATTTTGATCAGGTATATAACTTAAAGTGAAACTTTTTAAATTAACTTAGAAACTCCTCATAACATCTTTAAACAAAATTGCTCCAAAGAGATGTCAGTGTCCAAAGAGGAGCTCAACAGAAAAAGTTTGGAAACCACTGCTCACGGTCAATCAAATTCCCAGACTTGCTTGTGCACGCTTGACCCTCTCAGCTGAGAGATTACCATAAATGGATAAGTGGGGGAGTAATTCAAGGTTAATGTCGAAAGCGCTTTTTGCATATGCAAGACTGACATTCTCGAGAGAATACCTGCGGAACATACCCAGATAATTTCCTGACCCTCTCGTTCACACTTAGCGCCAAACAGCATGAAGTTTTCTACAGTTTGTATGTTACTTATCAGAGGAGTATAACAGGGGAAAATATCAGTAAATTAAGGAGTGAAACCCTGCTTAATTCTGTTAAGTTGGGAATATTTCAGTTTTATTCTGTATAGCCCATTCACACAAGCAACCCTGAAATCTTGTACAAAATACCAGTGAAACCGAATTCCCCGACTCGCTTGTTCACACCTGAGCCTCGCAGCAGGGAGATTACTGTAAATGGATAAGTGGTGGAGAGTGAAAAATACCAGGGGGCAGTAGGGAAAATCCAGGGTAAAGTCTAAAGTACTTTTCACACATCCAAACCTGACATTACCTTGAAAATACCAAAGAAGACTTCCTTGATATACTTGTTTGGTCCCAAACTGGAAATTAACTGTTAACAGTTACTATCGGGAGGAGTGGGAGGGGGAAAAAATCCTTGAGGTAAATTTCAGGGTGAAAAAGGCTGATGTGTGCATTCACACATGTAGCTCACCAGGGGAATTTCAGGCTATTTTCAGAGTTTTCTGGCAAGTGTTAAAGTGTTCGGTGAAGAACCCTGGTATTTGTTTTCAGACAGGCAAGTTCAGGGTTTGGGGGTTTTGTTTTAGAGGGGTTAATGTGTGAAAGAGGTTCTAGTCTTTCAGGCAGATTGCCCTGACCTTTCACTAAGGTCAGGGCAATTTTAGAGTTTTTCTCCAAGCGTGAATGGGGTAATTGTGTGAAGGAGCTTCTAGTCTCCCAAGCAAGTGGCATGGGTTCAAGTCTCAATTTTGGCTCCTTTCCTGCATATCTCTCCTTCTCTTTCTACTAGATTCCTACTCTATCCTCTGCCCTGTCGTCTAAAAATACAAGAAATAACCCAAAACACAACCCCCTTTCAGTTATCCTTACGAAATTGGGTAAATGAGCACATGTACATGATACCAAGTTATGGTTATTAAATGTCTTTATTCATCTCACAATGAGGTCTTAACCCCTCTTAGCTGAATGAAACCAGAGTGGTGCAGAAGCTGCCATATGGCCCATCAAGCCTCCAGACAGCTGCAGCTGAGCTACTGATCCCACACAGCAGATAAACCATTAGCATATGAAATCACACACACATAGTACAACTATCGGCACATTGCACAGAAGAAGGTTTAAAACTTTTGAGGGTCTTATCAAAATATCACAAATATATAAATGTGCTTGATTTTTAACTTGCAAATCTGTGATTTTATGAGAGATAGAATATATTAAAGGGTCAATGCAACAATTTTCCTTTGGTGTTATATTTTTAAGGCAAGGCAAGGCAAGTTTATTTGTAGAGCACAATTCATACGCAAGGCAATTCAAAGTGCTTTACAGATGCTCAGTTTAAACTGGAGCTTAAACCTCATGCCATTTCATTTTCTTAAATTTGTCTGACATTAATTATTGTTGTTTATTGTTGAGAATGAAGTATGAATGATAATGAATGTTATCTTTTTATGGCAACAGGGTGAGACGCAGTAGATACATTTCTCACTTCATTGGACAATAAAGTTGATATTGAACCTTGAATCTTTACAAAACAGCACCCAAGTTAGTCTTAAAATGAACTCTTCTTTCTTTAAGCTGCCCTGTACGTGTTTTTGCATCTTACTTGCAGCTTATACAAAAACTTTTGCATGACTGTTTTTAAAGATTTGCTTCTTCTCTGTCACCTTTCTAATGGGCACCTGTCTGCTCTTTTAGGTCCTGGAAAGCCAGTAGCACTGATTTAGCATGAAAACTCCTCATATAGGAGCTTAAATAATGGAAATGTTTAGCACAGCAGACATCTAAAACGTGTGCTTCTAATAAAGATATGATGGCCATGAAGAGATAAGAATATTTGATTGCTTCTTTATTTGGATGGGTAACTCATAAAATTCCATGCTCCACATCTTATGACTAAACAACTTTCTTGCACAGCTGAGATATCAGTGCACCACCCACCAGATAATTCAGGCATCTTGGCTCAGCCTGTGTGCGTCTGTACAAAAGCTCTTTCAGCTCTATTTCCCCCTGTGTCGCACAGACCTTGACTTTTATCTGTCAGCCTGCATTTTCCAAAACACCCACAAGGTTGAGGGTAAAAGCGGGGAACATTTACAAAAGCCCCACAGGTGTCTCGACTGGTCCACACAACAGATGAATGATGGGAAAATGTGTCTTAGCTGTCTTATGAGTCTCACTGTGGAGCGAGAACCCAAACAGTGAACTCAACAACCCCTACCTAGCAGAAAAAAGCTCATGGTTTCCATTCATTTTCAAAGCTATTTATAACACTGAATATTGTGTGCAGCTAATCACACACCCAGAAGGTCAATATTGTGTTATGGGAGACGATAAGGGCTCAACAAAACTCAGACAGGTCATAAAGACAAGCAAACATGCCTGAAAAGAGCTTAAAGTTCCCGTATACCAGGATATTTCTTCATCATGAAATCACACTGATGCACCTGCCTGGTGTAAAGCAGACCTGCTGTAGAGAGTTGGAAGTTTAGAGTATGTTAAAGCTGTAGTTACCTTGAGTTGACAGAGGAATCCTGATTTGTAATCCAACAAAAACTACAAAAGAGTTTCTCAGGAAGTTCTTCACAGGTGGCGGTAAAAGGTTAGTCTCTCTTTCCCTCTCCTTTCCCCTCTCTCTCTTTCTTCCCTCTCTTTCACTCTCACAGGATCTGCTCTGTCACAATCTGTCTTCTCTATATACAGACAGGCGGCAAGGACTAACCACTCCCCCACCCTCCAAACCCTGCTCCAGCCTCTGCCCCTGTCCTGACTCCCCTCTCACTCTAATACACTCCCACAGGTTTGCTATCTCTTCACGCCTTTCCTGCCCTTATCAAACTCAAGCCTCAAATCTGAAAGTGAAATAGTTTATGCAAAGACTCCCCTGCTGATTCTTTTTCTTTTCCCTGTTTCCTCTCCTCTGTCACTGTTAACACCAGTTTCCTCCTCTTGTAGTTTTTGTCCCCCCTGCAGGGTCAAATCTGTTGCTGTGATTCACACACACTGGTGAGCACTGCTGACCTCCATCTAGTGGCCAAAGGCTGCACGTCTATGTCTGTAGGCAGCCTGAGAGCTGTGGGATAGTTCTGGAAAGGCCTTGAAGCTTCTAGAAAGTCAGTGATAAGTCTCTGGAGGTGGAGTTTTGGCAGGTGTTCTTGGGAAGGACAAATAAACTCTCTGAATGAGTGAAATACTGAGGATGTTTTCTCCATTCATGCTCCACGTATCTTCAGTCTGTTTATGTCATTTGTCTCTGCTTTTGAACTGCTTACACTGTACAACTTGCAGAGAAATTGAACAAATGAAGGCAATGGGTTTATTCATGATTCTATGTAAATAAGAGAGGAATTAACTCATCAGTAGACAATTTAAAAAAGGAGAGAAATGCGCTAATAAACTGAATAAATGCAAAAAACTGCAGTTCCTTGAGCGTCCACTTGAGGCTGGTCCAGTGAACTGTAATAACATCCATAAGATTCCCATTTTTAAAGCACTAGTTGTCATGTTTACTGCCTAGTTTGACTAAATTTGACCTGACTAACTTTATATTATTTTTATGGTAGGCTACAGACAGGTGTTATTATCTTAATGTCCTATAGGACTGTAGCCCATTGGTACATTTTTGATCATCCCACAGCAAACTCAGAGTTTGGAGCACATGCCTAGTCATGACTTTGCCATTCATCATAACTGATGACTCATCTGAATTACCAGTAGGTAGGTAAGGTAGGTGTTTACATGGAATAATTTAATGTACAAGGTGCAAACACTGCACCCTGAGGCTGGGGGGGAGGTAAGGGACACCAACCCTTTTCAGCTGCTTTACCAAGTGAAATAACTAATGGTAGTGTCCAAGGAAGTCAGGAGGCATCTCCCCAAGTACCAACCTTCAACTGTGTTTTTAATGGGGGCTTGAACCAGCCACCCTCTACCCCCAGCCCAAACCCTTATGGACTGAGCTACATTGACACCAGCAAAGCCCTAAAGGTCCAAATAAAATACAGCCTGCATTAGAACACAAAGTTGTTGCTTGATGAACAAAGGACAACAGATCAGGTTTCTTGGCCCACAAATCAAGTGTGTTTTCTGTTTTATCTGCCCCATATCAAACCACTGGGTTGGTTAGCTTCTTGCAATTTGTTCTAGTTGTACATCTGGATGTAGAGATGAGCTGTCAGGAACTCCGTTTCCTAGCACTTTAATCTCAACCAGTGGTGGATCTCATGGTAACGTTGACCAGCATCCCCTGAGATCTGATTGGTCTCTCTACAATCTAAAACTTTAATCCTCTTAATGTGAAGTCTATTACAGTATCCTAAACATCCTTGTATTCTTCTTATATGGCTATTGAGGACAGAACTTTAAATAATCCTTGTTCTTTTGATTAAAGCTAGAAAGTTGAAATCTGATGGTTGTATTAACTCAATTTTGCTCATTCTTGGTTTTGGTAGTGAACCCTATCATTTTAATCATTTAAGTAGCTCGGTATTGATAACCTCAATGCATGAGTGGGGTTATCATACTGCAACTGATGAACAGCCAGAATACTGATGGATGTCAGTAAAGTGATAATGTTGCCGGCTCTCTGTCGGTGACTTTCAGCACAAGGAGACGAGTTTAGTTCTGGAGTTTTTCAGAAGAAGCGAGACACTAACAATTTATTAAAAGTTTAGGACTGACGTAAGCATTTCATTTCCTTGTCAGATCTGTCTATTGTCTCTCCTGAGACAACACATTCCTAATCTTTTACTATTTTGCGTCCCATTTTAGTATCAGCTGAGTTCACTTGGAACGAGGATGATACTGAAGAAAGAAAAGCAACAGATATTACCGATGGGACATTTAAAAAAAGAGTGAAATAGAGTCAAGGTGAGAAGAGCAGACGCCACACACGAGTAAAGCACAAGGAGATGACTTACTGAAGGCTTAAGACCTGCCTTAGTGCCAAATGTTTGTTTCCACTTCAGAAAACAGGGCAGAAGCATGGATGCTTTCACCTGCCAATAAAGGAGCAGGAGAATAATGTGTATTTAAGCATGTAAGCCTTTTAAAGTTCATTTGTAGCTCATGCCATTGGGACCAAACAGTAAGGCCTCAAATTTATGTAATTTCTACACAGTGGCCAGCATTTTGTTTGAGATCAACCCTCAAAACTAGTTGTTTCCAACATTTTTCATTCAAGCAACACCACCCCAACACCACCCTCAGACCCACAGGGATCAATCAATTAAACTTTATTTGTATGGCACTTTTCATACAAAAGTTTATAGTGAAATGTGTTTCACATAGAAATGAAGAAACAAAATAAATTGAAATAATAAAAACATGAAGAAACTTCCATTTGAATCATATTCATTAATAATTCCAGATAGATGGGTTCTACAAGTATCTCTTTTTCAATGTTTCTTAGATAAAAATATGCAGAAACCATCTTACCACTGGTTAAGGTAATCTATTTCCGTTGTCAGACCAAAACCTCTTGATTTAGATATTTTGATGATTATAAAAAATTCCAGTCAGTGTTAACTGAGATGTTATCTCCTGAAAATTTGGGGAAAATCTGTCCAGTAGATTTTGGGTAATTTTGCAAACAAACAAATGAACACATAGACAAACAAATAAAATGATAAACATACGCATGCTTGAAATAAACAAAACCTCCTCGGCAGAGGTAAAAAAAAAAAGTCAATGTAGGCACACAAACATGACTGTCACAACACCATGCATTTTTTCTTGTCAACATGCATCAAATTCAGATGGAGAAAAGCATCTCCAATAAGGTGACACCCTTATTGGAGTTAAACTTTTGCTTTATAACCAGAAGTTGATTTCACAGGAACAAGTTTCATTCTTTAATAACTGCATGAAATTAACCTGACCCTACACAATCCAAGGCTTTGTCAGTTCAGGTCCAATTTTGTTGATTTCGGTGCTCTCTGCAGATTTTTCACATCTTCGCCAGCAGCAAAAAGCAGTTTCTTTTACTTGCTGTGTTAAATTAATCAAAAGCCTGTCACCTACAAGGGTTGGTGATTGATATAAAAAAAGAACTGATTGGAAACAGTGAATCTTTCACCTTATTCATTTTTCTATTCAAATTTAAAATGCTCAAAGTAGGAATATGCTTTACTTAGCTTGTTGTGTTTTCCTGAATAAGAATGCTTTATAGATGTTGTGGACACTGTCATGGTGGTCCCCAAAGACACAGCTGTGCCTCAGACCCCCCTCTGTGCTGATCAATAAGCTACAAGCTTAATCACTTATAGTGGCTCAGACAAGTGGAGGAGAAAATGCTTCCCTACAATCATCAGGACAAAGCAGAATATAACCTAAGTAGGGTGGAATAACGCCCATATGTTCAATTAGAGCTTGTGCAACATTTGCCATACAATTAAAGAGTCCTCTAACAGCTATTGATTAGCATCAGCACAGGCTCTTGTTTACTGGATGATAGATAACTCACAAAATATTCTTACTTAAAAAGCAAACAAAAATGTTGACAATGTGTTTGAACGTAGATATTAGTTACAAAAATGAAAGAAATGCTATAATCTTAAACTGAATTCATCAATTACTCATTACCTGAAAATCTGCCCACATAAAGTAATCTCTTCTTTGTTAGAGTGGTATATAAAATACAAAAACATAGTTTCAACAGAGATAATACAGATATGTCTTGTTTGTTGTTGGGTTAGAGCATGCTGGTCTTTCTATTCCTGCAACTGCTGACAGACAAGAAAATGGGACATACATTAACATCTGAAGGGGACATACCTCCGACTGAAACAGACAGAAAATAACATATAATGTGTGGTTTTGACATTTTTATGGGGTGTTTCTGAATGATATATTGTTGTCAGACTTTCAAATGTCTACTTGTCACTTATTTGAGTGTAAAGAATGTTACACAGTGTATCTACTGGATAATTCATAATCTAACCCAGAGGTTAAAAAATGCATGGGTCACTGTCATAACAATCTCTGTTATTTTAGATGTCAAAATGTATGATACTGTTGACAATCACAAGGTCTTTTGTGGAATAACCTTCCAGAAAAATGATTGTAGTTGTCAATAAATTAATATCTCTCAAGACGGTCTCAAAACTGAGTGAATCTCCTGCAAAATTTAATCCAGCTTTATTTATAATGCACCTTCCATTTAAAAAGGCAGCCAAAAGTGTGTTGCACAGAAATATAAATAGACATAAGTGTACATTTACAAAGCACCATCTATACCTTGAGCATCTTCAATGCTTTACATCTGGCATCAGATATATTTTCCTGTTTTCTCTGAGTGGGGTTGAACAAGGTGCTTGTCAATACTAACTGTATTAACCACGAGAGATGCCAATCAGCTGTGACTCCTTTATTGAAAAACCGATCAGATGGCCAGCACCAAATATGATTAAGAAAATCATCTAAAAGCAAAAGTAGCACCTTTCAGTTCCAATGGATAACTGAAAATTGATGTTGAACATGAGCTTGCATTTCCCCTGCAAAAAACAAAGAGATAAATGTAAAAACTGACTCATTTTGGGTTACTTTAAACAAAAATTACAGACAAATTAAAGGCAGTAAAAGCACATTGGCAGGTGAAAATTAAAAGGGCTGAGTAAGTCTGAGACACAAACTATAATATATACAGATATACATATATATATATATATATATATATATATATATATATATATATATATATATATATATATATATATATATATATATATGGAGAGAGAGAGAGAGAGAGAGAGAGAGATACATATTGTTACATATTGTACATACATATTGTATTCAGATCTTGGGATGAACATAGAACACCATAATTTTAATAGTCAAATACTTTGAGCCCTAATTTCCTGGCCCAACGCAGGCTGGCGGAGCCTGGCGGAGCCTGGCACACCTGGCGTGGCACAGCGAAGGGAAGGTGCACCACACCTGCACCTGGTCTACAAAATTAGAGTCCTTTATGTTATCCTTGAGTGAAAGTGACCATTTGTGTGAAGGTAGAGAAAAATCCGTCCATATGTTCTTGAAATATTTTGCTCACATTGTGAACCTGAGACACAATGATCTCAGCCTTTGCCGATGATCTCCAAAGCCATGTATTTCATACTTCTGTTAGATAGAGCAGATGAAATGAGTTCAAAGAACATCACATGAAGCATTTTTCAAATCTATCATTCACAAATTGGTCTGAGAAAAATAATTGATATATTTGAACACCCTGGGACTCATGGTGACATTTATGAACAGATAAAAAATGCTACTTTTCCTCCTTTAATGGTGTCTGTTGGGTCAAGTCTTTTGATGCATTCCAGTTGTAGTCAGAAGTAGGAATTTCCAAATTCCGAGTAGGAAACTGCAACTGGAATGCCCCCTGAAGTCGGAATTTCGTACTGGGAACTCGGTGAAACCTCGCCACCCCCGAGTTGACAATCAAAGATGGATGCCCCCAGTGTGAACAGTTATTTAGCTCCTGTAATAATCAATTTATTTGCACTTCTGACTGGGGTGTGTCGCTCTAGATCAGCTGTATACATAGCATTGTTAGACTTATATTTACAAAAATGCTGTCATAGTGATAATCACATTCTTCATGTGATATTTGTGAACAACAACGCAGGGCGTGCTCACAACAGCTAACAATAGCCTGGTAGATCCGCACATTTTTTTCTGACTTCAACTGGAACGTCGATAAGTCGGAGATGACGTCACTCCCAGTTCCCAGTTCCCACTTCCGAGGTTACTGGAACTCAGCATAAGTCTTTGGCTGCCTTATTTATTTTTCAGGCCAATCACAGGTGTACAACATTTTAAACAACATTAGCCTCCGTGACAGAAAATGGAGCCCTCAGACATTAGCTGTCATTATTGTGAGTTAAGATGAGACATTTTTTAAGTAACAGGGTGTCATGGTGTCATTCTACAACACTGTCATTATGGCTTCAAACTTCTTACACAACTCCAGGAGAAAGATGCTTGAGGCTGTGTTTATCGTGTTTTATTGTCCACACCTTCACATTACTGTACATGTTTACCCTCAACTGATTCAGCTGTACTAACACGTAAAGAATGCTGCAACGCTTAACTTCTGGCAACAGATGAATCACTTATAGGAGAAGATGGCTGTGATGCTTTGTTGACCGTAAAGGCATAAGAGGTTGATTGTAGCCATCAGTCGTAGGTGTGTTTGAGTGTAGGAACCCCAGATTATTTCTAATTGACCCCTGAATCAGACGAGGAAGTCACCAGACCAGGGAGCATATGTATGATTCATTTCCAGTGAATCACCTCAAAAGACTGGTACAAATTTGTTTCACAAGATCTGTAGGTGGCGTGTTGTAACACACATGTATGGTTGTACACTGATTACGAACGCTTGTAGGCCTGACCCTGGTCTGCAGTGACTCAGACCCAAGCGCCCCCCTCCAGATGTTTAAACATGACACTACAATCTGAAGGCCAGCAGAAAAAAGGGGAATCAGATCAGCAGTGCTCCTGTTTGTGATGTAATTTCCCAGAAGTAGCCGAAAATGTGGGGGCTGAGGACACACATGGTAACAATAGAGGCCATACATACACAAAGAAGACTGTGTGTGCCAATACACACTCACATGCACACAAAAAACTCTGAAGTGTGGACTTTTAGATGTATGAAATGACTCCAATTTCCAGTGCTGTGATTTCAGCAGGCTATGAAACAGGTTGGAATTTATATTGATGCTTCTGTGTGACCGCTTTCTATTTCATTTAAACACTTTGCTGATTTTTTTATTCATTAATATTTGTATGAGTTCAGGGCCATAGAATACCACTGCATGATTAAGACATACTTTTCTTTTTATTTTATTGAAACTCATTTTTACTTAGTTCAAAAATGTATTGATGTAAAATTGGATCAGACAGAAATATCTCTTTCAATCTCCATGTCCTATTTTGAAAACTGGAAGTTGATACATGCTTAGTATCTTGGCTCCGCTGTGCCTGCCACAGCTCATCAAGTTGAACCTCCATTGCTTGGGTCCAGGTCCGCTGTGATGCCATGCTGCTTCGTCTTGTGCATCTGTTTTCTCTTCTGTATCTACGTTTGTGCATGTGTAGTGTGACACAGCCTCACGAGGGGCGACCAGGATTTCAAACAGGTCTCGTTTTCATCCGATCCATCGGGAGGTGGTTTTGAGGTGTTAATCGCTTCTCGTTACCTCATGTATACTACACGATGTGAGGCGCATGATTGAGCCAAAACTCGGCCCAATCCCCAAAATTGTAGCATGGGTGAAAAATCACGTCAAAAAGGGCCAAAAGTCGCACAGTGGATGCCCTACTAAAGGTAACTTAATCACATATATAGCCACATATGGCCCTTGCAGGTATCAGCCTTAGGTTCACACATCACCTATGACCTCAAGTCATAAGTATCAGCACTAGATTTTCAATATAGGGTTTCAATGCTTCTATTACAGGGGGTCACGCAGCTACACAGAGGCCCAGGTGTCTGATTTTGGGTGAATCCTAACCTTTTGGGGATCGGTTGTTCAGTATCATCTGTTTACGTCTAGTGTTCCTGAGATTTCTCCAACTCATATGTTATGTTTTTCACACAAACATTCCCATGAGAACTCAGAGGACACTTCCCATACAAACACACAAGCACACACACACAGGTATTTGAAAAAAATCAGACTTTCTTCTCAGCTGATGGACCACCCGTCGCTTGTCATTCTGATTGTCTCCATTCTTGCGGGACTGTAGTTTTTCTATTTGTAATAAAAGCTCTCAAAGGCAGTATTTAGTTCAAGATCCTTCTTTTCACATATATGAACAAGTTTTTTCCACAAAAATGTTCAACTTCTATCCCCCAAAAAGTCTTGTCAGATCGAACTGTCGATTTCCCTGAAAGCATTTTTGAGATTTTTGTTTTGACAAGCAGAGAGTGATCATGGGGCTTGATGATCTTTGACCTATGAGCTGCAAAATGTCATCAGTTCAAGAGCAAGGTAATTTTGTGGCCTTAGTATTAACTTATGACTTTAAAAATCCAAGAAGGTCATCCTTAAGCCATAAAGAAAACTGATGCAAAGTTTGAAGAAATCCCTTTGTGTGTTGTGGTGATGTTGTACTCAAATGCTCACGTGGGTTGATATCTATTCATAGTTTGATGAAAACTGTATTTACAAGCAAACGATGACAGCCAGGCGATTCTACCTGAACCTACAAAAGATCAAATACTCAGATGTCAGAAAACCAAAGTATTCTCACAGTATTGTGTTTGAGACGGTCCTCTAATTTCCCAAGCAAAGGATGACCATAACTTTGTTTGATTGTTTCATGGCCTTTAGAGCAGCTAAGGCTATGTCCACATGTAGGTGTACTTTTATTTAGGTTTCCCTCCTTCATTTTGGAAACATCCCTGTCCAAATGGGAACACCAGAAAAGCACAAATATGCTGTTAAACACTGTTTATTACCTTGCATCAATGTCCATGATGTGCAACTTTTTTCCAGTTTCTATACAAATGTGGTTTAAGTTTCATGTTCCTTCCGCTGTGTCCAACTAGAGTTATGGTTTATCTTGTGGCCATGTTAACAAGTGATAGCAGGCCTGTTTAGTGAAAATTTTTATTTTGTTTATATTTCATTAAGAGTCTTTATCTGATAATCTTGATCACATGTGTTATTTAAAGCTAAAAACAACCTTGTTGGTTACAAAAACTTAAAACCATGGCAACCACAGAGTAAGTGGCCATTGGCTACTAAATAAGGTCATTTGTAAAAACAAATAAATAAATAAATGAACAGATAAGCATTGGCAGCGTTTGTTTGAACTGTTTTAAATATACGACAGAAAGAGAGGGACAGTGTGAGTATGTAAACAGTCCATTTATCAACTCTTAAAACGGCATCAGTTTAACGCTGCGGCAAATGAAAACAACACTGAGAATGCTCCATAGGGTGATATCACCCGGCACAAAGTGTGACGTTTTATGTCCTAAATGTCGTTTTGCCTGTCCACATGCTGTTTATATCTGGACAGAGGAAACACACAGAAACCTTTGTTTTTTGAAAAACCTCCCTAGCTGTGCACACAGCCTGAGCTATGTGGTCTATCTGTCATTAATCATTTTCTTACAGCACTCCAGAATTTGTTGCTCCAGAGACTAAATGTGTTCATCAGAAACTTGACACTTACACTAAATACATGCCACTCTACACTTTACACAAATTCTCATCCTAATGATCGTTCTCTCTTTCTCTAAACCATTGCATCATGGTCCTCCCATGGTGCAGTGCAGCAGAGTCGGGAATCCCAGCTGCACTGTGTCAGGGTGGAGGAGTAGTGGACAGGCATCCATCTCCATCTCTCGGGTGCATTTCCTGTTCCAGGAACACAGTGTAGCTGCTGATAGTAAACAAGGATAAGCTGATGGGAGACACGTGGCATCAACAATCCTTATGGATGATTCTGAGGCAGTTTGGGATAGGTGTGTGGAAAAACACCCACGTCAGAGTCAATGAGAGGCCCAGATAATTGGAGGGAAATCAGGGTTTGGTTGTACTGTTTGTTCTCAATTTATGCAGCTGGAGCTGTGGCATTTGACAGACTTGTTCACTAGTGCAACGGATGTTCCTTTGTTTGGAGGCTACACACCTCAAACACAATAACTCTGACACAAACAACTTTAAGGGCAGAATATGAGACTCTTCTACACCAGCACCCTGTCTCCTTTTAATCCTGTTGTTCAGTTCAGTTTCAGGATCGAATTCTCCCTCTTTCTTCGAAGAACAGGTCTCTCTCTCGAATCTCTGAGACAAAACACTTCCAAGGTCAGTCATGACTACAGGGATGTGGAAAACCTATGGCACAGAGGCAATCAGATTAGAAACTAAAAATGAGAGAAAAAGACTTCAAGAATATTTCTTTGGACTGTAAACTGTGCAAATGAGATGATCCAGCACGCACACAAAAGAAAATAAGTCACCTAACATGACAGATAACCTTTCTTTACTTAAACTGCCACTTCATTTGGTACACTTTTTCAACAGCTCATTAATACAAACAGCTAGTCAGCCAATCACATGGCAGCAACTCAGGGAATATAGTCATTTAGATATGGTCAGAAGATCAGAGTTAGAATGGGAAGAAAAGAGGATTTTAGGAACTGCTAAGCTACTTTGATTTTCAAGCACAGCCATCTCTTGAGTTTGCAGGTCTGAAAATCAGAACATATTAGTGAGCAGAAGTTTTCTGGGCTAAAATGCCTTGCTGATCACCAGTATGCAGGCCACAATGTCAACAGAAGTCTGTGTTCATTATTTAAAAAAAAGCAGTGCTACTGTGCAAAACAGTTAAACCGGGATAAAAGCTCCAGAGTATTAGCTCTGTGTCCAACAGCAGCTCAATGGATGTGCAAGAGACCCGTTGTTGATAGTTTTTTCACAGATTTGCTACGAAACTTTGAGGATGTTCTGTGAAAACAACTCAAATGTCCAGTCACACATAAGTGTGTCTCTCCCTGCAGTCAAATAAACTTCTCCAACTATGGTGGTTGTTTTTGTCCATTCTGTGAAATCTCCATTTTACCATTTCATACTGGTCACACAGGATGAATTTCATCCCCTCTCCCTTCAGTAGATTTTCTTGATAATTTGCTGCTGCATTAGCACCATGGCTCTACCAGACTTTATGCCAAAAATATACTAGTACTTCCCTGCCTGAAATAAGTTAGGGTGGTGTGTGACACTCTAACCTCTTTTTCATCATAGTTGATGTTTTATCTATTTCATAAATAGTAAAATTATAGAGTAAAATAATATAGTAAAATAAATAAATTAATAATAAGAATAAGAATAATATAAAATAATTGAGTTTCTGTTTTGTCTTCTCAAAAGTGTTGTACATGTTTATTTTGAATTGTTTGTAAAGAGGAACCTGTTGAAATTCAAACCTGTTTTTTTTTCTTGTCTTGTAATTACACATTGTTTTAAGCATTTGGCACTTAATAAGAACAATTAGTTGCTCAAATTTTACCAGAAATAATTTGCAAAATAATTTTCTCAAAGAGCATTTTCTGACACATTTATTGACAACAAAGGCGATAAAGACCAGGTGGCCATTTCTATTCATAATAGTAAAAGTTTATTTATAATGAAGAGCTGCTGTGTACCACATTGTTCTCATGTACTTACCTGTCAAGATATTCAGCGTGCATGCGTCATGATGCAGCACAGCTCAGGATCCTCTTTTTGGATTTTCAGAATATGGTATATGCACAGTTTAGTACAATGCTAGTATCCATCTGTTTTTAGGTTCTGTGATTTTGTGGCTTTTGTTGTTTCATTCCAGCTTTTGGTGTTTCCCTTCTGTTCAAGTGTTCTGCACTTTCTAGCCACCATTAAAATCTTGCTGTTCCTACAGAATCCTACTGATGCTCTTGCATTGTATTAATTTTTCAGTCCAGCTGGATGACAGTGGGTAACAGTGGCAGTTTTCCAAACTGTCATACCTGAGACTACTTTGTTATTGGAAATAAAACTGTTCAACTCTCCATAGGTTTGAGGTAAGTAAGAGCGTTTTCAATTTGGTCCACTTGTTTCGAACCGTGCTGCGGCGCGGTTCACCATGGGTTCGCCCCCTTCCCCCTCCCCCGCTGGCTTGCATTCACACTGGCAATATCGAACCATGGCCGGACCCACTTGTGTATTTACTCAGTTTGAAACAGCAGGGGGCGATATGCACGTAAGTGGTTACCAAACCTGCCACGGAGAATGAAGAAGAGACTACCATGGTAACCATTTCCTACACCAGACAACCAATGTTTACGTTTCGCTCTCTTCTACATTTTCCTTCAAATGTGTTTTTTGTATCGTGTTTGAGACGGCATCAGTGACCTTCTGGACCCTCGTAAATCATCGTAATCCTCAACCAGAATAAACAAATAAACAAATTGAGTAAGCAAAAGACTCAACCGCGGGATTCACAGGAAGTAAATAATGAAGGACTTTACCCATAATTCAGTGCTTCCAATACCCATAATGCATCAAAAGTAGATTGGTTCGGACCACTTTGTTTCACACCAGTGAAACCGCACCAAATGTAGGGAGATGGAGCGGATCGAGACCACCCCTTCATGGAGGTCTCGGACCGGCTGATTTGGTGCGCACCAAAGTGCGATGGTTGCATTCACATTGACACTAACGTACCAAACCCTGGGCCAAAACTTCTTTCGTGCGCACTAAATGTGGTTGGTGTGAAAAAGCCTTAAGGCCTTGAATATTTGTGGTCACATACTCTCTGGGACTTGAAGTGTTTCTCAAAAATGTTAACATTAACTGATGTGTGTAGACCGGTAAGAATTCAGTCTTGAGCACAGTTTTGACATTTTCTGTTTTGTCATTCAGCAACACAAGACAATAGATTTCAGACTAATGTGCTTCCTGCTTTGTGGGGATCCATGTTTGCCTCCACTTTCACTTTGTTTGGATTTAAGCTGAAGCCATTGTATTCCCTAAAAGGGTCTTTTCCTGAAATTATCTATGCTTCTTGGCACAGCAAACACAGCTGAACTTCATCTTAAGTGACTGCCACTTGTGATTTAAGTCACTTTGGATTCAGTGAAGCTCTGTATCTTCCGTGATGCAATTCCCTGATGTAGATCAAATGCTTCAGCTATTAAATGAAAGCATGCCTTATCTGGATTGCATAAGACAAAAAGGGAATATTGTAGTGATTAATGTTTGTAGAGGTTTAATAATTCTCTAAGTTATTTGGGTTCTCAAATAACAAACACATAAATCTTATGGTGAGGACAGAAATTTGCAGAAAATCAGTAATCAGTATCAGAAAAAGGTCCTTTTTTCAGTTACGTCAAACAGCGTCTTTAAATAAAAAGATGGATCTCAGCATGATACCAGGAAGTAGCTGTTACTGTAAAGGTCAGTCTGTCTGTCTGTCTGTCACATCAGCCACCCTCACATGTCTGTGTCCGCCACATCAGCCTCATATTGATTGTGAAAGTGCAGACTTGCAGATTGATTATTGCTGATGGGGAACTGACAGATTCTGAATCACTGGAGACACTGGATTACTAAAATGCCTGAGCCCATTCATGTCAGCAGAAATTAGATGCAAACTCTGCTTGATTAGATCCAGAGATGGCAAGTTTATCAGATGTGACATGGTGGAAAATAATTATCAAACCTGAGTCAAACAGTGAGCAAATAAGACTCCTTCAGCACCATGAGATGCTTCTAAACATCTATTTTAAACCAATGTTTTGCAGTAATCTAATTAAAATGAACAATTATGGGTTCTTTGTGGGACTATTAAGTTGATTATGCCTCATTATGTTGTGATATTATCTAGTTAATGTTGATTTAATTATGTAATTATGGGTCTTTTTTATGATGATGCTTCAGGGAGTTTTGGGGTTTATGTCTCGTAGTTGGTTGGCCAAGCTGAAAGCAGTGTCAGTGCTGATGTTTAACTGAGGGGTGTGAGGAGGCTCTGGCCTATCAGCTCTAATGAGCTGCACCTGTGGGCAGGTGGATGTGAGGGGAATGGACACAAGGAGGATGCCAAGATACAAGACACTGGAGACAAATAAATGACCGTTATAATGATATTACTTTTTAACATATCATCTTGGTTGGAGTTTATTTTTGTACATTGTGCTCCACTGCTGGCCTGTAGGGAGGCAAACGTAGTTATTTGTGACAAGCCACCCAGACACTTTCTTGAACAGACATGAAGTTTTGCAGTCATTCAGAGATTGTACATGATTCACAGAGACAAAGTCAATAGATCAGGGGCTCACCATCCCAAAAGTCAGAAAGTATCTGGCTGTGACTAAAAGGCTTTGTGTTCTGTGTCCCCATCTCATTTTGACCAGTTGAATTTAAAGGTGTAGTCACGATCTTCTAATCTTCTAATCTAATGCAGTATTAGTCAAAATCACCGTATTTCTCCTCTCCATCCACGAGATGTCCCCACTGACAGCATGTTGAAAAAAAAGCCCGGTTTCAATACACAGCCTTGGCTCTGAATTTCAGCAGGTACATACTGTGGCTCGGGCCGAGTCACCAAAACAGGCTTTTATTCATTATTCCACTGAGAAATCCCCATGACTTTGACATAACAGAACCTGAAGTGCTAAAATGCTAAATCAAGAATTCATTTAAGTTCAAGTAACAGCAGTCTTTGTATAAAACAAGACTTTACAAGAACCCTTAAATCCTTTCAAAGCTCTAGTAAGTCAAGGCACATTTTATAGATCCTACTTTGCATTATATAAACCCATAGAAAACAGTTGCTTACTCTCTGATCAAATACTCTATAAATCTATCTAAATACATCATAGTTGGTATTTTATTGTTTGGAGATAAAAGCTCTAAAGTGTCAGTGCTTGAGATCACACATAATGCAACAAAGAAAGGGCCTGGGGGTGTTTTTTCATGAAAACCTTAGACATTTTGTTGCCTAACATACATTTTAATAAAATGGTACTGCATGTAGCAAGCAGAAGCTTGATTATTTGGATCTTTTGTGTGTGTTCATAAAAAGTGCATCTTTAAGGTGTTTGGCTGTTTCCATACTAACAATCTATAATATTGTCTAATTGTTGTACAAGTTGTTCTAAACCAAAACGCTCTGATGCACAATGGATGGAAATCATTTGTTCAGATATAGTGTATATGTGTATCTCCTGAGAAATAAGAAAAAAACCCTCACAGTTCTCCCACTAATGTGTACTTAGTTCCTTGCTCATGATGTCACCTCTATACTTCCAACAAAATGCTCAGAGAAGGCATCAGGTGGTCCATATACAGCCCCCAATTCCCATGAGTACTGACCAAACGTGGTGGTCTTAAGACCATCACTCAATACCTGTCACCCACCCCTGCACTCATCTGTCCATCCAAGCGTTCACTTATAGTGCTCATTTTTCGCAACAGACCAGAACAAATCTAATGGGCCTGGTCGAAGGACTTGGACAAGGCCCACAGGAGGATTTAGAACAGCTGGGTTTATTGGGATTAACTCTCTTTTAAATTTTTGACATATTCTAAGAACTAACACAACTAGTCTATACACACATCGCCATTATAATGACAAAATAAATATGCATACGATAAAAGAAAAAGTAACGAAAAAGAAATGTGTCTGCAGCATCCAGTGTAAAAGTTGATGGTGAAGAATATTTGGGGTAAAGTTAGTAGATATTAATAAAATCCAACCAGCAGTGGATGCCTGAACTTGTAAATTACATGATGAATCTTCCAAAGGAATGATATATTTCTAAAATCATAAAACATATTTTTTCGGAGGATTCGCTGGAAACCGAAAACAATCTTATCTCAACACTTAACTTTCACACTCATAAAAATTTTCACCAAAAATTGAGAGTTTCAGGTCACTTCCAATCTGTGTTGGTGGTTTGAAAGCAATCTGAACCAAAGAAGAGCTAAATAAGGCAAGTGGTCAACAAGGGAGTGAGTTGTGGCTTGGGTTTGGCCAAATATCATGACAGGAAAGCTAACTTAGTGTTCACTGACAATACAAAGCATAGAGTGGCTAACATAAGCTCTACTAACACCACCGCCCTTTGGTCCCCATTGCAGATTTACATCTACAAATCTGTGAATAATATGTTTATACATCACTCCAGGAAAAATTTACAAGCATCTGATTTGGTTTGGTATACCTCTGATCTACTTCAAGCTGACAGTGTTTTTACTCAAAGCCATTTGTGCATTTATTACACATAATACAACAATTTGAATTAAAGACCACAGCTGTAGCCCCAACTAGTGGTGGGCGATTAGATTACACAACCTTTGACAGGCTTTGGTCCACATGACTAGGGACAGTGTGAAAGTAAACCAAACCAAGAGAAAACTGAAATAATGAGTTGCAACTCCACCCCAAGCTGAACCAAGTCCTCCAAATATTAGGTGTGAAAACGATCTTAGTGACTTAGTGACTCCAAAAAAAATATGGAAGTTTGTACCCTCAGCATTTACATAGTTTGGATTATTTTCACGCTTCACTGAAAAACCTAGGATATGGTAACCCTAGTAAATATTAATATTTTCAACTTCAACTTCTTCAACTTCAACTTTATTATAGTCCCGCAGGAAAATTGTTTTTCAGCAGCAGATATTTTGTAGGATACAGCAAAATATTCATGCGCAAGCTTATTATGAATTGAGTTGTTGTGCTGTTATTTTATGTAATTTCTTTTTTTAGCTATTATCCCAGCATAAAAAAACCATTTTGCCCTTGAATGACATAGATCTAGCATTTGGCATACCCTGGATTTAACGCTTTTGGAAACCAAGTTGTAGTAAGTGGTACATTATTTACTTTTAGTTTTTGTTATGAGTCTCCTAGCATACTTTTATGTTTTCCATTATAGCCAAAGCCAGAGGATGGTTCATAATAAATCTGTATGTCAGCACACAACTTTTAATACATCAATCTGATATTGAGACAACATAGATATTCTGATAGCCCAGGCGGTTTAAGAAAAAATATGTGTTTGGCTTGATTGTCCTTGATAAGGTTGAGGTTTAACTTGCTTTAATACAAAATAGACAACAAAGGCAACTAATCATGGATAGGCACCAAAATTACAACAACACTTCAACAAAATACAAAGAGGAGACCTGGCTCTATCAAAAGTTTGCCCATCAGTCATACAGTATGTTTATCATAAGAGCCCTCTGACTTATGGGTTAGTGGACCAATCAGAGAGCCAAAAAAGGGTAAATCCATGTAAGACACTAAGTGTAGTTCACAGAATACGACTCCTGACGAAGTAACAATAATATAACGATACTTTGCTCAGCTGACCTTTTAATGAGCACCTTTAAAAAGGAAAACAGAGTCCCATTAAGTGCAGTGACTCATCACAGCATGACTCTTACTCAGCTTGCTTTCTTAATACATCTCTTTCCATGAATAAAGTGGAGGCAGCTTTGGCCCTTCAGGAGGAGTTTCTGTTGTATCTGGAGTAGAGGGCCGTTCAGAGGGCCAACAGAGAGGTTCGGGGGTGGTAGAAAAACTCCTCACCCCTGCTGCAGATTATCATCTGTTTATCGTGTCCAACTAAGTTAACTGTTAAACAAGCAATCCACTGACCTGAGGAGCAACTTGAGACTGAAGAAACATCTCATGGTCAGGACAAATTTGGTTTATTTGTTTGCCCAATAAATTTGAGTCTTATTTTAGTCCAACATTAGACATTCTCTAGAAACTTGATCGTTCTCTCTCCTCCTCTCTCTCCAAACCCTTCCTCAGTCCAGGAAGTTGTTTACAATTTACTCTTGGGCCTCAGAGGTTTGTGTCCAAACACAATGGGACGGTTGAGGGCCTCATTGGCTGCAGGAAGTGGGTGTGAATGGATCTAGTGAGACACAAGCAGGATCAAGGTTGTTGTGTGTTGCTACACAGCCTTACATTGCTCCCAGGGCAGAAGGCAGCATGAGGGGAGTGTGTGCAGTGAGTGAGCGGACCCCCTTGTTGTTTGTTACAACAAGCTGGCAGAGAGATGAGATTCCTGGACGCCTGCAGAACATCCAGCATCGTGTTCCATGCCGGGCTGTTTTACGCAGACTGTTGCTGTGGAAACAGGGACAGAAATGGGCTAAACAGAAATTTGGAGAAGAGACAAAAAGGGTCTTTGGGCTGCTTTTCAAATGTCAAAAGAGCACAGATGTTACAGCCAATAGAAATGAATGGGTTGCTGACGTTACATCCATTTTAACTTCAACCAATAACAGGAAACATGTCTAGATTCATTTTATCAATTTTATTATCATTTATTTGTATCATTTCCATGCATATCTGCAATCAATGCCCTCTTTCCTTAAACAGATCTAAAATATTACTTGGAGATATTGACAAACAGCCCTATCATAACTTACAAGGCACTGCACCATCATGTTTTCACTTGCTGAAACACATTTTATATTCAAAAAATGTGTGCAACTTTCCAAAAACAACATAGTGCTTCTATTTACTGCATAATCAAATATTGGTCAACAAAGGGAAAGCCTCATTTTATGGACCTTTGTCACCTGTTGTATCCATTGAAATTGCTGAGGTGATTTCCAGATGTTCTTCCATTTATGCTGTTTTTCTTTCCACAGGGTATTGGATAGTTACACCCACCTATTGTAAATCTTTCATAAGTGGAAACCTTGGTTCTCAGGAGGTGCAAAAGAATGATCTTGTGACTGGAAAGATGGAGCTCCTTCCAAATTTACTTGAGCTCTGTGGGTATTAATATTCTGTCAGTACAAATTTGGTTCATGAGATCTCTACAATAGAGATAAAAACAGGTTGATGATTTTATTGGACTACTTGGCAAAACATCAATCACAAGCATTTTATCTCTGCGGTGTCAAAATAACACCCCACTGACCAATGTAGGTGAGTGATTAGTTCCAACTTTTACACATTTAATAAAAAAAGAAGATTCAGCCTTCAAAGCTATTTTATACTCCTATAAAATGATCACCACAACCATACAGACTTAAGGACCCTCCTGAAGACGATATGTAGCATCTCAAGAGCCTAACCTCTAATATATCAGACGACAGGTCTGTGGTTCATGGATTTGTCACTAACTTTAGTTCTTACTTTAGTCCACTTGTCTCTGCTTACCTCCCTTCCTTTGCCATGCACCCAACACAGCATCGTGTGGATTTGCTGTTCATCATGAGACTGGGATCAATTCAAGATTTCCTGCTGCTTAACAGAAGAGTTTTTATTGCCGCCATGATGGAGGGATTCATGATTGGCTATATGCAGGGGTGTAAAATTTGGTAGGGATGCTAGGGACATGTCCCTATCAATATTATGCCACTACCACATGGTCCCTAACATAAAACACAAGCATAGTATATAACGTTATAACTAAAAAAATGCTTATATTTAATGCCAAAGAGATACATGTTTTTGGTTATTTTATTTATTATCCATGTATTATTTGTGTATTTCTTTCTTTCTTTCTTTCTTTATTAAGATCCCCATTAGCACAAGCAAAAGCATTGGCTATTCTTCCTGGGGTCCAACACACAAAGTCAGACAAAATACACACAACACAAACAAGCTCAAAAATGGTCTTTCATTTACAAACATGGTGCAGGAAGGAGGTTATAAATACAATTTTTAACACATCAAACTTACTTCCACCCCTCATTTACACACAATAAATTCCAAGGGAAAAAAAGAGAAAATACATTTCATAACATATATTGCTAATCATTAAATGTTACTAGGTACTGTTTCAACAGAGATTTAAACCTTTTCTTGGTATTTGCCTGAATGGTCTGCAGTCGTAATGAATTCCATCCAACCATGGCTCTGTATAGAACTGATCTTTGGATTGCACCTGATCTCACTCTTGGTAGGATGAACCTGTTTTCAATTGCACTTCTAGTTTGGTAGTGATGTTGAGCAAACTGAGAAGATATTCTTAGGTCTAATAGCTTTGGAGATTGGGACACGATTATACACCTGAAAAAATATAACAAACCACTAGTGAATCTTTGTCTCACAGTAAGCCAGCCAAGTCTACTGTATTGAAAGGCAGCAACCGTTCAGGACCAACAATAGAAGTTTATGGGGAAAAACATGACTTTATACATTCATATTGTTGGGGAATACACTTATCAGTAGTCCTTTTTGGTTTTTGTTGTATACTGTATTTATCAGATAATAACCAAACCATCGAAATTTCTGATTGATCCAAAATTGTCCCGCTGTTCATATAAGCATCAATATATTTTTGTCAAGAAACAGACAGAGATTTAGGAGGGCAGGCTGCAGGTAAATTATATACCTGTAGAATAGTTTTTTTCTGAATACGATAGTTAGCTTGTTTGTTTGATTAGCTCTAAATGACATTAAAAAACAGTCATAAATGTACAACACATCAACTTTCTGGGGTGCCGTCTCGGTTTATTTATATGTCCCCACCAATGTCAAAATCAAACCTACGCCCTTGGCTATATGGATTCATGTTGGGGATTGGATGTTTAAATTTGTGCATATTTGTATATGTGTAATTTATTTATATATGTATCTATGCATATATGTGTATCCATAAAATAAAGAGTCTTACGCTCTATTGTAAAGTGTCTTGAGATAAGACTTGCTATGAATTGGCGCTGTACAAATAAAGATCGACTGACTGATCGATTGATTTAAACACACCTTTTGAGGACACGACAAAAGCGCATATGAATTCTGACCAGTTAAACTACACAACACAAATGAAAAAAGTAAACAACAAGGACTATGATAAATATTGGTCCTGATAAAAGTCAAATATTTTTTTTTAAATTTTGAAGTCTGTAAGTGTTTTTGTGTACAAGTTGAATGAGAAAATAAAAAAGGTTCTGCAGAGGAGGATCAGATGTAGCCCTTTTCTTTCCCCTTTGAAAACACTCCTGGGAGGTGGGGGTCTTAGGGAGCAAGGAGGATACAGGAGGCTAAAATAATGTGCCCTGCACTGATTTGCTGCCCAATGATGTTTCACGGGAGATGGTGGTGGTGGTGGAGGAAGGGTGTGGTTACATACGATCATGAATTTTTGAAACAGTCTTTTGTCTGCCTGTGATGAGCAGAAAACTCACATGTAGGTGGAGGCTGTATAGCTGTGACATAATAAACCCCAAGGAGGAAAGAACAGTGTTTTAAGGAGCATTTTCTTTCAAGAGGTAGAGAGAGCATTTCTCAGTAAAGTATTTGTTCAATGGAAGGTTTCATGCTCTTCTGCTCCCCAACATTTAAAGCAAAGAACATTGATCTTTTTAGGACACAGTACCTTTAAAATTTGATAGGATCAGACAGAATGTTTAGACTGATCTTTCCTAGATTTATCATCATATTTGTTTTCACTCATTTTCGCTTCCAGATTCCTTGGTTTTATTATTTAACACATGCATAAAACAAAATAAATACCCTGTTAATATAAATGAGCCAGTTAATGTTGATGCTCATTTAGTGTAAAAAATGTAATCCAATGCTCTTTTGCATAAGAACCTTAAATGTTTGTGTGTTTCTGCATGTTTCTGTGAATATGTCCTTAGAAAATAAATAACTTAAATGTAAGAAAACAGACAAAAAGAGCAGTGGCCCAGACAGGTGTATGAGATTATGGTCTTGACCTCTTTCCTAAAATAGCAGATAGTCTTTTGGCTTCTCAACCTTAGAAAGAATATTTCACCCTCCAGACCATCAGTGTCCCGTGACAGTATCTGTAATCCATTAATGTAGGTTAAACTGAACTGCAGCGTGATGGTGGAGAGGTAGAGTGCATTTTAGAGGGCCAGGACAGACATTCTCACGGATATTATCATTACAGCACAGACACATCAGTGACGATCTTATCTTTTCTTCTTGTGGTTCATTTTACCATCACCTCTATCTCTCTCCTTCACCACTCTTTCATTCCTCTTCCTCCTGTGGCATGTCCCTGCATGGCTCCTGAAGGATTCCCAAAATAACTTAGATGCACTATCACAAGGTGCAGGAAGAATTAACAAAGAAAATAAGAGAGGAAGACATAACAAGGTGGCTCTTCTCTCTGATCTCCACACTTTTGTGTTTCTCTGCTGTGAGGAAAGAGTTTTTTTCCCTTTAAAAGAGTTTTTTTTTTGTATCTTTTGTTGTTTACAAAATATAGTAACTCGTCAACTCTCCTGAACCCTGTGAGACCTGAGCGTTTGGTCAGAATGTTTGATTCCTGACACCTAATATTTGTCAGAGGTGCCCAGTTAATCAACTACGATATAATTACATTTTAAACATTACCTGTGATTAATATTTTATGAGCAATTCAGAAGCAATTCAAACTTTGCACAAATATTAACCATCACACAGGAATATACCAATAAGACTTTGAGCTTGAAAGTTGAAGCTGTGAAGCCGTAGTTTAAAGACATCCATGTGACTCCAAGCTATTGTCTTCTGTTTTTATTCTGCAGCACTTCTTCAGCCACACACACAATATAAGGACATCTTCTTTTCCAGGGCAAACTAAGCTATCAGGATAGCCATGCTGTAGTGGTGTCAGATTGATGTAATCTATGTTTTGTGGTCATATAGATGAAATCTAAAATCAAAATGGGATTTAAATGTACAGAACTTTATCCAGATCCCTCACAGATAACTGATGAACAAGCTTTCACAGCTGAATGAAACCAAGAACTTCATAACCAAGGCATGAGGGTCCTTGGTTATGAGGTGGAAAAAAATTAAAGCATGAGAAAAATGTTGAAAGCAAAAATATGAATCCATTTGCTTTAATTCACCTACATGTGTTTTTGCTTTACACATTTCTAAATGCCACTCTTAAGAGCAGTTAATATAAATTACAAAAGGCCAAAAGGCCACTTGCTGGTGAAGGGATATGTAGCCCTAAATTGCATCACAAACTAGTTCTCAACATCGGGGCTTTGTTGAGAAAAAGTTAAACACTCTGTAGTAGTTTAATGAGTAGTTTTAATCTTTGTTGAGTTAAACATGAGGCTTTCAGCGGCACCATGCATTGCTATGAACTGGCTACTGGCTCACAAGTTCCTTTTTGGCACTCATATTTAATCGGACCACCATTTATTATGATCTAAGTTAACCTGTGTAGAAGGACTGTAATAAATTGTAAAAATATCTTAAATTAAATTAAATAAAACTTAAACAGTATAATAATATCACATCAGAGTTTTTTTTTTCTGATAAACTATCCAACTAAAAAAAGTGTTGATACAACAATCTCTGTTACTAATCCTCAGAGATGGGAAGTAACGAAGTACAAGTACTTCGTTACTGTAACAGAGTACTTTTTTGGGGTATCTGTACTTTACTGAGTATTTATATTTCTGACGACTTTTTACTTTTACTTGTTACATTTTTATACAAGTATCTGTACTTTTTCCCCGTTACAATTCAAAACAGGCTTGTACGTTATTTTGGAAAGCCTTTTGACTTTTTTAATGCATGAAAACGGTTATTTTAAAATAATCTGGGGGGAAAAAACATCCCCGATAGCTGTTCCGGTCTTCGCCAATCGTATGACGTCACTTTTATTCACTTTCAGTCACTTAATTTACTGTGGTTTTGGTTTTATTTTTCAGTTGAACATTTGTAACAGACTGTTATGACCGTAAAAAAGTTGTCTGCTTGAAGTGAAAAATGTCTTGGTCAGGATGACTCTGCAGAATAAAACAATTCTTGATTTCAAGGCGTGGGTCTACTTCATGATGCATCACATCACCTTGGAAACCAATCCGGGGCCAGTTTTAAGATTTGGTGGGCATATAAAATTTAAAAGCCTTCAAATTATGATGTGAGGTCAAAGTTGGCTCTGTTAAAAGTAATTTTTACTTTTACTCTGCAAGTACATTTCAGAGCTTGTACTTTTTACTTTTTACTAAAGTAATTATATGAATAAGTACTTTTACTTTTACCAAAGTTGTTTTTTTCACAAGTACTTGCACTTTTACTTGTGTACAGAATGTGAGTACTTTTCCCATCCCTGCTAATCCTATACTGAAAAATTATATTATTGTTCATGACACAGTAAATAATGTCTATGTGGCCTATTTAGTACTATTACACACCTCATGGTGCAACCTGGACACATCGTCAGTGATGTACCTGGGGTCATTGGGGGTTTCGGGTCATATCAGACACACTCACCCAGGCGACCCAGCCAGGGGTGATCAGGCCCCGACTTGTGTCCAAGGAGCGCACTACGCCACGTGTCCCCCCTCCTCAACCAGAGCCACCGTGAAGCCGTCTCTGTTGCTTCCAAGATGTTTTTGATGGCTCTTCGTCTGTGCAGTCCACCAATGCCTAGACGTCCCAGGACCCGGTGCAAAGACTTACCTGCAAAGCCCCTGCAGCCCACCTCGATAGTCTCGCAGTGGGCCTTTCACCCATTCCTCTGACACTCAGCAACAAGGTCTGCGTACTTTGCCCTCTTCCTCTCCTGTGCTTCCTCTTTCCGGTCCTCCCAGGGGAGGTTAGCTCAAGGAGCACCACCTGCTTACTGGCCATGGACATCAGGACAATGTCCGGCCGGAGTGTTGTAGTAGCGATGATGTCCGGGAACCTTAACTATCTCCCGAGGTCAACCAGGAGCTGCCAGTCCCTTGATGTTGTGAGGAGGCCCCCCTGGGTCTCCTTAGAGGGTTGCAGCTTTTCTCCTGCTCAGGCAAAGGCAATCAAGCTCTTGGTTGGCTGCTGCAGCTTACTGTTTTTAATGCCAGTGCAGGTGGTGTCTGCGATTGCCCGCAGGACCTGGTCATGGTGCCAATGATACCTACCATCTCCTAGGGCCTTTGAGCAGCAGCTGAGGATATGTTCCAATGATCCTCTCTTCTGGCACAGCTGGCACACAGGTGAGTCTGTCAGGCCCCAGGTAAACAGGTTGCTAGGGTACACAAACTGTACCAAGAAATTAAAATGTTGTGGCTCCGCCTTCCAGAGTTCAGTCCAGGTGATCTTCCGGCTGGCTATGTGCTCCCACTTGGTCCAGGCCCCCTGCTTGCTCATACTTACCACTCTACTGAAGCGGGCCTCCTCTTCCCCTCAGCAGGTACCTCCTCCTGGATAAGCTTATGCCTTTCCTTGCCTCTGGCTTTGCTGATGCATGGTTTTGGGTTGCTACCTAGCCCAGCTTGTCCCGTTGCCACGTTGCCCACCAGGATGGTGTGCCGCAGCCTCGCCTCCACTGCATCTTGGGCGCGCCACTTCCCTCCTGTTCGTACCTCCACACCTGCTGAAGAGACCTTATTGTCCGCAGAATCTCTGTAGAGCAGGACTTCTCTGGCTCTGGAAACCTTGAACTCCTCTGTCAGGCTACTGAAGGGTAGCTGCAGCTTGGTGTTGTGCCCAAACAAAGCAATGCTGCTTAGGCTTCGTGGCAGGCCTAAGCAGACCTGGCTAATCTTCCTCTCAAAGCCTTCCACAATGGTAATTGGGATTTCATAGATTAACAGTGGCCAGAGGAGACGAGGCAGGATGCAGTGCTGGTATATCCAGGCCTTAAACTTCCCAGGAAGTCCCGACTTATCCACCACTGTGAGCCATGTGTCAAGGTCATGGCTGGTTGCTCGGCATGCAGCAGTACCCCTAAGACCACAAGTGAAAAGCTTGCCCAGGCTCTTCACTGGCTTTTCCGACACAGTGGGGATTTTTGTGTCTCCCAGAGTGAAGTGGAAGCGGTCGGTGACCTTGCCTTTAAGCAGGACCAAGGACCTGGACTTTTCGGGTTGAAACTCATTCGTGCCCAAGTAATGAGCCAATCGAGATCTGCAGGAGCCATCTGCATCCAAGCACTGATGTTGTTTTTACCCTGAGGTCGTCCATGAATGCTCTAATTGGGGGTTGTCGGGTGCCAGATCTTGATAAAGGGCCTCTGCACTCCACTTCTGCAAACTTTATGAGCATATTCATGGCCAAGGCAAACAGGGACAGAGGAATTGTGCAGCCGGTATTGATGCCTTTCTCTAGACGATGCCAATCCGATGTTCAAGTTCCAGAGGACACCCTAAGACTGAAGTTGTTGTAGTAGTCCTGGATGAGATTGCGGACCTTCTCTGGGATGTGGTATCTGCTCAGGGCCGTGCAGATGCTGTCCACTTGAGCCTGGTGCCAATGTGACAATTTATAAGGTGCTGTAAGTAAAAAAAAGATTAACATGATCAGTCAGCAATATAATATTAAAAACGCGTACCAGCACTTTTGAATCAGTCTGCAGTTGGTTCTTTGTGTTTAGTTATTTAAAATTAGGTCAAATTAAGATGCAAGACATGTTTATGTTCATTTTAAACCTATTGTAGGTTTGTATGGTTATAAACAGTAAGTTTTCAATAGATGACTGAAAGCTGATTGATGATCAACTGTTGCCTTCATCACTTCAGATGGTGTTGCAAAAGTCCATATTTTAAGTATTTTGAAACAAAATCGGGCAGTTTTTCACTAAGCTGACATTTATCATTTGAATGAAACTGTTTCTAACAGGTGTCATCATCAACTGTAGACAATAACTTTAACATGCATTAACTTTGATCAAACTGATGTTGAATATGCCTGGATTTAGCGTTTTCTGTTGCCATAATTCACTTGTCAGCTTCACAATGATCCATACAAACACAGCAGCAGAGTGACTAAGAATATCCACACTCCCTCTGGGACTTGGAGCGGCCCGACCCTGTCAAACCCCGAAGAGAATAAAAAGATCCTCAGAAACAAAGTTCACTCTCACCATGACATCATTAGGAAACTTTTACTTACTCATTCATGCATTATCAAAAATTGCAGCAGCATTTTTCCATTGTTCAACAAGTCTGGGCACAGCCCTGATTTCTTTTTTGTCTCAGTAGAGGTGGCATACAATCTGTTAGTACAATCTAAGCCAAATATATAAATAAAATGTCTCTCTTGAAACATCTTTTGTCTGGCATTAATGAAAGAAATGGGACCTTTAACGATCAAAAAGAGAACATGACTCAGCAAATGTTTCACTTGAAGGCAGCAAAAACATGGTTGGTGCAAAAGTAGCTGCAGCTGAAATACACTGATACTATTTTTCACTTTTACTGACAGCAAGAGATGAAGCAGAAGATAACAGAAACCACAACAAATACTCCAGGCTGACCCATGAAGATAGCAGCATGGCTTAAAATGGTGCTTGAACTGGAGCAGAGCTAGCTTCCTTTACATGTTTGAGTGACAGAACCACAGCTTTCTCTGACGGTGTCCAGATCAGAGTATGGACTTAAGGTCAGTTTAGCAAAGTTTAATTTAAAGTGGAGTCAATGGAAAAAGTGGAGTGTTCTTCTGCAACCAACCCAGTACAAGATATCAGTGACGTGGAGTGAAGACATTTATTGTGTAGATTACCAGTGTACCAAAATATTTCGTATAGAATTAAAAAAAGAAGGGAACTAAATCTAAGAAAGATTAAATGACAGCAAACTCATGTGAATGTTGCTAATTCACCAAACAGTAGCAACCCTAGATAAAATCACTTCAAATAACGATTGGATTTCTCTAAATCAAGTCACCCAACAGCAAAAGTGGAGCATAGCGTTAGTACTGGCAGGACATAGGAAGTAAGTGCATAATTATAAGTAATTATTAAATTGTTAAGTATTTTATTAATCATGTTTGAATTCTTAGTTGCATTTTACAATTTTTCATTATAACATAGATGTAGCTATGGCTATTGTTGCATCTGCCTGCATCACAGCCAGTGAGCCAGCTCTGGTTGAAGACATAGCAGGAATCGAGTGGCGTCTCACAGCAATGCGTTTTCTCCCCTTCCCCCTAAGAGGTAGAATTGGGATTTACCCTTACTCAAGCTGCTGTTGATTGCCTACTCTTCACTGCTCCCTCTGCAAGCTGCTTTCTAATCCTCCACCCCAGCTCCTCCTCAATGCTATTCTCTGACTCAATCAATGTCAGGTGACAATGATGCTGATTCTGTTTCTCTCTGTCTCATGATTTCCTCGTAGGCTGCAAAAGAGGGCAGGAAAGTGGGCTTCCACTATTGTTGTGTGGAAAGGCAGCGAGAGCATCCATCAGAGCCATACTACTGAATTAAAAATGTTCAAATAAATGCATATAAAGTTAATTCAAATAACATGCTGTTGTGTCTTTTCTTCATAAAGTGGTCCTGGCAGAATTAGCTTAATCTTCAACCCAGTGAAGTTAAAGACTTGATGATTAAGCATATAATTGTTCATGAAAATCAGCGAAAACACTTTAAGAAGCTGTCTACAGACGACCTGAGACTAGGGCACAGCACACAACAACAATAACTCTGTTATCCATTATTTATGCCACTACAGAGCATAGTTATGTTGCACCTCAAAAACTCACAGTCAAATTGCACAGACCTAGGTTAACAATAACGCCAGCCAACTATGGTCTCCAGAGTAGAGCTTATAGAACCCTTAATAAAATCCTGACAACAGGTAGACAGTTTAATTTATTCCACTAGTCCATCTGGAAGACACAGAGAAAGCGTTTGGGAAGAGGAACAACTTTTCTAAGACATGCATCAGGTGATAGGAGGATTATTCCATCAATCACATTCATTATTATGATTGTTTACCAACATATGCCAATAGTGGATTGAAAATATCCTTGAATAAAAAAATTCTTTCAGTGTTTTTGTTCTTTTTTAATCAGAAAATCTCTATCACCTCAGAATATTGGGGATCTTCTGGGGGGTATTCATAGCTTTTAAAAAGTTTCACAGCCTTCATATAAGAAACTTTGACAACATTTCAGACAACAGAAAAAAAACGCTTATTTAAAGCAGGCCTGAGGAACTACAGCTAATGAGCTGATTTAACTAGCCTAAAAAAATATCTGACCTCCTAGTAAGGAGTTTTAAGTTACAGAATGATTTTAGAACTGATGCCAATTAATAATCAAAACAAATGGAGTGACAGACATATGGATGGACATATGTCCTCTGTTTGTGAGGCAGACATGGAGATTGACAGCAACCTGCCAAAACTGCTTTTGTTCACATTTTCCACAGTTAAGGTTAAAGTGCATTTTGATACATTGAAATGGCAAAATAATGTGATTTAAGTTCAAGAAAAGGAATAGAAGAAAATGAGGTTGAATTGACTCAAACTGGAAATTCATCACTGAAGCTACAATTCTACGATTAGCTGTTTGTTGTCCAGTTCAGTAAAACTAGGCCATAATTCGATTGACAGTTTGAAACAGTCAGTTTCATCCCAAGTCAAATCTTGCTTGACTTTTCCTCTTACAAAAGCAATTTTATGTTTTAAACATTCTTCATTTGTTGACACTTCAATTAAAATTCTATAGATTTTTTGATTGTTCAGATTTTCAGTCAGACAGTTATATTCTGATGTGGAGAGTGGAGACTTTTTGGTGTCAAAAGTTCCTACAGATTATGCTTAAAGAATACAAGAGGGGTGCTTCACTCAGCCCCCTAAAGTCCCCCAAATGCTTTAAAAAAGTACAGAGAACATGACGTCAGCGTCATTAGCATAGACTGCTTCATTCCTCTGCTGTTTCCATGGTAAATTCTTGCTCTGTGTTTAAAGGACCCCGGTGATCATCATTTAACAAAGATTTTGGTAACAATAAGGTGGAATATCTGCAATATAATCTGTGTGAGTGACATGAAGACGTATGATCACAGTTAGCAATCACCTCTCAAAACATTAATCATCTGTTCCATCTTCTCACCTTCGTCACTCTGCACGCTTGCCAGGTTTCATCGGTGGTCTTCCTGGGCTGAAATTGAGCAGGATTACTCCACAGCAATCAGCACACAATGAAAACAGCTCTTGTTACAGAGTGAGCTATGCTGAGTTGTTGCCTGGCTGCCACGGTGTAAAAACATTTCAATCAGGAGAGACAACATTTGAGTGAGCAGTTTTATTTTACAAGTTTGGATGAATGAAAATGAGAAATATCTTCTGTGATTAGCATCTCTTTGGCACTTAGGCTGTCTCATGATGTCTTCACATTCATCAGAGTCTGGACATCGATGGTGGTGAGATGGGGAGCAGACTTCTGAGCAGCTTGCTGGGACCCTGATGAGACGAGTGGAGGGGCCTGGGATGAAGGAGGGCTGCCGAGATCACACAGCACAACACCGACTGGCAGAAGAATAACTTGATTTAAAAAGTTTAACAGCAGCAGGATGATTGGCCAGACAGGTCAAAATCTGATTGCCTTAGACTGTAACCCCCCAAATCAGCTGATGACTTGATTCCTCTGAGACCAATGAGAGGATACGGCATTACAAAATCTTTCCATCCACATTTACAGACAAAACGCTTAACAGTTTCAAAGCGATCGTCAAAAAGGCGTAAGGCGCTCAGAAAATGTGTGGCGTTTATGAATGTGGATGGGGCCTTTGGCTATGTTTACACAAAACACTGTAAAACACATGCCATATTCCTCTTGGGGCGCTGGAGATGATATGAAACCGCTGTAGTATACATGCGGAAACAGTAGATGGTGAAAACAGTGGGCATGTGCACTTGCAGCAAGAATTTGTAAACTCTGAAGACAGTAAAGAATTTCATTATGAGAAAAGATGGAATATTGAATAATTTTCAGTACCCATGACAGTTGTTGGCCAATGATAATTGTTTGTTCACCACCTCTGGTTGAGAATGGGGTCGAAAATTTTGAAGGAGATTTTGCTGCAACAGTGTTGATAGTCTCACAGTGGGTCTCACACCAGCTTCATTTATAGGCTACATGAAACTTTTGAAAACACATTTCCAGTGGAAGCTGAGTGACTGCTAATATTTAAAGATTTATCTGTCCCCATGTAAAATATCACACTCACATTTCTGCTTTAACTAATGCATTCTTTAAATGACAGACTATGCTAATAAAATACAAAAAGACATGATGTCATAATGTCACAATCTTCCAGTGCAAAATATTCCAGGCTCTTCTTACTCATCAGAGATATATCAGGGTCTGGACATCCTGTCCTGGAATGTGTGTCAAGAGGGTCCCAGATCCTCAACCTTTCAGGAATCTGGGGAACGGAGGGAATTTAGGTTGAGAATTAAAATAATTGTAAAAAAGTGACATAAGAAAAAGATTCTAAAAAGCTCACCCCAAAAAACTGAGAGGCTTCAGAGACACAGTGGCATTTGGGAGTGATGTTTTGTTTTTTTACATTTATGAGATGGCTTACAAAGGGCACTCTGCCCTTTTATTATTGTTGCCCAGGTGGTCCAGTAAGATTGAATTAAAGTTACAAGAAACATGAAGCCATCTGTGGCAAATCCTGAGCAAGGGTCTATTAAAACATTCAGACTGTGTCTGGCCATGCTTTTCATTTTCAAACAACACTTAAATTATGTTAGTTTTCCTTTCTGCACTTCCTCAAAGGAAACCTAGAAATACATTGAGATAAGATAAGAGACTGTTAGGTAACATAACATACAATAGTTTATCGAGTGATGCAGGGATGACGTATTTTGCCAATCAGGAAGCTGGCATTGCACTCTTTTCCATATTATATTATTATATTATTTTCACCTATCTGCTGGAGGAAAAAATACAGAGCTTTGTTTTGTTTTTGTTTTTTTTTACCAGTTGTTCATTCCATCTAACATAGTTTTGTAGCTCATTTTTATGTTATGTCACACAATTGCAGGAAAAAACTGTCCTCCGACAGCAGTGTACCTTACAGTTAGTCTCAGCTTGTTCTCCTTAAAGGTACAGGGCTGATTTACTAACTATTGTCCAGTACCTGATCCACCCCAACTTCTTAAATGCTGAAATTTCCCTTTAAAAAGGCCAAAACACACTTTTCTTTTTTGAAAACAAACAAACAAAAAAAAAAAAGCCAGGAAGCTAATTTTCTTTCCTCACTTTTTACAGAGTTTTATCACCTCCAATACTTTTCTTATTATTTCTATGTTTGGTCATATAGATGCCTTCTCTTCAGTTCTGTCAAGTCAAAACACAATCATCTGCCATAAAAAGCTATTTGGCTGACCTTGAGTTGCTGCTTTCTACTTCCAAGTTAAAAAAAATGACAGGAGGGTTATTTTTCAAGTTCATGTGCTGTTACTTCGGCACAGATGCTGATTATTTTGGACAGGAGATCAAGACACCACCTTCTACCTCACATTACACACTGTATGGAAGCAGCCTGTGGGATATGATTATGACAGCTACAGTCAAACACGTAGATTAAAAGAAATTAGGTTTAAAAATTCACAACTAAAATAAGTTTTAAAAACAGTCTTATACAAAATAGAGCAACTTCAGCAAAGGCAACTTCAGTGTCTAAAACTTGACGATGCTGCCCTCTAGCGGCTGATGGACGCGAACCGGGCTGGGCTGTAAATTATCTACTTCTTTTCTGTATTGGTGTATTTTCTTTTCATACATATCTCACTGTGAACCAGAAAGGACACTTAAAGCATTCAGACTGAACAAACATGGAAATATAAACCACAGTTTAGATGAAGCTGACTGAAGCGCTTGTTCGCTCGCCTTTAAAAAAGAAGTTGTTGCCAAGGCGACGAGTACACGAATCCTCGTTGAAGTTAAAAAAGACAGACGCATCACTCCGTCAGTTTTTCGTGTAACCGGAAGTAACTCTACAGATTGTCCGCTCATTGGCTGTTGTTGAGCATACCTGTCGCGGATTGGCCTGTAAACCCTGACCAACCTGCCTCTGTATGGAAACAGGAGTGATTCATCTTGTGTCAATTTTATCGACAACAACGGAGTTACTAAACATGGCAGGGGAAAAGTGCGACTTTGAGCAAACTTTTTCTTTTACTCCTCTTCCCTCTAAGAAATACTCCTTCTTAGAGAGCAAAAACACCCTGACATTGTTAATGAAATGGTGATTAAAATATTGTTTGTCTGATTTCTCATGTGCCTTTGCTGGCTGTTAGCTCGTAGTTGTCAGACTAATTAGCATGTTTGTTTGTTTGTTTCAGGTCGATGCTGGGGAGAATTTCAGCGCAGTGTTACAGCTTTGACCAGAGCTATCACTCATACAACAGTGACAAGTTTGCATTGGTAAGACCATTTATAATCTATTGGGTCATTGAACAGGATTATATTGGAGTATAAGCACTTTTGTATGGTGGCCCTTCCAGGTGAAGGCATCACATTGGGCCCCTCCACCACAGCACAGGCCTGCCCACAGACATGGCTGGGCCCCTGAATGCTGAAGGGTCTAGTAAATTAAGATTGTAACATTTCAGAAAGAGGGGTCACTTTGAGACAAGTTCTGACAAATAAAACAATTCCTTCTCTTTAATAAGACATAGTGAGTATTTAGGTTCACGTATTGAATGAACACTGTCCTTACAAACATTGATGGGCCCTGATGTTCCCTCTATGCACCCCTGCACACAGACAAGTTAATACTCTGCTAAACATGTGTCAAACATACAGGGGTGCTGCCAAAAATTTTGGGGTTCATGAAAAGAAATTACTTCTGGCTGTACCCCAGACCACCTTTTTTATAATTTCTTGAGCCAAGTATCTACCAAACAGACAGATCAGAGTGTATTTGAATATGATTCTTAAATGGTTAGAAGTGGAAGAAACACTCTTCAGCCAAAAATCATACTGTAAAAAATGGTAAAATCTACTATACTTCCCAACTTTCTGGCATTTGGACCATTTTATACATTTAGATAAACCTGTCAAATGTTTTGAATAACTGAAAGGTACTCATTTGTCTTGTACCATAACATGTTATTTTAGAATATCAAACATTTTAACCAGGGATACATGATATTTTAAATTTACTGATCAATCAATCAATCAAACTTTATTTATAAATCATTTTTCATACATAAAATGTGGCACAAAGAGCTGAACATTTAAGTAAACAAGCAGATAAGAGTCAGAGGAAAAATAATTAAAATACTACAATAAAATTAAATAAAATAATTAAAAAAAAATGCAAAATCCCAACCACCCTCCCAGCCCACATTTAACACAGACAGCAACTCATGTGCACACTCATGCATTCAGGCACAAACATGCTACCAGGCACACACACATACAGGGACACTCTTCAGGATTATTCAACTACAGAGGATGTTTCCAAACTCATTACTGCTGATATTGATACTGAGGCTACAGCAATATTTTCTCAACAGCACAAAGCCTCCATGACCCAGAGAACATTTCTTATTTCACTGTAATGTATTTGTGCAGATGTTTCCTAATGTTCCTTTGCTATTCTGGTGATATATTTAACTTGTTTCTCACTCCTGAAAAAAAGGTTAATGTATCTTTTTATGTGCTTATTTACAGAGAAAGCATCACAAACAGATACATTTGTGATTGTCTGTTTTGATAACCTGCTTCTATTAAAAAAAAAAAAATCCCCATGAATATCACTCTGTTTGTTCAGTGTTTCTTCAAAGACCCTGAAGTCGTTTCCGCTCTGAGGAACATGAAGGATGGAGCCTGGCTGCCTCTTGGTATGACTTAGGCCAATGATAGTAGAAGATTGGACTCATATGATGAAGGACACTTCAGTCAGATCTCATTGGACTGATTTGAAGCTTCTGTGTATGCGTTTCAGAAAAAGAAGCAGTGCGTGTTGGTGTGGAGCCTGTACTGTGCACCAAAGTCTCCATGGAGCTTTTTGACCCCATTTACTCGTGTGGGATCCTGAGACCCTCTGGACATGTAGTGAAGTGCCTTCATGATGTCTACCCCGACTATGATGAGCTCCGACAGGTCCTTCTCTCTCTCTCTTTTTTTTTTCAGCTGTCTGTCTGTCACTCCTTTTTAACCTACAGTGAGGTCATTTCTTACCATGTTTCTCCAGATGTTGCAGGATGACGACTCTGAGCATTACTACGCAGTCGGGAGGGAGGAGCGAGGGGAGTTTTTGTTCCGAATCTTCAAGCACCTGTGTTTAGGAGGCGAGCTCTGTCAGTACGAGGACACCATCGAACCATATATCAACACCACAAAACTCATCTACAAAGACCTCATCAGGTGTGCAAAATATGGGCATCTCAGAAATAACTATCTTCCTGTAGGCTGACAATAATTACTTTTAATTTGTAACGAGATGTAATTCTGCCTTGTAATGATCAGCGTTCAGAAGGATCCAGAGTCAAAGAAGATCAGTGTCATCTCCACAGTCCTCAGAGTCTGCGTTTATGTGAGTCTATCACATTCTCTTTCCCAAAAATACATCCAGTTTTTAGTCCTAGAAGCAATAAGGAGGAATGTTAAAGTACTTCCCAATACAATCAAAACTCAATACCAAAATAGATGACACATATAGTTTTATAAATATACTTTACTTTGATTTGTACTGAAAAGAGCACTTCTTTATTTGACATTTTTTGAGGGTGATCTACAATACATACAGTCATTATTAAACCTCAAAATGAATAAAGCTTTATTTTGAGTTGTCATAAAAATGATCAAATTGTCCTGTGAAGTTTGAAGTAATCATGTTCTCAGATCTTTATAACAGGAAAATCACAAGAAATTCTGCTGGTATTGTAATTTCATTTCTTAACCTGAGTAAAATCTATAGTTACGTCCATCCATGGTGAAAAGTACTCTAGTAAATAAAACTATTTTATTTGTTAACTTTAGCTCTGGACTAGGATTAAAAAATGTACAAACTCTTTAACTCAATCAAAGTAAATTGCAGGATATATTTTTGGGCCTATATCTGAGGGAGAGCATGGCATCCATTTCACACTGGAGGTGTTTTCTTTGTGGCACTCGCTGCTCGGTCAGCTCCAGCAAGTGCCGCTAAAGCTTTCACACCAGGTGCATGCATGTCCACTGCCACAGCTGTGTTTCTCCATATTCATCAACCCAGTCATGAGCCTCTGTTGAAAGTTTAAGATGTTACTGTAAATCCCCCACAAGAAACCTGATTCGTTACAAAGCTGACCTGGAAAACCTGCAGAAAGGAAGCATTCTGACAAAGGAGGGTAGTTTTCTCTGAAGATGGGGCAAACTGGAGAGTTAATTCTAAGTCATTGAGCAGTTTCAGTCTTTCTGTAACATTCGTGGATAAGGTAAATTTTGCTATTTTTGCTATGCATTTTTGTTGAAAAATGCACTCGGCCTGCAGAAAAACAGGTACAATTTTTGTCAATTTTCTGCACTGGAGCGGCACAAAAGACTCGTAGCTCGTGCTTGTGGTCTGAAATAGGGATGTCCCGATCCGATATTGATATTGGATATCGGTCAAAAAAACAAATATCGGATTATATCGGCCTGCATCCTAAATCTCCGATATCAGCACTCCGATACAGTCCATTCTAATATATTTATTTTTTATTTTATTCAGTTGTAGAATATGCTTATGTTTAAGTTCAACACAGTGGTTATTTTGCAATTGGTGAAATATGTTTTTGTTTGATTTATTGAGGTCACTTTTCAGGGTCTTCTAATATTTTTTATTCATGTTGTTTTAATTGTAGTATATTCTTATGTTTAAGGTTAAATTTATTTAACCTATTGGTTAATAACAAATGGGTCAGTTTTTCTCATACCTTCTATTGCTGACTACTGTTCTCTGTTTGAGTAATCTGACCTGATCCAGCCTTTTCTTACAGTCCATACTACAAAATAGGTAATAAAAGTCTGTATGATTCCTGCTGATATCGTATCGGATTGATATCGGTATCGGCCAATACTCAAGGCTGCAATATCGGTATCGTATCGGAGGTGAAATAGTTGTAGCGGGACACCCCTAGTCTGAAAGCTCTGACTTTATTATGCGAGCAAAATAAATCCAATCAATCAATCAATCTTTATTTGTGTAGCGCCAGTTCATAACAAGTGTTATCTCAAGACACTTTACAATAGAGCATAGAGCTCTTCATTTTATGGATACACATATATGCATAGATACATATATACATATAAAATACACATATACATACATATACAAATATATACATCCAACACCCAGCATGAATCCATATAGCCAATCATGAATCCCTCCATCATGGCGTCAAGAAAAAACCTTCTGTTAAGCAGCAGGAAATCTTGAATGTGGATCCCAGTCTCATGATGAACAGCAAATCCACACGATGCTGTGTCGGGTGTGAGGGCAAAAGAAGGGAGGTAAGAGGAGACAAGTGGACTAGAATAATAACTAAAGTTAGGGACAGGTTCATGTACCATCAACCTGTCGTCTGATTTATTAGAGGGTAGCCTCTTGAGATGCTACATCTCATTTTCAAGAGGGTCCTCATGTCTGAATGGTTGTGGTGATCATTTTATAGAAGTATAATCTTAGATATTCTTACTGAAAATAAGAATTTATGGTAGTGACGAACTCATGGGTACCCAGACCACAAGTGCATCCCAACCATATTTGTCTCCGTTAAATATAAATGTGTTAAAGGCCTCTTGAGATGTGACATCCCATTTTCAAGAGGGACTTCCAGTCCAGTGTGAAATGGGCCTTCGGCTCTGTCAGCTATTAGGCAGCCAAATTAATGAACCTATGTTTGGCCATTTAATTCTGTTAATTCTTGTTTACACTAAGGTCTTTTGCTTTAAACAGGTATGTGTTGGTCAGTAGTCCCAGGATTTCATCACTGAAAACAATTGAAATTGTTGAGTAATTTTGACGGTCATCCATCAAATTTAAAAATACTCAGGTTTCTGCTTAAAATTCACCTTTTAATAAAGTATTTGGAATCCTTTATTTCTTTAAAAGCGCAGCTTCAACCAGATCTTTTATGGATTTCTTGTGGTTCTGCTGCTCATTAGGTGCTCTATATAAAGATTTCCCGATCACAGAACAAATAAGTCAGAAATTAAAATTAATTATAAAAGAGCTCCATTTTTGCCATAAGATAAACTAATGAAAATGTGTTAATATAACAAGACAGCATTCAGAATGCACAAACCTCAGTAGCTGACACACTGCTGTTACAGCCATAAACAATGTTCCAGGATGAAGTCACCTTCATAATCTGATTTTCTCCCCTGAAAACCAGCATTTAGTACTTGGAATCACGTTGATTTCTTTATTAGTTTGACAGCAAAAACCGTCCCATTACAACTGCTCCTAAGAATGTCAGCAGTCCATCCTTCAGGTTTTATGTAGGCTTGCTAACAAACAAACAAAGACATGCAAAAATGTAACCACCTTGGCAAAGTTAAATATGTTGATGTAATAATAACATAATATTAACTTCATGTTCCACACGTTGAGTGATAAAGGACTTCTTCTTGTTATTAACACATTTTCTATTCTTTTCTCAGGATGACTCGGGGCGTTGTTACCCTGGAGGGCCAGAGAAGGAGCAGACGTTTGCTTATTTGATAATTGATCCCTTCAAGAGGCATGTGACTCTGTTTCACCACTCTTACGGTGTGGGGGTCCTCTCGGTGTGATAGAAAAAGACTCGATCCAAGAACGGTCAAAACTGTGACCTGCAGAACTTCAAGTCTTCTGGTGAGCTTCTCATGTACACATCAGCACATGAACTGAGAGGGACAGAAATGACTTTACTCTTTGAGTCTGAGAGAACATGTTTGTTGCTATGCACGTTACTGCATTTAAAGTTTGAGTAACACATAGAAGAGGGTTTTTGTTTCAGAATTTTTCAATACACGTTTTCTATGCCCTTAAATTAGACCTTTGAGTGTGACTCTTTGTTTTGACCAAGTTTTTATTTATTTTGACAGCTTTTGCAGGGCTGCATCATCCAACAAAATAATTTTGTGATAATACATTAATCCATTTAATTGTCATGAAAAACACAATACAAAGAAATGAAAGAAGAAGAGGATGACAACACACCTTGCAAACCCTGAGTTTTTCATACACCCATCCCCCACCTGCTCCCCTTGGGTCTCGTGTTTTAAATATACACAGACATTGACAGTAAGTCTTAAAAAAAAAACTAAGAAAAGAAGAAAGCATGTAAGCAGCTCAAATAAACAAAATAAATTAATGATAAAATACAACATACAAGGAGAAACTCTAATGATGGCAATAAAGGGATTAAACATTTAGGTAACACAGCGTGACTCTTGATATGAGGATGTGGACGATAAAGGGATTGTGCCGTCTTTTAACAAATCCACAAAAGGCCAAGTGAGCAGGGACATGGCCAGCAAAAAATCAATGCACAGGTGGAAGGACACAGCCATTTGTTGCATCGTGAAATAGTCCTGAACACAGAGAATCCCTGAAGGAAATTAGAGTGGTCTGAAATTTTTCACCCAATCATACATTCGACTCAACTTAGATTCAAGGCTGTTTTTTACGTGAAATAACTGTACCTGTTAGCAGGTACAGTTGTTGGCCCTGCTGTTGGCCCTTTCAGTTAATTCATTGACTTTTGTCTCATACCTCACACAACACAACTATTTTACTGGGAAGTGGAAAGTCTGTACTATTGACAGAAAAACCAGTGGAAGAATCTGAATTATTTTGACTTTTTAACTTTTTAAACTCATCAAATTTTTGGATGTTAACAATTAAATCAAGACTCCTCCATTCCTGGGGGTTTGCTGACCTGCAGTTGCTGCCTGTCCTTTTGTATATTGAGATAGGATATAGTTTGTACCAAAGACCTGGAATGAAATAAAAGAGACATGCTGCATCCAAAACCCTAAAACAACTGCAAAGGAGAAACACTGCAAATTCACTCCACAAAACGTAAGTTCACCAGGCGTGGATATTTTGTTTTTCTAAACATATAAATAAAACCCTTTTTTAATTTTCCACTTCTAGTAACTTATATGGGTGTCTGATTTGTTTTATCTGTGTTCTGGCCTCATTTGATCACCCTCCTCCTATACGGATAACATTACTTACCTTTGCCAAACTTTGTACAGAATGCTAAGTTATTAATGTTTGCGCAGATCAGAGCAGTGTCCCAAACAACAGTCAGATAGACAGACTCACACTAACACTAGCTACATAACGTAGTGCTGTTCAATCATACTGTAAGAGATCACGGTCAACTTATTAAAAATACTTAGAGGAAAACGTACCTTTTTATTCTCCTCTCCACACACTTGCTGACTTTATCTGAGTATAACACTTTCTCCTGGATATCTCCTGTCTATAAAGAGGGTCTGGTCCATCCCTTTGGTCTGGTTTGTGTGTTTAAGCCTCTGCAGTGTTTCTGTGATTTACTGTTTTTTTATGGTGCCGGATTTTTTCTGTCGCATTTGTTTCATGTTTTCCTGTGTTTTTGGTTTGCGACATTCCTGTGTTTGCAGCGTTTGGCCTTTTGCAGGCCTATGCCCCAGTGGGTTACGTAGTAATGGCAGGTTGAAAAAATTTTGGGTGTAAAAAAGAAACCAGAGTCATCATACAGTCCAAAGAGTTTTATTGAAACAAATAAATTAATAAGTTAGTCAAGTGAGCTAATTCTAACCTCAGAAGATACTTACTCTGCATCTCTTTAAAGATCAAATACAAGTGTACATTAGATTAGAAAACAAAATAAGCTCCATATTTCATGTACTTGTAGCTAAGAGACTTGAAATTGGAAGACGTCGTTGGTTGTTGCTTATTGCTTTGATCAGTTTGTGTTTCATTTTAACAACAGTTCCATAAACCTACAGAGCGAGAGAGAAAGTTAAAGGGCAACGAGCTGGAATGTCAACATGGCAGCAAGTCAGTGAACAATGGACGGACAAACAGACGCCATGAAAGAGAACAAAGTGAAGAAGAGAACGTGCACATCGAGTCATGCATAGCATTCAGTCAGTTAGACAATCACTTACTGGTTCTCATACTCGGGTTTTCTAAACTAGCGCCCCCTATTGGCCTCAGAGGTAGTTGTGTGGAAGCCGTATTTCTCTAAGGTGACATGCTTATGAAGGACACACATGCCTGCAGAGGATCCTGTGACGATACAGATGTTTGTGCCTCCTGGATACAGAGCAAAGATGTCCTGATAGAGTTTCAGAACATCAAGAAAATGCCAAAGACTGCTGAAGTCGATAAAGACTTAACATCCTACAATCACATGTTTGGAGCAGACCAGAAAAAGAAGACAAAAGGCTGGCTTTACAGTGAAAAATTAAAAAAATATATGAACACAGAAGGCACAGGTCATTTAGTTTCATACCTCCATTTTAGACTTTAAACAAGATTTTTTTTTCTAATATTGGAGCAGACAGTGATAACTACATGCAATACAGGGATCTCACATACATTTTAATAGAGCCTGACATTCAAAAAGACAACGAATTGATAATCTAACAATATCGATTTGCACCTTTGCAATAATGAAGGCCAAAGCTAACTTCATTTTTTTTAAATTTTCAATAAAAAAGCATAAACAGGAGTCTGTGGTGGTGTTTGTCTTTGCTGCTAAAGTAACAGGAGAGCTGGATCATACACAGACATACGGGGCAAGATTTTGGAGTCTAACTTGGTTTAAAAGACAAAGTGGAGCACCTGAGTCAGTTGGTAGAACTGAATCAATTGAATGGACGACTGTCAGGGGCAATAAGTGTTTCTACTGGCTGTTTACAACTGACCGTATGAGTCATAGCAAATTATAAACAAGCTCTGAGAGTGTGAACCTGATCAGCAGAGGGTCATCAACTATGATTTACTTTGACATAAAACACTACATGTATTACAAGCTCAGATTTGACATGTTTAAATATATTAATTTCATTTCTACATTCACTTCCACAAACCGTAATCATAAAAAACATTGAAAATCTTGCGTCGTCACACAGACTTGAGTGCACAAACAGAATTACAGTAAAGAATAAAAACACCAAGTTGTGTTTATTTGTTAAGTGCCAAAGAACTTAAGCAAAGGAGTAGCAGTAACTCTGACTGAAGAGGAGTGTATTATTTGCATGTTAAGGCAAATTTCTTTCTGAATTATGAAAAACTCCACACTGCTGGATTATGGTGTACATCTGAGTTTGTTGAATTGTGCACATGAGTGACATTCCCATGAACTGGCTAAATAATACAACACTATGTCTCAGTAATTTGAATCAAAAAAACGTTTGATTTCACCCAACAACACCGGGTAAACAGAACCTGTGATTGATTATTTACTTAATGTTCAGTGCCACATGGACACTCTTAAGAGATGCAGTGATCTGTCAAAACACCTTTCCAGACAGCAACAGAATGTATAACAGTGCCACTATCAATTCTCCCAATAGATTTCAAACTTTGCCAATGTTCCCATGGTTTTTATCGAAGATCAGTTTTCAGTGTCAGCAGCTTCAAACACATGGCACTCCTGATAGGTAATGCTGTGCCCTGTCTGCCATGATCACATATTTGACGTCTTTGGTGTCAACCATGTGGACTGCCTCTTATGAGAGCATGACATCCTTGAATTGTAAGTAACTGATAAGGTATCAGAGGCATAGTGGCATTTGATATTGTTTCCTTGATGTAGCTAATTCTTTCTTGAATGGCACATGCCATGTGAACACTGCTTTCATTGCACTTTGCAATCTGAGGACATTGTGGTTTAATTACAGTAGCTACCAAACAACTCTGGCCACAATATCTGCACTGTTGACTTCTGTCGTTTGTTTTGATTTGCCAGGGAGACCGCCTTGTGCACTTAACATTTTGCGACTAAAACATTCTCCATCTGTGCTGCATAAACACGAGATAAGTGGCCTGTTAAGACCTGCTGTACCTTGGTGTTATTAAAACTGCTTAAATTCAGCCATTGCACATGGTATAACTCTGAGTTGTTTTTGTAAATCTCAGTTCAAAGCTGAATATACCTTTACATTCTCACATATGACCGACAGTCCAGCTCCAGGTGAAGGTAAAAAAATAATGAAACTGAAAATGAGGATGAGACATGGTTGTTTAAATATTGGAAAATCATTGCAAATCCCTGTAGTGTGTGAATGTGTGCACCTTTGCACTCTCCAGTTTTGTCCACATGCACGGATGTGCATCAATAGTTTTCTCAAAGAAAGTAAAAGAGACTGAAGAGAACCAGTGGAGGCTGGCGAAGCTTTAAAAAATGCTGGATCCATTTCCTAAGACTTGTGCATTTATAAAGATAAAGGCCTGAAGCTAACCATGCATTAGACCTGGATGCCTTGAAATGTATCAAAATTGCATCAAATTAGCCAAAAAGTCTCTGCAGGTGGAGACTGATGGATTTGCCTGCCTGACCTGAGGAACATTAAGGTTTTAATGGGGTGAGGGATAGCATGCTTGTCTGGGGAACAGGATGCAAGACAAGGAAACTCACAGGTATCTTTAAAAAAGCTCCTGATGTACTAAAAGAGTAACAGTAACAATTAAAACATTACAAAGCAGGTATCTCATGGACCTGTGAGAGGACAGTTTAACTCTCGAGGCATCTTTTATATAAGCAGGACTCAAATAACACTCAGGGAAAACAACCATTCTCCTTTTTTGCTTGTGGGCTTGTTGAAACAAAAGGTTGAAAAATACTTTACGGTAACTTTATATAACAGCTTCTTTGAAATAAGTAGACATCTATAGTTGGTGGACCACTTATAAAACCTTAAAATATGCTGATAAACATTTACATGTCTACCTAAATATTGATAAAACCATAGTCAACATATTAATTATAGCCTATCAGACAGTGATAGCCATGTTTCCTGCAGAAAAACCGCTAAGGTGGTGGTGGGATTATGCTTTATCCCTGTCATATTAGGCTCCCCGTTAGGGCCTGTGCCCACAGCCTGCCTTGGCAGTGTTTATTTTCAGTTCGGTGTCGGCATTTTCTGCACTCAGTGCCTTGAGTGGAAAGCACCCTCAGCGTCAGCCCTAAAATTGAAAATTTTCAGCATTTAAAAAAAAGCAAATATTTATTAGCTATGATTCATAACCAAAAAACTTCATATTACTTTTTAGGAATATCCGTCATTCTTTTAAATCACTGCCTTTTTGTCTTTATAAACTTTTGTTCCCTATCTGGATCCTGTAGTTGACGTGTATTTTTCTCAGCGAAAAATTCTTATAAAATTTTAAAAATTGTTTATTAATACTAGTTCTTGTTTCTTGTCAGTAGTGTTTCTCAAATAGTGGAGCATGACAACCAAGGGGGTTGTGGCCACACCTCAGGGAGGCGTGGCTTGTCTGGACAGGGGTGTGGCAACATTGGTGCTTGGGCCCCCTTGAATAGGAATTAGCCACCCCATGTGCTAATCTAAAATTCTGCACTATCAATTTCTGAAGAGGAACATTTACGAGGACTTTTAACTCTGAAACTAAATCTTTTATTTCAGTCTTGAAAAAAAACAGGCAAATTAGCAGCCACTTGTTTTTATTCTTGAAGACAGAATGGGGTTCAGAAAATTAACTTCAATCTATGTGTCTAATTCTGTTGATTTCTGTTTATTCATGTTTGGATGTCTTTAGGAAAAATTTGATCTTTCCCCTAAAGTATCTTTGTGACTGGTGGTTGCAAGGCAAGGGGTTCAAGCAGTAAACATATGTTAATGTTTTAAAATTAACCTTGTTAAAGGCTAATTAATGATGACAAATGTCTTGCTTCTATTTACACAAATAATTAAAAACTTTTAATACGTTTCCAAAAAGAGCCTATAAATGTCTAATCAGCACTAATTTCTGTATTAATTATACTTTTATTAACCCTGTCAAAAACAAATAATGTTCCCTCAGCTTTTTAGTGGTTTTATAAGTGGCTCATTATCCATTGATGACTCCTTATTTCCATTATTTTGATTTCGATAGTTTCAGAACATACAAACTTAAATGTATCAGCATTGTGTTATATGTTGTCTGCGGAGGTCTTGGTGTGTCCAGGTCTGTCAGGGCAGATCGTGTCTAGCACTTCCTTATCCTTTTTTAACCTAATGATAAGAAATTCTTACTCAAGCAGCCAAGAAAAAGCAAGAATATCAGTGGGCGAAGCCTTCTTTTCAAAGACTTATCCAAGGCCAAAGCTTGATGTCTAAAGTTTAAAAGCTGGGGTAGTTTATATATTTATATACAGCAGGAGGTGAGAGGGTGTACGTGGTTCAGTAGTCAAGTCTTCAAGTTTGAAATCTGTCCTTTTTCCATCTTCATTTTGGGTTGAGAGGCAAGTGTGTGCAGAGAGCAGCCTGGGCTTCAGTGCCTTCACATGTGGAGCCCCCTGGTGGCCGCTGTCTGTATCCACTCTAGAGACACTTTCACTTCAGGAAAAAGTGGAGGGAAGAAAGACAAAAAAAATCATCCCAAACTGATGTGAAATGAAGAGGATATTAAAGTCAGGCTGCTCAGACTGAGGCCTCAGCCACAGGAAGACGTTCTTGTAAAGGGTTTGTGTCTTTGTTCAAACAGCCCCAAAGACTGCTCAGCTCACTGTCATTCCAAGTTCCCGCTCTCTGACTGGGAGATATTGAGCGTGTTTGCAGAGGGGAAGAGGTCTCTTTGGTCCGTGGGGCTGTGGTAGTCGGATGTCAGGTCAGGGTCCAGGAGGGAGGAGAGGGTGAAGTTGGAGGAGCCTTTCTTTAGGCACTGAGAGTAGAAGTTAAGAAGGAGGTCCAGCTTGTTCTCTATAGACTGGACCTGAAGTTAGAAAAGAAACAATGGAAAACACAATCAGTTACTCTTAAAGTGAGGGCAGGAGGCTTTTTGGAGGAAAAATGGTAAAAATATCATTTAAGTGAAAGAGCTTCTACACGCTGGTGTATTAACCATCACAGAAACATGCACATATTATTTTGTTTTATTTGCTTCTGTGAGGGTTTTTACACTGGAAATGAACTAAACTGAACTGAAACCTTTTTATGTTTTTACTTCTGTGGGTGTCAAATCAGACAACTGGAAGCAAAACTGTGTTTTTCAATTTGTTCCTTACGAGCTTATGTAAAAGGCTAATTTACACTATCTTCACATATACAAAAAAAACAAAAAACACCACAGATATGGACCACCCCATTTCGCCCACAGGAGGTGCCAATATAAACGTGAGCTTTTATGACAACACACCTTTATGTCCTCTGTATTTCAAACTTCTTTTTTATTCAAGCTTTTTGTCAAATGAAAAGTGACCATCCATACAAAAACACAAAAACAACTCTACAAATGATTTTACCTGTTTCTCCACCTTAACTACACGTCCCATCATGCTTAGCTCATCCAGCGAGTCCAGTTCTGGTGGTGTCTTTTCTCCCTTCTCAGGCCGAGCCTTCTTGTCAGGCTGGACGGATCCTCGCCCGATTATCTGGTCCACCCTTTAACAAAAAAACAAACAACACATCATGTTAACTGTGGTAGGCATAATGGCAAAGACAAATGATTTTCTGGATTAAAAAGAAAGAAAACAGTTTTAAAGTTTTGGAAAGTAAAATTCAAAAAAGTCAAGAGTTGGGTGAGACACTTAATTCCTGCTCATGTCTGTGTGGTAAATATTAAACCATAACAAAGGGAAAGCTGGCTCATAAAAAATGCCAACCAGCAATTCTTTGAGCATAGACCTTGAAGTATTTTTTGTTTGGTTGACAGAAATCAAATTATTCATTTTGTTTCGTAACAGTCTCTGAAAGACAGTTGCAAACAACCTGGCTTTAGCTAGTGTAGACTTAAGAATTGTTACTAATATGATGTCACTAATGCACAAAGGATTTATTTAACACTTGTTTTGGTATTTTTATATAAAAAATTTTGACAAAGGTGTCGACAGATTTGACATAGGCTAACCTCTGAACTGAGCCAGGCTACCTGTTTTCCAGGTTCCTTGACTGAGCTATGCTAAAACCAGCAGGCTAACAGCCTGTTGGTTTTAGCTAGCTAGTTAACTGGCTTGGTTTGATGAGAGAGTTTTACTCTGTTGCTCTGTCATTATCATTCATTTAAGAAAGATTCCGGTTCATCCTAAAAAGATAAACCATATAGAACAGATTTTTCTTTAATGACTACGTATTTTTAAAATATCCAACTACGTGTGGACACAGTCTGAGGGGTAGCCCACCATAAAAGTTCCCGCCCACTGGCTGAAAGCTCCACAACATTAACTAGAAAGCACTCGGAGAGCGCAGACCTCCACCAACGCCACAGTCCTCAGCCATATTGTCATTTTGACCATAAATATTACTCCAACCTTTATTTCATCCAAATATTTAGATTCCTTGACCATGAAAACATACCATTAGCAACTGGATTCATAATGATATCTATTTTAGTTCAGTAGTTATTCACAGAAATCACATTTTTCGCCATGGCGGCCAGACGCTGATCCCCACCAACACCAAAATCGAATCAGTTCTTCCTTTTCCCATGCTGAATATTTCCTGAAAATTTCATCCAAATCCATTCATTACTTTTTGAGTTATTTTGTTCACGGACGGACGGACGGACAAACAAACTCTCCCGAAAACATAACCTCCTTGGCGGAGCTAATAAAGAGGAGAAAGCCAACATCGCAAAACCAGCAGTACCAAAAGAGTGATGTTGTTACTTGGAAATTTCACATTACTGATGTACTCAACACTAAGAGTTTTAAAAGGGGATTAGATTAGCTCACCTGCTAAGAGCTTTCGATGTGAAATGATCTTGGGTAATGATCTGCTGTTAAAACTGTGAACATTAAATAAAGGCAAAGATACAAAAAGGGAGCCTTCACTGCTGATCTAAACACAAATACTTCTTTAAACTCTGATGCTCTCTGTAACAGAGCAGCAGACATTGAGCATGACACCTACCTCATCTGCAGGCTCTTGATACGTCCCAGCATGTCCAGGTGTCCCGCGGAGTACTGCTCTATCACATCCTTCACATCGTATGGACGCAGCGTCTCTTTAAACTTCCTTTTTGCCACGAGGAACTTTAGTATCCTACACAAACGTTCACACAAAAAGATACCAGACTCACTGTTATCATCACAAAGAGCCTCCCGCAGCACATCCAAATTTACTGTAAACCTTTAGAAAAATGCACAAGCAGGACAGCCATCAAACGACATCCTGAGAAAAACAAGATTAATTACAGCCAGAGTGACCTTATCATTCACAAACAGCCCCATAAAGAGAGCGGGGACGCCCCCACACTGAACCATGTGGATATATTGTAGTGATGACAACATCTCCACGAGACATTTACACACTGCCGCTTCAGCTATTAACACAACCTCACAGATCATAATGGGAAGCACACACAGCCTCAAACACAGATCCACGGAGCTTTCTGCCTCAGGATTTCCACTCTGCCACAGCAACCGCCATGTTGGTGCCACTACAGCTGGGAAATATATTTTTATGTTTCAAGGGCCCCGGCGACACTTTAATAATGATTTAGGTGTTGATTGGAAAATAGATGCCAGGCTTACTAGTTATTGTGAGATTCACTGACAGTAATGTGCTTATTGATGGTGGTGCGACATTCACCTAGAGGTAAGAAACTCTACCACAAATAAAACAGCACAACAAATGTTGGAAAACACAACAACGTGTAAGACAACACACTTAAGATTTAAGAATACACAACAAAAAGTCAGAAAACATTACATGTAAGAAAACAATGAGAAGTAACAGAACACAATAACAAATAAAAAAAATGTAACAAAATTTGAGAAAAAACTGTTAGAAAAAAGCATATTATTCATGAAAAAACATAAGAGCTAATCAAAAACAATAGCAAACAAGAAAGCACAACGACAAATAGATTAAAACAGAAATCAAGTAAAAACAACATTACAAAACATCACAAATAACAGATGACAAATGAAGCCACAGGAACAAAATCAGGGAAATTTTTCAAAAATTATCAGTAAGGCAACAAAAAATAAAAAAAAATAAATCTAACAAACACATTGGAAAGTGAAAAAACCCAAAACAAATAATAAAACACAACAACAATTCGAAAACAGCAAATTATGCAAAAACTTAAGTCATAAAAACAGTGGCAGCAAATAAACAAGGAAATTCAAGTTAACACAAAAACACATCACAAAACAACATTAAAAAACTTGAGCTGGAGACAAATGGCGTAAATGTTCAACAAAGCCCTATAAAGCAACAACAAAGAAACACAACAAATCACAACAGCAACAAAAAGCACTGTAACAAATTAAGATACACAATAACTGAAATCAATGAAGAAAACACAACAAAATGTCACAAACCACAACAGCTAGCATAAAACACATCAGTTTATTAGAAAAAAAGCAACAAAATTAAAAAAAAATCTGATATCCAATATCTGACTTAAATGGCAATAAACGAAACACAACATATATTAAAATTGCAAAACATATGACAACAAATCCCGAAACACAAAGACAAACAGCAAAACATAGGAATTAAAACATATCAGCAAATCACAAATGAATTCTTTATTTGTTTGTTCAATGTTTTTTGGGTTTTGTTTTTTGCGATTTGTTTAAGTTTGCTGTTAGGCTTTTTTGTTTGTTTTCTTGCTTTTTATTTTTCATTGTGTATTTTATTTGCAATTGTATCGTGTTGGGTTCTCTTGTTGTTGTTCTTGTAATGATATGTGTATGTTTTTATTTGTGTTTGCTCACTCGTTGAATGAGAAAGACAGAAGAGAATTAGAGAGAGAGGGATCGTGAAGGTGATGAAGATGTTTTTTCTTTCCATTGTTTTAAAGGACAGAATCCTATCGCATAAACCCAGACCCTAAAGTCCAACATAATATCTCCTATTTTCACTGGAGGAAGAAAAGAAATCACATCAAAGCACCAGGAAGCAGAAGATCACAAACACTCAGCTGTTCAGACAAAACGCTGCAACTTCTGCCACAACTGCATTCACCTGCGCTTGCTCTGATAGTGAGAAGCACACGCACACTGACACAACTACACACACCTGGGCTAAGCAGGAGCAAAGTGAAATCTGAACTTGGGCGGAGGGGTCACTTTCTGAAATAACCTTTGTAAAGGTCTGCAGCGCTTGCACTTACAGCTTCTGCTACAAAGAGGAAGAGAATGTGTGTGGAGAAAGAGCAGAGGAGGAGAAGGAGGAGGAGGCCTGCAGCTGGTGGCACAGCAGCCGTCAGCGCACTCTTCCCCCTCACGAAGCACTCTCTGTTTCTTGATGACGCCTGCGTTTGGGGGTATTTTTGCAGGCGGCCTTTTCTTATTTTGCACATAGATGCAGATTTTTTTTTTTGCCAGGGTGGGTCTCAGGTGTGGGTGCAAGAAAGGTTGGGGGAACGGAAGAAAGGGGGGACTTTTGATTCGGATCCTCCAAGGGTTTGGTTGAAGTGCTGACTCCCTTTTTCTGTCAATGGAGCGGCTTTCATAATACATGGCCAGGTTTGAGTGTGCCCCTCTTACACACTCCCCACTCCCTGGCAGAGGTACGGGACAGCTGGCACTGCTCACCGGAGTGTATTCTGTCGCCCTGATGTAGGGAACTCAGGACTAAAACACGTAGCGATGATTGCAGGGGTGGGAGGTGTCAACCGTGGCCCCAAAAATACTTGCACAGCTAGTCCAAATAATTTTTCTGCAAATCAGCAGAGGTAGATACCTGATAGTCTCCCATGGCAAGGTTTTCTGCAAGGCTTAAAAACTGGCCGTTATGCTGACACTGATCTTAGGTGGGCCAGGAAGGGTGAGCCACTGAGGGGGCTAGTCAGGGGCTTTACCAGAGCACAGTGCATACCTGCTCAGCGAGAGAAATACAACACAAAACTGCAGTAAATGTACTTGATCAGATTAATGTACTGCCAGTGACGGGTAGTGATGTCACTGCAAGTAGTGCTGTTAGTTGATGACGTACATTTCAGTAAAGTAGCTTAGAGGTACCTTTGTTCTTTTCTAAATCAAATAGCTGTTTCCCTAGCTTAGTTAGGGTAGTGTCTTAAGCAACTATATTTCCCCTAGCAAAAAAGGAGAGCAGTGGTGCTCATCAGAGAAGCATCAGATTAGTTTGTCACATTTCAAGAACACATTTTAAGAATGAGTAAAAAATACAAGCAGATGTGTAGACGTGTTTGCAGTGGATTGTGTTTGTCCTTACACCCTCAGTGCTGCAGTCAAATGAGAGCACGGGCAAAGAGGAACATGCTGATTCATGAGAGTAATCAAATAACAAACATGGATGAAGGCTGTTTTTGAACCGCCAACTGCATACTACTAATGAATACATATATACTGCATACTGTATTTAAAGTAGTGGTTAATACGACTGCTACAATGCTGCTTTAATTGGACGTACTTATTTGCCATCACAGAAGTCTGCTCTGAGACCACTGGTCTCCCTGCAAGGGCTCTGTCTGACTGTGGTGATCAACAAACTATCCAAACTGCTCACAGGGTCCAGGACCCCGCATACATCTTGTGGCCCTTTTCCACTAGCACGCCTTGGCCCTACTCTACTCAGCCCTACTCAATATGCAGCGTGTTTCCACTAGCCTGGTACCTCCTAAAACAAGCTATTTTTAGTACCTACTCCGCTCTGGTTCCAAGCGAGCTGAGTCGATACTAAAAGATGACATCACCGACTGCCGGCTACTGATTGGTCTGACAATGTCGTCATCGATGAGTCATTAGCGCGACGACCTAGCATTCTAACGGTAGCTACTGTTAACTTACCCTCATATGTCTTTTCTTTGCAGCTCAATTGCTCTCGTTCTCGGCTTCATTCTGTTGTATAGCTTCCAAAACTCTCCTGTGCTTCTCAAGGGGTATTTCTTCTTGCCATCTGCAGCCTTCTCGGTTTACTCGGTTTGTGACAAAAAGCCACAGATTACTGCGTCACGCTCAAAACACCCCGTTGGGCAGGCGACTGGGGCTAATAGAAAAGCAGTACAAGGCAAGTAGGGTAGAGTTGAGTAGAGTAGAGTAGGGCTAGTGGAAAGGGCCATTACACTATGTATTTGAGAGGCTACCATCATATCAGGTTATAAATTAGGGCCACTTTGTCCCCACAGCTCCCGAACACTGAGCCCACCCTTCCCCAGCATCATACTGCTGCTCCAGTACCTTAATAGACCCCCCATTTTAACTCATTAAATATACTGTCCCCCTTTTAAGTGACTGCACATCACAATTTGGCACCAAGCACTTTGTCAGTGTAGATCACTGAGGACAACACGCTGTATTTTTTTGCACCTTTTTTGCACTTTGCACTTGATTTAAAGTTGTGTTCGATGTCTTGTGTGTCTTACTATGTTGCTGCTCTTTGTGCCTTTTTAATTTCCCCTCTGGGACAAGTAAAGTGTTAGAACTGAACTTAATTTAATTGCATCTACTGTTCTAAAGTGTGGGCCAGGGCAACTATGTTTTAAATACAAAAACACTGGAAACACATAGAAATAATCAAAAAAAAAAAATTGAAATAAACAAGGTTGTGTACTTCCCTCAATCAAAAAGAAATCTGGATTTCTCATTCAGGTCTTGAAAATAAAATAAATGGTAGTTCAGAAGTGAATAGCGCTGCAAAATTAACACCTATTTACGTGCTGGAAAACATCTTGGGAGTGACATATTACGATTTTCAGGATTAGCACAACTGATCTTTATGTTTGAATTGTGCAACATATATTAACAACTTAATAATGTAAATTTGCAGGTGTGTTTACAGAACACTTTATCACTCTGTAAATGCTAATGCTATTTATGCTAAAACTGATGCCATGGATATATACTGTGGCTGTCTGTTGGCAACACTGGAATATGCATGCTGCTAATTTTTTCTTTAAAGGTGCAGTGTGTAGAATTTGGCATTTTAGCGACATCTAGCATACAGATTCTCGAATGAACCTAACCGTAGCCAAAACGTCACGTCGCTGAGCAACAGAATCCTGTGAAGACCAAAAAGGATCCTGAGCACAGCACACAATTTATGTTGTGTGTGTGTTTATACACACAGTTTGAATCCCGAGGACAGAGTAACAACTTTCTATGCATCCACTGCCATCCTCTCCTCTTCTTCGCCTGCATTTCAGGTAGATTTCAGAACCAGCGGACAGATTCGCGTTTTGTTCTTTTTGTCCCTAAAAACCACCTGTAGACAACACGGCAGATCAACATGTCGGCCTACATGAAACAGCGGCCCGCGGTAATGTAATTTTTTTTATAAAGATTTTTCTAACTAAATAAAAATTAAACAAACGTTTTATGGGGATGATTGTACTCCTATTTTGACAGACTTTACATACAAATAGAAACATATATCTCCTATATTCACCGTTTATGTTTGGCGAAATGCGGTGGTATTTAAAATGCCACATTCTACACACTGCACCTTTAAGTAATGCAAAATCCAGGTAATTTTGATATACAGTAGATTTCACAAATGTTCGAATACTGCATACTACATTTTCAACCAATCACCCAAATCACCAATAAAACCACAAGACTGTATATGTTACCTTATTGGTGCACCTTGTTCCTTTTCCCCCTGATCTGATATCAACTTCTCTACTGTTTCCTCATTTATCATTCTCCTTTTCATCTTCTCTGCCCCAGAGTCAGTGACCAAAAGATTGCTCTTCATTTTGATAAGTACACTAATATAACTATTCAAAAAAAAAGATGAGCTAAATGTATAAACACTTAAATATTATCCTTCTGACCACACAGTAATTTTCAGATTTTCTATTTCCTTGTCTCCTTATTCTTCACCTCTTGTTCTGTTATCGCTGCCTCTGTATGTAAAGGGTTGCAGCGCTGATAAACAACATGCCTTTCCAGAATGCTAGGTCTCAGCACTATTTAGAAATACACTGTGTAACATGGCCATTAACCATGAACCAAACAACATTTGAATACGTGTGTGAGCAGGTGTGTGTGTGTGTATGTGTGGTGAAGCTCCTGCTGTATACACACACCCACACCAGCTATAGGAACTCCCTCTCCTCTGTAGACGGCAGCACAGAGCAGCTAAGGTAAGAGTTCTGCTGAGTCAAGTGCAACCTGAGAGTTGGGTCATATAATACCCTCTTCATCAGCAACATCAAGATATCAAACATCATTTTATTCTTGATGTTGCATTAAAGATCAGGAAATACATCACTGCCGCACATCAATAAACAAGAAACCTTCATTTTAATAGTAAATGCAGCATGAGAAAATGTATTTTTTCGCCAAATTATTGCTCAAGCTCAACCATGACACTCAATTTTTAGAAGAAAACGGAACAAAATCTATGTGCATATATCAGGATAATATCAGGAATAGAAAGAGATAGAAATGAATGAGCGATAATCTCTAAATAAATGATACAGGATGATGTAAATTTCTCTTATAAGGGTGCTAGTGCATCATACATGTTTCCAAAACATTGATATTATACTTTTACTGAATATTTGGATTTTATTTGGTGTTGCAGTGTGGCAGTTATCTTGTCCCCATATGCAACTAGAGATATTCAGAGAGCACAAACCTTTTCCAAGGTATTTCTGACATTTTTAGCCGAGTTTTAACAGAAAATGTTGAAACAACCTTGGTGCAAAATACTAATGAGTCCTAAAAAGTTCCTGAATCCAGATTTGGATCACAACACCCAAAAAATCAATGGACAATGGACTTAATCCTGCAAAAACTAAACCTCTCTGATGGAGGTAACAATGTCAGTACAGTTATCATAAGAGTAATCTTATTCACTGTTTTCTTTGATTTCTCCTTTAAGTATGTGCAAATGAACAATAAAACAGGCGATCTGTGTGGCCTGTCAGGCACAGTAAACAGAGAATCCAGCTGTGGGCCATGATACAGGCTGGATTGTTTTTGTGCAAGCCTGTTTTCAAGAAATGTTATTTATCTAAATGTATTGGTGCATGTTTGTAACAAGACTTGACGTAAGAGTGACCTTGTCCTATGACCTCTTTCCAGTTTTTTTTGTGTAAGATATTACAGTCATTAGCAAGGGATAAGCATGGGGCCCTTGACAACATGAAAACAGTTTGGTCTTAAGATGTTCTCTGTAAAGACGGCATCCTCTCAGTAAATGTGTCTATCCACAAAAAGTTCTGAAATGCGGCAGTACATATTATATGATTTCTCAGGACTGTCAGCATGTTTTGTTTTGTTTTTCTACATGAAGAGGCAGGTTTAAAGTAATTTTGTTTCCCATTGAAACAATGCCACAGCAAATGTGTGCTGCAATCAAAATCAAAGACAATCCAATGAAATTTTAGGGTGTGTGGCCTTTTCTTTTGGTGGCGGCTATATTTTTGGCCAGGGAGTGTATTAACAAGATGACAGCAGGATGTTACTTATCATACAGAGATTAGCATAGAGGCTTAAAGCTTTGGTAGCACTTTTGATATATCTGGACCACATGTCTTTTTTAAATGAAAAACGAACAACAACACTGAAAGCACTCAATGGGCAGGATATTTTTGCGCCACTTCTGTTATGTTTAGGCAAGACTTTATTCAATATAGTGGCTCATGTTTTGTATTTTACACTGCAGCAGTAGCACCTGCCTACTAAATGATCTAATCGGCCTGTAATAAATGTGATTGATAGAAGGGTTATCAAATTACCAACCAGATACGCTTTTGAAAGGTTCTGCCCATTCCCAAACCCTTTCTATGAGCTGTTTTCCTAGATAGACAGTGTATTGAAGGGTCCATCTGGCATGTCAGGTTACCTTTCAGCTGCTGATGTGGAGAATAAAACATTAATCATGGGGGATGATTTGAACATATACTTTCTACTTCCAGTCATATATGCACACACTTCATTCAGAAGCTTTACACAGTGCTTATATACAAACAGGTTCTTGTCAACATGAGAAATGTTGTGAAGGGAACAGCTCTGACATCAGGGACCGTCAGAGATTGTTCATAATCTGCTCTCAGCACACCCCACTAGAGACCAGCCTGGCCCCAGCACCAGATGTTTGCTACCAGTTGTAGTTTTTTCTGCCACCATCAGTAAAAAACTCGACTGCTGTTCTGCTGTGTGTACGTGTAAGAGGGTTTTACACTTGTGTTGTTGAGTGCCTGTGATGTGTAGACAGTCCTAAGGGTATCTACACGTTTATGAAACAGAAGGTTGTTTTGTTCGTAACACGCTGTGATTAATTACTAATTGTTCTAATTCTTGAAGGATTTGCTTACAGAGCATTTTAACACACACACAGTTTATGGATTATGCATTGTTTCTTCCTCTCTGCTCAAACTGTGTGCTATATCAGGCAATTCCTACTCAAGTAGAGTGCAAAAGCGTATGCTATGCACAAACACCTTACGCTGACATACAACAGTAACATAATATCTAAGTTCATGGTCAATAATTCACAGGTACAGAGGACATAGTGACAGCACTTCACACAGTGTCAGTGATGTTTTTCATCAGCTGCTGTAACAGCTGTCCTCGTAAATGACAACATTTGTCAGAATGTAGTGTGATCCCTCATCTATACACGATTTGTCTGTTTGAGGACACTAAAAGGCCGTCCTATCACACCACCTTTCACATGACTGACCTGAACGAGGTGAGCAGTAAGGTCACTTGGGGGGAGATGAGCCGGCTTTCAGGAAGGCTCAGTTACCTCTCCTGAGTGGATATTTCTACTCCGTCAGCTTAATATGTACAGAGCAACACCTAAATGGAGGAGCAGCCACACACATTCATGTGCACTGTAAATACCATGAGAAAGCTGACTGTCTGAAGACTGTAAAAGGATGTTTCCCAGGCCAAAGCCACAATATCCAGTGAACATCACTGCTACCAAGGTATGTTCACCAGTTCAATTACCAGGAAGCCCAGTGTTATGCCATTTGTCATATTGCAGTCGAGTTGTATTGTGGAAAATTCAGTCATTCATGATCCAACTTGGTGAGAAATTTTATCACCTCTATAACTAAGAATACTTTAAAGAAAATTAAAAATACTTCAGGAAAATATGGCTAAATCTTTCATGATAAAATTATCAGAAAACATTTCCATGAAAAAAATCCCACAGAAGCAAAATAATTCTCTTCTCTTACAAAGTTGCAGGAGCACTTCCATAGTAAATATGGTAAATTCCAACAATTTGTCAGAAAATTTCTTGTAAAAGTTTAGGGAAATTTCAAGGGAAAATTCCTTAAACTTTATGAGACAGAAGTTTAAATTTCATCAGATATTTTTTCCAAAATTGGAGCTTAGTTTCCTTAAACATCCAGATACACTCCCCTAATTGGTTTATAAATAATTACTAAAAAAAACTTACAGATATCCTTTATTTTTTCCAAAATACATAAGAACATATCTGGAAAAAAATCTGGTAAAGTTCGAAAGTCCCCATTGATAAAGAAAAGCTTTCTCGCCTTTCTGTGTAGCAATTCTAAAAATTGAATTGAAGTTTCTCAAACTTCTTATAGATTTTCTAATGCAAAAAGTCCTAGTTAAAAATCTGAAACAGTTCAGTCTAAAATGAGTCTGAAAATATAAAATAACATCTTGTTGTAGTTTCCTTAAAACTCTGTAAATGATTGATTCATACATTTCTAGTAAATCTCTCAGAATACATGTACAATTTTCAGGAATTCTCCCCTGAAAATTTTGTCTCTTCAATGAAAAACTTCATTCAACTTCAACTTCAACTCAAGTTTCTGGGGTGACAACTCCCAAAACCACAAAGGAATTTGACTGAAATTTCTACAGAAAAGGAAGGGAGTGTTTAGCTTATTCTTATTCCTGTTTTGTCAAAAATCCCAAATTTCACAATGAGAATTTTCCCAAACTTCAGGGTTATTGTCAAAAAATGAACCTGAGTGTGTTTGAGGATTTGCTGAATAGGTCCAGAATACTGTTGAAAAAAAAGCCAGAATTCCCCAAAAGATACACAAAAATTACAAGAAAACCTCCGTGGAAGAGATTCTTAGGAAACATCTTACCCATCCAAGGTAAACTTGGTTTGGAACAACATTTATTAATTGTATAGGTTTTACTATTAACCTGATGGTAGCAGGACTTACCGAACAGCACGTATGAGGGTCTTCACTGCCGGGATCACCTCCTCCATGGCCACATCACAATAAGGTTTGTCCTCCACGCTGTCCTCTCCGACCCCCTCCACTGAGCCAAAGCAAAGTGAGACTCATTGAGACACAGTAGTTATCAGTGAGAGCGAATGGACAGTCTTTGTGTTAGCTTACCATCAGCAGGCGGTCGTGGTTTCAGTCGAAGCGAGGTGCGGAAGCGTGTGCGGTCGTTGAAGCTCCAGCTCTTCTGGACCTTCCCAGGGCTGGTGGTCTCTGGAACATTCTCCTGGCTGGGAGACTGGCGTACACCAGAGCCCGGGGGCAAGGGGGACGCCTTGTTCCTGATGGTTTGGGATGACCGGGAATTGTTCATTCTGATCCTATCCCGGAATCCCATCTTACTGCTGACAGTGAGGATAAATGAGTCAAACACCAGAAGGCAGAAAGGTTTGTGCGAAACATAATAGGCAAGGTTTTTATTCATCTAATCATCAGACTCCATGCGTTTGACCTTTATGGGAAACTAAGCTGTGTTATCCTGGGAGATCATGGAAGCAGCAGAAGGGGAACTTGAGCTTGTTAGAAGAGAGTTTGTTAGTAAATTAAAACAAATAGATGACCCTTCACTTTTAGAGCAACCATCAACAGAAAAAAACAGACACAAACAGACATTTACAATATTTCTCAGCAAAGCTCAGACTAGCTGACTTATGCACGCACTTGACCACAAGTACAGCTCAATATAATACTCCGAAACGATTCTGCCCCAAGGATTTGCTTATTTAATGTGCCTATCATAGCACCTGAATCAGCAAAATCAAACTGAAACCTGATTCAAGACCTGCAGTTGTGCTGGGATGGCGGAAAATAATGTTCCGCCCACCATCAGAATTAAAAGCCACGCTTCCTTAATCCCTTCAGCAGAGTGAATAAGCATCAAAACATCTGCTTCAAAGTGGAGCCTCACAAAAAGGAGCCTCATTAAGTGGCCCATACCACTCACCACTACCTGGTATGTGAGGTCATCTATTTACAGGAGGCTATTTGGCAGCCATTCTCAACCCTAACGCTGCGGTTATATGGAGACCACTCCTCCTCTGCAGCCACTTTCATGGTACAGACTGTCACGGATCCATGAGGAAATGCACTACAACATGCACCACGGAGCAATTCCAGCCAAGTCGTTCCCCTTCACCCCCCACCATATTTTTTTAATATGATGAAATACTCTTTGTTGTGCGTGAGTAACGGTCGGCCATTTAAATTAAAATTTAAATAGTTAAGGGATGTTAGTGGAAAACGGCATTTCACAGAAGCATGCTGAAACGCTTCAGGTAGAGAGTGAGGTAGGTTGAGTGAGAGATGCTTACATGCTGCTGTGAACAATACAGATGCATTCTGGACCATAAACCTGACTGAATCTTTCCAAATCATTGAAGGTATACTGCATGCAAACAGGAGCATTTTAGCACTTAAGGACCTTTAAAATACAGCAGAAACACTGATTTTGAAGAAAGGTTGTATGACATATCTGACATGTGAATGCATGCTGGATCATTTAAACAGCCTCTTCAAGAGGACATTATAAATGAGAAAAAATAAAATAGAAAACTAAAACAAAACTCTTTTAGTTGAGCTCCAATTAGGGGACAGTTTTCAATAAGTGTTCTGTCAGGGGTGGAAAGTAGCAAAGTACATTCACGAACATTGTGGGTGAATGTACTTTGTGACCTGTTTCTTTTTTTGTTTGTGCTACTTGTAATTTTAAGCAGTTTTACATCAGTAATTTTATTTCATCCTGAATAATTTCAGTGCAAATTACTGGACTCAACAATATTTCATACAATGTCTAAATTCCAAGTTTAAACAAAAAATAAAACTAATAACCAAAGCAATCTGTGCTTTTAGTTTGGGCTGTCACGATATACTGGTATTTAAAATAAAGATATATATTTTAAATTAAATAATCATCTTAAGGTAGAAGTAGATGTGTGGTGCTACCATGTTGCAAATTATTTAAAATCAGGAGGAATGTGCAGCCTTCACATGATCAGTGATTAAAGTGGCCTAACAAAGTGATTTGAGGCACAAACAAGCTAAGTCCAGTCTCAGCGTGGTTCCCTTGTCCCAAAAAGTAGAGCTTACACACACCAAACAGCACCTAAATCCCAATCCTACTCAAAAGCAGAGTGTGCTTACAATAAAATAAATAAATAAACAACAATGTGATAAATAAGTCTTTTACAGGTTTGATAGCTTCATAAGAAGAAAATGCAATATACTGTATGTGTGCCTGCTTCCCAGAACATCTTCGTCTATGGCTCTGACTCAGGCTTACTGGAATAAATGGATCTGCTGTATTTAGCTTTACAGCCACTTTTTTGCCGATTAAACAGCTTAAACAACAGCATTCATGTGTGTTTAAACCAATGGCTTCTTGTTTTAAGTTAAAAACTATTCAATTAAATGCTTAAAATAATGTGGCTCCATATACCTGCCAGTAACTGCTGCATGTAAAGCTCAGTCACTGATTAATTAACATGTCAATTTTGACCATTTTTTTGCAACAAAAGTCCTAATATTAAATCTAGAGGGAAATGTTTTTATCTGAATTAATCAAACTAGAGAACAAATGTTTTGAGTTAAATCTAGAGAGAGATTAAACATGTTTAGATGCAAAAAATACAGATTTTTGAAACTGGAGACTTTTTTTGATCACATAAAATGTTGTATCTAGTGCTTGTTTTGAAGGTCCCATGTCCTGTAACCCCATCCTCCCCCTCACATCATACATCATTTGGGCAGCCAATCAGTACAGAGCCTCTTATAACCTGTCCCCTCAGATCTAAGTGTTTCCAAAGGGAAGGAAAAAGGAGCTGAATCTGATCCTCAACTGTAGCCTTGGTCAAACCTCATTCTTTAGTTAAATCATTTGTTTCACTTTCTTTGGCCATGTTTTCGGGCCCGGTCATGAAAAATCAGGAGTTCATCTGAGATTTGGACCCAAAATCTTTCTCCGTCTCAACTGTTTTGTGCAATTTTCCTGTTAACCTCCTAATAATATTTTTATCTAAGAGCATTTCAGCAAGATAGTTCAAAGTCATACTATGACAGCCCTTATTTATATTATCTGGTGTACTAACTGTAACAAAAGTTTAACCTTCAATCCAAAATCAAGCTTGAATGGCATTGCCTTAACACCTACTTATGTGGCTAAATTATAGGATCTAGATTGACAGTTGGGACATTCTGTGCTAACACATACATTACAGATAACTGGTTGACTCATCGAACTCAGCTGTAGCTCCACAACAGATTCATAATGTTACTTGAATTTGTCCTTGAGTGGAATTTTGTCAAAGTAAACATCATGATGTGATCATGTTTACTCAAGTACTTTAACTTGAGTACCATATTACTGCACTCTTTCCACCCCTGTACTTCAATTAAACAAACAAGTTTGATGAAACAAAAAAAAAAAAAGGTGTTTTTGTGGCAGTGATAAACCACATGAACCCTATTTGAATGTTTTTTCTACACATGGTTTTCATGACATTCAAGCAAATCAAGCAAGACCAGAGCAAGATCTCCTGGCACAAAACTACTAAGATGAAGAACCCCTTTCATCACAGTCAAGGAAACACTCAAGCATTTGTAGATTTTAAGTCTGAGGCTTGCTCACGTAAAATATCACAATGGACAAAATGAAATTTGTTGGAAATCACAGAAACATGCCAACTGTCATTTAGCGTAACTTTCTAACAATTTGATGTCAGCAAGCAGTCGCAGACGTCAACAAATTTTGAGTATTTCAGGCTGAATGAGCTGTTTTTTTTGGGGTTCAATGACCAGTAGGAGTGTTATTGATTTGATGACTTTCTAGCGTGCCCCGTGCACAGGCTTGTTGCCGTGGATACCTCTGCTTGCGGCCAGCGTGAATCCTGAAGAGACCCCGTTTTTTAGAAAGGAGTTGACTGAGGAGACACACAAGGCAGAGGGAGAGAGGGTGAGGGGGAAGGGAGAGGAAGTGGAAGAAGGGGAGGAAGAGGAGGAATAGTCCTGGGCACTTGGTTAACCCATTTGGATAAGATAGAAGAAGGAAAATGGGGAGTGAGGGTGGATGTGACATCTCCATAGTCCAAAAAAGACCCTCTTGGTGATTTTGTTTTCTTACCTAAAGCTAAATTGTTTAAATTGGAGAGGGAGTTTTTGGATGATGTAGACACACAGTGAGACATGAGGAGGTGGGATTGAAGGGTCATGCAAAAGTGGGAGGTTTAATTTGAGTATATTCATCAAAGCAGCCAATTTCATATCATGACGAGTCAGCAGCTCCTCAGAATAAAGACAGAACAATCTGAACTTGTATCATTATCTTATCTTCTCATGCAAAATCCTTAATCTTATACCCTAGCTTTAAAAATATAAGAAAGAACGCAACACATATGCTCTTCAACAACATTTATCTAAATCAACAAAACGCATCTCTTGACTGGAGTAACAAACCTGCATGGAGTTTCTGCCTTCCTGAGAACAGATGGAAGATGGAGGATGGAGGATGGATGGCATGGAAAAGATACAATGGAGAGAAAAGGAAAAGAAAGATGGAGAGGCAACCAGTAAGTGAACAGGAGGTGAAGATGGTGTGTGTATGAGCTGAGCAGACAAAGATGCAGAGAAGCAGTGGGGGGTCCTGCAAACACAGTGGTCTCAGATCAGCATTAGTGACACATTGTTAGATATACACACAAAACACACACATTCATGCAGAAAGCTCCGCCAGCTTGAACACCTGTTGGGAGTATTGTTCTCAGAGTCCCTTGCTGTTATGCTGTTTTGATGTTGAGTGTGCGTGTGTGTGTGTGTAGACTTTCAGCCACCTGTTTAGATGTGAGAGGAGGTGGAGGCGCGTACCTGTCCCCCGAAAGGTAGGGGGAGCTGTAGGGCCGCAGCCCTGACAGCAGCGTGTGGTAGGAGTTGTGAAGAACCTTCTTGTTGTTACGCTGTCGCTGGAGGTGACTGAACAGGAGCGTCAGTTCTCTGACACCCCACAAGTAAAAAAAAACAGAACAAAAAAACATGGCAAATGAACAAAAATATGGAAAAAACTCACAAAAAGGCCAAAATAATGGTCCAAATGCTCAAAATAGAGGGACACCTGAGAAAAAAATAATGACTATTGATAAGAGAGAGTGAAGGTTTCCACTTTCTTTTAATCAGTCGGAGTAACTGGTTACAGTTTTGTTTAGGCTCCATGAATCATCATGGATTTTATGCATAACAGAATGTACACCTATATAATACACAGACATGTACTTATAATGAAATATCAGTAAAACCTGCCTGTTAAGCCTGACTCCTTATATTTATTTATGAAAGCATTAACTATGGTGTTTCAGTTAAGAATTATGTCGGGCACAAACCTCCGATCTTCATTCTTTGTGACTTTAATATTTTTTTAAAAAACAGTGTTATTTGTCAACTTTAATTTTGGTAGATGGGGCTTATAGCCATTTCACCAAATAAAAGTAATAAAATATTAAATCAGGAAAACACATTATTAATTCAGAGGAGGTTTGCATCTGCCAGTGACAATGCTAATGATGTGTAGCATTGTTTAGGACAGACAGGGGCTACACTTTATTTAAGGGTCCACTAACATAATTAAAGGGACTATGAGGGGAATCTATTACCGGCGAAATAAAGGCTCTGCTACCCATGAGCATGCGCGGCGACTGTCGTAATGCTGCGTTCCAGTAACCTCGGAAATGGGAGTGACATCATCTCAGAGTTATCAGCGTTCCAGTTGAAGTCGGAAAAAAACATGCCGATCTACCAGGCTATTGTTAGCTGTTGTTAGCACGCCCTGCGTTGTTGTATAAAGAATGTGATTATCACTATGGCAGCATTTTTGTAAATATAAGTCTAACAATACGATGTATACAGCTGATCTAGAGTGACACACCCCAGTCAGAAGTGCAAATAAATTGATTATTACAGGAGCTAAATAACTGTTCACACTGGGGGGATCCATCTTCGATTGTCAACTCGGGGGTGGCGAGGTTTCACCGAGTTCCCGGTAGAAAATTCAGACTTCAGTTTCCTACTCGGAACCCAGAAATTCCTACTTCTGACTACAACTGGAACGCATCAAAGACGTGACCGAAGCCAAAGTGTGTGTTTATTGTGGTAAATGCAGCTCGGACCTTCCTCAGAACTCTGCATTGCTTTATAACTTCTTTTTTTAACAACTTACAGGATGCAAAGCGACGAGGTAATGTATCTCTTTCTAGTTACGTAGCGGTAGTTTTTGATGTGTGACAACAGGTAATTTTTTGAAAACGTATTATCGTAGTTGTAGCCGGCTATATACTTACAGCCCGGTGCTCTAAGACGTGTAATATAAGTAATAAAATAATATAGATTTGCTCTAGTTTTAATTGTCTCGTTCCTGAAGTCGAGTATCCAGGCCAGTCCAGTCCTGTCGACCCCATCAGAAGGCTAAGGAATAGCATTTATAGATAACCTATTTTGATGCTATAAAACTCATCTTAAAGTGTGTATTTCGATCAGGCATATATCTAAAAGTGAGACTTTTTTGTAAATACTTAGAAACTCCTCACAGTCCCTTTAAGTAGCCTTGTGAAGATATGATGCGTCTTTTTTTTTCTTTTTTTTTTTTGTCCCTTTCCAGTCTTACCTTTGAAGAAATCATGAAAATATTGAACATCCTCAAAGGGATACAACAACATTTTTTTGTGTTTGTGTCTTGCCTCACTCCCAAGTCCATGACAAGCAGATAGAACACCACAGATGTGCTTGTAAGTAGGTCAGCAATACAAGGCACCTCTGCGGTGGATCATGCATGAGCTCTACGATTCAGTTTTGTTTGTATTTGAACATTACATAAAGTATTAATATCTGTTTAAAATAGATACTGCAACATAACATGATTAAAAAAACAAGTCAGCAGGACCATTTGGAGTCGCTGCAGAGTTTATCTGATGACTTTAGGCAGAAGCAGGCTAACACTACCCATTGACTCCAATGTTTGAGCTAAACTAATTAGCAGTATGCAAACTCTCCTTTTCTCTTCCTTGTTACTGCACACATGGTCAAAAGAATGGTGTCTTTTTCTTTGTCATTGACTCTGGAGTGAGGCCAGACACAAAAAACATAAAGACTAATGACTTCAACAACTCATAACCAACAACGAATGAAACACCACAATTAATGTAGCAAGTCATTTATAAAGTCAGGCATGGGTTGCTGCTGTTAAAAGGGTATAACTCACAGATCTTCTGACACATGCACGAATTCATGAAAATTCATGGACCCTATACTAAAGTGCCACCAGTTTATTTTTCATCTCTCATGTTCCCCTCTTTTTAAGCGTATACAAATTAGTCAAATTAATACATAAATACAAACAATAAGAAACCACTGTGAGAATAAAATAAATCAAAATAACACTGAATATGAGTGGAAAAATATAACACTAACAATTTTATATTATATATGATCAGAGGGAATGGTGTCCTTTTAAGCATAAAACCACCAATGAACTGGAAATGACTTTGATGGGCAAAGAAATTAATTTGTGTTGTAAAGACAGTGTATACCTGACAATTTAAAGGTATAATATGCAATAATATACATATTTAAAAAGACAATATCAAATATTTTCTCACTTTATTTATCCTTATACCTAAGTCAAGTAAAGACTTTTCAATTATTTCTATTGGTCTGTTGTTTCAGCTCTGTGTTCACACTGAGGGGGTGGCGCCTCCTTCAGCTTGTTTTTGTTTAATCAGGAGATCAAGGTTACTTTACATACTAATGCAGCTGATTTCAAATATTTCTGAATACTTTTGTATTTATATCAACTGGTTTAGACTTTATAAAGTTCTACATTGGTTTGTTGTTTTTAGCTCTGTGGTCACACTGACAGAATGAATTTACCCAAACTAGATCCATGCCTACGCTGTCTAACTTTTCTATCTCCAATTCCATTCAGTATCTTTTCTAACCAAATAAAAGCATGATAGTTCTAAATATAAATCAGTAATAAATCTTGTTTGGTCCAAAAGAATCTAAATAATAATAATAATAGGAAATCCTCTTTTGTCTTTTATCTCTTTTATTTCTGTCTTCTTTTCAGCTTTACTGTCTTTTTAGAATTTCTCTGTCAGTATTGCTCTTATCATTTTACCTCCTACTACTTTTAAGTCCTTCTTTTATTTTCATCCTCTCTGCTATGTTAACATACTAATGCAGTTCCATACTTTTAATTTAGATTTTATCCAATTATGCTTCACTTTTTTACTCTTTTAATCTTTAAAAAGATAACCATTTTAGACTTTTTAGTGTTTTATCTTCTGCTATCTGCTGTTTTATCATTACTATTATTATTATTATTATATTTTTTTATTATCATTATTAATATATTCAGTGTATAATCGTTCTTGTGTTCTCTGCTTTCACCTTCTTTTTTTACTTTCTCTTACTGGCTTTATGTTTTTTAGCTTTTATTTTGGTCCTCATGGTGTCATTTTGCAGGGTTTTTGCATTGTCTGGGTTCTCATGATAATCTTTGGACACATAAAAAGGGCCATCATGACCACCGTTGCTCTATAAGACACCAGAAGTGCCATTTGCTCTCCTTTTGGATTTCCTTGCAAGTGTCTATAAAGCCTCTTGTGTTTTTCTGTAATAGTGCCTCGATTTAAACTGAGCTTTTGTTTTTATTTCATTTTGTGCTTTTGTTCTCTTGTAACTGCTGTCTGTATTTTCTTGACTGTTCGTCAGAGCACTCTGTAAACCTCTGTTTTTAAAAATACTACACAAATAAAGTTATTATCATTAATATCATATAAAAACCAAACCATTTGCTGATATTTGAATCAGCTCAACCAACAGCTAAGGATGAGTGAAGGCCCTGCGGGAGACAGTGTTCAAAAACAAGCCTGTTCTGACCCACTTTAAAAAAGCGTATTATACCTTTAAATATATCAGCACGTACAATTTACTTCTTAATTATGCTCCTATGAAATCTTTGTCTGCATTCATAACACATCAAACAAAAGACAGACCACATCCAGAAATAACTGAATCCCCTCAGTGCTGGACTCCTGGGAGCTCCTACCTGAACGACGGCAGCATGCTGTCATAGAAGTACCACGTAGCTGTTAGATAGGAGTGTTTGGCATCCGTAGAGTAGAGACGCCATGCGGCCTAAAGAAAGACACAAAGTAAAAGTGAACCTCTGCCCTGACCTTCCACTTGAGTTTGTAATTCATATTAGAGAGCGGGCATGATTTGTTACCTGTATCAGGTTTGCAGCAGGCATCCTCCTCTTCTCAAAGTGCTTCTGTCGGTGCTGCTCCTGAACCTTCAGAGCGAAGCCTGACCCCAGAATTCCCTGAGGGTCAGAGGGGAAATCAAAGAGAGGAGTGCTGCTCTGAGCAAGGCTGAGAGGCGCCATAAACATGGTTGTGAGTAAATATAAAGATGTAGCCGTGTGGGAGACTTACAGCTGGCAGGGCAAAGAAGGAAACTCCCAGGAGGGCGAAGCCGGCAGCGAGGAGCCGACCCTGCCAGGTCCGAGGAGTCTTATCACCATAGCCGATTGTGGTGAGTGTGATCTAAGGGTGGGTAACGATATGGTGATAAATCCACAATATTCAAGAACTTTACAGCAGCACAAACTGTAGGTATCCTCGAGCATTCATGCATCTTGTAATTGGTTAACATAACGAGAGTCTCAGTTCACCTAATGCAATGATATTTTGTGTAAAACACAAGTTAAAGCAGACTTCAGTGATTCCGATTGATAGCACTAGTAAGACAAGATAGTGATCATTTCCATTGTTTCTTTTTCAGATATTCACTCAGTTTAAATTTGATGTCTGCAGCAGGTTCCAAAAAATCTGGGACACGTGCTGCTACAAGCTGACGAATGCTTTAAAGAGTTATGCCATCAAATTACTCAGAGATATCCAGAGAAATCTCTTCACATAAGCAACAAGGCCAAAAATCAACATTGAATGCACGTTCAGTTCACCTTTAACCTCTCAAAGCCATCATTCTGCAAAGGATTTTACCGTGTGAGCTCAGTACCTCCTTGGGTAACAATTTCCAGTTATTAAGAAGCATAAAATACAACCCCAGACTATTGCTCAACTCAAGTCATACATCAAGCAAAAATGTGAAGTAATTCCATCCACAAAGATTCAACAATTTATGTCCTCAGTTTCCAAATGATTGTTGAGCATTGTTAAAAGGAACACTGTGGTAAACACACCCCATCCTAGCTTTTCTGGAAAGATGCTGCAGGCATCAAACTAAAACAAAGTGAATATTTAAAAGGGGAGTTCATCAAGTTGAACTATAAATATCTCACCTTTTAGTGTATTTAATTGAACATAGGATGAAAAGGATTTACAAATCACTGTACTTTGTTTTATTAACTTTTTAAACAACATCTCAGCTTCACTGGAACATGTACATTTAACCCCTGTTAAGTCTAAGTAATGCGGCTGGCTTTGAATCCTTTTAATCATGTCTTCCTTTTAAAAATTGCCTATGCTCTTTTTTATGTTTTGGCTTTTATTTATTGTATTATTATATTTTATTTAACCAAACTTCTGCAGACAATAATGTATTTAATTATGCATACATGTTTTGTTATTCTTTCAAAAAATAAATTAATCAAAAAAGGTTGAAAAAAGTGCCTCTCTCATGGCTGATGCTGCATATAATATGTAGTACTCACAGTCCCCCACCAGAGGGAGTCTGCATAGGTGTTGAAGTCTGAGTTGATGTCTTTCTCTGCCAGGTAGACAAGGAAGGATGCAAAGATCAGGACCAGGAAGCCGATATACCACGCTGTAATCAACTCCTGTGAGACAGAGAGGAGGTATCAATCACACCTGTCAGCAGCAACAGCAGCACCTCCACCACCATAATCCCTGCCGTCATTACCGTATCACTATCATCATTATTGGCCCATCATCATCACATTTGGCTTCCACTTTGACTTGGCTGGACACTTTTGCTTAGACAGCTGAAACATCCATTCATCTTTATCACTGTCATCTAACTGCTCTACAGTGGACCTGGGGTGTCCAGTGTTTGGATCAGCACAAAAAATAACAACTAATTGCCAAAATGTAGCAGCTACAGGAGAGTGCAGTGTCTGAAAGCAGCTAATGCAATCATGTAACAGCTGGTTATCAGTGGGCTCACCTCATATTCCACAACACACAGAGATATTAAGTGTTTTATCCCATTAGTAACCATTAGTTCCAGCCTTTTAATCACTCTCCCCAGCCACTAACCTTATTTTTGCTGTTGCATTAATGCTAAATGTGGACATCACGCTGCTGAAACTGAAAACTCACAAAGAGAGAGGACATGTATTTTGCATTTAATCAATGTCTGTTTCATTTAAACACCTGTTAATCTGAGGTGTTTTATCAAAATTTTGAGGAATTCACTTTTTATTAAAAGAAATGTGTCATTTTTATTTTCAAATACAAAGCATCCCAGTGTTGAGGAAACAGGAATTTTAGCATTATCTTTAAAAAAAATTAAAGTTAATTTTCTTGATCACACTTGGCTCTCACAGCAGGAAGATAAGCTTCAGTTTGAATGTCTGTCAATAGAAGAATGGGGGAGGGAAAATACCATGTGGCCATCAGGACAAATTTGGGGTAAATAAAAATATGCATTCAAAGCTGCAGTTCATTTGGGTAAATTATGTGAACATTTAGTGTTTTTCTATAGTGTGAATAGGTGAAAGTGATATATTTGGAATGCTTTTTTTGCAAAAGCAATTGCACATATGTCCATTCTGGCTCATGAATGAACTGGATACACTCTGAGTTTACAAGGTCAAGGCCACTAAGACCTTAAATTTTACAGTGCAAAATTAACCCACACAACAAAAGAAAAACATATTTTTCTGGATCATGCTTAACATCACATCAGCCCTGCTTATCGACTCACCACTGTACCACTGTGGTGATAATTTACCTCACAGAGTCACATGGCTGTCGGGTAGTGGCTTTAGTTACTTATTTAAAAAAGTAAGACACATTTATTGCTTGAAATCAGATTATTTATGCACTTGTTGGGTAAGGATATTTTAAACTGGAAGTTAGACAAATACATTCCACTTAATATAAACATTGAAAAGGCATATTTCTAACTATTCTACATATATATAAACATATTTTTAAGTTATAAAAAGAGTAATATGAATTTGTAGTTAAAAAAATATATATATATACATCCATATAATGTAAGTTAGTGTTTGTGCGTGTGTTCAGCAGACTGTTGTTGCCACCTTGCTGTGAGCGTAAACCACTGAGCCCAGTAGTTTCCAGGTGCCTCCTCGTCGGTCCATGCGAACCATGCGCAGGATCTGGAGAAACCTCATGCTGCGCAGGGCTGACGTGGCGAAGATGTTTCCTTGCGTACCGGCTGCTATCACTGCCAGTGAGGCTACAAACACTATGAAGTCTATGGAGAGGAAACACCAGGAGAAGAGGTGAGGACAGGTCATTATGAGGTGATAAGATTTCACAATTTTCTCATAAACACACAGAGGACTTTGACATAAGTTTGCGTGCTGCATTTACGCACGAGTACACACAAAACTAACCTATGACACAGAAGGGCTTCCTGGCAAATCTCAGCCGTCCCTGCCATCCTCGGTATCTGCAGCAACAGCCAGCCGCCCAGATCCTGATGAAGTACTCCAGGCCAAACACCACGATCATTACAAACTCCTGTAAACCAAACACACACACACAAACATAAGTATAACTGATGCATCAAGACATTTTTCCTCAGAATCTCTTTGACCAATATAAATTTGCATCTACTCTAAAATTCTGTTACTTTAAAGTTTTTTTAAAATTACGAAAAGGTCCTGAAAGTTTAAAAAAATACATACTTATCGGGGGTCAGACTCTCTCTTTACTTTTAGGGCTGGTTTAAAATGTCCTTTTTCATAAAGTTCATGGTTAAGAGTAGCACAAGGCCCTGAACAGTCCTTTGTCATGCAGCCAGAGGACCTGGAACACTGTGATTCCTCCTCTTTTGCTTTTCTTTCTCTTTTCTCTCTGCCTGTACACATTCACCTCTTACTTCTGTGTATCACTTATCTCATCATTATCACCTATCTTTATGTACAATTTCAGTTACTTACCATTATTCTACTGGGAGCTCCTGAGCTCTCAAGTCTTGCAGGTTCATCCGGATCACTGGTGTAGACCCACCTGATCCACCTAATTAATCTACTGATGTCCACCTTTCACCTTATTTATAATGTTCAAGCAAATCTAAAGGCTGTTTGTCTTTGAATGCTTTATTTGATGTCTTTTTTTTATTATTGTAATAATTTCTAATGTTCACGCCAGATTGTGGTCAATCATAGTATATGGTAGTTCCAGCTAATGCCATTAACAATCCATTATTACAGTAACAACAGCATTAAAAATCCCATTCATAATCAGTCACTCTTTAGACACTGTTCAGAAGTGTAAGTTAAAGCCTTACCCTTCATTTGTGAACATCATTTTTGTGTTTTTTGTATTCCAAATCAAACATGGATCCACCATGAGCATGGCACTTTGCCACAACTGGAAATAGTTGCAGTGGAAAAAAAAACAACTTCTGTTTAGCAGAAGGAGGTCTTAGCAGAACCAGACACGTGTGGAACATAGATCCACCAAAGCCATGTTGGTGGTGTGAGTGGGTGGGAGGAACGGAGCTGGGCAGAGAAAAAAGGACTAAAATGCAAATTCATACCCCTTAAGATGTGGCATCTCATTTTCAGGAGGGTCCTTCTCTATATGGTTGAAAAAGTAGATATTATCGTGATATTGGCAATAACAACAAAAGATGGAGAGATTGTTCTAACAATAATATTAAAAGCCGTAACGATTATGACATACAGAGGGCTGTTGTTAAAATATTGCTCTATATTTGTTGTTAACCTTCATTCTCCCTCTCCTAATCCTCCTCCATCCTCTCATATCTGCATCATAGTTTGGTAGAAAGCTTCTCAACAATAGTCTGGTTCTGCTCCAGGTATCAGCTCATTAGAAGGCATTTCTTCCTGCTTGTATAACTTTCCAAAATGCAGCTTAATTATATGGTTATTTAGGATAAGCTTGGGGTGTTTATTGAAAAAAAAATGTATTGTATCTAATGACAATACCCAGTCCTTGCTGGCTTACCTCAGTTTGCCTCTACATGGTTTGTGCAAGTGCAGTAAATTCTTTAATGGTACCTCGATACATCCTCACAGTGCTCCTGAGCGAAACTACGATGATATTTTTACAAATTAAAAGTAGGGCTTAGTTAGTGGCTTTTTGTCACAGCAAGATGAGTTACTCATTGTAAATAGTAAACTTTGAACTAGATGAGGAGGGCTTGGGAAGTCATACAGCATTACAGAACTGACAGTGAAAGGCATTTAAATTCTTTGTCAGATATACTGTATCTGTAATACTTTACGTTATAGTTTTGGCAAAGCTCACTTTGAGTTCTATCAGAAGTAATATCAAAAACTGTTCGGGAAATTTGGTACCATGTGAAAAAAATCTGAATAATCAAGTAGAATCAATTCAAGTCAAACCAGCATCAAGAATCGGAAAAACCCATCAGATATACATATGTTTTATATAACTTTGCCCTTTTATTAAAAAAAATGTGAAATTATTGTTCAACTTCAAGTTGAAAATTTATTTTACTGTTTTTCGTTTGATTCAGACTCTTTCAATGACTTTTGTTTTCTCAAAACCAAAATAGGCAGTAAAAATAAGTTAAGTATTCACTTTTGATCAGCTATCAAAATTACATTTTGTGAACCATGAGAGTAACAACATACCCAACAATACATCTTTCAAACAAAAGTTGGGACACCAGTCATGTTGGCATCAACTTAAATACCAGTCTAAAAGAAGGTCCATTTCATGTGCAATAAATACAGAATATTTTCTCAAATCCTGGAATATATTTACCTCCACCAAGGAGGCTATGTTTTCGGGAGAGTTTGTCTGTCTGTCCGTCTGTCTGTCCGTCTGTCTTTGAACAAAATAACTCAAAAAGTAATGGATTTTGATGAAATTTTCAGGAAATGTTCAGCATGGGAAAAGGAAGAATCAGCGTCTGGCCGCCATGACGAAAAATGGGATTTTTGTGAATAACTACTGAACTAAAATAGATAAATCCAATTGCTAATGGTATGTTTTCATGGTCAAGGAATCTGAATATTTCAATGAAATAAAGGTAGGACTAATATTTATGGTGAAAATCACAATATGGGTGAGGACTGTGGCGCTGGCGGGGGTCTGCGCTCTCCGAGTGCTTTTCTAGTCATATATTTTTCTCCATCCTTTCACCATATGTCACATCAATTCTAACTTTCTTATTGAAGGAAAAAAAGTTTTATGATTTTGCTTGCTTAAAGGTGATGTTCAAAACCCAAAATAAAGATTATAAACTATAAAGCATAAAATCAGTAATGTTTGCCTATTCCACTCTGTCTGTCTCCTCATCTGTTTGTCTTTTGTTGCTTTCACTGCAATTTAACGCTGAGCCAATCCATCATTTACGAAGATGTCCGTGTAAGTAAAGTCCACTAATGGCTGATTGCTGCTAATGGCCGCCTGATTGATCCAAAAGAGTGAATGGTTGGAGTGTCAAAGTCAAAAGTGCGACCATTAAATAACACGTAAGGAAGAGAGAGGTGGGAAGCGAGGGGGGTGGGTTCATAAGGAGAAAGCGAGTGTCCATTACCTTTCACTAAAGCGGCCGGAGCACAGAGGAGAAGGGGGGAGATTATAGGATGGCTATTAGGATTAGTGGATCATGCCTGTGATTTTCTGCACTGTCAACAACACCTGAATCCTCCCACCTGCTTACATGGCTGTCTGCGTTCTACCAGACGTCAAAGCATCACACATCAAGCACATACAGACACACAGGGTTATGCTGGATGCAGTGTATGGAAGGACAAAGTATGGGGATGGATGCTGAAGTAGTCAAATGTGTGCTCGTGGGTGGAGGACAGAGCAGGCAGGGGTCGTACCAGGATGAAGAGGCCTTGGTTGGCGAACTTCTGGTGGTCAGGGATGGTGGAGAACACGGACAGCACCAGACAGCTGAACACCAACAGGAAACTGAAACACACAGATAACACACATTAACCAGTGATTCTGTGCTTTTCTCCTTGGAGCCCCCCCTGGGTATACCTGAGAAGACTTGAGCCCCTCCTCCCCAAAACTGCCCTGTATCATTTATGTGACCCTCAGAAAAAAAAAGATACATCTCTGTTTAAAATCAACATCAGTATTATTGTGTTATTGATGAGATTTCTAAAAGTAGCCTATACACATGTGTTCTTGAACCTTTAAAGAAAGTACAGTTTGAGTTTTCATCTTGTATTGGTTAGCTGATAGAGCCTTGAATATCAGTTCGACTGTAGAGGAGGAAAGTTACTTGATATCTCATTCATTTTGATGGTATTTGGACTCAGAGTTACAGGTGCAAAAACAATCACAGCCACTGTAATAGGTGGTACTTGCCAGCACAGGTACAGTGTCAGAACTACCCGTATTCTTTGTAGCATAAATTCAACAAGGCGCTGAAAACAGTCTTCAGAGATTTTGGTCCATGCTGACATGATAACATTATGCAATTGCTCAAGATTTGCCAGCTGCACCTATAAAGCAAATTTCCTATTCAACCACATCCCAAAGGTGCTCTATATGACAGAGATCTGGTGACTATAGGGGCCACTGGAGTAGAGGGAGCCCATTAACATATATGAGTTAAGAATGGGATGATTTGAGTTCTTTGACACAGCGTACTATCCTGCTGGAGGTAGCCATCAATGTGTACACTGTGGTTGTGAAGGGTTTAATTAGGCTGCAGTGTGTACACCGTGCTCAGTAGGTACTAAAGGGTCCAGAGTGTGCAAAGAATATATCCCCAACATAATTACACCACCATCACTCCACCTTTGAAACAGTGCAGGATGCTTTCATGTTGCTTAGCCCAAATTCTGACTCCACCTTCTAAATAAGGCTGCCCTCGCCTACATGCCTAAATTTTGCTATTTTTGTTTGCTGTCACTGCAGCTTAAGGTGCACTGAGTCAACCCATCATTCAAGACAATATCAGAGGATCTCACCACTACCACCATCTGTACTGCTTACCCCTTCAGGGAACATCGGGGGCTGTAGCCTATCTCTGCTGACGATGGGCAAGAGGCTAGTTGCACCCTGAACTGGTTGCCAGTCAATCACAGGGCCACATACAGACACGGACCCAAACCAAGAGAGGATACAGACAGACCCTGGGACACCATACAAACTCCACAAAGACATACACTGGTTGAAATGGGGAGTCAAACCTGTAATTAGGGATGTAACGATATGAAAATTTTGTATCACGGTTATTGTGACCAAAATTATCGCGGTATTGTTGTAATATGCTCAGAATATTCAAAATGTACTTTAACACAACATTTAAATCAATTAACCCCTTTAATATTATAATTTTAATGGTTCTTTTTTGTCTTTTTTGTACAATAAATGTGTCTAGAAATGCCCTTTGAGTATATTTTTTACCCTTCTTTCATTAGAAATAAAAGTAAACAATTATAGCAAATATTTGTCATTATGTTATCAATGCTTGAACAGTGTGCAATTACAAGAAAAGAAAACAACAGATTTGAACTTTAAACAGGATTCTCTTCATAAACAATTGAAAATGAACAACAAATAAACTATTTTATATACACACAGATTTTTGTTTGCCTGTAGCATTACTGTCCATGTTATAGCTCATCATATTAGACCACCAATTCTCTCGGAGATGGCTCATTGAATCTTTTCTCGCTCTCTCCCTCTCTCCCTCTCTCTCTACCTCTACGGCTCAGTCAGTTCATTTACTGGAGGAGTTACAGCAGTTTTAACTGTGCACGTCTTTTTTCTTTCGTCGCAGCTTTGTGTTTAGACAGGGTGACTGTCTTCTCAGTTTCCCCTCGGCAACCTTGTAAAATCCAAAATTTAACCAGACTTAAGAGTCCATTTCCAGAGGGAAATCTCCGCTGTCTCTAGCTTCCGCTGAGGCCAAACAATGCAAACTGTGCATGCACACTTCCCATGAGGCTGCTTCATCCAGGAAGAGACTCATAGTTCAGGCATTTCCAGGCAAATAGCAGCATCTCCGTGCGTTTTTGACACATTGTGGTTATTAAACACGGTATAACCGTAATTTTTATAGGAAGCGGTAATGATTACCGTGGGAATTTTTCCCCCTGTTTACCATTTTACCGGTAACCGTTACATCCCCACCTGTAATCTTCCTCCTGTGAGGAAATGCACTAACCTGCTGAGCCACCGTGACACCTTTAAAGAACGATAAAAGAAAACTAATTTAACTCATGGTATTTTATCTAAAATGCTTATAGCATAAAAGCTTATGTTTTGTTTTCCTCTAAAATGTCAGAAACTGCAGTGACTGGATAACCAGCATTTTAGAATGTAGTTTCTAAGTCCAAAACAACCATTGCATCTGCAAGAAGAGCGCTGGACTCCAGGGTGACGTGGGTCACATCCTTCCTCTTGGATCATGTCATTCTGCTGATGCTAACAAGGTAGAAACAGGAGTTATGGCCACTTCAGTTTATGAACTACTTCAGAATTAATACAAAACACAAATTCCAGTCAATATATCTTACATTGAAAGTGTTCCTGTTAGAGTAAACACGTCATCTCTCCACTGGACAGTTTCCATCATTACCTCAACTTTACCACTTAACTTAGGAGCACATGTTAAAGTGCCAAAACTTTCTTACATTCATGTCCAGCCTACTGTGTGACTCTCATGTACAGCTGTGCATCCATAATTTGAATTCCTCTGTGAGAGTTGTGGTCAGATCTTTCATCAACAAGTAACAAACTTTACTGATGTCAAATGGCAAATGGTTCTTTCTGTTCATAAATTCTGTATAAAGCATTACGTTTAAAGACTGCGTTTGAAATGGTGTGCTGCTGAAAAGATGAATGTGGGCACTCCTGTGGCAGCCACCACACTGTGTCATATTTAACGAGTGGAAAAAAGTTATTGTTAGACGATGTTTCAGAGGAACTGATGACAACAACATTATGAGTTTAACTGGAGGACAGAGAGGTGAGTTTTGATGAGTCAAACAGCGAAAGTTAGACAAGAAAGACTATTGCATACTCATTCTTTCATCCATTATATTCACTCATAGTCAATTTCTCTTGCTCTTCCTGCCTCACCCTCTACCATCATCTGATCAGTGACATTTTCTTACATTGGTGTCAGTGGCGGCTGCTGGTCAGTCAGGGAGGGGAAGCTCATTTTTTTTTCTGGCCTACATCAAAAATTTATTTATTTATGTAAATGATCTGTGACCCTGTTGTACCAACTAGGTGTCTTTTCCAGGGATTTTATTCCCCAAAACCCACTTTTGACCAGACAACACATTTTATTTGTGACAGCACTTCCAGTGAGCCATCTCACCTTGATATACCAGGAATGCTTAAAAGATCTGATACTTTTCCCCACCTTTTGCACTAAACCAGTCTTAGGAGTTGATCTGCCCTGCTGTTTAACTCTAATTTTCTCTTCGTAAGGAAGACTATCAAATGGCCTCACCAAAATCTGGTTGACAACATTCATACTATCTGCCATGATGTGCAGCTTGCTAGCAGCTGGAGCTGCTACGTGAGACTACTGTTTGACAGGCTGTGAGTGTGAGTAAGAGGGAGAGAAGATCCCCAGCTACAGCTGCTCGTTTGTGAAAAGAAAAAGTGGCAGGAGAGAATTTTCAAACACAACGCTAGTCGTTTTTAGGAAAGATAAAGTCGCTGGTGATCGATAAAGCTCTAATCAGTCCAGAACAACTGAATGTAAAACTGGTTGTGAAGGGTGAGCCTTCAAGATCGCTGATTGGCTCATTTCACTGTCAATCAAAAAGGATTCGCCTCAGACAGATCATCCAATCACCATGCAGAAGCTGAGCGTCCAGGCCAGCCCACTGCCTCATAGACCCCAGAGACGCTGAGCGTCCGATGGGCGGGACAAAGCCCAGCGTTTATCCAATGACCGTCCAGTTTCCACAGTGGAACAACCCACTCTATATTTAAGCGCTGAAGTCTGAAGACGCTCAGCGTCCGACTGTGTTTAAGCGCTGAGACACTGCGGGGATGAATGAGAAGGAAGTCGCTCCAGTTACCTGTGATAAGTAACTGATTGTGAACAAAAGATGAAGGTATTCTAGCGCATATTTAGCCAATGAAATGTACACACAGCAGTACATATCACCACTTGTTTGGGGGACATTTTAGGGGAAGCTGAGCTTCCCTTGCAGTCTTAGAGCAATCGCCACTGATTGGTGTAGATTCTCATTCATCCAGATCATGGTTATATTGAGGATTCAAAACAAGACAACTGGATTGTGCCGAGTTTGATGAAGCACAGTCCAGTTGCCTTGTTTCCCAAACTCAACACAGTCCAGTTGTCTTTGTTTTGAATCTTCAAGACATTTCCTTACTTAAGCACTGAACCAACCAGACTCTGCCACGACCTTGTTTGAACCATCATCTTGCTGCTGCCATAGATTAAAATCTGTTCTCTTACTACTGCAGTCAGTCTGTGACTTCAGTGTAAGTACGGTAACCCTCCTCCACCCACGGTAACTCCTCAACTTCATCTCCTCAGAAGTCTACTCCTCATCTCATCATGTATCCCTCCAAGTGTCTGGACTCCACAAAGGGGTTTCCTGTCCTGCTGTTGGACTCATAATTCCTTGAACCCTTGAAGACATCATGATACAAAGACATCGGCAAAGACAGTGCGCATTTATTGTTTACCCAAATTTGTATAATACATATCAATAAACAATTTGAAGTCATTAAAGCATCGCTTTCAGACATAAGGCCTCACTGACACACAGTTACATTCCAATTATTTTAGTTAATCTGCTCATCTTGAATCACATTCATTTCTGCATGCATCATTTCAGATGATAGATGGTATCATAAGGCACTATACCATCTGATCAAGTCTTAATATAACTGTAACACCTGCATCAAGAAATACAAAAAGATCAAAGTTTATTAGTGCTTCTATAATTATGAATAATTAAGGAATACCTCATAATCATACAATCTGATTGGCATTTTATGGCATGTGGACATGATGAAGGCATCTTTGTATATTTCATAAACCTCATTTTAAGCCTAGCATTCATCACTGGAACAAAAACTATGCACTACCCAAAAATACAGAGTGTCATAGCAATACCTCTGAACTGCAGAGTCTGTGATTGCACAGATACTAATGTTGACAGATGCTTTTACTTAATTTAATTCTCATTAATGCACCAGAGCATTACAACTGTCATGAACATTTTTTCAGAGAAAAAAGGTGGTTTATTTGCCATTGGGGCAAACTAACACTACCCACAATCCTCCGGTGGGTATTGTTTGTGTGTGTGTGTGGCAGGGGTGAATGGTCACTGCTGGGCTCTGTGGTGAAGATGATTAGCTCCAAACTGTGTTTGCCTTCAGATTTCAGCCAGGAGGACATTTTTAATTTCATTACTTCATGTAATTTCATGACATAAGTATATCAAGGAAAGTCACTTTGCATATTTCTCACTCAATATGTGGAATTTTAGCACTCTGGACATTAACATTGAGTTTAGACCATAATGGATAATTTGTATTGCTTAATTTAAAAAAAGAAGTTCAGGTGTTGGCCTGACAGTAACAACTTACACATGTTGGCATCTCAAAGTAGTTTATGGGTATAGGAACCCTTCAATATTTTGTTTAACACTTTAAAACTGCTTGTTGCTAAAATATGCTATAATATATGCCCCCTTACTATATCCCACTGTGCCTTCATATCAGTAAAGAAAGAAAGACTTTAAAATAAATAAATACTTCAGTGTATGTAGCTTAGATCATCAAATATTTTCAGCCGAGCTGTAATGTGACAACAAACACCATAACACTTCAGTGACAGACAGCTGAATGGACTACATCAAATATTTTTTGTTCTGAAATAGATTCAAAATGTTCATATCTATATGTTTGACATCTTAATGAAGCACCATAAATACTGTATACAACTAGGCCTGGGCGATTATGTGATCGTGATTGGTGGTCACGATTAATTTCAAGTCGATCACAGTGATCAGCTGTGAGCACAATTACTCGATCATACATGGCAGAAATGTGCGGAACCATGGCCAATCACAGTCGACCTTTTCCTGCCTAACTTCCGCCAGTAAGTTGTCTGAGAAATAAACAGAAATGGCCGAACACGGAGCTGAACGTGGAGCCGAGGGCAGCGAAACAGATGATGTCAGCCATGACTTGGCGTCATCCTCTGAAGATGAGGCTATTGTTGACAGGAAAAGTTACTCAACGTCAGTTGTGTGGCGGTGGTTTGGGTACCTCCAAAGTGACGTGCAGCAAACTAAGCCGATGTGCAAGGTATGTCGCCGGTCGGTGCCCTCAAAAACCGGCAACACAACAAATCTGTACAATCATTTGAAGAAGTACCAACCAAGTGATTATACGGAAAGCATGAAAACACAAGTGGAGTCTGCACAGTCTTTCACCGCTGCTAGCACACCCAGAATTAGTGGCGTAGCCACAGCTAGCGGGGCAGCCACAGGACCAAAGCAGCAATCCATAGTGTCATCTTTTCAGGCCATTGCACCATATGAGCAACATTCTAAGAGGAGAAAAACAATCACACGTGCGATTACTTTTTGTCTAGCAAAAGACATGATGCCTTTAAACTCAGTGGAGAAAGAAGGATTTAAACACTTAATCAAAGTGCTGGATCCAAGGTACGACATCCCCGGCAGAAAATATTTTTCTCAAACTGCAATGCCACAGCTTTATGACGAATGCAGAGAAAAGCTGGAAACTGAGCTGAAAGAGATAAAATACTTTGCAACCACCTGTGACCTTTGGTCGAGTCGCACATCTGAGCCATATTTGAGCCTCACGATACATTACATTGACCAGGAGTGGGCTCTACAAAGCACATGCTTGCAGACTGTGTATTTTCCGGAGGACCACACTGCTGAAATCATCAGTCAGGGGCTGGAGGATACACCGGAATTGACACCGACAGGTGTGCATCACAACAGATAACGGAGCCAAAATAGTTAAAGCTGTTGCTCTCAAAGGCTGGACTCGACTGCAGTGTTTTGGTCTTCGGCTGCACTCAGCTATAGGTAAGTAAATAAAAAAACAACGTTTTTCATGATAATTTTTTGCTTTTAAAAATAACATATTTTGGTTACATATTTTATCATTTCAATTTTAATTCAGACACTATACCTGTCTAACACTTCAAGTTTTTGTCTATCCCTTGTTAAAATATGATAATTCATAAATAACATTTGAAAATATTTCCAAATAATTTGTTCTTACTGTTACTGAGTATTGTAGATTTTGTGTTTTGAAGTCTAAATGTATTCTCTAAATTTATGAAAACCTTACTGATGTTGTGCTTATGTTAAGATTAAGACTTTGTCATTTATTTTTATTTTTTTTTACTTTTCTACAGAGGGAAGCATGAAGGACAAGAGGATGAGAGAGCTGCCAGTGTGTCCAAGAAAGTGTTCAGTGCTTTTTCTCACTCATGGAAAAAGAAAAGGGCACTAGCAGCTGCCCAAGATGAACTCAAACTGCCGAAGCACAAGCTGATCTCGGAATCTCCTACTAGATGGGGGTCCCGTCGTGTCATGATTGCAAGAGTACTGGAGCAAGAGAAGGCCATTGCAAAGGTTTTATCAGATGATCTAAAAAACAGGCACCTGATTCCCTCATGGCAGGACATTGATGTCTTGGAGTCTGTCCACAAGGCTCTCAATCCACTTGTTGACTTTACTGATGCCCTTTCTGGAGAACATATGTCAGTGTTTCTTGTGTGAAACCCGTCCTTCAGCTCTTCAATGAAGAGGTCTTGAAGCCAGGAGATGCTGACACAGACCTCGCCAAGGCCATCGAGAGTTCAGTCACCAGCTACTTAAATGAAAAATTTGATGATGCTGCCGCTGATGACCTCCTGTGCATGGCAACCCTCATTGATCCTCGCTTCAAGATCCACTGTATCCAGGCTGACAAAGTCGAGGCTGTGAGGGCCATTGCTGAATGGAAGACTTCACAGTCTGAGCCTACTACCTCAGCAGGTGCTACAGCTTCAGCGACAACAGCAAAAATACAGAAGAAGACACTAGGCAGCTTTTTCAAAAAGCCCTACTCACTCTCTACTTCTGGACTAACAGACCAGCAGGCTGTTGAGGCAGAACTAAATAGTTATCTGCAAGCACCAAATGCAGACAGTGAAACCAACCCGTTGGCTTGGTGGAAGACCCACTCTGCAACATATCCTCTGCAGAGTTAACCTCTTGGCAAGGCGGTACCTCTGTATTCCTGCCACCAGCTCGCCCTCAGAGAGGGCTTTCAGCACAGAGGGCAACATTGTGTCCTGCCACAGGGCAGCTTTAAAGCCAGATGCTGTAGACAGACTAGTCTTTCTGGCAAAAAACCTGGGCCAAAGTCCTAAATGATGTGCTCTAGATTCAGCATGTATCTTGCACAAGTCTTGCACTTTTTACTCAGGTGGTGTGTTTGTCTGTTTATTTTCTATTTTGTTTACCTCCAGAAATTCTCAGGACTGAAAATTAGCACACTGTTTTGTTGTATTTTTCTCCATTCCTTGCACTGTCGAGTGATATTGTTCTTATATTTGACTATATTTTTTTTAATTTGACTGATGTGCTTATACAGTATGATGGAGAGTTTACTGTTTTAAGTTTTTACCACGAGTAGTATTGTTTTTTGTAAAAGGCATTTGATCTGAGTATTCAGTACTGCTATAGTTTATATATTAGTTTTGTTTTGTACTGTTACATTTTAAGTCTAATCTATCCAATCTATATTGTTTTTAAAATTGTGTACGTTTAATGCCTGCATTAATGATGGCAACAGCCTATGTAGCATCATAACTTGAAAATAATGTTTACATTTTAAAGCACCTTCATTATCCCCAAGGGGGTTTGTTTAGTTTTTTTTAATCTTGCATAGCACCAAAAATCCTCAGGGCTGAAAACTGTGACACTGTTGGTGCTATTTTTTTTCCATTTGTTGCACTGTTGAGTGAAATTGTTCTTATATTTTTCTATGTTCATATATAATTTTCTTTGTTATTTACTTGGTTTGTTAATAAAATATTAAACTATTCTATAGTTTTTAGTTTTCAGTGCAGATGCTTTAAAACTGGTTTAAAAACAATATAACATAACGTGATTACCTCCGTCAAGGGTTATGTTTTCGGGAGAGTTTGTTTGTCTGTCTGTCTGTCTCTCTGTCCATCTGTCCATCTGTCTGTGAACAAAATAACTCAAAAAGTAATGGATGGATTTTGATGAAATTTTCAGAAAATGTTCAGCATGGGAAAAGGAAGAAGTGATTCGATTTTGGTGTTGATCCGGATCAGCGTCTGGCCGCCATGGCGAAAAATGTGATTTCTGTGAATAACTACTGAACTAAAATAGATATCATTATGAATCCGGTTGCTGATGGTATGTTTTCATGGTCAAGGACTCTAAATATCTAGATGAAATAAAGGTAGGACTAATATTTATGGTCAAAATCACAATATGGTTGAGGACTGTGGCGCTGGCGGAGGTCTGCGCTCTCCAATTGGTTTTCTAGTTATAACTGAGATTGAATGATATGAAAAAATATATTGTGATCATTTTTTTGCCATATTTCTCAGCCCTACAACTCACACAATCAATGCATAATAACATCCCACCTAAAATAATAAATGCAAGGAGAGAACAGTAGTGAAAACACCCCACTGTGCCCGCTGTGCCATGTGAACAGAAACAACAGGGCAGGATTATCCAGCTGACAGCTGCTGGCCCAGCTGGTCCACATATCAGAGCCCAAAGTTGCACAACACTTGTTTGGTTCTAAAGAAATGCTCATGGTCTCATACAAGGGTGCCCTGTCTCAATGATTAGTAATGCGATCAACAAGTCTAATATTAGGATAATGCGTGTGAAATAAAACACATTTTTTCCACTGAAGCTGCTTAACATAAATGAGAGCACAGGCTCTCAGGCTGCCTCAAATACTTCAAGGATAAAGGTTATTACAGCTTGTTCTAAAGATTGTTGGAAACAAATATTTAACTGAAATAGAAACAAACAGAGGTTGCAGGTGGGTCCTCACGGAGTCATGACACAGTCAAGAAAGAGTTTGGAGATCTGTTTAAACCTATTGGGTTACTTCAACATCCCGTACAAGATTTCCTTTAAATATTAGGTACAAGAGAGCACTGCACTCGTCTGGCACAGAACACGGCATTTTGGGGTTTCTCTGTAGCCAGGTTTAAATGACTTGCATCAACATTACATAAAAATGATAAAAGAGATGTCTTGAGATTTGGTTCTAGTCAGCTTGACTGATTTGCCTGAATGAAATGTCTAAGTGTCTGCACCTAAGCAGAAAACAACCACGTAAATACTGATGCTGCAAAAACATGGTATGTGCCAAGTTGACTTCAAAGAGACAGTCAGCAACTTCAGAGAAGTTTCTAAAAAGGCATATTATGCAGCATTTACAGCACGAATATGGTAGACATCAAATGTAACTTAACTGAATGTGCTTTTTAGTGATGACTTCCCTTGGTTTTGTATTTCTAAGCTCTTTGTTGACACTAACAGGATAGTGCTACCTTCATCCCTCTCTTTTCAACCATGAGCCATGCTGGACAAGAGAAAAAATCTCTGGATAATTAGAAATGTTGTTATGATAATGGAGTGAAATTCAAGGAGATCTCAGGGAATTTTGGACCAGAAACAAGACCGTGGTCAAAAATGTTTCAGTTTTGGGCTGCAAATTTGGTAAGGCATCAGTTTTAGGAAAGGCTGCTCTAAGTCCAAGTAAAACTACCTAATAAAGGAAGTATTGAGTGGATGGGATTTGAACACCTATGTATAAAAGATATATCGTTATCGTATCTATATCGAGATATGAACATTTAAGATATTAATTTAGAAAAGTAATGATATACATGATATAGATTTCTTATGAATAAAACTGCACTTTCCACATTCTTTTGAAATATGATGTTTTTATTTTTCTAAAAAAATGCTTGGTTTTCACCAAACCCGTAGTCATATCATATCGTATTGATATCAAGATATTTGGCATGAATATCGAGATATGAAATTTTGTCCATATCATTCAGCCCTTGAAGAATTTAGAATACAAAAATTAAGTCCCTTAGGCTCAGCTGTCACCTGTACAGAGGCAGAAAAGGCCATACAAAGCACAAGCTGCCCATCAGCTTTTTATCCATTTACTCACCAAACATTTGGAGCAATTTGGGCTGGAGTGTCTTGCTCAGGGTCATAACATCATGATGCGCTAGTCAGGCTCTCTGTACTTTTATTATAAAAGTAACTTGCTACCAAACACTTTCCCTTTTGTCACTGCAGATCCAAACAGCACTGTTTACATCTCATTCTCTTCGACCTGTTGCCATATTGGCACACACTTGTGTGGGGGAGGTAAACAATGCCACATGGTTGATAGAGGTTTCAGATAAAGAGAAAACAGAATGGGCAGTAACACATTATGGACAATTCACAGTTATGTTAGTTTTTACTACAAAAGCTAAGAACAGCATCAACATGAACTGAATGATTAAACTCTTGTTTTATTGTTTCAATAAACAGCTTTAGGGCTCAGCTGGTTTAAATGAAGCAATTTTATGCACTGTTTCGTCTTTGTCCTGTTATTTGTCAGGCTGTTAAAGCTAGAGTCTGCGATTTGATTTAGATACACTTTTTTTAATTCTCGTTAAAATGGTCTTTATGACCTGATGGTAATCAGGTTAGGCGGAGCCCTGAGGAGATGCTACTTTCAAATTCATGCTAGTTTTCCAAAATCGCCGACCCCAGCTTTTAAGTCTGTTGGGCGTTGAACTATGTGTTAAACTTGCAATGCAGCTGGATCTGTCTTATTGATCTGTGTGTTGTCAGCCACATTTATCAGGCAAAGCACCAAGTTGAAACGATTGAACTCGGTCTCCAGAGGTACAATCAGTGTCCTCTGAAGAGGAAAAGACAGGAGCTATGAGTGTGACGACAGTGAGTATATGGGTACCTCAAATCTGTAAAGAATGGCTGCTTATACAGAGATTAATAAAGATGCTGGACCACATTTCTTCATTCATATAGAACAAATAACACTGAGAGCACCTCTCAATGGATAAGATATTTAGGCTCCACTATTTAGTTTACTTTCTACTTGTCTCACATTTTAAACGTTACACTGTCGGAGTAACGCCTACCTGCAACGACATCTGATTGGCCCATAATAAATGATAGATCATCCATGTTCTGCCTTCACCAAACACTTTCTATGGACTAATGAAATAATTCCTGTAGTGAAACACTGACAATCGATCTGTGTGTCAGGTTTTTTGATATTGGGATGACAATTAAGTTCACACATTAAAAGGTAGACATAGAGTACTCCAGGTGCCAAATTTAGAACAAAAAATGAAGATGGAGAAGCCTGGGCTTTACATTTTAGTTACACAAAGGTACTTAGATTACCTCTAAGTTTGTAACACAGTGGCTTAAGTAACGCTACCCAGCACTTATGAACCTACTGGAGCAGGTGGAGTTCACAGTTTACAGGATATATTGATTATCCTGATAAAATATCCTTAGTGGGACATCCATATGACCACAACTTTGACCTTCTCATTATTTCTTTGAATCAACATGCTCATGACTAAAATGAATGTCTGAAAAAAACTGAGACATTATCAGGAAAAGGCAAAAAATACTTGTCAAAACAGAATGGATAAGAAACTTAAGTTTAGCTGAGCTCAAAGATATGGATAAATGGTGTAAATACTACATTAACTGAAAAGATTACATTATGTAATGCACATTTAACCAAAAAGCTGACCATCCTCTCTAACTTTCACACTCAAACAGGTTTAATATTATGTAGCACAACAAGTAAGAGGGGACAGAAAGCAACTTGTTTCTCTTCCTCTGTTTCATCTGCTCCCTTTGTTGTAGTTTCCAGATGCAGTGACACAACAACTATAAAGACCAAGCATATATTTGGCAGCTCATGATACACCTGAAATCAAGCATGACTAAACAGATACCCCCAAATTACTGCTGTATGTTTATCTCAGTCCAGCGATGCATGCAGGAAAGTTTGTGTTTCAGCCTTTTGCAGAATTAGTTTGAAAAAATACCCAGATGACTTTACACAAACAACACATTTTGGATCGTTTATCAACAGCGTAATGTGCTGACTATACTGTCTGTCTTTTTCCCCTCAATTAACTCAAAGCGCTGTGTGTACTTCCATAAGAGAGGAGATTAGTTGGGGCAGCATCTCAGGTGGATTCTTTCATTGACTTGTGCTTTATGACAGGAAACAAGCCAGAGCAGAGATAGCTGGATCGACAGCTCGGCTTTTATAAAATGCAAACACAACATTTCTGCGCAAAAAGGTTCTGAGTGCAACTCTGCATTTACCTGAATGTGAGACTATCAGTTACATCCAGTTTCTCCAAAACACTGCAGTGAGTTACTGCCAGCAGTGGCTCACCATATCTGTTTATGTGGCCTGTTTGCATAATCAAAATGTCAAACTCTGCAGACCACAAACAGGCTGCCAAACTCACACATGATGACTGAATACAACCTACATCAACAACAGTATGTAACTAGAAAAGCACTCGGAGAGCACAGACCTCCGCCAGCGCCACAGTCCTCACCCATATTGTGATTTTCACCATAGATATTAGTCCTAGCTTTATTCCATGTAAATATTTAGATTCCTTGACCATGAAACATACCATTAGCAAGTGGATTCATAATGATATCTATTTTAGTTCAGTAGTTATTCACAAAAATCACATTTTTCGTCATGGTGGCCAGACGCTGATCCAGATCAACACCAAAATTGAATCAGTCCTTCCTTTTCCCATGCTGAACATTTTCTGAAAATTTCACCAAAATCCATCCACAACTTTTTGAGTTATTTTGTTCACAGACGGACAAACAGACAGACAGACTGACAAACAAACTCTCCCGAAAACATAACCTCCTTGGTGGAGGTTAAGATTCAAATATCAGGTGATGCTGAAGCCAAACAGATTATTAGCCGTGAATATCCAGAGTATTGCTCAGAATTTTTGAGCAGTCATGAGAACATCAGGCATTGCACTGAAATGAATCCATTACGCTCCTTAACTTACAAACTTATTTTTTTAAATAAAGATACACAAAGCAGCAGCTGTCCTCAAGTGAAGCCAAAATATTTAGCGCACCCATGCTGACAATAGCGACAATGTTAGTTCCAAACCCTGCCACCTCTATGCTTACAGCTGAATCATGGGTCAAACTGTGGAGGCTTCATTGGTATCTCTTTCGTAGTTTTGGACTTTTAAAGTCATATTCAAGACTTTTTGAAACTTTATTAAAATATAAACCCAGAAAATGAATACCACTTGCAGAGCTGAACAGTTATTGAGAGGACAGAAGTAAATTTAACATTTTTAACACGTTTTTCCAACAAGCAGATTTACAATAAATCTTATTTTAAATCTAAACTCAAGGATAACTTCACTTTTAAAAAATATGTGCATAAAATTCTAAAACTGAAACTTTTAATTTATATGTTTCGGAATATTCTTTTACCAAAATATTACTGCTTAAAGATTTAAAATCACTGTCAGGATTTTCCTGACAATGTTCTGAATGAATTTACAGAGTAAATCACCTCAAACTGGAACAAGTTATGTAATGAGGTATTAAGATGATGCCAGTGCCAGTTTAATATGCTGTGAGATGAGTGAGCATGATAGCAAAAAACAAAACAGAAAATTTTTTTATACCCGTGCTAAGATGATGTCACATTAAAGCATGCATCCTCCAGTGCGATCAAACTGCTACTTTCCATTTTCTTCTTAATATCAGGGGAATTGTAGGTTGAAATAAGAATATTCATCTAAATTAACCAAATCTAATGACTATATATTCGATGAGTTTGTTTCAACCTCAAAAGATTAAAGAAAATGGCTCCTTCTCACACATTTCAGGTAACACCACCATATCCTTACTCTGTTACCAACAAATGCTAACCACTAGCCTGTTAATATGAGCAGATAGTGAAGGCTCTTAATCCTCATTATTAATGAGCATCATTATGTTTAGATGCACTACATGTCATGAACAGCCAATCAAAGAGCCCTGCCTGATCTAATGAGTTAACTCTCGGCGAGCCAGCAGCTGAGCAGGTTTACTGTAAAGCTGTCTGCATTAGTAATTGCCCCAGAACTTTTAGAAAGAATATTGCATGCTCTGCTATAATGTACACACAATATCTGACTCCAAAGAAGACCGAGAGCAATTTGTCTCAACGGCACTGTGGAGAATCAAAAAAACTGCAAGCACAGAGAGATTTAGGAAAGAAAGAAAGAAAGAAAGAAAGAAAGAAAGAAAGAAAGAAAGAAAGAAAGAAAGAAAGACTATGGGAAAAAACAACACAAAGAAAGATGAAAAGAAAGTCAATCATGAAAGAAAGAGATAAAACACAGAAAATAACAAAAAAAATAGGAAAACAAAAACAAAGAAAACTGTTCGACAATCTAGCAAGCAATTAAACAAACCTTTAAAACATTAACTATATATTTGAGAGACCAAAGTTAAAATGAAAGAAAGAAAGAAACAATACTAAGAAAGAAGGAAAGAATGACAGAAAGAAAAAATGCTAAAACACAGCTATAAAAATCATAAAACACAATGTAAGGACACAAATAAAAACAGAAACAAAACTGAAAAGACAATCTAACAAACCAATTAACATGACAAAAAGAAATAAAAAACACATACGTGGAAAGGGAAACAGAAATTAATAAAAGAAGGAGAGAAAGATCAAATAAGAGGAAAAAAGAGAAAAATTCAAAACTGACACTTAAAAATTATAACAAAACATAACAGACCCCAAAAAGTAGTCAGAGATTACAGACCCCTGCCAAGGAACTTCTGACATTATGTTTTAAGTCTTGTTAACAAATTCTTTTTAAAGTATTCCTGAATTCACTCAAGGTCAAATGCAACATTTGCTAAAAATGCAATCAAATACATGAAACACTGTTGAGTTATCTTTCTCACAGGCACACAGATGGCACAACTATCTGGTTATTTTATGCCATGTAGTGTACCACTCTTAGATGGTTAAAGTACAGTGTTGTGTTAAGAAAAAGGGCTGAGGTGGTTTTCATGGTGAAGTGATATAGAAGATTCAATATTAAAGGACTGAGGGACCCAGCGATCTCGGCCCCTGACCCTCCAACTGTAATCAGTTTGTTGTGTACTCAGATTGGACACTTGTGCAAACATATTTAGAATAAATGCTTTCAAAGAAATCTTTTAATATCAAATTTGTTAAATAAGGGATGGCTATGAGGCCAAAGGACATTGGACCTTGTCCTCCTGGTTCATTCTTGTGAACATTTGAGCCATATTTGAAGAAATATCATTTAAAATGTTTTTGAGATAGTGGGTTTGCAGACGGGGATGAAAACGGTCACAAACAACCTGCCAAACCTAATCAGTTCATCTCTCCATCAGAAGAGACAAATGTACAATTTTTAGAAGAAATCTGCCAAAGAATTCTTGAGATGAAGCACTCATGAGCAAAGGAGGGAAACTCTATGACTTTGAGCTTTGACCACGACATACAACATCTCCTCAGCTTGTCCTTGTGCCATGTTGGACATATTTGCATTGTATGAGGAAAATTCTTCAAGGCCCTGAGGACATTGGATTTCACAAGATCAAGTTCACAACCAAACATGAGAAAGAGGCTCAGTGACCTTCAACTCTGACCTCTGGCCTTAAGAATCATATCATGTCATCCCTGTCATGGTGGTAATTTCTGCAGTGTTTGAAAAAAATTCCCCACAGAAGATCTTGCTATATTTTATTAACCCTTTCATGCATGGTGTCCACCAAAGTAGACAGACATTTGGAATTAATTTTACAGTCTTTAGGTTGCAGTACCATGTCAAGCTACGAGGTGATATACTGTATTCCCAAACCCTCATTTTAAGTTTCATAAAAATATTTCACAAAAATATAAAAATATTATCTTTGCACATTTTAACCATATCACGACATTGCATTATAAATCCAAAATAGCTGACAAAGGCAAAAGTGTGTATGTCTGTCTTCAGATTTCACTTAAGTTTGTATTTTTTTATTTTCAACTTTGGTGTGATACACAAGTGAAAAGTCTGATTAAACAGCAGTAATACATGTACTCCAGATTTTGTTTTTTCTTTTATTTACTCTTAAAAAATGTTAGTCAAAGACGTATTTATGGTTCTTTCTAAAGTCATTAAATTACTATTCCTATCGACGTATGATGTCACTGTGGTGGACAGATGCACAACTCCCTCAAAAAATACAAATTAACTTTGTTTTTAACTTGTTTGAAAGTAAAAAAAACAAACATTTTTTAAAAAAAGCACCGCTTTGTGATTTTACATGCGTGAAAGGGTTAACTTCATTACTATTAAGGGAAATGGTAATTGCACAGCCCTCAAAAAAATTCTTTGGGTCCCAACTGACATTTGAGTCAAGTTTGATGGAAATTGTGTTTTTGAGATTTTAAGAATGATGTTTTTGAGATAGTATTCCAGGCAAATGATGATCACAAGGCTCCATGACCTTGACCTTTAACCAACTGCCTCTTCAAATCTATTCAGCTCATCCTTGAATTTGACATCTGGTCAGACTTTAAGAAAATTATTTGAAGGCTCTCTGAAGTCTCGTGAATGGACTACCTAACACATGATGCCTACTTTCTTGGCTGTCTCAGGTTGAGAGATGTAAAAAAAAAAAAAAAAAAAAAAAAAATAGAAATGATCCCAATCATTTGATAGAAGATTCAATTGGCAAAGACAGCTTTAATGAAGGATTTAAAAAAATATGTATATATTTTTTAATCAAAGTTTAAAGGGAAAAAAGAGAAAAAAGAAAGGATGTTAAGACAAAATAACAGAAAAAATGTTTTAATAAAAGAAAAAATAATCTGAAATTCAAAATAAACATCATAGAACCAAACAGACAAGTAAACATAAATCTATCTTTTCATCCACTGTCTTTTGAATGTATATTCCCCGACTGATCATTGTTACACAACAGGAGCCTCTGTGTGTGTAAGGGCATATACACTTTGGCTCCAAGCCTGCAAAGCCTCAGAGGGCTGATAGGCTGCTGCTAGTCCAGACAATAAATGAACGCACAGCAGCCTGCAGGGCAAGCCGGCTGCTGCTAATGGAGAGCAGGCTTTTACTGCAGTTTTCCTGTAAGCATACATAAGTGAAGAGGGGATCTCACATTACTCTGACTGCACTGTGAAAATATGAGTGAGATAAATAGGTATAACCAGTCATTATAAATAAACAAACAAAGCACAAACAGTCTTGCTGTGTTTTTCTGTGTGTGTTTCTGGAAGTGTTTATGAGGTTAAGGTTCTCAGTTCAGAGCCCGTCAGATTGCCCTGCAGAGGGGAGCGGGGCTAAAGTGTCCAAGAATGCACTTTTGATCCAATAATGGCTGGATGATGAAGCTGCTATCAGTTACACACAACAGAGGAGGTGGAAGAGGTAAGGAAGACTAGGAGGGAAGGTGCAGGGAAAAAGAAGAAACAATGGTCGAAAGGAAATGGAAAGAAAAAAGATGTGAGGATGCTTTACAATACAATACAATAAGAAACACAATGTAAGCACGCAAAGACCTAAAAATGCTGTACACATATTTTCCTGTCCCTCCATTAGAATAAAAAAATAAAGAATATCAGAAAAGTACAAAAATTCAAATAGGCAGAAGAGATTTTGATTGCTACAAACCAATAGGTAACCCTGTGTAGTTATGGAGTCCGGTCCATGACTTTGCATCACACCAACAACCTATTTCTCATAACGGAAAAAACACCCCTGAAACTGGACTAACTGATTCAGATCAAATTGCCCAAGAATGATTTGCAATTCATGACGTTTTTCTCACATTATGAAAAGTTTATCCATGAAACTGAAACACCTAGTGCAGCAGCTGGGTTCACCTGATTCAATGTCTGCACCTGGACGGATTCATCTTGACAAGCTCCAATCTTTTTGTGAGCAGGGCAAAAAGCAAGGCCTCATCAGCATCTTTGGGAGCAGGAAAAGGTGGGAGCCAAGAGCAAGATGACTGCAGGAAGTCACTGCTCGATGAGCATTGACGCTAACAGCTTCAGTGGCAGTTTTATTAGATCTTGACTCAAGTTTTGGCAACAGCCTTTTTTGCTTTATACCAAGGCAGTAGCACCTATCTAGTCCAATTCCTGATTGAAGGTAATGACTATGATTAGCAGAACAATTGTCCAATCCCCTGCTGGACATGCTTTGTAAAGGCTCGGCTCATTCCTAAACTCTGATTCTCTAAACTCTCTAAAACTGAAATTTATAAAACAGTCTAATTGGCGTGTCGGGTTACACACCTACTGGAGGGACATTTCAAACATTTCAATTGAAGAGAGCTCAATTTAAAGAACAGTAATCAGTGAAGGTGGGTGGGGGTGACAGGGCTAATTTGGCCCGTTTCCATTAGCCCTACTCTACCCTACTCCACACTACTCTACTCCCCTTGTACTGTTTTTCCATTAGCCCCAGTCGCCTGCCGCATGGGGTGCAGTGTCGCTGTAAACAGCTGCGCAGCACTGCGGTGACGTCATTTTGAGTGTGACACAACAATCTGTGGCTTTCTGTCACAAACCAAGTAAAAAAGGAAAGCAGAAGAAGGCTGCAGGTGGCAAGAAGAAATACCCCATGAGAAGCACAGGAGAGTTTTGGAAGCTATACAACAGAATGAAGCCGAGGACGAGAGCAATCGAGCTGCAAAGGAAAGACGTATGAGGGTAAGCTAATGGTCGCTACCACTAGCATGCTAGGTTGTCACGCTCTTGACTCATCGATGACTACACTGTCTGACCAATCAGTAGTTGGCAGTCGATGACGGCATCTTTTAGTATCGACTCAGCTCGCTTGGAGCCAGAGCGGAGTAGGTACTAAAACTAGCTTGTTTTAGGAGGTACCAGGCTAGTGGAAACACGCTGCAAATCAAGTAGGGCCGGGTAAAGTAGGGCCAAGGCGTGCTTGTGGAAAAAGGCCAATTGTCTTGTTTACTTGAGAGTTCCCTAGTGGCCAAATTTTACATACTCTGTCTTTCGTATTTGGAGCCACTCTTGCTGCCTGGCTCAGCTGAGGTCTTAGGCTCCAGATCCATGTTAACCAATGGGACAAGAGCCAAATTTAATAATTAAAAAGGTAAATTAAGTGTTTTTAAAAAATGTTTCTGTCATTATATATAGGTCTAATTATGTTGATTTATGTTGAAGTATCTATTTATTGCTGAAATTTTGTTTTTATAAGTAGTTTGATGCTAACTATTTTAGAAGCATGTAATGACTGAGTGCTGACACATTGCTCTGTTGACAAATATAACTTTTGCAGAACAATGTTTCTTCTAGTACAGTAGAAGAGTATAAGGAAGGAAAATTACACAGAAAAATAAAAGCACAGCGATTGAAATGCCCAAACCAAAATCCCACAATCTCTAAACGTCAGCACCAATGTGAGGCTATTTTGGCTTCTTTCTTTCTTTTTTTTCCCTTGGTTTTTATTGTTAGAGTAGAGACAGTGGATGGAAGAGAGTAGGGGAGGAGAGATAGACCTTAGACAGGAACTGAACATGCTTGCAAAGTTGCTCCCCACTCCACTAAACTAGCACCCCAGTCTTACATACATCTGTAGTATTTGGTGATGGATTGTCCATTTTTATACATTAGTTGGGCACAAAGTGAACAGGCTCAGGGGTCATGTAACTGTGCCTGTACCTGAACTCATAAATGTGCGTGCTAATGCAGGTGTGTGTGGAGCCAGACCTGATCAATGAGGCTCTGAGGACAGAAATTGATCAGTAATCTTTATGCACACACAACAATTGAATGAATACAAAGAGACCATACACACAGTCCAATTATTGAACACACACATTGGCGGTGACATCCTCCACAAGGACACACACTTGCAAACATAAAGGCATGCTGAAATATACACATAATAAATCTAAAATTGAACATGTTGTGTATTTTTAGCCATGACGAATGGGTGTGAACCTATGTCCTTGGAAATCCCATGCTTTACTGTCTAGTAAACTGCTATACAAATCACCCTTCCATACACACACTGTGCAATGCTAACAACATCACAGAGCTAACAAATATGCCCCAAAAGAGGCAGTATTGAGCCCTGTCAGGCTGGGATAACACAGGCAAACATCTGAGTTAGTGGAGGGAAATGGGGAAAACTGAGTGTCGTAAGGGGAGAAGAGAAAGAGAGGGGAAGAGGAGGAAACAGTGGAAAGATATTAATAGCATTTCTTGTGCGCTTTAAATAGCGACCTCAGACAAAATGTGCACAGGTAGGCTGCAGAGCAGAACAGGCAGGCTACGGTCAGTGATGCCTTCCTCTTCCTCCTCCTCCTCTTCCCATTTCTTCAGGGACTGCAAACTTTCAAGGCACGAACAAAAGTGAATGCACAAACAAATAAGAGATGAAAAGTGCTTTTTCACCAGGAAAGAAGCTGACAGGGCGATTCCAAGGCTGTGAAAGTGTACAAGAAGGAATAGAGGGGAGCACCCTGACATGAGAGTACGTGTGTAAAAATGAGAGGAATGTGTTTATTTTTCACTGAAAGCCTGGATATCCAGGGATATTACATGTGTTGATCAATTATTTACATGAGCGAGAGAAACAGCAACATGCAATGATTGGTGGTCACACATTAAGGCACAACCTGGCAAATTGAATCACAAGTAGAACCAACAGACGCTAAAACACATATCTGAATGCATAAAATCCAATGCAGCCGAACACAGAGAAGCCCCTTTCTGACATGCTCTTGATCACGGGGCCAAAGGTAATACATTTCAAAGTGACTACTTTACTGTGAAAGCTTCCTTACTGGAGAATGTTGATCCTTGTCACTGAAGAAATGATAATCTGCACATCAGTGCCCACAATTTCTCCGTTATGTTACATCCGACTGCTGAACATCTGACATCCAACGAATGCTGAACATCCATGCATCCTTCAGTTTTCTTCGGCCTTCCTATGAAATAACAATTTGACTGCTTCAATCTGCAGTCTCATTCATTCATTCAATACCCACAGTTGATCTAGGAGCAAGTTGGGAAGGGCAGGTAGACAGAAAGGTAAATTCACCTTCCTCTTTACCATGATGGTCCACTCCAATGCCTTTAACAGTGTCGATGTCAATCTCTCCATCTATTTGACCATCACTCATGAACGAGCCCTGAGATACTTGATCTATTTCACTTCAAAGACTAAATCCTGCACCTATAGGAGGCAATCCACCATTTTCCAGTACAGAACCACGGCCTCAGACTCAGATGGACTGACACTCGACCCAGCTGCTACCCCCCAATGCCCGCTGAAGATCTTCAGCTGCAGGAGTCAACATAACCACATCATCTGCAGAAAACTGAGAGGAAATTCTGAGGTGGGCAACTTGAAGAATAAGAAGCAGGCTGAGAATTATTTATATTACACGTCTTAGAGCACTGGGCTGTAAGTAGCGATAAATAGCCGGCTACAAAACTACGATAATAAGTTTTCCAAAATTTGCTTGTTGTCACACATCAAAAACTACCGCTACGTAACTAGAAAGAGAAACATTACCTCGTCGCTTTGCATCCTGTAAGTTGTTGAAAAATGAAGTTGTAAAGCAATGCAGAGTTCTGAGGAAGGTCCGAGCTGCATTCATTAGCATCATAACAAATACACGCTTTGGATAGCGTACGTCTTGTGGTGCGTTCCAGTTGTAGTCAGAAGTAGGAATTTTGAGTTCCAAGTAGGAAACTGCAACTGGAACGTCCCCCAAAGTCATGATTTCCTACTGGGAACGCGGTGAAACCTCGCCACCCCCGAGTTGACAATCAAAGATGGATGCCCCCAGTGTGAACAGTTATTTAGCTCCTGTAATAATCAATTTATTTGCACTTCTGACTGGGGTGTGTCGCTCTAGATCAGCTGTATACATCGTATTGTTAGACTTACATTTACAAAAATGCTGCCATAGTGATAATTACATTCTTTATGTGATATTTGTGAACAACAACGCAGGCATGCTAACAACAGCTAACAATAGCCTGGTAGATCGGCATGTTTTTTTCCGACTTCAACTGGAACGCTGATAACTCTGAGATGATGTCACTCCCATTTCCGCGGTTACTGGAACGCAGCATTACGACAGTCGCCGCGCGTGCTCATGGGTAGCAGAGTCTTTTACGTTGCCGGTAATAGATTCTCCTCACAGTCCCTTTAAACATCTCAACTGGCTTGCCTTGAGGGTAGAGGGAGTTGTATATCCTAAAAAAAAAAAAGATAAAATACAGTACCCTTTTGATTTTTCAACGCTGAACTTTTACTACAAAAAGAAAATAAAAAATGGGGTACTGGTTTGGCGGAGTGGTTAGCCACCTCTCATATACATACTTCTGCCAGCCCGGGTTTGAATCCAGCCTGTGGCCAGTTCGCAGAGTGTCATCCCTACACTCTCTCACCCCATTTCACAAGCCTTTCCACTGTCTCTCTCCTATCAATAAAGGCATAAAATGCCCAAACAATTCATTAAGAAAAAGAAAGAAAACAAAAATATGACTAATTTTAAAATCATATTGCCCAGCACTACACCGTATCAGTATCAAGTATTAACTTTGATTTGTAGTTGATTTTTTTTCTTTTGTTGCAAATAAAAGCAGATCAATTAAAAGACCCATACTTCACTTAATATTTCAAGTTCAATAAAGGAGAAATGATCTGAAACCGTGCACATAGGTTTCTTAAATGGCTCTCCAAATGTATTTGTGAATAAAATCCTTCGCTGTATCAGATGTTTTTTTGTTTCTTCAATACAAAGAAACACTGTAGTTTTTCAGGGAGCATGGCTAACTTACATCAAAGCAGAAATTACAGGGAGTGTTTTCTGCTATGAGTGAAATGTTCCTTTCTGATCTTGTTATGTTCAGCTCTTTTCCAAAGACCAGTCATGTCTGAATATGACATGATGGAAAACACACAAGCCCATGCACTTTGTATATCTGCTGGTTTACTACAAATATGACTTTTTAACCCATTTCAATCCTTGTTTTAAACCACTAAAAATCCTCCTGTATCCACACAATACAACAACATTTGCCTTAATGCTCTGTCTCTATTTCTCTTTCTGTCATTCACTTTGAAGAGGGCAGGGAGTGAGGAAAACAAATATGGCAAGGTGTAGGAGAGATTTTCCTGATTTCTATTTCTTAACAGACTTTATTAATCTGTTAAACATAGGAGATTTAGAGAAATATCCATCTTTTCTGAGAAGTGAAGTGTTTATAGTCACTTTCAACACTGAGGAAGAAACTTGTGTGTGTTGATGAGCCTTTATGTTCACCACTTGTCAGACGAAAGAACTTCATGTCCAATTCTTCACCTACAATCAACGCACTTAATGTAGCCTACTGTTAACTAAAGGAAGCAAAAGACAAAGAACGAAATATTTGACAGATAAGGTGTGGACAGCTGATGTGAAATGCAGGTTCAGTTAGAACACGGTGTTACGTCAAAATTCTTGTGTAAAGACCTTAGCGGTATGCTTATTGTGTGTCGTCATTGTATCAGATGGCATATGTACACCTAATTTTGATCATCTCTAAACTAACAGAAAAATAAGTGATAAAGAAAGGTGAGGAGTAAAAATTGCATTGTTTAATATGTATAATATTGACAGCAGTCATCCACAGCTGGGGGAAATGGCAAACATTGTAGTGACCAAAATATGGCTCTGACCTGTCTTAAGTGCCAACACATGCACACTTACACAGAGCCTTTCACTTCAGCCCCACACATATCTGCTCAGAGGATAAACTATCATTTTAGAAGCTGTTTTCTTTTTGCTCTTTGCATTGTATGAGCTTGCTGTCAGTGAATTGTTCTCCACAAAGCCTGCAGATGTGACCAAGGTTAAAAAGAAGTGCTGAGTGAGCTCTGACATTTAGCTGTGGCATTGTTAGCGCAAGCTAGCCAATTAGCACAGTGTCTAAAACCCTTTACTAGGTGCACCAGAGTGCTTGTATAACGCTGACATTTCTCCAGTGAACCAGTGAATGAGTTAACCTTCACACAGCTCAGATAAGCATGGCTGGAGGTTGGGACTGTCTCTGTAGATAACAAAAGGGAGGCAAATGATTCTTAGAACTTTTTGATGTGTTTCTTTATGGATCAGAAAGCCTTACACCAAAAACAACTTCTAAATTCCATCTGAAGAAGCCTAAGGTAGAGTCATGACCCAACCACGGGTTTATTGGAAGTGAAACACCCCACAACTCAAAACACACATACCCCCCTCATTCTAATCCCCTCTTTCCTCTTTCACCAGAGGTAGGACAGAATTTCAGGCCAATCATCATTACTCTGTGACAGGTCTAACTTCATTACCACAGCAGCAGGGATCTCCAGTGATGGATTATAGGGGGTCAAGGGCTTCTCTGGAGAACTGAGAAACAACAAAAAAGAAAGCAGGGACTGTAACATTTGAACCCGAGATAATAGGATTGGCTGAGCAGTTGGAAGGGCAGGGTTTGAGAAAGTGAGTTGGGGTTACACACAACCTTGGTGGTCAGCGGATCTTGAGGAGGAGCTGTCAGGATTTGCAGAGGTCACGATGGTTGCTGTAATGCTAAGACCGCTGGAACTAAAACTAAGGGTGGAGTATGTTCAAAGTGCAGCACAAATATGATCCACAGTCCAACAGAGCTGAAGGACATTTTATGATAAATCTCCAAGGAGTGACGATGTAAGAAAGACATTTAAATTATATACATAATATGAGGCATTTAAGATTGTCAACACCAAAACCAGTTCTCCTAACAGGCTAATGAGGACAGTTTTACCCAGAGTTATGTTTCTTTACAGGCCAAATCAGGCACCATATTTTGTCAAAATCAAAACAAAACAGTCTGGCTTTAAAAAGAAATTTGCACTCCGTATAATTTAGTTAAATTTTGTTGTCTCAAGTATATTGCATGAAATCAGGTTGTTTTAGTCAAGATTATTCTCATTTATGTTACCCCCACCTATTTTTAAAACCCCCGTTAAGGGCCAATGTTCTACTTTCTAAATTCCAGTTTTATTCCCATTTATCCCTGTAAATTCCTGTTAATTTCCATGGAAAGTTTCCATCTTTGAAAATGTTCAACCTTACTTTGTGGTAATTGGTTTCTTCAGCACTGTTCATCACCAGCTTGTCAACACATTTGCAGTTGCAGACTCTATATAGCAAAGGTAGGACATCTCACTGGGCCTGGTTTTACTCTGGGAACTTGTGGCATCAAATTAGGAAAGTATAGGCAGTCACACCCTAAACTGGTATGCGCCATGCACTTCCACACAGTGTGGCTCAAAACCTCAAGTAGCATAAAGCTCTGTTAATAATGGTTCAGCTTTGGTTGGCTGCGTGGTAAGAAGGGGACATTTAATTTTAAGCGTCAAAACACAATGATTTCACTGCTTAGAAATGGGCAACAATGGCCATATAAAATGTGCTGTCTCATTCATATAGAGCTGTCAATATTATCCTTACATGATGCAGTTTAGGTGAGAACAGTGATCCTCCATTACTGTCACTTGTTACTAAATACAGAGCTGGGATACGCATTAAGCAGGTTTATGTCTGACATGAATTTTACTAGTGTGCTATCAAGCTCTGAAGTAACTGTAAGCCCAAGTTCCTTGCAAACAGTGGACAGTACATTACTATGTTGTTTCAGACCCAGCCCAATGTTGTGTTCCTCCAGTCTTTGCCAAGGCCATGTCCTAGGGATTGGAATTGATAAGATTTTATCAATACCAATGCTGTTAACGATCCTGCTAATCGAATTCCAGCAAATTTTGCATGTGGGCAAATGGTCTAGTTTTCATTGTCAACAATGCCAAACATACATCACAGCATAGATATCTGCTTCTGCAAGTTGCTGGAGTTTCCACTCACTAAAGGTTGTGCAGTAGGTGTAATTAAAATCAAGCCGCAATTCTGATGCTTCTGAACCCCTGGAATTGATTAGCAGAAAGATTAATGATATCGATTCTTTGATGGAGCTGTTAACGATTCTCAGCTGGAATTGGTTTTCGATTCCCATCTCTACCATGTCCCCCATCCTCAAGGCTGGACTTCCTCTTCTACAGTGATACCTAAGTTGGTGTTGGAGGATGTGCAGGGTTGGTCTTACTGTCATTCTGTTAAGGTTATCTCTAGGGGATTCAGTTCAATCACAGGTACCCAGACCATGTCACACAAAGGGGCTGTGCTGTCCAGTGTCAGTGCTTCTGTTCTCCCCGTCAGAATAAATGTTAGTGTGTCTGTCTCTGTGAGTCTTTGTGAAACTGTCTTTGTGTTTGGCTGGGTGTTATTTTAAGACAGAGTCCAGACAGAGCATGGGAGAATGGCTTACACCACCTTTGCAGTAAAGCAAACACCTTCAACCTCCACACAAATATAACACACATGTCCTCACCAATACCAATCATTTTTAACTTACACAACAGGTAACATCACAGCCCAACACAGCAGGCCTCGGCTCTAAGTGTACTGCTGAAATAAACAATCAGTTTACCACACTATATCAATCTATAAGAACTGTTAACCCTCACAGTAACTAAAAATTGTCACCCCTATTCACCCATAAATAAAGCACTCTAATTTGTTTTCAACACCTGCACTTGCCAAAACTGCAAAATGTCTCTGTTGAATAGTGTGGGTTCATCTTTTGTAGTAACCTTGTGGGCTTCTACAAAACATGAAACAGGATAAAGAGCATTCATTAAGTTTGCACTTTTTGTCTTCATACCCAGTCCCTCCTCCATGGTGCTGGACTGAACACTCTGACATTGCTCACTGACTCCCACGAGAAACTGTAGATGCCAACATTTGATCTTTACTTTGGTACCAAAGCAAACAGGGTTATCACTGTATTCCAAGAAATCAAATATAAAATGCACTTCTTATCCCGTTGCATTTTATCTCTCTACGCCCACTGTGTCCTTGCTTCATTTCTTGTTTTCTCTCCCCCTCCCCTTTAGTGAAGCCAAAGCAGAGCCAGGATCAGAGTGGACCACTTGTGGGGCCTCTCAGACACACCAGCTCCCCTCTTTAACTCATTATAACCAATTAGGTGACAGGCTGAAGAGAGGAAAGGTGGATGGGAGCTAAGAGATAATACTCTTTTGAATTATTCATCCCTCTGCTGAATCTCAGACTGCCTCTACCATGCTTTAGCTCGCTCACTGACCAGACCTCTTAGATCTTCCTTTGTTGACGTTGTCACATTAATGTCTCTCGTCCAACTGACTCCTAAATAAAGTTCATAATGTCCATAATGAGAGAATATGATTGCTTGAAACAAGGCAGTTTGTTTGATTTGTACAGCTAAATAAATCTTAACATACAAAGAATAGTCTCATGAAGATATAAAATCCCCTTTTGTTCATAATGATGCATTTATGTTATCAGTCTCAATACTTTAGAATTACAGAGCTGTGTGCAATTCTAATAAAGTATGTAGTGTTTCTAAAGATCGTAAGACAAAAACTGAAACATATGCTGAAAACTAGAGGCAAAATCTGGTGGTTTCAAATGTCTTTGAGATATACAGTTACTAACCAGCAAAAGAACAGGATGAGTCAAGAGGAAGGGCAGGGCTGTGATCTTTGGTCGTGTGATTCACAGGAATCCTTTAAGCAAGAGATGAGCTTTAAGCCCGGGAGCAGAGACATCCTAACCTGACAAGCCAGATGGACAGCTCAATATATCTGCCACAGAAATATTTCACTAGCCCATCTGGGTAAGAGCCCTTTGAATGTGTTTTCAGGGGCAGAACGTTAAAAAAAAAACCACAAGCTTGTGATTGGACAATCGTTTGGCTCGTCACATTCATCACAGACCAATCCATATCAAGCAGGGTTGCCTCCTATAATGGTAAATGGACTTGAGCTTATATAGCGCTTTTCTAGTCTTTTGACTACTCAAAGCTGCTTTACACCGCAGGTCACACCTACCCATTCATACCCATTCGCACCCATTCGCACTCACATTCACTCACTGATGGTTCTGAGTTTCTATGTTAGTTATCCATCAGTATCTCTAACACATTCACGCCCTTTCATGCCCATTTACACACCACTGACGCAGCAGTGGAGCAACTTGGGGTAAAGTGTCTTGCCCAAGGACACATCGCCATGTGTCGCCCGGAGCTGGGCTTGAACCTGCAACCTCCCGATCACTGACCAAGCACACTATCCAACTGCGCCACCGACGCCCCTGCTATGTATGCTATAATGTAGCATACATAGCAGCTAATGTGGCAGCTAATGGCTAACAACAGTTAACAACAGTTCAGTCAGTCAACTCACGTTCAATTGTTTTATTGTAGCTGCATATGTTACAGGTTTGGCGTCCAGGCTCCAGTTTCATCACTCCTTGCAGAAAGGTTTACATGAAGGCATGGAGGAGTGATGAGCAAAACATATGAACACCCCTGGAGCCTGCAGGTGGATGCTGGGGTGGAGGTGGGGGAGAAAGAACACGCAGCAAATCAGTGTCTGGCAGCATAGACGTTTTCTGAGCAGAGGGAGGGATGGGTAAACTCCCAGTTTAAATACACCACCAAATTGAGAGGTGGAGAGTGTGATTGGAGGATTGATGTAAGGAGTGTGACATATGATATGTGAATGTGACATGTGGCATGTGAATAGCAGCGCTGCTCGAGTTGTCTGCCTGAACTAGCTCGCAGGCTTCGCTTCATTTAATGGATGTTAGCCATAGCTGCTAACTTAGCCGCTAACAGCTAACAACAGTTAATGACCATTAGCCGTTAGCCACTAACTTAGCGGCTAACAGCTAATGGCCTTTTACTATCGTCTTAGGGACTGGCGTGGCATTGTACTTAGATCCCTTTTCCTTCCAAAATTTTCTGAGCTCAACCTTGATTAAGAGTGGGCATTAGAGTGAAGTATGGAAAATTCCCTTAAAGGACTCTTTATTTTGATTGATTCCCCATAAGAACCTTGACCGTGGGGTAAACGTAAGTACAGACGGATGGATGTACAGCCTGAAAATACAGTGCCTTCAAAGCATAATGTTCACCAGCTTAGATGCAAAAATAAACAATGATTAAAGCTGGGTGCTAGTGGTTAGCAACCATGCACATCCCATGTACATGCTTCCTTGATCCACATCTGAATTTGGATCACTACCAAAATCTGACTGATTAGTTCTTGGCCCATTTGTGACCTTTCCTGAAAATTTTCATCAAATGTTGTTCATAACTTTATGAGTTTTACAGTTTCACAAACAAAGAATTACCAGCAAAAACATAACCTTTTTGGAAAGGTGGTAAAGGTAATCAAGCTAAAAGTATTTCACCAAAAGCAGGAAAAAAGCACAATATTCCACTTTCTTATTCTCTGTCGACCAGAGAAAAACAAGTGTGAGACAGAAGTGCCACTGTGAGGCTGCAAAACTCCACTTTAGAGACTACACCCATAGGTTTGCCCTCACATGGGATCATTTTGATTGGTAGCAGTCTGTAGGCTACCATTTGCTTGATTATACAGGGACTTCTTTTTCACCTCTGTCCTTAGATTCATTGGTATTTTCCAAGGTGCATTCTGGGGCATAAGATGCTGTCTGGCCGTCACAGGACACCACAAGGTCTGGCAACCGCGGGAAAAATGATCGATTGACCGCTGTGGAGTAGCAATGAGTGGGGAAGAGAGCTAAGAAGGGATGAGGAGAAAGACAGAGAACATGTATATAAATAGTTCAGTAAGAGATAGAAATAGGAGTGGAAGAGGTGCATAGAATATTTGCACTGACCACGAGATGTGAGTATCAGACAGACATGGAGATAATGAGAATAAAATACTGGACATCAGACAGAATGGGATGACTTAATAATGTATCGGACAGACGAGGGGACGGCGGGAGGAGAAGAACCAGAATGGAAAGAAAGAGAGAGATGAGGTATTGTCTGTGAGGTCTCATCAACACTTGCTGATATGGCTTTAATCTCAGGGCCAGGAGAAGAGACCAGAGGGCCTACAGACTCACACACATGCAAACACACACATACACACACAATGGTACAGGGTGGACATGGTTGTCACTATGTCATAGAAAGATTAAGTAGGTGTTTGTGTTCACATAAAGCAGAGTTAGTAGATGTATTTTTCACAGGATGTGCCAAGAAATAACTGAAAGGCAAGTCTGTGTGACATCATTATATACTTAATAAAGAACAGTTTGATATGACAGCCTAAAGTTTGTATTTTACACTTTAAGTGATGCATTTTTTGAATTTTATGATAAACACATGACTTTGACAGGGAGCTGTTCATCGTGTTTAAAGGTGCTATGAGGAAAATCTATTACCGGCGACATAAAGACTCTGCTACCCATGAGCACACGCAGCGACTGTCGTAATGTTGCGTTCCAGTAACCTCGAAAATGGGAGTGACATCATCTCCGACTTATTGGCGTTCCAGTTGAAGTCAGAAAAAAACATGCCGATCTACCAGGCTATTTTTAGCTGTTGTTAGCACGCCCTGCGTTGTTGTTCACAAATATCACATGAAGAATGTGATTATCACTATGGCAGCATTTTTGTAAATAGAATTCTAACAATACGATGTATACAGCTGATCTAGAGAGACACACCCCAGTCAGAAGTGCAAATAAATTGATTATTACAGGAGCTAAATAACTGTTCACACTGGGGGCATCCATCTTCAATTGTTAACTCGGGGGTGGCGAGGTTTCACCAAGTTCTCAGTAGGAAATTCAGACTTTGGGGAACGTTCCAGTTGCAGTTTCCTACTCGGAACCTAGAAATTCCTACTTCTAACTACAACTGGAACACACCAAAGACGTGACTGAAGCTAAAGCGTGTGTATGTTGTGGTTGTAATGCAGCTAGGACCTTCCTAAGAACTCTGCATTGCTTTACAACTTCTTTGTTTAACAACTAACAGGATGCAAAGTGACGAGGTAATGTATCTCTTTCTAGTTACGTAGTGGTAGTTTTTGATGTGTGACAACAAGCAATTTTTGGAAAACTTAGTATCATAGTTGTAGCTGGCTATATCGCTACTTACAGCCCGGTGCTCTAAGACGTGTAATAGAAATAATAAAATAATATAAATTTGCTCTAGTTTTAATTGTCTTGTTCCTGAAGTTGAGTATCCAGGCCAGTCCAGCCCTGACCGACCCGACCAGAAGGCTAAGGAATAGCATTTATAGATAACCTATTTTGATGCTATAAAACTCATCTTAAAGTGTGTATTTTGATCAGGCATATATCTAAAAGTGAGACTTTTTTGTAACTACTTAGAAACTCCTCACAGTCTCTTTAACCATTCCTTGAATTTAATTTCTGCAGAAAAAAATTAGTGTTATTTTTCCTCTGGTCCAATATCAGCTGGGATAGGTTCCAGCCCCCGGAATAGAAAAGCGATATAGATGGATGCTTATTTCTATAGGTTAATTGACCAAACACAGGTTGCATGATACAAGCAGCTTTTTAAATGCATTCATTCTGTCAAAATAACCTTAAAATGATAAAGGTTTGAGACCCCTGACCTAAAAGATACATTAAAAACCACAAGGAAAAAGGACGTAAGAAAACCAACCTACTGACAGGCGCAAAGACACCGAGACAGCAAAAGACTCAAATGTAAACAAAGAGAGCAGAGATGAAGATCACAGCAAGAGGAGTTTAAAATATAGCTACGGCAGGGGAGTAGATAAAATGACAGCGACAAGTGTAAGTGAATAAGGCATTCAAAACAGGAGGTTATAGGACACAGGCAAAAATAATCTCAGCAAGTAGCAGGCAGCCTGTGCAATTACGGCTTCGTCATTAACATTTGATTATTGTTTATGCTCTGCCAACATTGCAAGTGGCCAGGCATTTTCACACACACACGCGAACACACAATCACCATAAACTTACACTTGCATGATTTCACACACATTTTGCAATTGAGTATCTAAGTCACCCTGTCTTTCTCTGACAGCATGACACAGGCACCATGACTCACACAAGCTCACTTGTACACACACAGGTTGCAAAGCCCTCTCTGCAGGGTAGACCTTATAAATACTGTCCCACATTGTGATTGTGTTTGAGCGCCATCTCCATGGTGCTGCTTCCTCACATGTTTATAGTGACTGCCGTTATAAATTAAAATGACCTTAACAATGCCTAAGACAGGCCTTGCTGGCGGGTGCAGCCAGGCCAGGACAACAGGAGAAGGATGGAGACAAGTGGGCTTTCCCCCAGCGTGGAAAGACATGAGACAGACAACATGTAGGGAGCACAAAATTGAAGTGGAGGAAAGGAAGTAGCTGATTTTACATGGACAGGCTCGTTTGATGTAAAGACAGTCTTATGGAGGCAGTCTGAAAAACATTTCACATGCATGCACAGTCATCCTGAGAATGATGCCCACTGCACTCACATGCCTGGTGGGGTAAAGTTACAAACACACGGGCAGAGAATAAAATCCAATAGGAGAACGATAACAAGCAAGAGAGATGCAGTCCGATATCCAGTGACTGGATCTAAACACATCAATGAGACTGCAGGGAAGTATAGTGTGGACAATCAGTCTAAACTCTGACAATATAAGGTCAATTTCATGCAACTACACGACTTAAAATGCTCCCTGACCTGAGATGACTTAATTATATACTGACAGAAGTGTGCTGTATTGCAATACACACATACCAGGAGTCTATTTTCATTTGTCCGCTGTCAAAGATTTTGCCATGACGTTATTTCTCGAACAGCTCTACGTTTAACATGTCGAGCTGTGTTGAATCATAGTGGAAAACATAAAAAACTTGGGCTGCAAGCAGAGCTGAATGAGCCTTCACATTCACACAGACTGTACGTTTTGGCACAGTATGGCTCACATGGAGTCTTTGGCACAGCCTCAGCCCGGCCTGCAGTGGCCACGTCTTCTCAACAGAAACAGGCAAACAGCTCTGTTATAGAGAGACTTTTTCACACATGTTGGACAACAACACAAACAGGTTGGGGTCAATGACTGAGGCATGACATTGGCTTTGTTGTCTCTTGAGCTAGTACAATAAAAAAAGTGTACAGAAATGCTCTCTTATTACACCATTACAGTTTAAGAATCTTGGAGGTACTTTGAGATACAGAAAATTATCATTATGGGTAGACATTAAACTTGCTCCAGCTGCTACAGCCACAACGTTTGTGCTATGTTTATGAGGTGAATCATTTATTTTCTAAAGTGGGTTATGTACCTGGATATGACATTTCAAATGTCAGCACATCACCCTTCGAAGGGTCTTGGGGCCGTTTACATGAGGTCTAACACAGTCAAATCCAATGCGTTTTCATTGCATTTTGGCCTCCCGTTTACATGGGAACAGTATACAGAGTGCTTGATCCACAAACTCTGAAATCAGGGTCCAGGGTGGGGAGTTTTCAAAACGCTCCTCCATACAGTGTAAACCAGTCAGAGCATTCCAGGCTGAAACCGCTGATGTCACTGCACGCACAGTACTCTTTCACATGAAGGCTGGGCACGCAAACCAGGAACAACAACAGCTTTGTCCCTTTACCAGGCAACTGTGTTAAAACCAACACAATGTCAGCCATTTTTATTCTGCATTCAGAAGGAGATGCTAGAAATGAATGAAAATGCTGTAGTGTGTATGCCAGTCCAGTAAATGGCAGTATAGGTTTGCAGAGAAGCAGCGCTACTACAACACACATACGAAGAAGAAAAACTTTCACAAACAACAATGGCAAGTGAACACACAAAAACACAGGATTTTCTTTACTGGACAACAAATCCGACTGATTTGTTTTATCTGGATAACAAACCAAGCACAGTAAGCGGCACACATGGACCAGCAAGCTTATTTGTAGGTCCTAGCATGGTCCATATGCCTATACAATATGTGCATCACTCATTTATTCATCTGCTGTGACATTAAGCTATTTTGTTTGAACCCTTTTTGTGTCTTGCCTCACTGCCGAGTCCACAACAAGCAGTTTAACGACAAGCAGATCAACACAGTTCTTTTGACTCTGCATGCAATAACAGGAGATGGGCAACGGTCATCTACTGCTAACTAGCTAAGCTCAAATAGCTGGAAGCCTGCCTCTGCTTAGTCATCAGACAAACTCTTCAGCAACTCTAAACAATCCTGTGTACTTGTTTTGACTCATTTTTGCGTAAGTTTGCAAACAATTCAAGTCTTTTGAACAGCTCTTTAAGTGAACAATGAGAATCAATTTGAAGTTCTGAATGAGTTGTTCATTTGCAAGTCATTCTTAAATTAAAATAACCTGCAAATTTAAGAATGGCTCACTAACAAAGCTCACTCACAACTGCGAACCAGTTCTCATCATTCACTGAAAAGAGTCATTCATAAGACTTGACTTGTTAGCAAATTACACCAAACCACCATGAAAGTAGGCCAGCATAGCAAAGCCTCTGCTAAGCAGGAGAAGAAGATGCTGCGGTGATAGTATAAGCTAACATAACTGAAAAAACTACTCACAACAGGCACACAGGACCATTTAGAGTTGCTGAAGAGTTTATCTGATGACTGTAGGCAAAGGTAGGCTAATACATCCTATTGACTTTCTGCTCGATGAGTTTAGCTAGTTGGCGGTGGATGACCTTCGTCTGTTTCTTACTTGTTACTGCATGCAGAGTCAAAAGAATGGTGTCTGGCTGCTTGTCGTGGACACAAGAATGTGGAGAGAAACAAAAACAAAAAAATCTTGGATAATCACATTCTAAAGAATGTCTTGTACTATGTTTGTGTCACCTAAAACATGCCAATGGCAGTAGGGATGTGTTGTGGATATTTTATTCTGATGCATGCTTACATTTCACATTTCAGTCTCATCACACACATAAGGGCTCCTGTCTCACATAAAGACCTGCTGCCAGCAGACCCAGGTCTAACAGGCAGCAGATGAGCTGCCTGGCTGTTTATTTTTTTCCTCTGCCACATCGAGCTGATGCCATCACACTGAAGACATCATCGGCCAAGACGAAGCCCCTCCATGTAAACAATGGAAAGGAGCATGGAGGCCATGGACACAGTTTTCTTTACTTTGTACTTTTGTCTCTCTTTAAAAATGTACAAACTCTATGCTGATGACACAAAGGCGTATGGAATTTGTAGCTGAGACGGCAAAGAGTCACGCAAGTTACAGACGGAGGGGGCAGGCATGATGTGATGCTGTGGGGACGTTACGCTGACATCATTCATAAGTTAGCAGCTTGACCCTGTTGTAATGTTCTCACTGAAGCCAATTGGAGGTGAGCCGATTAAAACCCATGTCCCTTGCAGGGTCAATCGACCCAGGTTGAAATGCCAATTAAATCCTTTCAAACTGCCGACAAGAGCTGATTGTCACTGAGTTTAAACAGTTTTTTTGGCCAGTCTGAACAAGGTATTAGATGAGATTATTAACATGCACATAGATTTGCTAACTAAGATATCAGCAATTTGTGTTCAATAATTAAGAGACTGCACCAGGACAGCATCTTTGGATTAACACATACACACATGTACCACACGCACACACTCCCATATTCACAAACACACATACACACATAAAAACACACATATCCTTGAATTACTATGCTATGTGAGCACTTCTTCTTAAGTCTTTAGACTGTCTCTGCAGATGATGAACTGCCCATCTCTGTTCCTTTGATTGTCTCCGGACTTGCAAGCCTGTATTTTCCCTTTGGTAATAATATCTCACAAGGGTAGTATTTGGTTCAAGATCCTTCATTTTTCATTTCTTTCATTCTTGTAGCAAGGAATACAAATTTGCCATTACAGATGAAAAAAAAAACAAGTCCAGTTAAGAACTGACAACAACCAACTGAAGGAGTGCTAATTACCTTTTGTCTTCACCTTATTTATTTACCCACTTTGTTTGGCATGTCTATCAAATCAAGGACATACTTCTCTTATTAGAGGTAGTCAGTAGAAATGAAAAAAGAAAGTCAAATATGCAATCAGGGAGACAGAAGGGGTCACAATTGTGGCTCAGTTTTGGAAAAGGATGATGTTAACTGCAGAATGTTCAGTTGGTGTGATTAATCATTCAAGGGTGAAAAAACACAGTCAACTTGCAGACGTATTTGTCAATGCAATACAGCATTTGAAAGTAGGCGTTACATATGTTTGAAGTTGTTGCCACAGAAAACCTGAGAAGCCTACTTTTTATTCACACAGAAAATCCACAGGAATTGATGAAGCTTTGGATAAAGAAATGAGTTCAGTAACCAGGACCCATAACATTGTCCAGATGGACTACTTAAATATTTTCTGAACAGTACATACTGAATGGCCCATCTGCAAGTCTGTTTAGTTTTTAACCCTCTGTGAAAAAAATGCTGTGTCCATTTTGTTTACTGTGCAACTGAGTACTCTTTTTGATGGAACAGTACTGGTAAGGTTCCAAAGTCAAATACGTCTGAGGAAGGGTCTGGATAGTTCTAAGCTAATCCAAAAACCTGCCTCGTAACAGAAAGACAGAGCAAATCCCTGCACACAAACAGTTTGGCACCTGGTTATTGGGCCTATGACCACAGTGATGGGCCAAGCTCAGCCTAAAAAAAGCATATTACACCACTGCCCCGTGGGTGCCCTAATTGCATACTGGTGCTATGTAAATCAGGAGGCAGGCATGAAGGGGACCTTGGGTTACTAATCATGGAATTGTTGACTGGCAAAACATGTCAGGTCAGGAAGAGGAATATGTGAAGAGAGAACATTATCAGCAAGGTTAATTTAGGCTCATGTATGTCCACAAGACTGTGTCTAAAACCTGAACAGATGGAGAACTGGTAACCATATTACAGAAGTGGTATCTCCAACGGCTGAGGAAGCAATAGTGATGTGTAGTAGGAGGTCAAGGGGACTGTGGAGGAGGACTTTCAGCTGACTTCAAGAAGGTTATGGTTAAGTTCAAGGAAGGAAAGCAGGGCATGGCTCTGCTGGCCAGACTCGGCATAACTGTGGAATAACCCTTGTTTTTTGTCTCATGTTACTTGAATGATAGGGCAGGTAATACAGAATCTCTGATTGTCAACGTCTTGGCTATCAGCCATATGGCTCCTGTATTAGAAAGCATATGGCCAAAAAGAGAGCTGTGTCAGTGTCATTGGCAAAATGTCCAGCAAACTCTTGTTGGGCATTGGCTTCAACCAGGATAGCCTTGTGTCATCAGTTTTATTTAAGGTCTGCTCTAACAGGTTATCTGGGTCCATATCCAGCTCATCCAAAAGACATTTGATTCACAGGCTGACCTTTCTTTCAACCAACATCTACGAGCATGAATTCAGTGGAGTGACTGAAAGGAGATTTGAGATAAAGACTGTTGATATGATTTCCTTTAGCAGGGAGACTCAGCTCAAGATGGGATATGAAACTTATCAGCAAAATGTTTGGAATAGTTGCTACTCCTCTGCACTGATTGAAGATAGTTGAGGTGGTTCAGGTAATCAAATGGGACATGTCCTTGGTGCCTCCCTTTGAAGGATTTCTGGATATCAGATGAAAGAGACCCCTGGGATAATGAGCACTCTGAGGAGATGTATCTTATCTGACCTGGTAGCACCTCAAGGTGCCAGTGAAGGAGCTAGAAAAAGTTGCAATGAAAAAGACAATTGTATAAACTCAGCAAGTCTTCCCTCATCCTGATATAATGTCTTTTTCGAAAGGGGTGAATAAACAGATAGAGCTTGAGAATACTAAAATGGATTTGAAGTCATCTTACTTGTAAGAGATCTAATGAATATGAGAATACAGAGTACTGAGAAAGATATTTAGGTTAACCTCGTACTGTCTCAGCTTGTCCTAAGCTGAAGCATGTCATGCAGTCACCTCTGTGTTGGTAAACGATGATCTAAACCACAAGTTTCATCATTGCTAGGACAAACAATGGACAGAAATTTGCCTGATATCAGCAAAAAATGAACACTGTAAATGTAGAGTCCATGTGTCTTCAGTATGCAAGTTGAATCTTCACACAGCTACCATCCATCCACAGGGACATCGATGCACAAGGCAGATGCTTATGGTGTGTTCCAGCTAATCTTTAAACTAAGTTACAAATTAGATAACGCTATCAGGATGCCCTATTCAGCCAAAATGACCTATTTCGAAGTCCTTCTGCTACCCCAACTTTACCAACTCTTAACTGGAAAGCATCTAACTGGGCTGAGGTGTAATTTGAGCCCCCTCCACGGTTTCGATGTACCATAAGTTACACAAGGTGGGTCCTCAGTGGCTGTTTTTCTTCATCAGCAGAACCTCATCCTGCCACTTGTCAGTGTTCTGTCTGAGAAAAATGATTGAAAATGTTCTGCTTATGCATAAAGCCTCTTTTGTTTCACAGCTATATGCACTGGTGTGTTTGAGTCACAGGTAGCTTAAGCGGCAAGCTTTCATTCTAATCCAAGTGGCCATTATGTTGACTAAAAGAAACTTTTAATTTTATTGATAATCTATGATAAAGTGACACAATAACATGGAACAAGTTGTTTTGTTTGATTTAACACATACACTAACATGTTGCTTCATTTTTCCTCTGTCCATTTTTTCTCCTACTCTGTGTGTTTCTGATTGACTTTCAGAGGGCTACACTCTGTGTGGGTTAAAGGAGGGTATTTACATTTGAAAAATAAAATAATTCAATTGAAAAGACAAAATATCGCATTGACAGTTTTTTTTTTCAAAACTCTCCTGACAAATCTTTAATGTATTGGACTTGTTACAGTAAATGGGATAAGATGGACCATTATACAGATAAGAGCTGAATAAACATGCAAACAGACTCGTCTGTTTACAGGTTAGTTCAGCCACACAACGCTGTGTGGAGAGACACAGGCTACAATGGCCGTCCATTCGGCGCGAATCATGATGGAATATTGGTGAAAAACATGAGTTTTTGGACGATTAATGCAGTTTTTAGGAGCGGCGATCTATGCCCTACAGGCTACCATTATATCGGTGTCCGCTGCTCGATTTTGGATCTAAATATCTCCCGAAGCACCGTTTGCATCAGGAAAGCCTTCTGGGTGAGTATATTGTTGTTCTTCATTCTATAAACAATGTAAAAGCTGCAGGAACCGAAGTTATCCTTTAAGCGGTAAGCTTTCATTCTAATCCAAGTGGCCATTACGTTGACTAAAAGAAACTTTTCATTTTATTGATAATCTATGATAAAGTGACACAATAACATGAAACAAGTTGTTTTGTTTGATTTAACACATACACTAACATGTTGCTTCATTTTTCCTCTGTCCATTTCTTTCTCCTACTCTGTGTGTTTCTGATTGACTTTCAGAGGGCTACACTCTGTGTGACACACATATATATATATATATATATATTCAATTGAAAAGACAAAATATTGCATTGTCAGTTTTTTTTTTTTTTTTCAAAACTCTCCTGACAAATCGTTAATGTATTGGACTTGTTACAGTAAATGGGATAAGATGGACCACTGTTTTAACTAATCAATAGAGAAAAACAAGGTAATTCCTGAACAGCATTGAGCTTCAGTTTGTTTCCTCATTTACTGATAATTGGTCTTGTAAGTTGCAGACATTCATGCAGGGTTGACTTAAAGTGTGTTGCTCAGAAATAATGACAAGACAAAAGGTATTGATTTATTTTCAGTCCGTCTGTCTGCTGCATGGTTTGTTGACTTGGATGAACACATGCTGTGTGAGCACAATGCTAGACAATGCAATAGGGGAGGGTAAACACAGCTCGAGCAACATAACATCTGAATCATGAAATTAATGACCAGGTATCCAGGATTTAAACAACTCTCTTCTTTAAACTAAAACTTAAAGAGGGGTGTTAAATGGGCCCACACTGTCAACATCTTTTATTGAGGAAGTAGGGTTACATTAACTTTAGACAAGAGCATTTACAGTCAAACAAGAGTCAGACTTCACTGGGAAGGCCACCTATTGTCACTAAAGTCCTAATTATCCAGTTTTATTTAACTGCCTGGCTGCAGAGGTTTTACAGTGCAGTGTTACATTGATTTAAAACAGGGCAGTGTGAGAACCAAAGGGCTGTAAAATGTTTAAGAAGAAATCTCAAAGAACAAGTCAATTGGATGGAAAGCTTTAATCAAACAATGTTTTTTGACACTGAGTACACACACACACATATATATATATATATATATATATATATATATACATATATATTTTTAGCCGCAGTGCTCAGCAACATGGCAGAATATTTAACTGATGCCAAGAGTCAGACTACGACGACCTGTTTGAGTCTGAGTAAGGCATGTAGAACAAAGTGGAAGAAATAGATGAGAGGAAGGCAAAACATAATGAGCACCCCTTCAGCTGGTTGTATATTCATTTTTAATGAAATGCTATGACAGTAATGCCTTACATTAATGCCAATAAAGCTTTTTGAATTATTATCTAATTTAACTCAAAGGAACAAGTCTGGGAATATCCATGAAGCTATAGTAAACATGTGAGCACAATGCTAGACAATGCAATAGGGGAGTGGTAAAACACAGCTCGAGTATTTTATCCAAAACAACATGAGCAGCAATTAAACTGAGGGCTTTTAGAGCACTTTATAAGTTAAAATCAAGTCAGAGACCAGTGTAAAAATGTTAAAAAGTAGTTAAATATGTTTGAGTCTCTGAGGTATGGTTTGTTTTTAAAAAGATGAGCAGGTGGCTGTTATGCATTAAAAGTTATAAAAGGACGCAATCTTGCAAATCTGTGAATTTCTTCTTCTTATACTGCACTTACATACTTCTGAATAAAATCCACATTTATAGAACAGACATCAGCATATTGTCCCCTGTTAACCTTCCATTTTTTCCTTTTAACTATTCCACAGAGGCAAATAAGACATCAGAAGACCAACCATCCCAACTCCTCAGCTTCACTGAGTACACGAACCTGTGTCAGCTGCTGAGAGGAACATCTAGTTTAAACAATATATAGTCTCCAGGATACACTGGAGACACACTGGCAAATATCCCAGGAAATTATCAACAAATTAAACTAACGACAGCTACGAGACAGTGACACAACAATTTGTCAGTACTTGCGTCTTCTAGTGCATCTCCAGTTTGCCACCTCTGCAGAAATAGCAGCTGCTGTAGAGAGAAAGTGGGATGTAGCAAACCGATTTTAAGAAAAGGAGACTCGAGAGAAAGCATATGAATTTCCTTGGTTGTAAATGCTGGTTGGCTGTTCCCCTTGACCCTTATGGCACAAAGCAACATCATGCAACTACTAAAGGCCTACCGACAGGGTAAAAGAAAAGACCACGTCCCCCTGCAGTCTTTTCATGTGTTCTGCTCAGTCAAGTAAATGAACAGCAGTTTCCTCTCTCATGCCATTGGTGTATGTGTCCTGATAGGTGAATATAAGCAGCAGGATCAGAGCCGGGTATTTGGAGGGGGAAACTTGATTCCATCCATGCCATCCCAGTACAGACAGCCCGCTCCCCTGGGAAACACAATTTGCCCTGAATGGAGAAATTAATACAGCAGCTCACCTCGACTCTCCTTTCTCTCTCAAAATCACTATTCCTCCCTTTTACCTTTTGTGACATGTATACATGTCTTGTTAAAAGCCCTCCTTTCAGGATATAACACTATAGGAAGCAGGGATTTCTCTCAGCGTATTAGTCCACTTTTCATTTCACGCTTGTGAAAAGAGGTGACTTCCCCATTCCAACATTAGAAACCATGTGCCCCGCTATTTTGCCCTTGACCAAGATACTGGATCCCTACGAGCTTCTGTATGTAGAGACAAGCGGAAAGAAAAAATTTCCATCATGGATCAATAGAGTATCACATTATCATACATCCAAATTCAGGCTAACCTCGTTTTTCTGGTCATCCTCTGCGTCACACTTTAGCAGACAGCAAGATACATTTTAAGAAATAAAGAAAAACAAGGGAGAGTGTGAGGAAGCGACCACAAACTGAAGTTGCACAAGGAGGAAGACTGAGGATGACGCACACTAACCAAGTGTGAGGGTGCAGAGACCGCAAGACTTTCAAAGAGGTTATAAAAAGATAGAAAGTGCACCCATTGTAACTTCTCCTAACTTCATTTTTTCCTTCCTGTTATCAATGAGGTATTTCATCTTCAAAGCAAACTCTGATTTAAATATATGTTAATGTTTTACTGAAATGTGTCTGTATCTGTAGGTGTCTGTGAGATACACAACTGCCAGACGGACAAAATAAAGTGGTGAGTCAAGAAAAAAGGCTGGATAAATATTACTTTTAGGGGTTTTGCTGTTTTGGCAAAAGTTTGTATTAGATGGATATGAGGGTCTATTAACAGACAGAATAAATGTAACTCAAAGGGCCCTGTTAAGCTTCAAAATGCTATATCTTCTTTTTCAAGTCCAAGTGAGAGTTTGTGCTATATTTAATCAAAATTCCACAGTGCTGCCTAGAAATAATAACTCACAAGTTTTTAGACCACAATACCCAGCCCTTGCACCTCCACGTATATCAACGATGACTTACGTCAGAATATGTCCTGGTGTGTTTGTCCATTAATATCTTGTCTTGGGTGTCTTTTAAACAAGGATTTGATTTAAGGTGAATGAAAAAATGTAATGTCTGTAGCGGGTCAGGTGCAACTCTTTTCCCTCCTCTTTGGAAATGTTTAGATCGAAGGGGAGGGGGTGATCATGAGTCGCTTTTGACAAAACAATCCCCCAAAGTTTTTGAGATATTTTGATCCCAAAAGCACAGGGTGAGAGTGAGATCTGATGACCTTGAACTTCAGCCTATGACACAAAAATTTTATTAGTTCGTCCTATAGCCTGATTGGACATTTGTAAATGGTAAATGGTAAAAGGACTTGAGCTTACATAGCGCTTTTCTAGTCTTTGACTACTCAAAGTTGCTTTACACCGCAGGTCACACCTACCCATTCATACCCACTCGCTCTCACATTCACTCACTGATGGTTTTGAGTTTCTATGTTAGTTATCCATCAGTACCTCTAACACATTCACGCCCTTTCATGCCCATTTACACACCACTGATGCAGCAGTGGGAGCAACTTGGGGTTAAGTGTCTTGCCCAAGGACACATCGCCATGTGTCGCCCCGATCTGGGCTTGAACCTGCAACCTCCCGATCACTGACCAAGCGCACTATCCAACTGCGCCACCGACGCCCCATTTGTGCAATGTAGGGGTGTGCAATATGACGATAATAAATCGTTAAGAATTATAATGTGGGGATGATCTCATAAAGCAGAGAGATTGTCTGTGTGGGTGACTTTGATGCACAGTGCATGGTAGGATTTCCTGTTTGGTTATGTAGCGTGAAGCCATGGCAGAAAGAGAAAGGAAATAAAGGCTTGAAGATGTCTGAACAAAAATCTGTTCTAAAGCAGCTGTATTATTCACTCAGATTATAGACAATGCAGTTAGAAAACATTTGTTTTGAATTGTTGCACTTTAAGAGATAATGTTGATATTGTTGTTCATTACCTTTTATGTTTACATTTATTAGACATTTTGGTAACACTACATATACATTCATACATATACATACATATATTCATGATATTCTTATAAATGTCTATATCTATCAATATAAACACCCATAAATCTTAATAAGTCTTTATAAAAATGTGCTTAACACATTATAGAGCATTTTATAATGGCTTATAAGATCAAGTACTTGGCTTTTGACCAGCTTGTATTGTGTTGCATTAGCTATACCTGAACAGTTTCCTCACTTTACTTGAAGCACCCAATGAGCATTTAGAGTCTATTATATTATAGCATTTAGAGTCTATCTATCTATTATAAAGGTTTATAGTACTTGATCTTATAACCAATTATAAAACGTTCTATAATGTGTACAGCACATTTTTATAAAGACTTATTCAGATTTATGGGTGTTTATATTGATAGATATAGACATTTATAAGCATATCATGAATATATGTATAATTCATTATGTATGTGGGCATTGTCAGTGAGTTGATAGCAGTTATAATGTATTATAATATCTGACCTTGTAAGCAATGATAAAATGCTGTATAGTGTGTTATGAATGTTGTTATAAAGACTTATGATCATTTATGAGTGTTTATAACTGTAGTTATACAGCGCTATAATGGCATTATAATGCTTTATAAATGTACTTATAATGCGTTATTAAGGTATGCGTCAAGTAAAGTGTTACCTACATGTTTATAAAAACTGCACTATTTAAATTAAAACCTGTTCAGAAAGTTTCTTTGGCTTTGTCTTTTTTTCTTTTAGGGTTTTACATGTTTTATATGTTAAACATAGGGAAAAAATGGTCAAACATGCAAATTAGTCTAGAAAAATCAAAGTAAAAAAGGATCGTGAGAAAATCGTGATCATGATTTTATTTTGAAAAAATCGTGATATGATATTTTTGCCATATTTCCCACCCCTAGTGCAATGTATGGAAATACCCAAATATTTCTGAGTTATTACAGTCAGAAGAATGGCATACTGGATATGTAAGAGCGATGTCAAATCTAAAGGGGAAAATAAACAAAATGATTTACATAGATCACTTTTATCTCAAGTTACTTTCCCTTTAGCTTTATATTCTGTCGTTATAGAGATATTTCATTTTACAACCAAGTTCTATCTTTGATGATGAAAATTATGATTCAGAAGAGAAACATTTATTGTATTTTCGAACAGGTTCACAAATCTGCAAACATGGTCTTCTTAAGAATAAATGATGTAAGTGTTGATAAATCTTGACTCAAAAATGACATTGTGTGAGTCATTTTTTTTAAACCATAAGAACACTAGTCAGAGCTGAAGTTATCTGCTTTGAGTTCTCCACCAGTTCAGTTCCCCTCACAGAAATCTAATTAGTACCGAGGCTGGACGGACACTCAAATAAAAGGAAATGCCAGAGATGTCCTGTCGAAGACGAATTACAGGGCTGCACTATCAGCGGGGCTTTACAGCAATCTTTTATCCCAGTTAATCTAAACTCAACATCATTACATCAAGCATGCAGCCCATGATGTGTTAGAGAAATTAGACAGTAATAGAGAAAATGTTCTTCATATAAATGAATTAAAATACATCCAAGAATAAAAACAATTCAGCAGAAAGCTGAACAAGAAAAAACTACTGTGATAAACCAACAGCTCTTTAACAAATGCTGAAACAATGAACAGTACAAAGAAAGCATTTCAAATTAAAAACCAGATTAATATATCTTCTCTGATTAATTTGAAGAGCACTCAAAGTCCTCAACATGATCATGTCTTGATGCAGTGAGTCAGTGTCAAAGACTTTTTTTGTCTTTTAAGAATTTCAAGTACAGTTTTATAGCAGTAAAGTGATAATGTCATATTTCTAATGTCTCAGACTCTTAAAGTTTGAATTAACAGCAGCTGGTTTCCAAAGCCACACTCATTTTTTAACCAGAACATAAAACTGAGAGCATTTTCTAAATGAAAGTTTTATTCTTTCAAATCATGTTGGCGTGAAAATAATAGGTGGTCATTTCTGTGATCTTTAAAAGAAAGTATGATGCATTGTTCATCAGGTTTTCCTGACAACATTGTAAAGTCAAATAAAAAAACATCCAATTTTCCCTACAGCATTATTAACCCTATAAAGCCAATTGCATCATATTTGATACATACTTTTATAATACCTCTTGCTACTCAATATGGTCAACAAATTACAAAAAAAACATCTGAATGCAATCAGATAAATGATAAAAATGTCCTCAAATGGATTATCAGTCGCCAAAAACACCTAATGTATCAAATGAGATATGAAAAATCTATATGTTGAATTTTATGGACATTTTGATCTTTATGGATTTTAGCAGAAAGTGAAACAAACATTTCAGCTCCAAAAAATTAGAATTTTCTGGCTATAATCTGTGGTCTTGGGCCTTAAAGGGTTAAGTTCATCAAAGGAAGAATACGACATTTTACCAACTAATAATATCAAGCTTTTCTGAAGACTACCAGGTTTTCACAAAGTTTTACCAATTAATGAAACCAAGTGTACGCAACTAATGCTGCGTTCACACTGCACACTACTTGGACTACCTCGGCGATCACTCTCCATGCAAAGTCAATGTACAGCCGCAATGGGGTGGGGCTAACCCTCCCGCAATGCGACAGCCGCTTTTCACACTGCCACATAGCTTGTAGCGGGACGTCAAAGTAAAAAAAAAGTTGATCTTTTCGATGATGTCGTGTGTGGCTGTGCTGCAACAGCCAATCAGCAGTGTGTGCCATGTGACGGTGCCCTTGACAGACAGTTTTTAATCTGGACTACAGAGGAACAATTTATGTCCGTGTGGGAAACATTAGTCAGTGAGGACATTAGTTCTGCCTAGACGGACCGTGGTAAACTCACAGATAATGCTGCTGCAGGGCATCAGCTGCAGTGTTTTGTGGTTGATAAGTGAATGAAAAGGATACAGCTGGAATAATGTCCGCTTATACATCCTGTTATATGATATATGATATGATCGCGGTGAAACTCGAGCGGATGTGACTTCACCGAGCGACAGCCGACGGCAATGGTGACCAAAATGAGGTATTTATGGACGCGCAACGATACATCAGTAGGCAACGCGACTTTGGTAGCTGGGTCACTTGTGGTGTGAACGCAGCATAATACTGACAAGCTTTTCTTTTTCTAAAAAATGTTAAATTTCTGCTTTCAAAACAAAATTACAAACAAATATAAAAGTCTTAAAAATCACATCAATCAAAGTTTCACTGACTTATAATATCTGACAGGATTTCTGATGACAGGGTTTTAACAAAAGTGATTTTAGGTTTTTAATAAACAAGAGATATTCCCCAACAAATGAAACCAAGTTTACATACACACTTTACGTTTTCTCTCAAAAAAGCATATAAAATTGACAGTTTTAAACCAAATACTTTTTTTCCCCAATAAAAACAATTTTCAGCAAACAATGTTAAGTTTTTCCAACAAGAGTTAATAATGAGGTTTCCCCACAAATACTGCCACATTTTGTAACACAAAGCTATCTTCACAAAACTAACCTCTACCCCGTAAATATTGACAAGATTAAGTTTAATGTCAATTTTTCTAACAACTAATATTGTCATGTCCGACAGAAAAACAATTTAGTTCCACTTACAATTAAGTAAAGTTTTCTGAAAAAAAACAAAAATTTCCCAACAATTGTGTCAAGTTTTAGTTAAAAAATAGTGTCATTCTTTACATGACATAGAACAGCAAGACTCTCTAATATATTACCAAGTTTCCCAAGAAATGTTTTATTTTACTAACTTCTAACAAAAAGCTTTTCTTGAAGTTACTACAAGTTGCTACTTCCTCAGTGTATCTGTTACTAAAACTTGCAAGTATTAAGACAAAAAATGTATGTACCCTGACACATTTTCCTTAAAAATAATATAGAAAATTCATAAAAGTGGTTAAAACTGAACTTCTGTAGCTATTTTAACCTGAGACAACTCTGCACTTTCAAAACTGTAATATTACCACAAGCCTTAACTAACATCTAAATCATGTAAAATTTAAGAGAAAGAAAAGCCACAACAATAACATATATTTTCTGAATTAACAGAAACAGTTATTGGATTGGTCAATCCTTTAAAGCATCCCCCTGAGGCTCTATTTTGTTTAGTTTACACGGTTAAATTTTAATACTTTGACCTTATTAACAGTATCTGTTTCTTTCACAGTATTGCCCTGCTTATCTCTCATACTCTCACACACAAACAGAGCAGCCAATCAGAGCTGAGAGGAAGACGGAGGATCAGATGGAGAGACAGTGAGGGAGGGGAAGTCAATTAGACCGGGCGGAACAGCAAAAATGAGAAATGATATTCCCGCTCAGGATGAACGGGGAGGGGAAGGAAAAGAAAGTGACGGGGGAGCAAAGGCATATGAGCCATAAAGGATTCTTAATGGAGCAGAATTTACACATCCTGCTGAGAGGAGCTGATAAAGAAAAAAGAACAGCAGCGGTAAATGAACAACAAGCATCCCATTGCAGGTTAGAAAGCCCAACACAAAGTGCCGAGTGGCTTTCTCCCTTCACTGCATTCTGGTGCCACTTCCCCCTTTCTTTCTCTCCTTACTGAGTCATCAATAAAAACCCACTCATGTGCTGACTAAATAAGCAAACAACAAAACAAAGAGCTATTTTCTGATTTTCATTACTTAGGCCATTAATAATAAAAAAAAAGGTCACACACCGAAAGCGTCAGGGGTTTTTCGGAGGATGCTGGAGGGGGTGCACGGCTGAATTGAGTGGATTTTGTCGCTTGGTTGAAACCTGGAAAAGCAGACCAGACTGTTTCTGTGACCTGGCTGAGAAAGTAGATTAGCTTATTTTAACTGGGTTCAGAAAAAATTAAAATAAAAAAATAAAAAAAAAGGCAAGAAGTGAGCGGGGGGCTAAAATCAACAACAGTGGAATCTTAATGAGTCCAACACTATCAGAAATGCTACTCACTTCTGACGATAAGCTTGCAATCTGCATCCTGCCGTACAAACCAAATAAATCATTTCAAAAGCTCCCTGGTATCACTATCAGCAGTGAGGTTATGGACAGCATCAGGCTGCAAGTCCTCCTGTGGGTATCTTCCTCCACATCTATAAATAATCTGGCTTTAGACAGAAGCTTTCATTAATGAATGATCCCTAGCATGTGTGCCATAAAGGGATTCTCACTTAGCAGGGGGCTTGAAGGTTTAATCTGACTGCTTTATGTGAGACATGAGAAGTTTACTCTGAAAATCTGTCAAGCTACCGTTTCAGAAAGAGTGAAGAAGAAATTGGACAAATGTCTGTTTATTAAAGGCCATAAAGAATGCCTTATAAAAGGACAGCATGCAAGAGTTTGTTAATCCACTTATTTAAAAAAGGGCATGTGTATTTGTCTGAGTGTGTTAATGAAGTTGTAAAATGCAAATGGTAGATGGACTAGAGCTTACAAAGTGCTTCTCTACTCTTTTACTATTCAAAGCTGCTTTAAAGCACAGGCCACGTCAACAGATTCACACTTGTTTACTCCCACAGTCAGTCACTCATTGTTGAAAGTTTCTCTGTCGGTTGTCCACCAGTATGACCAACAAATTCATGCTCTTTCAAAACCATTTGCATGCCACTGACACAGAAGTATGAGCAACTAGGGATTAAGTGTTTTCCTCAAGGACACATGAGATAGCAAGAGCTGGTCTTGAACCTGCAACCCTCCGATAATTAAAAAAGGAAAAATTATTAAATCTATGCAGCCAGAATCCTTCTGCATCTTCACTTTAGGTTCAGACTATTGGCAGAGCTCCATATATACCACAAATCACACCTTGTGGTCAATTACTACAAAAAAATGTACTTGTTTGAACAAAAAATATGTTCATGTCTATTAAAACAGCCAATGTTACATCTGTTGCTTGATCCACTGTTCAATTATAGCATTTTTCATATAGAATTTATTTAGCCTTTACTTCAAGATTAAAAATCATGGCCAAAATGCACAGTTATAAACAGCCGTACATAAAAAAAGGCCAAACACATGAAATGTAATGAAAGACAATACTTAGGATGCATTATTTGGTTTATTGCTTAGTTCGTCTTCATCTTCCTGGAGGTCCTGCTCTCTCCAGTATTAGGCCTCTGATGTTGTCCTTGGAGATGGGAAGAATCCATCTCTCAAGGGCATAATTTTACATCTTAAAACAGCTGCATGAATGTGGCTTTAGTCTTGGTATCCGTGCCAATACCATACTACTTCTTAAAAAAGGACAGATTCTGTACTTATTTTCTTTTAACAGCATGTTACCCTCTCAGTGCCTCAGCAGGTAGGGCAAAGTTGGAGTCATGTCTGCATTTTGATGTCATATTTTAACATAAGGGCAAACTGCACCGCTAAATTGCCAAGAGGAGTGGTAAGGACCATTTGAAAGGATTGCAACAAAACCCTGGACATGTTTAGCTCCTTTTCTACAGTGTAGTTACACCAAAGTGATGTAACTCTGCTGCCATTAGGTTACAAACATTTTGTAGAAATATGACATTGGCGTCAATTTAAAGTGCAGGTTGATTTTGGGAAGCTCAAGGGAGCATATGATTGTGCATGTTTCACATAAAAACGCATGCAAACGTACTCAGCGCTGTACTCCATCTGAAAACAGCAACATCAGTGCATCCTTTCTTTTAACAAAAATATGGCTCTACAACTATTTTAACAACTTGTGTTTTTGTCAATATTTTTGCTGTCTCTCATTCTTTCATTAGCTTTATATGACAATAGGGGTGTGCGATATGACGATATTAAATCGTTAAGGATTATAACATGGGGATGATCTCATAAAGCAGAAAAATCGTCAGATCGTCTGTGTGGGCGCAGAGACTTTGATGCGCACCCGACTAGCCAATCGTAGCACATTACAGTGCATGGTAGGACCTCCTGTTTGGTTATGTAGCGTGAAGCCATGGCAGAAACAGAAAAGGAGATAAAAGCTTGAAGATGTCTGAACAAAAATCTGTTCTAAAGCAGCTGTATTATTCACTCAGATTATAGACATTGCAGTTAGATAACATTTATTCTAAATTGTTGCACTTTAAGAGATAATGTTGATATTGTTGTTTATAACCTTTTATGTTTACATTTATGGCACATTTTTATAAAAACAGCACTATATAAATTAAAACCTGCTCAGAAAGTTTCTTTGGCTTAAAATGTCTTTTTTTTTTCTTTTAGGGTTTCACATGTTTTATATGTTAAACATAGGGAAAAAATGGTCAAACGTGCAAATTAGTCCAGAAAAATCAACGTAAAGAAGAATTGTGATAAAATTGTGATCCTGATTTTTTTTTTTTTTATCGTAATATATTTTTGCCATATCGCCCACCCCTATATGACAACCTTCTCTTTGGCCTTTTTCGACTCTGCGTTGCGTCTATAATGAACACGCAATTAAAACCTGATGACTGAGAAGTAAGCATCTGGGAAAGTCTAACAAAAAAGCATCCCCATAAAGTGTTAGGTGCCTCTTCCTGGTGATCATGATCAACAAACTGTAGTTACATGACATAATAACAGGATCATGAAGCTTAGAACTTGAACAAAAGAGGTGTCACTGTCCCTGTTGAGCTGACAAAGCTTCATGATACTAAGCAAGTTCACATGACAGAGGGGTCAGCAAAGGAGCTCAACTCCATGATGTACTTTTCTTCACATCTCTCCCCCTACATGGTGAGACATCTATAATATATGAGCGGTATAATTCCACCCTTCTCAGGGGTGATCAATCACTCTGGCTGACCAGTGCCTCTGTCTATCCACATGCACTACACCAGGCTATAGAGCAAGATGGAGCCAACACCTGGACCAAGACTCTTCCTGGCCTTCTGGATTTCCACTGTGAAGGTGCGAGTTGCAATAAAACACAACAAGCAGCCTGATTTTAGACTCAAAGTCCACAGCCCTGCAGGAGCTCCTGCTGGGATGAATTACTGTGTGAAAAACAGGCAGACTCATGTGATGGTCTATATGTGGCACTGTGGACGGTGGGAATGGACGGGTGGTCAAAGGTGAGGGGAAACACTGAAACCAATCCCTCCGAATGTTGTCGGTTCTCACAGGGCAGGTTTACAGACAGACTCACAATATGCATAGGCACACAAACACAAATCGATGACAGGTGTAAATATAGGGCCTATAGGGCGCAATTAGCGAATATGGCACTTATTTTCAAAGCACAGGTAGTGACATTGCACTATTTTGATAGCCTATTTCATTCATTAATGCAAACTGTCATGCAAATGTGTAATTTTTAATTATTATTATTTTGTCTGTAACAGAAATTACTTTGAAATTTTACTCACTGCTGCCTTGACAATTTCCGATTTTTGACAACGTCAGTCTCTTATCTTAGTTGCTTTAGTGGGATATAATAACTCTAATATTTATACTTTAAACTTAAAGTCTGATCAAAAACCTGAAGGTCTCATATCCTGTTGTGTTTGACCAATTGCATCTTGTTTTGGGTTTGTATCAGGTGAGGATTTCATTTCATATGAACAAAAAGTGAGTAATTCAGTTTCTATAATATAACTTTAGAGTGTTCAGTCTCTATAGGGAAAAAGAGTTGCATTAGATGCAGGAGCCCTTTTTCCCTCCCCTTTGGAAACATTTGGATCTGAGAGGACAGGGAGGTTATGACGATGAGCTCTGCACTGATTGGCTGTCCAGGCAATGTCTGATGGGAGGGGGTGAGAGGCTTTACAGGCCACAGGGCAGATTTCATAAACAGTCGTGATGTCTGCTTGTGACCAGCAAAAAACACACTAAGAGGTGGAGGCTGTGTAACTATGACATAATAAATCCCAGGAAGTTAAAATTTTAAGGGTCAACTTAAACTCTTCAAAGTTTGAGCTATGTGTCGATTCATAGGTGTGGTCAATATGTACTTGTTTTAGTTCCTAGTTACCACAGTAGATAATAACATTAAAAGGTATTTGGAGATTATCAATCAGCAGCCGAGCATCCTAGCATAGTAATAGGGATTTAATGGTTACCAGTAAAATGGTAAAACATGGCAAAATGTATGACAGTTCGCATTATCATTTCTTGTTTTAATTTACTGGTAAGCCATGTTTGATCACCACACTGTGTCAATAACTCACATTGAGATGCTGCTGGAAAAGTCAGAACCCTGTGTCAGCTTCTCTGTAAAGCCACCACAGTCCCTCACAGACAGAGGCATGTGCAGTTTGTGTTGTTTTTGCATTGAAGGATAGCCATGGTTGGTGCCCACACAGACACTATAGCAGAGTTTTTTTTTCCCCTTTAGTTCTGGTTGAAATTTGGATTTTACAAGGATGTCAAGGGGAAACTGGTTGAAGACCACCACCCTGTTCAAAACACAAAGTTATTGCCAGCGGGGGAAAAAAACGCATGATTAAAACTACTATAGCTCCTCGAGTAAGTGAGCTGACTGAGCCGGAGAGAGTGAGAAGATTCAGAGAGCCATACCTGAGTGAATTATGGATGGTTTAACAGTATTTTCCATAAAAATACATAAATGTTGTAAGTAATAGCATTGTGATCATTCTGGAGTGTGTTCTTGCCATTAATTCACAGTGTTTTGCTGTAGTTTGTCATATTTTTTAATTGACCTTATTTTTCCATTATAGTTCATGTTTATGGATTTCATCAATAGTAGTTTGGAAAATATTGAAGGAGGAAATGTGGCGGAAATCTGCCAGGGAAAGGGAGAGACCAGAGGAGAGTCATTGGCCTCAGGGACTATTGTCAGTTTAAAAAAAAAAAAAAGGCCTGGACATGGTCTAATATAACGAGCTGTAACATGGACACACATGCTGAAGGCAAACTAAAATGTTTGAGTGTATGTGAAATAGGTTACGATTATTTTTGTCATCTCAAAACTTTGAACATGATAATTTACAATTGTGTATGAAAAGAAACCTGTTTACATTTAAATAATATTTTTCTTTTCTAGTAAATACACACTGTTTAAACATGAATAACATAATCATGACAAATACTTGCCAGAACTGTTTACTTTTATTCTTCATGAAAAAAGGGTGAAAAATGTACTCAGAGGACATGTCCTGACACGTTTATTGACAAAAAAACTGTTCAAATTATAATATTAAAGGGGTTAAATGATTTCAAGTGTGTGTAAAAGTACTTTTTGGTCATTTTGAACACACTGCAACAATACTGTAATAATAATGATAAAACAAAGGAAGTGAATAATAAATCTTTCCATACATGACTGCATGGAAGTCTGTGAAACGAGGAATGCCATCTGCCACACTATGCTGGAGACATGCATCAATTAAGAGAGTCCCTTCAACAGCAACCCCTCATGTGGCTTAGGCTTGTTTGATTGTGCAGCATACTACAACACCAAGTCGAGTCTGGCGTAAAGGAGGTATGCAAGATCACATTGATCCTTTACCACATTATCAATGCATTTATCCAAGATCGCAATTTTTAAATTGAGTTTTAAGTCAGACTAACACAGAAATGTGATGTTTTATCGTGTTATTATCCTAAAGTTCTACCTGTCTGTTGGAATTTGAAAAACTTTCACAGATTCAACACTTTGTCTTTCTCTCCTGCTTGCATAGCAGTTTTACTGTGAATGTAGGAAAGACAGAGGGTTTCTAAATGTGCACAGGAGCTCTTTTGCTGTGAGAGTGTGAGGGCTATATGAAAGACAGCTTTAACTTCACATTTTCAAAATGGTTAACACACCATTTAAGCCACAAACCTGTGCTAAAGAAAAAAAACACTGTCTGATCTCAGGGCAACCCATGGGTTTAGGACCCCGTTTACAGACCCCTGCAAGCTTCCTTACTGTTGTCTCTTTGAGTGAGTTTCTTAGCCTCCTTCTGCTCTGGTGTAGCTGAGAGAAGCTTTGAGGCTGTTCACATGATTTTCAGTTAAGAAGAGAGAAGGAGGGGGATTAGCACACAGCTGTCACACTTGCAGGAGAGCGTGTGTGAAGTAGTTTCTTACCTCAGGGTAGGGTCTACATTTAGCGGTGAAACTGATTAGAATAATGTAACTACAAGCCTTATAAATAAAGAGTATTAAAGTAACCCTGAAACTTTTAATCTTGGAGAGAAAGAGAAAGATCTATTTTGCATTTTTGAGTGAGAAAGGGAGCACGTGATGGGACAGAAGTGGACTCTCGTGGAGAGATGTTTCAGAGAGGAGCTACTTCATCCCTTATCCATACACACTCTAAAACACACCTGTGAACAATGCATCTGTTCCAGCATCCCCTGTTAACAAGGGCTCATTAGAAGATCAGGAGAAGTTAGCAAAGGAGTCAGGCACAGCAGTGTTCCACTCAATTTAATTATGACAGATCAACACCACTTTAATTGAGCTTCATCCCACAATGAATTCTCCTCACTTGAGATGCAGCTCCCAGCATGGGGCCCCTCCCAACACGCTCACATGAAATTAATCCAAACAAATGCACAATGCAGGGGTGATTCAGTTTCATGGAAAAGATGTTAAACAAGTCGCAGTGTTCAAATGCCAGGTAACATCTAATGCTCTAAAGCGTCGTGTTATGTGGAGACGGCTGCACTAAACAGTTTGTTCAAGAAGCGCCTCACTTCTAAAGTTGGTCCAGCTCCATCTTTGAGGCATCTGAAACCTGATCCAGGCACCTCCGAGCGCCTGGCCTGCCTCCTCTGACAAAGATACAACAACAGTGGCAGAGCTGCCAGCCAGTAATGTCAGCGAGAATGTCACCCACATCTACCCCGCAAAGGCCATTGCTCTTAATGGGAAGAACAGGGGTGTAGAAGGTGCACCACATGTAGGTCTGCATGTGCTGTAAAGACATGTCTGCAGTCCTGTGGGAGCAGAGGTGGAGGAACTTTGAAAGGAAGGAGTAAGAAGCTCAGATGGGATAATGCTCGAGTCGTGGCTCTGCACACTGCGGGATTTCCCTCTTATAAACACTCGGTGGCACTGGCAGGGAGACTTGTTTAAACAGTGACACGCAGAGCACAGCCCGGTCCAAGGGGAGCTCACACTTGTGCTCCGTCCACTGGCACAACTGGAAAACAGCTGTTGGTGCGCCGCTGTCCTTGAAATTGTCTGCAAATATAGCGACACACTTATGAAGCGGCAACTGTTCGCTTAGTGAACTCTGACTTTTAAAGAGACTCTTAAGTTGAACATTCACCAGGCGCTCTTGCAATTTTGTGAGTTATTAATAAGGTTAATTTTAAATCTGAAACAGGTGCAATTTCAACCACATTGAGTACAGCACAGTCCGGTTTGGACAATTGAGCACTACATGTTTCACATACAAGTCCTCTGCTGTGGGTCAGGCTGAGTGAAACAGCCACAGCATCCACTGAGCTCATACTTTTCCAGTGTTTACATGTTGTTTACATTAGAGAGCAAATGGTTGGAGGGGTACTTTAGAGCTCTGACAGAATACTTTATGCAGCATGGCAGCAGGAGAAGTTGCTTTAGTGCTGGGATCAGAGCATGCGTTAAATTGGTGAGATTAGCTTTTATTTTGATAAGAAAAAGTCACACACTGAGTTTGGAAGAGGTTCAGGTTGCTTTAACCTCAGCATGATCTACCTAAACAGTCAAAAAGTGCAGCAACAGATGAGCTGCGAATCATACTTTACATGAAAATGGGTCTTGTTTTACTGACAGACAAATTTCTTTTACATCAAGAGCTCCCAAACATCACTGAAACATTTCCCATAAGACTCTGGCAAGTGCCCCGTCTTAAATGTATGACATATTATTACAGAGCTCGACAATTATCTGAGTTTCAACTACAGTTGGTACAGACATGAAAACACTGCAGTCAAGACTGACCATATGACATGTTGCTCTTGATTAGTCCAATGCTTTTCAATAATTAAAGATATTTTGAATTTAAGATACTTTCAAAAATTTCAGACATTTTTCCTTTTTGTTTTCTTATTTTGCAAACTTACAGTATTCAGAATTAAATGATACAGAGCAAGAAGATCATTCTCATGATGCAGATAAATAATCACTATGTAACCATGTTTAATGACTGTGATATCACACTCAATAAAAACAACTGTTATTAAGATTTTTGGCACCTTAGCTGCCATACAGTATAATCACCTAATAAAAAAGAACCATATATGTCCAATTTTATTCACTATTGATAGTCACGTTGTCTGTTTTTGGCATTTCTTACATTTATACTTACCAGCTTAATTTTGACCCTAACCACATGTAATATAAAAAGTGTTAATAAAAAATATTCAAGAAGAGTAGCTATCAGTTTTAGATATTATTTTAGCTTTGTTGTATCATTTTAATGCTGGCATCAAGTATGGCTAAATATTTCATGTTTTTAAGAGAATAAATCACATAATGGACATGGAAAATGACTTCCTTGAAAAATTCGGATCAGATAACCTGATCAAACATGACAGAAGATACTGACAAAGTTGGAGATTTACACAAAAAGATGTTATTTAAAAATATTCGTAGCATCTTCATTGTTATTTTAAACATCTGTTACAACATTGGCTTGAAATTCCATCAGTGCACAGCTATTTTTATTACTTAAAGGACTGACATAGGACAAATAACACAAGGTGTCATTTTCAGTGATAAATGGGCCAATCAAAATGTTTTTGTCACAGATAATGATGTTGACCAAATCTGTTGCCTGCTAAGCTTCTGCAGCTGTCCAGAGGTCTTTCATTATTGAATAATGTATTTCATCACTGAGTCCAACCATTTTCAGTCTAGCAAGTGGAAAACGAAGAAAAAGTCTAAAATAACTCGTTTAAATGCATGTCAACTATGGAAAACCAAAATTGTATTTCTATGTAATAACATAATCTCCCCTCGTGCAGATGGACAAATTGAATTCTACTCAGGATTATTCCTCTAATTTCATAAGACATCTGAGCCTGTGTTGGGCTGATGCATGATAAATGACCATGTTAAATGCTGCATATGCATTTCTGTATGATTAATTGAAAATTCTTGCTGGTATGTGGCTGAATGAGATGGAAAGAAAACAAGAACACTGTACTCCAAGAGAAGACAGTTACATTTACAAACTCCTTTTTGGCCAAAGTGATGTTACTGGTCTGTAAATCTAATTGTGTTACATTAAAAAAGGATTGCAGATTATCACAAGCTCAATATCAGAAGATAATAGCTCAAGAAGACAGTTACTGAAACCGCAGATATATCTATATCTGCAAAAATATACAGGAAACATATCAGCTATGCCCTTATCTTCTCTTACATCCTTTTCAGAGACACATTTTCAAAGTGCAGTTTTACAAGCAGCATGTGAGTATTGACTGGGTTTCTAACCAAGTTTATGTGGTTTTAACTTTGTTTTAACAGTTTGGCTGATTTAAACTGACTTGAAACACATTGTAAGAGTTTTAGTCCATCAGATTTTTACCGTTCTTTACAAGTTCTGAATTTATTTTTGCTTTTTGACTGTTTTTTTCAGAAGTCCTGTTGCTCTAAATTGTGATGAATTTGTAATATTCATAAACAGATAATAAAACCTGATGATAACATCAAAAATATAGATTTTTAAGTTCTGACATATTGGCTATATTTATTTCAGATACACTTATATTGGCAAAATGTGCAACTGCCCCCTAATATGTCACCTTTTCATCACTGAATGCTTACATTTGCAGCAATAATATAGCATCATTTATTGTACAGTCATATGCTTTTGTTGTTTTCACATCTGCTGGACTACAATGAGAGGAAACAGTTAGTTAAGGTATAGCAGATACTTGGTGTTCTTTACCAAAAGTATATCTCACTACTGGTATCAGATGAAACTTGCTGAGAGATATTACCCTCAAATAGCCAATATTGTGCATCCCTGGGTTATAGTTATTCATTTAATATGTACTTAAATAGGAAATGTGACTCCTTCTGCAGTGCGAAAACACCAAGTGAATAATATCTGATCAGGTTTTAAAGCTACAAGAATACTGTAAGTGCAATGCAACAGCAAATCTATTATAATGGACGTCAGCTGGCAAGTTTCACATGATAGAAGGACAGCTATGACCTACCCTTGGTCATTAGTTTTGATATTTCTATGTTAAATGCAGTGTGATACAAACTTTCCTCAAAATCACTACAGTAAAAGTCAAATCACTGCTGGAGAGAAAACAAAAAAGTAACCCAGTTATAGAATCAGGAGTAATTGTAAACAATCACTCTGCTCCCATGGTTATCTCATCAAATCACATGATTGGAAACTACTCTGCTATGGCACGTCTGCTGGCATTTAGCCTCCAGCTTCACTCTTAAGAGACTTCAGGAGTCCTTATGAGAAGATGGTAAGCCTCATGCGCAGTGTCAGTGTAAAACAACGATGAAGTTGTACTCACATAAACGCATGGTAGATGAAGGCGCATCCTCTGGGTCTCTCCAGCACGTTGTAGAGACAGTTCTGCAACTTTCTGTAGCGTTTGCTCGAGGCGGACGCGTTGGCCCGGGGTCCCGGTGGTCCTGGCAGCGGGGTGCCCAGCAGCCCCGTGCGGTGAGACGGGTGTCCGCGCTCCGGGGTGGACGGCTCGCTCCTCTCCGTGTGGACAGCGGTGAGAGCTACGAACTCGACCCGTCTGTCGTCGTTCGGAGCAGGGGGCACCAGCATTCTGATGCCGCCGTTGTTAGACGGACTTCCTAACATGTTCGGGCTGAACTACATAAGATTTAAGACTTTATTTTCTTTCACTGAGCCACCCGAGAGAGCGCACGGCAAAGTTTTGGCCAAGTCATAGTCCTGTTTGTCCTGGCTTTAAAGAGGACCAAAACTAGTCTACCGATCAAATCAGTGTCATCCCTGCCTTGTCTGGTTGATTAGTTCCAATCAAAAAGTTATCTGTGAATCAAGTCACGGTAGCAGAAGGAAACATTTACAGGAGAGGGACAAGTGCGTCGCGCTGAAACGTGACCTTCAGCGATCATTGTAAAAGAGTTAGATGTGATAAGTAATCAGCCGGGTGAACAGAAGTGATTACACATGCACTAAGTCCAAGAAAACAAACAAGTTCAGCTGCTAACCTGTCATCACTTTGCAGAGATGGTGGCCCAAAGAGGTAAAGTATCTAAAACACGCTCCACATGCAGTTACAAATCACTACACAAGGCTACAAAACAAGCGCACGCGTAATGACCGAGTCTCCTCAAACAACATGGATCTCACTTCAAAACGGAGAACATCAAGTTACACCGAGCTGCCTCATTAAGTTTAGTTTTCAAAATGGGACTCGCCACATCAGCCCGCTCTCCCCTCCTCGCGCGTCTCTCTCTGGTCCAGCGCTCCTCTGCTCCGGCACGCGGGGTGGAGCGCGCACGAGTGAAGAAGACCATCAGTGTGATGCCAACGACCGCAGACGAGTCTGAAAACTGTCAAGAAAGGCCAAACAAACGCTTGCTGATGTTTGCAGCTGGTGCGTAAACGCTGACAGGGATGAAACAGCCTCTTTGAGGAGAGTTGACACGCGCAGGGGAAGGGGAGAGTGCAGGAAGTCGCTCACGAGACAGCCGCATGCAAGGAAACCGGACAGTGACTTTTTTCATTTATGAGACTTCCAGTGGGGTGATAGGTCTCATGGTAAGATAGTAACTTTGCTAGGGCTTGCTACTTGAGCTTTACGCAGGGAGGCAACATAGCATAAGTGATAAAAGAGGAGGCAGGGGCGCTGCAAGAAATATTAGGCCCAAAATATCAGAGTGGACTCTGTTGCAAACCAGCTCTGCACTGTTTTTGTCAAACAAGCATCAGTAAAGTAAACGTATAATGAATAATAATGGACAATTTTTAATTATTACAACCAAGTTGTTCCGTAGAAGTTATTCTGCTGAAAGACACAAATATTCATCAAACAGTGGATAAAACACACTTAATCAGAAATTGTAGAGTAAATGGTGAATTAAACCATGTTCTGTAGGGAGCCTTCTGGCATTTGGACCAAAAACGTTCTAAAATCATATGACCCCCTCATATGCTATTTTAACTGGTAAAAGATTCAAACTTATGCAGTTTATATATTTGTCTTGTTCTATAACCTATTTTTCTGTACAGCCCAATATTATAAAATGCTACAACAAGAGTGTAAGCAAAACTAATATCCTCTAATAACTGTTCTACAAGGTCTCTTTTTTTAATATAAATGCTTTTCATGGGAGCTCACCAGTGCAAACAAAAATCTTGAATTTTTGGATTTGTGATCTTTGAATGCAAAGAGGAGAGAGACCTCCACAGACCTAAGACAATGCCACTGAATTTATGTGTCAAAAATGCTAATAATATGATCGTTTTAGGGGCTCCTATCAGTCATGAGCCTATGGAACATAGCAGCCTGAGCAGAGGTAATGTAAACATGTGTGAATTCAAAAATAAATTGGTAAAAATATGAAAAGTTGTTGATATGAAAAATTCTTGTTTACTCTGTTAATGTTTTGGATCAATTTGATGGTGAACTATTGAAAAATGACAAAGTGATTGAAAGAGAAGCAAAGAAGATGGCGCAAGATCTGCTGCGACAGCACTGACTGTACCCCCATGTCTCTCGTGTTTTATGTAATATGTGTGGAGTAAATGTGTATAGTTATCTTAATTGTTATGTCAACTGTATGATGTTCATTGTTGTTACTGTCTGTCAGGTGCAATGTTGTTTCTTTGTGATGTACAGTTAGTGGAAATGAATTAAATCTAAATCAAAGTTGATCATTTTGGTTGTCTTGTATTCTTGTATTTTTCAGTTTCCTTATCACTTCATCAATTCACCATAAAATCACTCAGGCCACTCAGCTGCTCATTCAAGAAATTTTTAATATCAAATGCCTTTTTAACACTTCATATATTTTATTCTCGTGAGTTTATACCAGCCTCACTTTTTTTTTGCAAAATTTTTGTCACTTTTTATGCAAATCTCCCCAGATATTAAGTAAGATAGATAGATAGATTGATAGATTGATAGATTGATAATCTTGAAGAAAATTAAAGAGATAAGCCCACACCTAACCCTAGTAGAAGTAGCTCATCTAGTTGTGTCAGTGCAGCCAAAGTAAACATTAGAGCACTACACTGGATAGCCAAAGACACATTCACTTCCTCAGATGGACATGGTCAGACACAGCTCATGGGGATTTACTCTGGTGATGTGGTTTGTAAGAAAAACTTGAAATAAGTGAAACCTTGGACATGACTGCAATATCGCCCACACCTGAACAAATATTGACAAGCTACCATGCTGGAAAAAAACATAACAAGTACAACATAGGCTGTGTTTTAGAAGAGTAGCTTGGTACACCAGTACTCAGTACAGGTATGGGTATCAGTGTATCCTCAATAAATAAAGAAAAAAAGAAAAAATCCCCCCAAAATAGATTAACAAACAGCTTTATGCCTATTGAAGCAAACAATATCATCAGCATAGGGACTGATTGTTTCTGTGTTTTAGACTGAAGGCCTGAATCTGCCACTACATTCGGTCAAGTGTCAGTCTTTTATTTTTGTAGCATTTGTTTTTAAAAACAAGTCTTTTTAAAATGTATTATTACAGCAATAGCTACTAAACCTTGTTTGAGTAAAGGCACACAGATCAACAGGTTGTCAAAGGAGCTGTAGTTTAGCTGTTTCACTGTGCAGAGGAGTTGGCCCCTGATATCTTGATTTGTATCAAAACCGATAAAATTTCCCTTCTACACTTGAAAACAATGTACTACTTTGTGTGGCAATGTGAAAATGTAGATTACTCAGAGGTCACAAATTTGGCTCTTCTATACCCAAATTTACAATAGTCCCTGATGTCCCAAGACCCCATAAGTTTAGGTAACTTTTGCTTAAATGTGCACTCAGATATAAGAATCTGGCATGCCTGTAAACCCCTCTGTTTCAGCCTTACTCAGAATAGGCTGTCTGTGAATCCTCATGAATTCTGTCTAACCACCCCCCTCTAAATAAGAAGAGGTGACTACTACATGGCAAGCCATATTTCGTTCCCCGGAGCCGCCTGTGGGCTAAACAAACACCTTGTCCAGGAAGTGCCTCCCATGGCACTCCCTCTACACTCCCATGGAGAAGTGGCATATTCTCTAATGACATTTTTCAAACAGACTTGGTGAGGACACAGTCTCCGAGAGGTGGAGCAACAAAGAGAGGAGGATTTATTTTCATGTTGTAGAGCCAGAGTTGTAAACAGGTCAGTGGCACATATGTTTGTGCAACAGCCAATATGTTTTATGAAATGGATCTCTAAAAAAACTAGTCCGACATGTTTGGGTCACAATCCTGAAGGTTGTAACTCAGCTGTTAGCTAAGAAGTTTCACTGTACAGTGCTAAAAGCATCCTACATTTGGTTTTGAGTAAAAAACATGGAAAACATTTTTTTCCAACAGTATCTTGCAGTGTTAAGAATCCCTCAAAAATTCCTGGACCCACATCTGGATTCTGATCAATTCCAAAATGTAAACACTGCTTCTGTTTGTCATGACTAACATTCCCTTAAAATGTAATCAAAATCAATTCTTAAAGTTTGACATATCCAGTTCCCTTACGGACTAAGAAATGCCAGCAGAAATATAACCTCTTTGGCGAAGGTAATGAAAAGTGTCCTCTCTTCACCTAAAAATAATATACCAGTCTGTGTCGCCCTATTGAAAGAAAAAGTTGCTGGCAGCATTTTTTTATGATATTCCATTCAATCTACCCTGGACACTCTCTGACTTGCTGGTTTGCACTTGTCATCACCATAGGAACTTTACCACTCGGCTGTATATCAAGTGATGGAGGAATGGGAGAGTGGGAAACACTGGTGGCCAAAGGGGAAATTTAAGGGTGAAGTCAAGGGTGGACAAATTTCTGTTAGCATTCACCCCAATAAACCTGGGAAATGTTCAGAGTTTCAGCGCATGAGTAAAAAGAGACATGGTCAGCGGACAGATACCAAAGCAGGTGGCAGTGGCTCCTTCCCTGCACATGATTATGCATTTCTATTCTGTTCTATTCACTCTCTTGTCTTTATGGTACAGAAATGAGAACCCTGCATAAATCTTAAATACTAAAACTAATAACAGTGATTTGGACCCTTTCATTGCGGTTTGACAAGAGTTGGAAGGGTCAAATGCTTTTCTAAGATGCTGACTGAAGTTTCCAGTCTGTTCCCTGTAAACACCATTGTCATTTGTGCTTACTGTGGGAGGGGGCTTTTCGGCCTCATGCACTGGGGAAAGCAGAGACAGGTGCTGGGAGTCCTAGCGACACATCGACCACTGCGGACAGATCTTCTCTAAATCTACAACTGTGACACACACAAAGGCTCGCGGTGGTTATGACACAAATCCACGGGTTATGTAGCACAGTGCCCTGTAGAGAGATCACCTGTCAGAGGGGCCTCCGAGGAATGCATAGAGAGGTGGTCCCCAAACTCTTGCTGGCCTCACTGTATCATCTGACCACCACAGGCCACTTCAAAGATAACTCGCACTGATCTGTTTATATAACAGGTTGAATGGAAACCTGGAGCTACTGGAGTTTGGATTCCTTAGGTCAGGAAGACATTCCCCGAAAGAAAGGCAAAAACTTCTTCCTCTTGCACGTCATTTTTCAGATCTCTGGTCCCCATGAATCCCTTTCTTGATGACAGTCAAACATTAAAAACTGGCTGCTTAATATGACCGTTGTTTACAGTGTTCCCTAACAGAAGCAGGGCCAGGTTACTCCATTGTGTCCGCTGCAGTTTATGGAACATGCAAGTCTGTGTAATGACATGTGGGAATGCAGCTGGAGTCTCTCACAAGTCAAAAATCTCCACATTATTCCCAGGCCTTGCTCATATTACATAACTATACATCACTAATCTTTAACTCTTTACTCAGCGTGGCACTCATAGACCAGCCGACTCACTGTTGGCTGTAAAATAGAATCAGGTGGTGACAGCTGTGCATCTTTCAGCGATGTGTTAATACAGATGGAGACTGTTACACATGACAAATTAGTCTGATATGCAGGGTAACCCAGCTAAATTGATCCTCATGTTACATGTGCTTCTGAATGATGCTTTAAATTGCAAACAGATTAAGTGGTGGATGATTATTTAAGGAACTGATCAAACATGTGGCCAGTAAGATGTTTTAAATGGGAAGAAATCAATATTATACAAAAAATACAGGCAATTTCAAATTAAACACATGGTTTGTTTGGGCTCTGGTAATGACACTGTTATGTTGGCTTTACTGTTTTGGCGTTATTTGGGTTCTTTTTGATTTCTTGTGCTTGATATGTACATATGGCAAGCACATTGTGGACCCCTTATTTCATAGGTTCCTAATAACTGATGTTTCTGTTATAATGTCAGATATGTTATTTAAAAATTGAAAAATTGAACTTTAAACTCTTGATGTTTCCAAATGTATTTTGTCAGTATACAGTACATTAAAAAAGGATCTAGAATAACTACTATCTACTCATGAATCAGTCAGAACAGATTATTGGGTCTAGTTCCCAAAACAACAGTTGCAAATTAGAGTAGTATTAATGATAGTGCAATTAAAAAAAAACTCTTTGTGGTCACAGGAGCAATCATTTCCCTTTCTCACATAACCCATGGTGTACAGCAAGGCTCAGTTTGAGGTCTTGTTTCGTTGGCAAATCATATTCTACAATTGGCCAAATGATTTAGTATTACAACGTCTCAATTCATTGCAGATGTGCAGATGACACAAAGATACACCCTGATTGAAAAAAGGGGAGAGTATGAAAGACGTCATGAGAAGGGAGCACTATAGCCAGCAAGGGAGGGCAGTGCTCTGTGTGATTGTGCATGTGAAACTATCCCAAGCCATAATGTACCATGAATTGACACAAAAATCATCTCCAGGTAGAATTATTGTGAACAATTGTGGCATATCAATTGCAAATCTTTATTGTGATGCTTTTGTGTTTGTGCACATACACATTGAGACGGAAGTTTTTTTCTTTAAATAGGCTGTAAAGATGTGTATTTAGGCCTTTAAAGACTGCTTTTCCCTGAACACAATCATTTCGGTGTTACTGAAGCCAAGCCTCAAGGGGACACTCTGGGCACTTCAGGTTTTGGCACATCCGCATGTGCCTCCATTTTCAGCCCTGGAGGTTGACACCAAGTTGCTGTAAGTCATCCATCAGTAAAAGGGAATCCCACTCATACACTCTCATAGACTTTCACATGGCACTGACGCAGTGGTGCAATTGGTGTAAAGTGTCCTGCCTAAGGACACACTGATAAGTGACTGCAAGAGCTGGAGAGGGAACCTGAACTTCTAGACTCTATCACTGTGCCTCTTCTCTAGTCTTGCCAAGAAAACAAAACTTAAAGACGCTTTAGAAGATATGTTCTTTAGTAACAATGAAACATCACATGGATAAGTTTTACAGATGGTTGTTTTGTTATAGTTGATCCTTGTTCGTAAGAAATGTTGATTAACTGAAAATTAAGAAAACATTTATTTTCATAGTTAATTCAATAAATCTGTCTTTGAGAAGAGCAGGAACTGGCCTGCCACAGTCGCAAGTCAAGGTGTGTATTTGTGCTCTCTAAGAATAGAGAAGGAGCTGTAAATACGGACAGAGGAAGGACAGCTGATCTAATTCAGGAGAAAAGTCATCTCAAAGTCTTGTGGACCCTTACCACAGCCCGATGAGTGGAGGGGGTGTAATCTAAACATCAACACAACGGCATCCTGTACCAGGGATCCCCCTTACAGACCCCTCTCTGTTAGCCTGGTTTCCTCCTCCTCTTCATCCCTCAGCTGTCCAAACGGGGCTGTAGAAGGTGTCGACGGACAAGACTGCTCTGCTCCTACCCTGAGGGATTCACATCAAAGTTTCTCTGGGGCAGAAGCACACTCCTCCTCTTTCTCCGGCGTTTATCACATCCAGGAATCGACGCTCAGAGAGTCCAACATGACAACACGCGACAGCTGAGCAGGGTCACACTGTAAAATGTGGAACGGATGTTTGAAAGCACCGATGTTCACGATCCAGACTGTACTCAGAGATGTGGTGGCCCTCGGGGTGGAATTACAGTCAGAGGATGACCTAGAGGGGACTACAGGGGCCTTCAGTGTTAAGGCGGCTGTTGTGTTCCCCTCACACCCACCTCTCTCTGTTGTTTTTCCACTGCAGTCCTCTCTCTGAGTGTTCACTCACGCCCCATAGAGCCTTCACTGAGCTTGGGGAGTCGACAGCCACTCAGGGGAATCTATGGGAACTTAAAAATACTTACATCAGCACTTGTGCAATACACATTGTACAGTGCGGTCCTGCTCCATTTGACCCCCACCAACCGTTTGTTTCCGCTGCGCACTTGGACGTTTCCTTACACTGCCTAATGGCTTTTCCCAGGCTGTGCTTGTGTTTGAATTTATTTAACCTCTTTTCTCTTCCTCTTTTTATCCATTTCCTCCTCTTTAACCCAGATTTTCTCAATTGGAAACATCAGAGAGACCAACAGAGGAGGGAGGCTAATGATATGTTTATTTAGCATCAGCTGTGTTTGATAAATGTGGTTGTGATACGTCTGGTTTTAGTCTTTGGAGAGATGAAATGCCTCATGAAAACAGTGCTGTGTTTGAAGCAAGAACCCCCCGCCGTGAAACACACTCCAACCATCATGTAGCGGCAGTAAAAATGTCAGCTGATGTGAGGCAGCTTTCCTGCATTAAACAATCTGCCTCTCTAAAACATGAATATGGAAGTGACTGAGTCAGGAAATTACAGTAGTTTGGTTTGAGACCTCTCTCAGTGGCTCATTCATGACCCGTCAAAAGAGCCTTTGTAACCACTCTTAGTGCTTTTACAGCAGTGACTGAGCACGCTCCAGCCCAGAGAGTGGAGAGTGTTACTGACAGCCGGTTAGAGGGGTGGGGGTGGGACGCCAGTGTAGACACTACCTCACTACAGACACACAAAAACAAACTGAACCCATACAAGTCTGGGATATAAAAAGGTTGAGCTCACTACTGTAAAGTGTTAAATCTGTCTGACCTCTAAAAAAAGCAGCATAAGGTGTAGTTAACCAGAGGCCTCAACTAAAGAAAAGAAAAGCCACATTTACACTTAAAATAGTGCTTTGTGTGTCAGTTTAACAGAACAATAACTGTGACTATTCTTACTTTAGCACACTTGCTAAAAGTTAACTTTATGGCACAAGTTGACACACCAGCCTTCAGCAAATAAGAAGCCAGTTAGCCTGTCAGGATACTGTTCGACACAATGGTTATTGCATAGATATAGAAAAGGACAGGGACAAGTGAGGTCATGGAAAGAAAAGAGGAGTTGCTGAGCAAAAAGCCAGATGAGTAAAAATTGGACATACAGATATGTAAAATATTGTTAGTACCCTTCGTTAAAGAGAGAATAGCCCACAATGGTCACTGAAATAACTTGAAACTGACAAAAGTAATAATAAATAAAAATGTACCGAAAATTAACTTATGAAAAACAGGCACTGCTTTGAATTTTTCTTCAACAGAATCATTTTTAAAAGCAAAATAGTGAAACTGGCCTGAAAAATGATGGTACCCCTTGAAAGGATTGAAAATGATTAGACCATAGGGACATGTTAAGCTGAGATGTGTCCTGTTATTAGCATCGCAGGTGTCTTTAAACTTGTAATCAGTCAATCTGCCTATTTAAAAGGTGAAAAGTAGTCACTGTGCTGTTTGGTATCATGGTGTGTACCACACTGAACATGGACCACAGAAAGCTAAGGGGAGTTGTCTCAGGAGATTAGACAGAAATTATAGACAAGCATGTTAAAGGTAAAGGCTATAAGACCATCTCCAAACAGCTTGATGTTCCTGTGACTACTATTGCACGTATTATTCAGAAGTTTAAGGTCCACAGGACTGTAGCCAACATCCCTGGACGTGACTGCAACAGGAAAACTGATGACAAACGGAGGGGACAGATAATACGAATGGTAACCAAAGAGTCCAGAACAACTTCAAAAGAGATAAGAGGTAAACTACAAGCTCAAGGTACATCAGAATCAGATCGCACCATCCGGCGCTGTTTGAGTCAAAGTGGACTTAATTTAACAACACCACTGTTGAAAGCAAATCATAACAGCGAGACTGGAATTTGCCAAAATCCATATTGACAAGCCACAAAGCCTCTGAGAGACTGTCCTTTAGACAGATGAGACATAACTGATAATGGACACAAAAGTGAAACATACCAAGAAAAGAACACTGTACCTACAGTGAAACGCGGAGGAGGCTCAGTTATGTTCTGGGGCTGCTTTGCTGCATCTGGCACAGGGTGTCTTGAATCTGTGCAGGTACAATGAAATCTCAAGACTATCAAGACATTCTGGAGCTAAATATGTTGCTCAGTGTCAGAAAGCTTTGTCTCAGCTGCAGGTAAAGGGTCCGCCAACAATATAATGACCTAGTACACACAGCTAAACACACCCAAGAATGGCTCAGAACAGAACATTTAACTATTCTGAAGTGGTCTTCTATGACCCCTGATCTAAATTCTGTTGAACATTTGTGGAAGGAGTTGAAACATACAGTCTGGAGAAGACACCCTTCAAACCTGAGACAGCTGGAGCAGTTTGCACATGAGGAGTTGGCAAAAATACCTGTCGACAGGTGCAGAAGTCTTATTGAGAGTTACAGAAAATCACCTGATTGCATAGATTGTCTCAAAAGGTTGTAAAACAAAATATTAAGTTAAGGGTACCATCATTTTAATCCAGGCCAGTTTCCTTATTTTGTTTTTTTAAATGATTATTCGGAACCACAATTTAAAACCAATGTCTGATTTCCATAAGTTAATTTTCAGTAAATATTTATAAATTATTAATTTTGTCAGTGGGCGGCACGGTGGCGCAGCTGGTAGAGCGCGTGCCTCACAGCAAGAAGGTTCCCGGTTCGATTCCGGGTCGGGAGGGCCTTTCTGTGTGAAGTTTGCATGTTCTTCCCGTGCATGCGTGGGTTCAGAAAATCTCCGGTACTTGCATGGCTTCCTCCCACAGACCAAAAACATGCTCATCAGGTTAATTGGTAACTCTAAATTGTCCTTAGGTATGAGTGTGAGGGTGAATGGTTGTCTGTCTCTCTATGTGGCCCTGCGATCGACTGGCGACCGATTCAGGGTGTACCCTGCCTCTCGCCCGATGATAGCTGGGATAGGCTCCAGCCCCCCGCAACCCCGAAAGGGACAGCCGGCTATAGAAAATGGATGGATGGATGGAATTTTGTCAGTTTCGAGTTATTTCAGTGACCATTGTGGGCTTTTTTTTCCTTTACAGAAGGGCACCTACAGTTTTTTCCATGTCTGTACTTCTACAAGTTTCCTTGAATATAGTTTTCTTTTTTCTTTAATCTCAGACATGTACATGTATACATGTCTGAGATAAAAGATAAAAAGAAAACTATTTCTAAGAAGCTGAAAACATAATGAACACCACTAAGTTTCCTTAAAACCCAACAGAAAGCTGGCTGATACATCTAAACTCTGCATTCATAATCCAATATGATACACAAAAAAAGAATTCACCACTCTGCAAAATGATACATATCACTATTTGATTAACTTAAGAACATTTATATGTATTAAAAGATGTAGAGTGTAGAATATAGCACTTATTTACTGCAATTGTATGCAGTTTTGTTGCCTTTATGGTGAACTGACTTCTGTTCATGCTACCTTTTATGTTATAACTGCTGCCATTATGAATTATAAAAGATTGATGCATTGGAACAAATTGCCAGAAAATGTTTTGGCTTTGCAAAACAGATCCAGATGCACTGCAAGGTTTGTTTCAAATGCTACCATTTTTAGTTACAGTAGCTTGGTTCCACATGTCAGAACACTGATATAAGGTTTTAGCAATATTTTGATCACCTGTCACTGACAGATGACATATAATTCTTGAGTTTACTTAATTAATCTAGATGGCTGAGAGATTTGGGTTGGTGACCTCAATTTTACTTAACTTTTTTTTTATTAAATAGCAAGATGAAACAAATTTTCTTGGTCAATGGTTCCAAAACTAGGGTCTAGACTTCCTTATGTAGCGTAACAAGAAATAATCAAAGACTCTGTCGAGTCAAAAGAAGTTAGATTTGTTAATATTGACTAATATGTTAAAACACTTTGGTGAGTAGATAAATTGCTTATGAGCGTGAGTGTAACCATTCAGTTGGATTCTACAACTGAAAACAGTTCAAACTAACCTTTTTTTTTAAGACAAGGTATCGCGTTCATTTTGTTGGTCAAGATATCATTGTGTAAAATTAGATGGGAATCCAGGAGTTAAGGGTTAGGGTTACAGTAATTTATATTTTTTGTTACCATCTTGGACTTTTTGCCACTTATTCACAAGGATGGTAGCAGACCAAACCTGAATAAATCATCAGTGACAAATTCAGATGTTTATATAAAAAAAAATCTTTGTTGAACAAAGGGTATTGTAAGACATAACATGGTAATAATAATAAATAATAATAAATTTTATTTATTGGTAAATTGACCTGAGCTTGTATAGCCCTTTTCTAGTGTCACTGACCACATAAAGCACTTATCACACTGCATGTCAAACCTTCTCATTCACACCCATTCACTTCCTCTTTCAAGCACATTACCCATCAGCGGGCTAACTGATGGGTAATGCTTTCATACCCATTTACACTCCACTGATGCAGCAGTGGGAGCAAGTAAGGGTCGCGCCCCTAGGACATCTAACACAACATGTGGCTGTTGAGGTTGGGTTCAAACCTCAGTCTTCTGACAGGGTGGAGCGACTCATCGACCGACATTAGATTGTTTTTTTCAGAAATTACTTCACTATTCAGTCATATTTCCAGTTAACTTAATAGCTAATTCTCTTTCATTCTCTAGCAGATGATTTTGTTCTCTGTCCTTGTGATGCTGGACAGGTGATCTAGGGTCGTCACATTTTCTTACACAACAGAAAGGTGCCAGAATGTGGGAAAAACTTGTGTTTCCATTTGATGGTGATTAAGAGAAACTCTCCCAACACTTGGATAAGGGGAAAAGAGGATCAAACCCAAACTCATCTAAGTCAATGTCCACCTCTGTTAGAGGTTTGTCCCAAACTTTGTAAGCCTGACTGGTCTTGTGGTGCAATCACAAGGTCCAGACTGCGGTGGAGCCACAGACCCTCTGGTTGCTAGTTGCCTTGATCTGACGAGAAGAGCCAGCCAAGAAAAATACCAGCGGACAATCCTTTTCATACTCGGCTTAAGCTCAAACATTCTCACAATCCTCGAAGCTCTTATTAGAAAGATCCGAGCATGAGTCTGCACTTGTTAGCGCAGTTATTGTTCAGTGATTAAGTCGATTAAGAAAGGGCCCCTCTGTTTGACTCATATTTACTGTTGGCTCAGACTAATGTGGCTTATAATCATTTGTAAGTTAGCAGTTTCTTTGAGTGCATGTGCGGGGAAAAATACATTTAAGTGCAACTTATGAACTTTTAAACTGACAGAATGTCAAATCTGTGGCCTTCCACCCAGGTTCATGTGGACAATTTTATCCTTGGTGCATCTTTTGCTTTTTATTTCGTTTCCAACATAATTTTTCCTTTTAAAGATTGAGGTCACATAAGGATTGCAGCCTGATCTTGCAGGAGCTAATCTGTCTCCAAACTCGTGACTCTATTGTTCCCCACTTGCCCTTTGTAGAGCACAAAGTTTTTCCACTAGAAATGAGATTAAGGGGGTTTGTATTGTGTGGTGTCGGTGCACTGCGAGCAGATATTGGAAATATCGTCTATGCTCCGTAAACAATGTTCAATGTGAAAAAATTGTGAGCTTGTGCTCTGCAATAAATCAGATGTCCTATTATAGTAATCAAGCACGAGGAGTTTGTCGCACCTGTGCTGCCATCTTGTGGCCGTTTGGGAAAACAGCACCAGCTTCAGACTGGTGTATTGAATGGGGAAAGACTTGACATAACAAATGTCCTCTTAGTCTTAATATCATCTAAATTTCTCCCAGTTACAATAAGAGAGGGTAAATTAACAAAACGATACAACATAATATGAAGATTATATGAAAGGGGAAAATAATCAAAGCATCACAATTACCTGAAGGCAGATGATGCTTGGGTCTATAAAAATCACTCATATCATCTCAGGTTAGAGCAGTGTTGTGCTGGTGAGAACAATCTTACAGTGCATACTGATACCTTATGGATAGTAAGAGGATGTCTAAAGTTTATACACAGGTAATTGTAAACAGAGAAAGGGTTGAGCTGCATGGACTACATCATATGTGTTAAGTTCTGCCCTATATCAACAAAAAATATTTTAAAATCAAGAAACTGTGTTCATATCAAATCCAAATATGCTGTCATAAGTGATCTTTACCTGATGCCTTCAAAGGGCACATATTTCTTGTTTTCAATAAGGTTTTATTGATTTCAGGTGTCCTTGAAACGCTTTTATTAAGTTTCTTGTCAAAAACACCCCCCTCAGATATTTGATTTTAGGCCTGCTTCTTAACCCATTTGTTTCTGCTTTACTTAGAACCTTCTAAATTGATTTAAAAAAATCTGCATTAAGTATGTCTGACCTTTCCAAGAAAAGGAAGAGGCTCTGGCTTTCCAGTGCTGTGCTCCAATGTTTACTATGACTGTATGGATATACCTAGACATGCTCTGTCTTCTGGGCCTGGCTGTGAACAAACACCTGGTTCAGGGAAGGTCTCCTGTGTGAGGGTGGTGCCATGTCCCCTTATGGCAGGGGTGTCCAAACTTTTTACATCGAGGGCCACATGAAGAGGAATACATGGACAACTGAGCCACTTTCTACGCCTCACTTTTAGGGTATTGAAGTTAAAATTTTAAGGTTTATGGGTGGGTTATCACCTGTAGAGGGGCCTTTGTTACCCCGGGCTATTACTAGATTCACACCTAGTACAGGTGAGACCTTTTGAGCAGCAGAGATGGGAGACGCTGACATCTTAGCTTCACTTGCAGACACAAAACAAGAGTAAACTGCAAGAATGTTGGTGCTTGAAGATGAATATTGCAGTATACTTTGTAAATGAGACCTTGTGGCAAAGTAAATACAGCAGAAAATGTGCATGACTGATGGTATTAGCTGCTATAATTAAAATATCCTAGTTCCTCAAGTGTTCCGGGGGCCGATTCAAAATGGGCTGCGGGCCGCATTTGGCCCCCGGGCCACAGTTTGGACACCCCTGCCTTATGGCATCACTGGGGGAATTTTTACGATGGACTATTCAAATATATTTTCTGAGGGGGAGCAAGCAACAAAAGCGGAGGGATTTTCCTTATTTTAAAAAGTATCCTTACAAACTTTGAGACTGAATGTTTCAACAGGAGCATCAGATATAAAGTTTTGGGCTCTGTCCGTTGGATGTGTCCACCCGGACATACAGCAGGAGGCTCACAGTCTTTTGTCTTGGTGTGCCGCTGCATTATTCCCACTGCCCTGTCTCCAGTCAACACACTCTTAAAGCTTCTTTATTCACCTAAAATATAACAATGAAAACACAGGTGAGCCTGTGACACACAAAGGCAACTAAAATACATCTCTTGAACAAGTTTTTATTTTTTTCTCACAAACAAAGGTTTGTTTACAAAAAAGTCAAAAATAAAATTGTACCTATCTAATGCATGTCATGCTGGCAGTTGGAACTACATGCAGAAATAACAATAAGAACACTGATAATAATCATTACTGTACAAAAAAGGAGAAGATGTTAGGATGAAAACATCAATTCAAAATTAAAAGTAAACACTGGTATTGAAAAACAGACTTCTATAAAAAAGTTTTTTTGTATTTTAGAGTCATGTGTTGAATATGTGTGAATATGATTTCAACAACCAGGGGTGAAGGGGGGCTTTGAATCTGCATAGAGCCAGAGAGGGATTCTCCGCTCTTAATACAAATGGGGTATAGACATATTAGTGAAAAATTAAGCTGCTGTATGGACGCTTGATACAACAAGCACATGCACGTAAATCCACAGTTTACCAATCCAGTTTGAAGCCCTTAAGCATGCTTCACTGTCAATGTGGAAAACAACACGAGAGAAAAAAACATAAAAAAAAACATCACTGAACCTTGCAACCTCTTTTGGAGATCCCTTCAATTGAGCTGCTGTAAAAAAAAAAATCTGAGGTATATGGCTTCTTTCATCCATGAACTATATGAAAACATAATAAAGAGGGTCTGCTTCTTGTTTGTTTTTCTCAATGGAACCAACAGGTGATGGACCCCATCGCTTGATTTGACCCCACATGTGCCATGATCACAGAGACGGACACTTACTTCCAAAGTAAGAGGAAACAGAGAGCCAGAAATAAATCACTTTTTTGTTTTTAAATAATGTCTTAAGGTGTGGTTGTGAAATAAGAGGAGAGAGACAAGAGGCAAAGGGGGACATAACTATAAAAAGTGTCTGAACATTGATGGAGTTTAAAACGGGTATGAAAAAGTCAATTTGGTTTCCCTTTGGCTTTTTTTTCCATTGTTGTAAATTCATGACCAAAAGATGAGATTTCAGCTTCTCCTGCTGGATGGACAGGGTTTTGTTGAAGGTTTTCGAATGTTGTAGATGTTGGTAGCGTCACATGGGCTGGTGAGTGCGTTGTGTTTGAGGAGGAGAGGCGTCCTGCTCAGTCAGTGCTGACCTGTGTGACCTGTGCGTCAGCTGTCTGGTTAGTGGACTGGATGAACATGGGTTGAGCCAGCTCCTGTCCTGCTGGCATGGTCACCTGCTGGATCTGATACAGCTGCTGTAAATCAAAGAGACAAGAAGAGGAGGATGATGTGTTTGAGAGACCGTTGGTGAAACTTTAAGGTTGATCCAGAGGCTTTTGCCCACGGGACCGGACTGTTTCTGAACTACGTGTTCTTTTTATTTCATGAGGTTGTATTGGAACATTACGCAGCAGCTGATCTGCATGATTCAGTGTCTGTGATCAGGTGGATCCATCTTGACAAGCTGAAGCCTATTCCAGCTGACACTGGGAGAGGGGCACGGTACACGGTGGATCAGTTGCCAGCCAATCACAGAGAGACGGACAATCATTCATGCCCACACTCAAACATGAGGGCATTTGGAATCACCAGTCAACCTCATGATCATGTTTTTGGTCTGTGGGAGGGAACCAGAGTGCCCGGGGCGAACCCACATATGCAGGAAGGACATGAAAACTCCACAAAGAAAGGCTCAACCTGGGTACCTGACTGGTGACCTTGCTGTGTCGTACTTGCACTACCTGCTGCGCTACCGTGCCGCCCTGTTCTCAGCCTCTCCTTGTCTATTTAACCAGAGCTTAAAAACACCCGTGACCGTCGTGGGCTTTAATTCAAAACATTTTATCTGATGGTTTCTTTATATTTTCAGTTATATTTAATTAATTTACCAAATTCTGTTTTCAAGGTTTTTTTTTGCCTTATTGTCTTTGTTTTCTAAATATGAACTCAAAAGAGCATTTCCTCAGTCATCACTGCCTGTTTTATAACAAGGCCCTTCTTTTTTTTCTCCAGAGTAATTTTTATTTGGAAATATATGAGCACATAATGACAAGACGCTTACAATACATATTTCCACTTTTTTTTTCCTTTTTAAATGGAACATAGCCCTCACCCCCACCCCCAAGAAAAAAAACATAGGACACATGACTCCATATAAAGGCTGGCATGAATAACAATAACAAAGCATTTTCAGGTGAGGATACGCTATACCTTATTTTTATATATGCATGGAGGATTTAACTGTTAAGTGTGCCAAATATACATAAATAATAAAGAATTAGGTAATTAAACAAGAAACGTACAATAGCAGTTTTAACATGTAAGGGTGAAATGCAAGGGAAGGAAGAAAAATAACAGCAAAGAAAAATAAATAGATTTAAAAGTCAACTTAGGAACCAATAAGTACAAGATAATACAACTGAAGTGGATGCAACAAGAAGGAAAGGAAAGTAATAAATAAATAAATAGTACACAAAATATTTTGGAAGTGGTACCAACATTTAGGAGAAGAAACAGGTATACAGATGGGATGTTGAGATGGACTAGAATCAGTGTAAGACAGGTCCCACTAACAAGAGGAGCCAACTAGATGCTCCAGTCCACCTACGTATGTTAGAATTGGGTCCCATATTAAATGAAATTTGCTCTTAATTCCTCTCAGTGAATATTTGATCTTTTCTAGTTGAATAAAATTCATCAAGTCACTCAACCATGTGGATAATTTGGGAGGATTTGGTGATTTCCAGTACAAGGCCCTTCTTGTGTTTTGACTTTTTCTTCCACCTCTGCGTATGAATTTGGGGTTATAAAGATTTGATTTTATATATAACTGTTCCTTTTTCTGATATTGTTTGTTTGTATGAAACAGAATTTGTTCTACATTGTGATACAGAGCAATGTGCTACCATTGGGGTCTATTAATTGTTTGAAGTGGAGTTGGGGAAAGTTCTTTTGTGGATCAAACGGGTGCGACTTTATCCATATCTTGTCTCTGTTGCAATCAGATGGCTTCAACATTTTATTGATTCTACATCCAAATACACTTTGAGAAAGGAATATCCAAACAACAGCTGATGGCAGTTGGACCATTTTCGCCAAAAAGGTCAGATGAATTTACGCCCACATTAGAATATGAAGCTTAAGTGAGACGCGTAAGAAGAATGAATTATGGCAGCAACAAACATGAATCACAATCATTTTCTTCACCACCTGCTCTTCCTCAGTGTATGGCTTAAAAACACATTGCACAAATCATCCATACAGCTTTGTGCATTAAGCTCTTCCTGCGAGTGTCAAGGTGAGGATGAGTCTAATGCGTCATCGCTCTCTGCTGCACTGAGCATCTTTCTTGTCCTGATCAGAAGCTGCTAAAAAAAGGCACCCTGATGACTAATTTTTCAACCCCAAGATCCCTTACAATGATTGGATATTCTGCTCATGAAGCCATCATTTGAAAGTGTTGGTGTGGACTCTACTTGTCAGCCACACATTTTTGTTAATTAATAACTCCTTTAAAATTAAGGAAGTGATAAATTACTGACTTAGAAATTTCTCCTCACCTTGTCTCATGGAAAACAATTTTCATATTTCACGAGGAAGATATTCATATATTTCACATTAACCATCTAGTTTGACTCATCGCTTTCCTTCTCCATGACTCCTCATGGTGGCGCTTGTGACGTAAATGAGGATTCAGATAGAAAGTAATTAGCCAAAGGAGTTGACAGCAGGACAATGTCACAGCGGTAAAGAAAGCCAATGAACAGAGTGCGTAGTGAGAGTGTGGTATATCACGACAGGCTGTACAGAGCAGATATTCTCTTGATATTTCTTACCTGGCCGTCAGTAAATTGATTAAACTGCTGCTGTCCTTGTTGTACCTCTGTCTGTGTGATCTGGAAAACAAGTAAGAACAGAATAAATATCCCATTCCCTCCAACAAAAACAGTGTTTCTTTCATGATGCCATCAGCGTTCATTCTGAATACCTGCTGGGTGTTGGCGAGGGTCTGGATCTGTCCTTGCACCACTTGTGCTCCAGAGACGGGCTGAGCTAGACGGATGTATTGTAGCTGGCCAGTGTTAAGTTGCACCTACACAGCACGACCACAGGAGGGCGACAAAGTTTTGTTTTAAAAAAAAAAAGGTCATTCGAATGCAGAGGTCACAGCCATTTTTCCTGTCTGGACGACAGACAAGAATCATTGACCACTCTCTGGTGGTTTGTTAACTTTGTAAAGCACACACTGCATCACTTACTTAATCTGTTGAACTGTTTCCAGTCCCTCCCTCTTATTACCCTGACCTCATGACTAAAAACTGTAGATACCAAACAGCAGTGCTTTCTGAAGTTTTTCAGAGATCTGCTCAGATTCTTAGATTCAGAGACATTGACCAAATGTCGTAGTGTGTAAAAATAAGTGTAATGATTAGATTGTAGCACTGATTAATTGAAATTACAGAACAAACCATAAAAAACTCATACACTGAGCAGAATACAGAATTTTCAATTAGAAAAGAAATTAAAGCAATTTCAAAGGGATGGATGCACTGCAAACACAAAGGATCAGAAAAAATATTAAAGCACATTATTATGTCTCAGTACTTGAAAGTTGTTTTGCATTCCTGAACAAAAAAATTGTTTTAGTGGTTGAATGTTGTGCTTGATTAATTTCTCAGAGAAGCCCAGAGAGCGGCTCATATTTGAGCATAAAAATTCAGGTTGAAATTCCTCATTCCTCTTCAAAATGGTTTACCAATAAAGATACATTTCAATTTAAAAAAAAGTTTTTGAAATATCTCTAAAGTATTAAGGCAGTTCCTATTATAACTTTGTTAAGTGGTGATTATACTAAATCAGTAAATACAACCATAAAACTTCAGTCTAGCTCTGCTTCATTTCTGCTTCATCAGTCCACTCCAATCCATGGAGTTAACGTTTAGTTCCAGAGAAAAGCTAAATGTACTTCAGTGATAAAAAGATTAAGTATTAACCTTTATGAAGATGTATTTGAGGTGTGGAGATAAAACACATTTTAAACTTGCTCTTTAATTAAAGAAGAATACAGGCAGACAGTTTAGGAAGCACACTGACTGAGGTTAATCACATTTATGTGGTGTTTGTAAGCTTATGTAGATCATAATGTACCAAACAGCAATATTTAAGTCTGTCTGTGTTTTTGCAGGAATAAACTGATGTGAATGCACCTGTATGTTTTAACTCCTATATAATCATATTACATTATCATATAATAAAAGCTAAATTCAACAAATGACTAAATCAGGGCAATCTTGTGAAAACATATACAGCAGGATAATATTCCAACATCTTTTGACCTTTTTTAAACGAATAAACAAAACACTCTTTGCTTGCTAATTTCAATTTGTGTTTTTAGGTGCACTGACCAAAGGAGAAAGTTACAGAGTCTCATGTTCATCCTTACCTGTGCAATAAAAAGCTCAAGAACACTTAATTATGTTTGTTTGTTTCTCTGTTAGCAACATAACTCAAAAAGTTATGGATGGATTTCGATGAAATTTTCAGGAAATGTCCAGATTGGTACAAGGAACAAATGATTAGATCTTGGGAGTGATCAGGATCAGCGTAAAACCGCCATGACGAAAAATGTGATTTTTGTGCATAAATACTGAACTTAAACAGACATCATGATGAATCCAGTTGCTAATGGTATGTTTTCATAGTCGAGGAATCTAAATATTTGGATGAAATAAACTTAGGAGCAATATTTATGCTAAAAATCACAACATGGGTCAGGACTGTGGCGCTGGCAGAGGTCTGCGCTCTCTGAGTTCTTTTGTAATTTTTTTTTAAACTTTAGACAAATGTCCACTCTGGCTTGAAGGATGCACCATTTAAGACTTTGAAAGTCTTAGGTCATATATCATGTTCATCTTTTACTTTTCAAAGCCATAGCTCAAGAGCACTGAGGGCTTTTTAAAGCTCATAAGTCAAAGTTCATGGTAGGGATGTAACGATATGGAAATTTTGTATCACGGTTATTGTAACCAAAATTATCACGGTTATCATTATTATCGCGGTATTGTTGCAGTGTGCTCAAAATGTTCTAGAAGTACTTTTACACAGAGTTGAAATCATTTAACCCCTTTATTGTTATATTCATAACAGTTCTTTTGTCTTTTTTGTCAATAAATGTGTCAGACTCAGAGGCCAAACAATGCAAACTGCACACGTGCACCTCACATGAGGCTCCTTAATCGAGGACAGATACATAGTTCAGGCTTTTCCAGGCAAAGAGTAGCATCACCGTGCGTTACTGAGGCAGAGTGGTGATCAAGCACAATAAAACGATAATTTTAATTGGACACGGTAACGATTATCGTTGGAAATTTTATCGCGGTTTACCATTTTACCTGTAACCGTTACGTCCCTAGTTCATGGTTATGGAGTCTCATGTTAATCCTTCGCTATTTAGCACAGTAATTCAAGCACACTTTGGAGGTTTAGTTAAAATTATTGCAAACATATTATTTACTCTAATTCAATGCTCAGCTGATTTAAGTTTGGAGTTCATAATGAAGTTTAAGTTTATGGAGCCTTGTCTTGAGAATATTTTGATGAGTTTCTGCCACTGTTTGCATAAATGTTATTTCTGATAAAATAGGAAATGGGGCGATTATGAGGGTGAAAGGCCACGATCATTGAGTCTTCTGTCCATCCTTTGCTTGTTTGATCTCGAACAGCCTCATGACCACAAAAACAGGCAGCGGTTCTATTTGCTGATTTTTGAAATAAAGATGTAAAAAAATCAATCATCTCCTATTTTCTTCCGTTAATATTTTATTTATTACTATTATTGTCTTACCGGGATTTGCTGGATCTCTCCCGTGTTGGTGATGATCTGCTGCATGACCTGCATGGTCTGTCCTTGAGCTTGGCCTGTCTGACCTTGACCCTGTGCAGCTGCAGCTTGAACAATCTGTACCTGTTGGCCCTCGCTCACCTGCATGGCCACGGGTGCACTCTGGTGGGGGGCAAAGGAGGGATGACAGTGCACGACAAGGGAAGGAAAGACAGGGAGAGAGAAGTGGCGCATGAGTCTGGCACACAGGCAGGAGGATGTTTATGATTGACACAGAGTGACCACCCTGGAATAAGAGTTTAACCACAAATTTTAACGTCTCTTAAATAATTATCGAGCAGGAAGGAAAGATGTTAGACGGGAGGTGACACAGCAGATTTCATGACCTCTCTTTCTCATCTGTCTGTCATACTATCTAGGGAACAGCCATCCGATCTCACTGCAGTCACCTCTACAGAGCTCAGCCTTCAGCTCAGGACAGAGTGTATGCAGTGGTCACCTACAGGCCTGTGTGTGTGTGTGTGCGTGCATGCGTTAGCGGACATACAAAATGCGCGTGTGCATGCATGTTTACCGTGATGGGTGTGCCCTGTGATTGCACCTGCACCTGCTGTATCTGCTGCATGGTGGCACCTTGCAGCATCTGATGGCCCAACAGAACAGGATGAGAGAGAAGACACACAGTGAGAAAGAAAGCAGCAACAACTTCACAAATGGCTGTAAGCACGAGAAAGCGTCAGTGCTAAAGGCGGCAAACAGGGACATTTAAGCATCGAATGACATTAAGCAGTCTGTTCATGAGTGATAAAGCAGCTGAGGTGAGAAAAAAATAATAATGATGTTTGGACAAAGATATAAAGCATGGTAAGTTGTTGAAGTGTTGAAAATTACACAACCACAGATTTAAACTCAGTGTAAGTGAGTGGTTATGTGTGAGCATAAAAGATTTTGACATGCCATCCTAGTACAAACATTTTAATGAAAATATTTTTAAAAAATGATCATTCAAATATAAAGAGTATTAAAAGTTATCATGCAAAAGAACAATAATTATATAATGAAATCCTTCCTGGCATTTCCCTGTTTTACTCATGTTTATTGATATCTGACATTGAATTGGTGGCTGCATTAAAGGAGACATATCATGCTGATGCATGATTTAATACTTACATATAATAGAATACATTTGAAAACAAGACCTTACACCCCCTTAATTTTCAAAAAATGAGATATTGTATTTTTTCTGATATCCTAGAAGGAGATTTGATGCCTCTGAAAATAGGTCATTGCGAGATGTCCGCGAGATTTCAAACGTCGTGACATCACGAGGTACCTTTCTTTTTATTGGAGTAATCTGATAAATCACTTCCTCCTCTGTGATGCCCGTTAGCCACAAAACCCTCACCGAGGAACACATCCGTCCAGCAGCAGTATATAGATCCCTAGCTCACACTCACTCATTACCAGCTCTGGCCTGTAGGGGGACTCAATACGCGCTCGCTGCATTGAGCCTGCTGGAAAATACAGTAGAAGAAGAAGGACAGGCTGGCTCAACCCCCGATAGAACTGACCAATCAGAGCACAAAGGGCTGTGACGTTGCAAGGCAACTGTAGGTCATCCTGAGATCCGAGTGTTTCAACAGGAGCTTCATAGTGGCTTAAAATGAGGATTTTGAGAACGCTATTGTGGGGCAATGAAGGAACTAAATGACTTGTACTGAGGGCAGAAATGCTTTACAGGCATCCTAGTCTGGCATAGTGAAAAGGAGACACAAGCATGATATGTCCCCTTTAAGCATGAAAGCAGTTATAGTTTTATAAAACAAATTCCTGTTTCTTCTTTAAAGAATAGAGCAATTTTGCTGTGAAAATCTCTTTTAAATTACACAAGTGTCTACAGCTCCAGAGTTTGTGGCGAATCCATAAGCTGGATTGTCACTTAACATTTTAGAAGACGATAAATTATCAAACTGTGACCTCCCATTTTACCAAACTTGAATTAATTGCAAGCAGCAGCTCTGCAATTTAAAATGGCGCCAGAGTTGAAAGTTCATAAAGGATTCCATGATTTTCCATAAGAAATGCAGGCAGATCACTTTTGACCGAGTAATTGAATAAATCTGCAAAATCCTAAAACCTACAAATGAAGAGTCAATACTCAACTAATACAAGTTAATAACAGCTCATAAGAACATAAATATTACAGTAAAAAACTGAATCACTTTAACCCACTAAGGTTTCTAAGAGTTGTCTGTGTTGATTCCTGTCAGCAAACCTGGAGAAGAAAAGTGGCATCTCAAAGGGTTTTCAACATGCTGAATAAAGGTTATATAAAATAAAAAACAAATGGAGGTGTTGTTTCTTAGTATTTATTGGATAATCTTTACATTAAAAACACTAAAGGCTTAATTTTGTGTGTTTTTATTGAGCTCAGTGTTGTTGTCATGTCTTCACCTGCTGCATTTTACGCAGCAAAGCCTCACACCTCATGATGTGAATTTGTAACATCATGTCAGAACAAGATAAAAGATGAATCACATTCAGTGGCATAATGTGAGAAAAAATAAAAACACTCACGTAGCAAAAATATCTTTAGAAAAACGAAAGTTAGCGAAGTCAAAATCGTACATTTCATTGATTTCCTCAAGTGCCATCATAGTAATTCTGAAATTTCTCCTTGGAAGCAGTCTTCAATAAGTCTGTGTAAGGTCAGTGTCAAACTGCGACCTCCCTTTTTCGGTTGGTGAGGAGGGCGATGTAGGACGCTTGTGAACAAAGCTAGCTCTAAAAGAGTATGACAGCTCAGCTAAAGGCGGTGTGCTGAAGCAGCATGAAGCAGCACAGCAGCACAGAACCCACAGCTGCAAGACACACACAGACCAAGCTGGCAGCAAAATGGAGCAGGAGAGGAGATCATTCGGATGAGAAACAATAGAGAGGGTGTCTCTGAACAGGTTTGGTGGTGGAAACCTGAAATCCAGGGGGGTGTGCACTCAGAATGTCCCATTACGGTGTGTGTGTGTGTGTGTTTATTAGTGTTTCAAAGAAAAAGTGTGTTTTTCAAGGTTTTTTAGTCAAACTGGTTTAATTGAAAATGGCTCTTGAATTTTTGTTTTGTTTCCGTCTTTGCTTTGTTTGTTTCTGTCATTAAAGTGCAGGAAATGTTAAAACACCCAAGAGATGCCTTTAATTATGAGGTTTCAAGAGTAAAACAAATAAGTCCTCCTTATCTTTTACAAATAATGATGGGAATACTATTGTAAATTGAACATGAGGATTGATTCGGGTAGAAGTTATGTAAATGTGTGCTCCAGCTGTAGGGTCACCATTAGCTGTGTAAGAAAATGTCAATACATCAGTGTATTGCATGATTAATAGGCTGCAAGTACAATATTGATATCTTATTCCAGAATTTATGGAGTTTCAGGACATTTGCTTGGCCTCACTAATATTTGTCAACAACTGATATTTTATGCATATAATACTGTGCTTCTTAATATTATTGAAATGTTTTAAAATATGATTTAGTGGAAACAAACTGTGACGAAACAGTCTGTATTTTTTCCAATTATTGTGATATATTGTAGTCACTGCCGTATGGCGATTATTTAAGTCTTGCTAATAAACACTGCCTACTGAGACATGATAGCTTAATGTTCCAGTGTAACAAAGTTTGTGTGACTGGAGAACAATGTTAGAGTTTTGCGACATTTGCTGATTTTAAAACAGTATTTGCAGTTTGCTTTCTTTTATAGTTTGGTGTTCATATATAATTTCAGTTTGGCAAAACAGACTTGGATAAGTTGTGTTTTTTTTTTTTAGTTTTTTACATTATCATATTAATTTAGTCTTTTGTATTAATCTCTTGAGGTGAAGTTTTGTGATAAGCACATCAGGTCAACCTCTCATGCATGTTTGATTGCATTTAATCGTGCATGTGAGGGTGGTTAGTAGGCCTGTGCTCAAAATATCGATACGGCAAAATATCGTATCACACTCCTTTGGGATACGTGTATCGATACGGATTCTACAGAATCGATACGGCCTAAATATTTTGACAGTTGTTGTAAATACACTTTGGCTAATGTTAACAGTGGCACAGTTCAAGGTAGAAGACGAGCTACATAATGAAGCATATGTTCTAAATTTGAACTTAGGTCTACCATCTTTGAGGATCTGAATTTATGTCTCTCAAGTTGTAGAACCACTTAAAACTCATCCTTGTTCTTTTTCTTCTTATAAGAAAAAACTAAACTTGTCAAGAATTTTGCTTAAAGCATAGTCAATGTTCACAATTTACGTGTATCGGGATACGTATCGTATCGTGGCCTTAGTATCGGGATACGTATCGCATCGTGAAGTTGCTGGAAATACCCAGCCCTAGTGGTTAGGTCAAAGGACTGCATTGGTCTTCTCTCCATTTAATTTACAATAACATTGTGCAGATAAAACTTTTTTTGTTTGTCGATTTTTCAAAATGTAGAAATTAGAGGATTATTGTTTCTGTATCAAGTACTACAGTGCAAAGGGAAGATACAAGATACATTTTTTAAGCTTATAAATTCAATCTTAAGACTCTAAAAGCTGAAAACAGATTATTTTCTCTTGACATTTAAGAGCTTGGTTTCTTATAAAGTTCTCTGTTTATGTTTTATTTTTTGTTGTATGTCTTTTGCTCTTATACGCTGATGTAAACGCTTGTGTTTCTTTGTACAGCGTTCACATGAAAGACACAAATGTATATTTTATTAAGGAAACATCTCTGGCTGCAATATGCTTGGCTCCTTTAAACAAAAGGTGCCAGAGGTGTGAGAAGGACCACTGACTGCACTAATGTTACGATATGTGAGCAATCAGGACAGCATGCAGGAGTTTAATTACCATTTTTGTTGATGAAAAAAGATAATAACAAATGATCAAGCAATTAGACCTAGACATTTGGGTTTTTGTAATCTTAACACTTGCATTGATATTAATTTATTTTAAATATTTTTGTGTTATTTACAGTTCCAGAATGTGTGGCACTGTGTCAAACAGGTATGATGTCCCCAAAACAACATTTTACACCAAGATTTTGGAGACTAAAGGGAGTGAGAAACAGTTGAGAGAGATAATCAGTCTGTCCTGATATATTTTGATTCAAAAGTGGAGACTGAGTAAGCTTTGGTTTATATGTTGCACTATTCCTCACACATCCATCCAGGATTATTCTCTGCATGTTGGTAACGTGAACATGTCTGTGGTACCTGTCCTTGCTGCGGCTGTGCAATGATGATCTGTCCGGGCTGAATGGTCGTCGCTGCTTGTGCTCCGGGCTGCTGGGCTGGCTGAGCCCCCTGTACCTGCACGGCTCCAGGCTGCTGGGCCAAAGTGAAGTAGTACTGCACTGGCTCGGATGGAGCTACGGACTGACGCATCTCCTCCTGAAAACCACACACACAAATGCAAACACATGAGAGAAGGCCCATCGGTTCATAACGTCTCCATGAATTCTTTTCTGCAGGTGTAACACAGAGCCGCTCAGTACTGATAAATAACTGATGGGACGAGGTCATGGAGAAGTAATGTAATCTTGACATGAGATCCTTTACAGGGAAGCATACTGGTCAATACCATCGACTGCAGCCAAGCTAGACTGTAAATTAGGATGCTGGACTCTCAAGGTTTCATATAAAATAACATTATTGAACATCTGACTCTATAGTGTAGTTATAAAAAAAATAATGGCAGTCTCACAGAGATGTTACCTCCTCTTTGACAAAGCATCACAGTTTGAAGGAACTAAAACAGTCCTGTAAGTGAACTGTCACTGTTTCATGCAGTGATAGGACCAATACATGAGAGAGGGAGAAGGTGGTCATACACACCAGGGTTGGGGATGAATGCAGCACCCACCTAACGTGTTTTTACGCAGCATCTATGAGCCATAATAAAAAGTAAAAGTAGTGTAACAGACTAGTATCTGATTGTACCAACAGAGAAGAGCCAGGAGGCCCTACAAGGTCACTGACCAAAGAGCGTAGCTAATATATCTAATGTGAGAGCGAGTGTTAGTGTTTAGTTTTGCTACGTGTTCAAATAACTTGACTTGGTACGGTTTGAGCCCAACACAGCACTGATTTGAATCTCCAACATCCATCTGTGCTTATTTTAATCATCACGTGAATCTCAATGCACATGATGATCAAAATAAGCATGCTGTGGCCGTGCACCGTGGGCAAATCTATCCACAGTGCTCTCAAAAACCAACCAACTACTGAGGCAAGGATAATTAAATTATTCATGTTGTATCTGAAAAGTGTCTCACAATTTGACTACCTTGTAATTTTGTAGTTGATATGCCTTTGTCATAAATATCCATATCTACAAACAGGCTAATGTTCGATAACTTTATGATGAAGAAGCTTTTTTCTGAAAGTTTCTCACACTGAGGTACTCAGTAATTATGTCGCTGACAAGCAGCAATCTAACAGGATTCAGACATCTAAAAACGCTAATGTTGACAATGAAACTTTAAACCACGCAGATTGAGTCAGAAGCTATGAAAAAATGAACACACCAAAGCTAATCAGCATCAATAAAGGCAAATGTCAGCACTTTCACTGCTGTGTGGGCTGCTGCACCAACAAGAGATGTACTGACCTTCCTCACACTTAAAACTGTTTGACTGCAAACTTTGTGTGTCTTAAATTTGATAGACTACCCCAAAAGCACTTCTGTTTTTAATAAATGGACTTCAATTTACGTTTTTTTAGGGTTTGTACAAACTCCTCAAAGTCAAACTGTAGCACTGTTCAAGCACTCACAAGTTGCACGTTATCTGTCCAAGCTTTTTCAGCAGCTTAAAGCTCTGGTATACTCCACATTTATCCATCCATTCACCATCCATGATCTATATAAATCCATGTCAGGAGCACAGGGGGGCTGGAGCCTATCCCAGCTCTCATTGGGCGGGAGGTATGCCCTAAAGTGTTTAACATAAGGATGGACAACCAGTTACAAACACACGCATACACCTATGGGAAATTTAGAGTCACCAGTTCGCCAATAAGCATGTTTTTGGTTCATAAGAGAAAACTGGAGAACCCAAAGAAAACCTAGTACGCACAGGGAAAACATGCAAACTACACAAAAATCCTGACTGACTTGGGAAGTTGAAACAGCAACATTCTTGCTGTAAAGCACCAGCACTACCTTCTACACTACCATGAAGCCCATCATACTTTATACAAAAACACATTCGATCATTTATGATTCCATCTAAAACTAAAAATGATAAAACAGATATTTTACTATTACAGACCAAAAATGTCGAATGCAAGTCTATGGTAGGGCTGTTTCGACTATAGGCACGACTCAAAGGCATCTTAGTTTTTAATAATTCTAATATTCAAAAATGACATTGTCAAAAGCATATACGTTCAACAAAAGCATGTTGAGCATGTTTAAACATCAGAGTGTAATCATGCGCCATCATTGATATCTCAATCACTATTAAAATAACTATGTTTAGGATTTTCGCCATAATTGAGCAAGCCTCATTTCAAGCAGTTCATCCAAGCCTCTCCCAAAGATTAGAAACACATTATTTCAGTATTGGCCCATGACATGGACTTTGAGTAACTAACTTGTAATTTCATGTTTGTAACAAGACACATGTACATGGAATTATTATCAGAGGACAGTTGAATATTGAAGAATGAGATACTTTATAGAAAATACAGCAAAGATCTGATTTAAAATACTTATGTTCATTCTGTAAAAAACATTCATCTACAAAAACATTTACATATCAGATAAAGAAGAGAACTGTTGAGCCCTATTGTGTTGTGTTTTCTATTTTTTGTACCATATACATCCTTTCCCAAGTTTTGATGAACACTAGACAGAATACACTGTAACACATTACGCCTCAGTTTATTGATTTCAGCAGTTTATTCAGTTCATTATCATGGGAGCTTTAACCCTTGTTTAACATTTATTACATATAAAGTCAACACCAACCTGAGTCACTCTCCTTCACTAATGAGTAAGGCCTCATATCCTGACGAAGTTTCTCCATCACCAGAAGCGTAAACACCCCTCTCCCAGCTCCATGACAACACAGCTGAGAGTGTAGGATGTTTACATGCCTGGAGACAGTCGACTTGACAACAAATTTTAATAACTCATGTCACAGGCTTGGACCTTGGATTTTTGAAAATAAAATCTCAACTTTTGACTAATAATCTGTTCAGTGTAAGAACTTTCAGATTTATTTTCCCCCGGTGGAGGGCATATTTAAGAGTGGAGCTTTTCTGCTGAGAATAATTGGAAAACTAGCATGATCGCTTGGCTTACTGTTGGCTGTCAGGGGCAATAAGATGCTGCAAACATCCGACTGAAAGCTCTTTCTGTCCAAACCTCAGCTTCCAGTCAAGGATGTTTACAGCACCTCCAGTTTGCCAACATTAGAAAAGCACCTGGCGTGAAGAATGAATAATCAGCTCCTTTTTCTTGAGCTGACTTTACCGTGTAAGAATATTATCAGAGTTGAACACTCACAGTTCGTGCCGTCTTACCTGTCGTTTTGGAGGCTTCAGGTCATCCCGAGGCACAATGTCGATCAGGAAGTCAAACTGGTCGAATTTTGTTATTGCCATGGCGATGTCATTCCTCTGTGAACACAAAGGACACAGTGAGGTCAGACTTTCACTATGCTAATGCAATATATGCAGCAGCCTATATATAACCATGCCTCACGGCCTAAGGTCAACTCTCCCAAAATAGACACACGAGAGGCTGCTGCGGACTAGAAATAAAGTTCCTGGTAGTGCTGTGACATCTTTTTGCTTTGTTAACTGATCTCACAGGAAGAGAAGACAGGTTTAGAGCGAGGATGGATCGTCAACAGAAAGCTATTCAGCAAATTTTTCCAAACATTACTCGACTAGAAGTAATTTAAAGCTTAAAATGATGAACATTTCTTTGTTGCTGTTCCTAGTGTGTTAGGTTTTTTTCTCCTTGTATAAGTCCGATAAAATCAGGCATTAAACATGCGCTGGATAAAAAAAAAGATAAGCAAATTAAATGAGCATTTACAAAACATTTTAAGCTTTATCTCATACAGTTAAAGTTATTTTATGCAAACAGCTAAAGCTTTCTCACCCAGGATGGGTACATTTAATAGGATTGACAGTTTAAACAGAGTGCTATCTGTGTGTTAGCTGCTCAATGTCAGCCCCAACTCTTGGCCCCATGGCTTACGGTTGAGATGGTCTCCTGCTGCCTCAGCTGTGTCTCTCTTTGTAATACCTCAATTATGGCAATAAAATATACAGATACATATTTAAATCTCCAGAATAAAAGCTTTCTGTCGGAGCTTTCAGGAGATTCTCCTGAACTGTCAAACTGGGGTTTTACTTTCAAGGAAGTGTAAAAATGATGTTTAGATTTGTATGTGATGTGTTCTATCAATGTGGATGTACATGTGTCTGGAAAACATTAATATGGCTCTATATTTTTCATTTCCCTCTTTAATTTGTCCAAGGCTGCCATGCAGCACACTATGAAAAACAGGGAAGCTAATACAACCTCTTGATTCTCAACCCAAAAGAAACTTAAATCATTTCTTAAAGATCAGGTATGAAAGCCCTGACATAACAACATGCACGCCAAAAATAGAAAACAATTGCCACAGCTATGACCACAGCTACAAGCATCTGGTCTGAAACATCCTTGACTCAATTTTAATACCACATGAATAAACTTAAGCTAAGCCATATCAGGGCTTTACGGCGGTGTATGAGGGTTTTTTGCTTTTTAAAGAAAAAAATCTGAATCTGAAGTTTTTCACACTTAAGTTGACAATCACAAAATTAAATTAAAATCAAGCAGCATGTTTACTCATATAGTGAGGGCCTTCTTGAACAGATCGCCTACACTATGAATTCAAGCCTCAATATGTTTACGTCCAATGTTTAAATGTGTATCATGCAATCACACAAAGTAAATATAATACAGTGCCATTTTTCTAATACTTCAGCCTTACAATTAATAAAAAAATGGTAGTAAGTTTAAGGAATAAAAAAGCAAGTAGCAGCTTTGAAGGCATCTTATAAGAGGTTTGCCACAAAAGGGAAACTGGATTAGAAGTTCCCTGCAGCATAAGCACGAATCTGAGCAAGCATGCTGGGCAGAAAATTAACATGAAGGATGTATTTTTTTAAGACTGCTCAATAGAACAAACTATGCAATTTGTGATATCATTGCTTAATAGAGAGGTGCAGGATTTTATAATTCTGCTGTCCAACCAGGAAGTTAGCATCACGCTGGTTCCATCTACAAAAAGCCTGTAGGTGTTTTTTACATAGGGTTTTTGGATTGTTGCTGTTGTCTAAGACTTACATTTTCTGTTCCAAAAGACCATCTTTACTTACTTATATACTACCTTTAAAGATTCTATCAGCAAAAGTAAAAAGCTAATGTCAGGCTATAAAGGAGCAACAGCAACAGATCAGTCAGCTGATCCAGCAGCACCAGCATGGAGCTTCCAACTTCTAAGACTGTCGATCACAACTCCATCTGCATCTGCCTTTGACGTGAAGAAAAACCCACATGTAGGATAAGGCTGCATAAGTATTACATAATAAACTCCAGGAAGTAAAAACAGGAGCATTTAAAGGGGCACTTCCTTAAAAGAGTTATGGCACATTTCTCTGTGAACCTCTCGTCAGAGGGGTCCGTTCTTCTGTCCTTTCCAGGGCATGGGACCCTTAAGCCTGAGCTTACAGCAGATCTTAATACATGTATCTATAAGAAAACTTGTTAAATAACTTCTGTGGTCTAGTTTTCAATACTGTACTATTTTATTTCCTCAAAATACAAACTCAGTGTGAGAAATTATAAGACGAAAAGTGCATGTAAGCTTTGTTAATGAATTCTTATTGTGCTTTATAGTTTCCACTGTCCAAGAGTCTGAAATAAAACAAAAAGTCAAATGCTTTTCCCTTCTAAATATGCACAAATTAATCTGAGCACATCTGACAAGCTGCTTGAGCTGTCTGACTCAATCAAAATGATCTGAAAGCATCAAACCGAGGCCTCAATGTTTCTTGTTTACATAACACGCTTTGTCATAATAAATTCAGGCTTTTGTGACCTTCTCTTGGGAACAAACATGTGGCGATAACTATGGAATTAGGACTAATTGCACTGCCGTACTTTCCTCCCTTCATAAGCACGGGCCCTGCTGCTTTACCCCTTCCTATATCCACAGCAGTGCGCTGTCTCTGTGGAATTTTCCACAGGATATTGGCTGTCAGGACCCCCCATTGTGGCCCTCCCTGCTCTAGAGGCTATTTATAGGAGCTTGATTAATATCTGGCAACACCAGGTCACATCTACACTTGTTCTATTGATGAGCGTTACCATGGGGACCCCAACTGGCGTGTCCTCTTCACAATAGGACTCAGGCTCTGCATTAACTCACTTAGGCACAAGAAAATCACATATTCACAAGGTCACACGTACCTCGAGCGTCATCTGTGGTGCAAAATGTAATTAACATGTAAACACACAGAGCGAATTAGGTTTCTATTTAAAGCAGAAGGTGCAGAGAGAGGGGGTTGTAAAATAAGTTGAGACAACAGCAGAGTGAACACACTTCAAAGGAGATCCTTAGTTTAAGACTTAACTGTGATGGGAGTGATTACATTTTTCTCCCAGTTTGTGTTTCTACCTGCATTGGCGTACACACACATATCCATGGACTTCTAATCTCTCAGAGGTATGTGAATGGATAAAGTGGACTTAAGGGCTTTCATGTTCTGCTCAGAAGTTTTCCCTTTCTTGATGTTCAGGTGAGACAAGCTTTTGTCTGGTTTTCTGAACAGTTCCCATCAACGATCTGCTCATTCTCTCCCTCCTCTGACCTCCTTACGTCTATAAGAGTCCATTTTATTTAAGTTTGGGACGGCAAAGCAGAGCAGGCAAAATGGCACCAGAGGGAAAAGTGGGTCAAAGGCGCCCGGCTGGCTTTGCTTTCAAAGTCAATGGAGGGAGAAAGAGCTCAGCAGAGGGAGAGTCCTCAAGGGGATGCTGGTATGGGGCCTCTGCTTGTTTACAGATAGGCTTTGAATAAGCAGAGATCCAGGAAGACAGTAAAAATAATGCAAGGATGTGGGAAAACAAGGAAGAAATATAGAGAAAAATCAAGAGGAAGCTAAATCACTGCAGCTAAAGAGAGTTTTCATAAAGGGTGGCGTTCTTCTGCAACTGCAAAATGATACAACTTAATTTATTTACAATTTAATTCGCACAATACAGTATGATACAATGCAGTTATATACAGGATACCTGCCTCATAGCATTTTAATAATGCAAATACCAGTGATGAGTGAAATTACTTTGATAAGTATCTTTTTATTTTGTAATTTTAATACAATAAAAAAATAATAAGCTGCATAAATCCAATACACTACAGCAGAGGTCCCCAACTACCAGGCCGTGGACCAGTGCAGGGCAGCGGATCATTTGGTACTGAGCAGCAGAGAAACAAACCTAATTTATTATTATATTTCATTACCCTTATTTGCATGACTGAGACAAAAGGGTATTTTATTTTGAAAGGATGGCCAGATCCTCACACATCTTCCTGTGTAGCTTGACTGCACAGACTAACTCTGAGGCTCTCTGTCACATTCACTGTGATGAATAGAAAAGTACAATCAGAGATAAATTTATGGTTACACCCTGAGTTCATGCACTCCTCCACTTGTGCTTCGGGTCTGCTTGTAAAAATATTTGTATGATGTGCGTAACTGGAATATGGAAAGCGGAAAGTGTCAAATATTACCAGTCCGCACAACATAAGCGCTGTTTTTGCAGTATATTCCTCTGCACTCAGGTGCAGCAGTTTCATCAGTTACCCCGTCGACTGGATTTTCAAACGCCATCGTTAGGAATGAGTCTCTTATTGGGGTTTAGAAACAAACCCATGGCTCCCTCTGGTCTGCATCATGGTGAGTTGCACTATGCATCAAATGTATGTTTGTTTTTCGTCATCACACCCCGCAAAGGCTGATCCACAGCTATATTGTATTACATAAAAGAGGGCCATGGTACAAAAAAGGTCTGGGAAAACAGCACTAGAGTACTATTACATTAGGCACGGTGATATGTTTTTTATTCAGAATTAAGTATTTAGAATTAAATAATTCCGTATTTAAGTGTTCTCCTTCATGTTTACATGGAAACAGTAATTCCAAATTGAGGTTTACATGGAAAACACATTTATTCAATTCTGCTTGAGGTCTGGGCTTTGGTGAAGGTTCTGATAGGACATGGAGCAGACGTGGTGTATTATGTCTACCGCAAGAAAACAAACTCCAGGTCAACGTCTCCAGTGTTTCTGTAAGGGAAACCTCGTCCAACTTGGATGCTACAATTTGAGAATGGTCTGCATTTTTATGCTTATGTCCAGCCACACTTTTCATTATTTCCAAATCTTCTAAGGCTCGAATTAAATAAATTGTCTTGCCTCGAGTCCAATGCTTCCTTCAGGTGGCCATCCTGTTTCCCTCAGCGTGGAATATTTGTGCCATCGCGACAGGACAAGTATGCGCAGAACCAAGGGAATTAATTCAAAGTAGAATGACCATATACATGATTGAAACATATTTCAATTCAGATTTAAAATCAGAATTAACCAGCCACTTACTTCGGAATTATGTTTAATTTTGAATGGTCATTTACACTCGGAATCAGGTGTTTACAAGGTCATTTTTAATCTTTTTAAATTGATTTAAGAAGATTAACCGGGAATTCAAGTTCTCATGTAAATGTATTCACTCTTAAAAATTGAAGCTCTTCGTCAAAAAGTTGCACAGATTGGTAATACTGTGCAGACAACACGCAGTAATCTACCATACAACTCACACCCCTAACAGTGATCAAAATACAGTGAGTTTCCAATAGTATACAATTTGTACGACTGAATCATAATCCATCAACCCGTTTGATTGACAAAGAAATTTACCCCTTAAAAGGTAGATCACAGAATTTGTAAAAATCTGGTATCTACTTTGCAAAAGACGCTTCTATGCTAACTTGGAACAACTGCTCTCTGCTTGTCCACATATACTGCATCTGTCTAACAAAAAACTTGTCTCCTTTTCACACATTGTCTCATAACTGCTAAATACAGTCAAAAATGATAAAACTGTTGATGTGTTCTGTAAAGAAAAAACTCCTGTCCATGTTACTCTTACTTAATGTTTTGTGAGGAGTCATGCAGCAGTGGCACAGTGAGTCAAATCAGCAGAGAGCTGTGAATAATTTTATTGAAGACATGATGTGATATGGCACCTGTGATTCAGTAAAAGTACTTCATGATTCAAGACAACTTGTCAATCCCCAGAAAAAGCTGAAGAAGGACGAGTCAGTGGTAAAGAAATAGAGATTCAATAGGTTTTCGAGGACTAGCCTGATCTGAGGGGGACAAAGAGAGACATTTCTGCGAGAGTTACCTGAAGTGTGCGTCTCTTGTTGTCCTCGGTGTGGATCCACGCTCTGAGGGTGAGCTCTGTGATGAAAATCTGAGCTGCTTTAGCGAACAGAACTGGAGCCTCTGCACTGATCATCTGCAAGGAAGAGATGGAGTTACAACTGGTTAAAAAACACCCACAGACAGCAAAACATCAACATCACATAACGGCTAACACATGAATCACCGAGTCACATTCACAGGCAAAAACTGCATTTGTGTGTTTGAAAAGGACCGCTTATTACTTAGATTATATGCTCATTTTCTGGCCCAAAACAATAATGAGTGATAACCACAGTATATCGTTAGCACTAAGCTATAGTAATTATTAAAAACACTCAGACATTCCACTTTTTTTTCTATTACAATTTGAGTAAATGTCTACAGCTGCTCTTGATCAGCCCTATTTTGGTATTAATGTTTGCACCCTTTAGGAGGAAGAACTTGAATATCTGTTTAAATGTTAGCGATAGTGTATAATCACCCCTCTGCTTACATTCACAGTGCAGTGAAAGCTGCTGCGTCACAGCTGACAGAAGGGTCTTGTCTTCAGATATGTTAGTGATCGGCTGATCTCTTTACCTCTCTAAGCTGCTGCTTAACTAAGGGCATAGTGCTCTTGACACGACACACTGAAGCTGTGCGCACACACACACCCACACACATATTTATACATGGATAAGTTCATAGGGAAAAAGTAGTCCTAAACTAATGTGCTCCATGCAGTTAACCTTTCTGGGATACATTTTAAACTGAATGGAGCTAAAGTAACAGACCTGTACTAGCTAGTTGATCTGAACCTTCATGATGCCTATGTAAGTGCAAATGGCTTTAAAAAAAACAGCAATAAGAAACACATTTTAAATGCCAACTACAGTAAAATCTCACAAATCCATGCATGTATTAAAAACAATAAAAAGCAGTTTTAACCTCTTCTTGGGGGCACTGACATTGATTCAGTGATTGCTAAAGTTTTGCACCTCCACCACTGCATGTTGCCTGATTCTTTCATTGTTCAAACTTCTTTTTCTGGTTGTAGTAGTAGGAAAGGCGATCATATTTATGTGTAGGGACAAATGACACCGTACTAAAGTATACAAAAAAAGGAAAAATTACTACTCTATCTGCCACTTTTATGCAGCTGAAGTATCTTAACTAGAATTAAGAAGAGAAATCAGAACAAGAATCATAAACAGCTTCTGCATTTATTTTTCTTTTCTTTGTTATTTTTCTATGATATAAAATGACGAGAGAGCATTGTGGGAATTGTAGGGTTTAAAGAATCTGAGTAATAATATGAAAATGGTATGATTCAGATACTATCCTCTCACCTTGACATCTTCATCCAGCTTCATGATCTTTTTGATTCGGGCCAGAGGTAACTCCTGCACACGGAAATCCTTCTGGAGGTAACACATGTGTGGTCAGGAGGAGACACAGAATCTTTCTGCTTTATCAATAAAGGTTTATACCTTAGACTTACTATCACATGCTTTTCTGTCTGTTATGTGTTTGGATGATGGTTTAAGAGGACAAAACGTACCACAGTGAGGTTCCTGATCTCCTCCATCACCCGAGGCCAGAAGGACTGCAGGCTCTGCTGGGCATCGCTGCCTCCGGCTCCAAATGCATCTGCGGACATCTTCTACTCTGTAACAAGAGAGAAGACAGGTAGATGCTTAAGTTATTTTCTAAAAACAAAAACACACACACAAAAGATGTGACGTTAAGATTCACTCAGAGAAGACAGCCGATACATGCCAGGACCATGCACTCTCTTTTATGACAGAAGGCAAGAAAGGTTTTCCTTCAAAAATTTAAAGCAAATTTATATACTTGGCAAAGGCTTCATTAACTATAATTATGCAACTGTAAGGAGTCAACATGTTTGGCAGTAGGTTCACACTTGTGAAAAAGCAAAACATTGAAAATCAGAACTAGAGTTCATCATAACAAATCTAAACGACATTTAATTTTTATGCTCTAATGGAAATAACAAATGCTGCATTTGATAGACTCAACTCAGAAATCAAGTGGTTTAAAAAAAATAAAAACGTCTTCAAGAGAATGATTAAATATGGAAAACTTAGTTAAACAAACCTACATCTCTATTTTTTAAATGTATTCAGCATTGCACTTTTGTTTACAGCTAATCATGGTCCCTTCGTCCTTGCAAAGGAAAAGTATACCCCGGTGATTCAGGCTTGTGTAAAAATCTGCTTCATATTCTAATCTGTGCATGATGTTATTTTGAAGTCAATAGAGACTTGTATTTCTTATACACATTTTGTCATGTTTTCCTCATTGGTTCAATTTGTTGATTCTTTAATTGACATACAGGCCACATTTACTGATAAGAAAGGCTGCGCTTAGCCCAATAGCATCCTTTTGTGAATCATTTTGATAGCCAACCTGAACAGGCAGTTTCTGTGTTTTACAGCCCACTAAGAAGGGAGAGGAACTGAGAACTGGTCCCTGTTAAAAGTTGGTTCCAACTTCGTTATTTGATTCAAAATCATTTCCCATAACCCTACACAATTCTCTTTTTAATTCTTGTTACTTAGTTCCACATGCCAGTGGCCTCATCATAATATAATGCAAAATGACACCAACAGCTTGACATATAGTGTTTGTGGCTGTGATGTCTATCAAACACTGTTACAGAACTATGAATTTTTGTCCAAGCAGCATGGTATTAATATTAGGAGTGCCATTTGTTTGATGTTGTTGACTCAGAAAAACGTGTGGGCCCACTTTCTTCAACAAAGCTAATAAGTAAAAAACTTCAGAATGAAAACAATAAAGAATTGGATGAAAGGCAGAATTGCATCCCACATCCCATTCCAAGTATATATTCTGACCATTTTTCTTAAAAAAAAAAAAAAAAGAAGAAAATACAAATACAATTACCATCTCTGTCCAAGAAAGACGCCTGCTTATGCTTCTCCATCATATGGTAGGGACACATTATGGGGCAACGTCTCATAAGATAAATAAGGCTTTTTATGCCTTTCTTTTATCATTTCTGTGGAGATGCTTGCTGCTGATGTTATCTCATAAACACATAACTTTCACAATCACAGCTAACCTGCTGGGATAACTTAATACCACTTAAGCACCTTAAAAATGTATGTTGCATTATGTTGTTATTTGGTAAACATAAAAATTAACCACTGACCACCCCTCTGCCAAAGTACAGTATACTTCCATGGAAGCACAGTGACTTAGAGTAAAATAAAATGTAAGAGAGAATACACTGATCCTTCTCTGGTTCCAGTGGGATGTTGAAATGCCCAAGAACCCACTCCTTGATCATGAATAGCTCTTTAGCCATGGCGGCAGCTCCTCTGCAAACATTAGGATGTCATGTGCAAATCAAACGCTGCCTCTGACCCCCCACACCGAGGACAATGCTGAAATCCCACATCAAAAATGACACGTGTTTATGTTTTCTTCAAGTGGGTTCCATGCTGTGACCACGAACACACACTCTCCGCTAAAAGTTTTGAAAAATGAAATAAACCAAACACATTCAAGAGCTTCGGCGAGGGGTCTGACGGTTTGAAAGAGGATCCAGCAGGTTACTATGGCATGCCAGGAATCTGCCGGGGGAATATTGGCCTGCCTGTCTGAGCACGCAGAGCTTGGAGTGTCTGGATCGCACTCTCCCTTTTTCCCTTACCTCGGTGAAAAGACTTGGCAGAGGGGAGAAGAAAAAGAGACACAAGGGTGAGGGTGGTTGGGAAGGGGGTTGGCTGAACAAGGGATGAGTGTGTGGAGCTACTCAAGAGAGACAGGAGGAAGCGGGGGGCCATGTATTTGTGGTGGTTGTGGAGGGAGGGGGAGTGCCATGTCCTGATCAGCATTAACCCGGCTCCACTGGAACAAAGTGCCAAAGGCTTTATCAGGGGGAGGTAAGAGGGATGGACGTCTAAGCGATGTGCAAAGTAGAAATCTGAGGAGAGGAGGAAAAGACTGCAGAACAAAGCGTGTTAAAAGAGAGAGGGGTTTCCTCTTCACCTCCCTTTCTGGTCTCACTCCGAGAAAGAGCGGCTGCAGCGACAGGCGGCCTCTAACTCCACCTGTCCAACTCCAGAGCTCCATCTGACCCTGATGTAAGGGATTGTTTGGACTTTGGGTCCATGTCAGCTCTTTTATTCATATCACTTAAGTGTGGCTGTAAATATTTTACGCGAATAAATCACTAATTCAGGGGTCCGACCCTTCACCTGATTGATTTTTGACAGGAGAGATTGCTTCCCTGGCAGCTGTGGAAGTTACTGAATAATAAAGAAGCGCCGCTGCTGCATCCTGCTCTGTTAGTCAGTTTTGGACAGAGAGTAGCCTAAATCAATGAGACAGAATGGCAGCGGGGGGAGGAGTGTGTGGGGGGCTCGGCATTATATAAATCAATCAGGCTGCTTGTAGCGATGGCATGCCAGCCCCAGTGAGTGACCTTGACTGTGTCTCCCCTCTTTTCTGCCTGACGCTCCAGTGTCCAGTTGCTTTTCAAGGTTGATTGAAATCCTGCAGTCACTAGAACAATCCCAGCATTCCACAGGGCTGGGAATGAATGATGGGAAATGTAGTTTTTTCTACTGATTGATGAAATGACCTCCAAGAGTGTAAAGCAAGGGTTGGCAACTGTATACCAGAAGGGCTACATTATTGTTATTCTCAGGTTCAGAGGGCCAGATTGTGTAAACGGATACTATTAAAAACAAAACTAAAAAATACAAAATAATGAAAATATTGCATTCAACAGAATTTTTAATGCTTGATGCTGTTTGATGCTTTTTTCCACTGTTTTCTGAAGCTACCCTTTAACAGGTTTACAAAGACTGATATAAAGGTCTTAGTCAAAGCGCCATCTGAAATTACAGCCTTGGTACTTTTTTTTTAACTTTTTATGCCTTAAATAAATTTTAAAAACTGCTTTAGAGTGTTTTTACAGGCTGCTTGCATATGTAAATTTCCCCCATAGATTTGTTTTTGGGTCTTCATGCCATTGTTACAGGGATATGACAGAGGATAGTTGGAGACCTAATGGACTGTATAGGCTTACATAGAGTAAAGAATTCACTGATGGATTTGAAACTAGTGTCGAGGACAACATTCACAGAACATGGGGCCAGCAGACGCAGCCACTTGCCCCCAAAATTTGCTGTATTTGATTCTTTATTGCCATCTGTTTGAATACAATTTGTGCAGTGCAAAGGACTGAGACTGTGCAAAAACCAAAGCAACGTTAAGCTTCCACAAAACAAAAGAAAGGAGAGCACTGGGCACACTCACAAGGCCCAATTGCCTCTGACTGTGCCTAAGCCTGATTATCCCACATCTACAGTCCCCTGCTGGCCTGCACTCACATTGCTACAGGACTTTACTGACTTTGTGGCTAATATTAAGTTGTCTTGGTGCCATCCACCAAGAATTCATGCTTCTCGTCCAAGTTTTTAACTGTGAAGGTGTGTAGTCCACAGGGACAATGTTTTGGGTGCCTGAAAATGGTAATTTTTGGAAAGGGTCTCTGAATGGATAAACCTGAAAATGCTGACTGAGTGTTCCTGTGTGCACAACAAGAAAGGATAGTTTTAGAAACTATGATGTCACCGCATGAACAAACCCCAACAACAACAGAAACAATGTCAGAAAAGTGTCGCATTCATGCTGCAGACGTTCATGGTTTGTAACAGCTCCTCTACGATGCTCCAGTCTTCTTGCCTGGTTTTGGTGTATCTGCTGCAGCGTTACAGTGCTACTGACAGTCCTGATACATATACTACAGCACTGTCAGTGCTTCTGTGTGGACAGACACATTACTTGAAACAAAGCAATCTTTCCCTATCTTTTTAAAATGTATAAGTTTTGTCTCACTGTTGTTTGTTGTGTGCACTGGGCTTTTGTCAGATGAAGTCTTCATACTTCCCTGAATTTCTGAACTAACCAAGGTAACCATTTTCGTTAGTCAGTTTATTATACTATAACATGTCTAGGCTGCATACTTTTGTTCACAGGTTAGAAAACTGTGCCTAAGTCCACCCCTTTAAACATCACCAAAGCCAAGGCACTGCACTGGCTCACATTCGACAAACAAACTAGACTTTGGAGGTCATATGTGCCTAAAGTGAACTACGAATGCTTGAAGTTTGTCAGCTACATGATAAACTATATAACTTACACCAGATATACAAGTTGTTTAAACAATTCTTAATATCTTTCACTGATACTGGTCTGAAAATCAGGTTAAATGCTCTGCGTGAACTGCAATGCCGCTGCCTGCTACCAGCAACCACTTCCACTCTATTTCAAGGCTGCCTTGTACCTGCCCTGCTACCTGGATGTAAACAGAGGACATTAAATGGCCGCTATTTAACAAACAGATATCACTGAGGGAGCATGATAGGAATGTTTTTTAATTAAAAAATGGAGAAAGTTTTATTTAGGTTATTCCAGGTTATACTTATATTAAGGGCTGGAAGATATTTCAGGTTTTTGGAAAATATTGATATATTTTCAAACAAGAGATATGTTTAGGGAGTACTGTTTCTATCATTATAGCTTTTGTTGAGTAAAACTTAAGGCTGTAAATTGAAATGAAAATGGTGGCTCTTTGTGTTCAAGACACCAGGCAACAAGTGGCAGAATTACATTTCTTGTTGAGAATACCAAAACGGGGGTCAGTAAAGATTGAGCTTGACAAACCTTTTCACCTGTTCAATAGGCAACACAGGATACAGCATAACTATGTAAAACGGTGAGCTTCACTCAAAAGCAAAAAAGCAAGCTTCTGCAGCCCTGTGCATTGAAATAATCATTACTTTAAGCTATTTTTAATGATTTGAAACAAAATATTGAAAAATATTGTATATCACCATTCAACAAATGAACACTGAGATGTGAATTTTTGTCAGCACATTAGCAGATGACACTAATGAATTAATTTATGGACATAAACCTGTGAACTTAACTCCAATCTGCAAAACAACCTTACACTGTTACCAACATCCTATTATAGATAGGGACATGTAAACATGTACGATATATATTATTGGTACAATATTGATATTATTTGTACAATATTGATAATAGCTTTAAAAGTTAAATATTGTAAGTATTGCCTTGTGTTATAACCTACAAACTTAATTTGGCTTATTCTGGAGCAAAAAGTGAAAAAAAAAAATGACACACACGTCAACCTAACTCCTTCCTGCTTACTGTCTCACAAATACATCACTTCTCTGCGCATTGTACCTCTGGTTAAAAACAGAGTCATCATGAAAGTCGCACACCCCTCTGACACTGTGACCTTCAATACAAAAAAGCAGCCGCACCACAAACCACAGATACATGGGGGGAGGCAAAAGGGGAAGCCAGTATGTGTGAAAAGAAATGAGAAAGCAAGTGGAACTGAAGCGTGAGAGAGGAGAAAATGAAACAGAACACATGTGAGAGAGGGGGAACAAGGGCAGAGCATCAACACACCCTTGAGTAACTCCGCTGACTGACTAGCGTGCACCACCTTTAATACACCAGCACATTAGCATATTTCCCATGGCTTTGCATCAACGGAAAGTGTGCGTGGGAGCTAGCTCATGTCTTAGGCAGGAGAGCAGAGCATACAGACTTCTTGCTGACTTCTGCAGCGCTCCTATGCTCTGGGTCTGGATGCACAATCATCCACTGCACAAAGAAAGTCCATTGTGAAACTCCCTAAAAGCTAATAAATGCAAACTTTGTAAAGTTGTTAAAGGTCTGGACTGGAGGCTGAGGCAGACAGGGCAAGTCCCAGGTCAGCTTTATCTGCAGAGATGTGCACAATTTACTTCTGTTACGGGTCCACAATCTATAGCGTGCCTCAGAAGTGCTTTTAAATTAAAAATCTTTACAAAACCAATTCTTACAGTTTGTCAGCTAACATTGTGGATGTTGTTGTGCTTTATATTAGACTGTTATTCTGGGTACTGCTGTGTCAAAGCCGCTGTTTAATGGGTACATTGTGTTTCTTCTCACTGTGCATCTCTTTTCTCCTGTTCCCTGAGGGTTTGTTGTCCTTCATCGGGTCATTGAGACGAAGAGATACCGGTGTTAGGTTTCTGACAAGCTCTGCTGTCTATGTATGAGAGAGTCTTTGAGGACAAATGTCATGTCCTCACTTTATTGACACTTGCACTCCCTTCTTTGCCTCCATGCCTGTCTATCTCCCCTCCTGTCCATGTTTCAGAGGGTGTGCTTTCCCCCTTTTCAGTCCTTTACACTTTTACCTGATCCCCCCCTTCCAACTTCTCTCAGAAAGTCAATGCTTGCTCCGCTTGCAGCAGCTGAATCAGCGCTAATGTTGTTCAGCCAACCCACTCCTGCATCTCTCTCTCTCTCTCGCTGTCTTGCTCGCTCTCTGGCACGTCACATCAAGTGGCCACTCACAGCAGCATCGGCGCCGCGCTCCCACTCTGACATCACACCACTTCACATGAGGCTTCAATTCCTGCTCAAATAAACCTGATAGCTGTGCCGACAGAGGCAAAGACCGGAAAAACATGAGATAGTATCAGCTCACCATCTGCCTATTTATAAAGAGCAAGGAAAGAGCAAGGAAAGGGCAGAGAGGCAGCGCTAAACTTTTAGTGTTTGACTCTACACAGGAATAACTTTGTTCCTGAATTCACTGCTCTCTGTATTACCCGACAGTTTGAGTAAATTGAGATTTTTGCTTTGTGACTAGAGACTAAGAGTTTCCCGGAGGTGTATTAATATAACATCTCCCCCATCTTTGATTTTTCCATGAAGCAAAGCTGACAGCTCACCCTGGTGTACCCAAAGGACCACCTTACCCACCAACAAGGCCAGAGTGTTTATGCTGCAAACACATTGTGGTCTCCAAAAGCTTGTAAGCTAAAATTTGTCCAATAAGTTAACTGTAACATTTGTACCAGTTTTAACCATTATCCGCTGCCTCTTAACACCTTCTTCATCAGGTTAACTTCTTCAACAAAATACTTACATTAATTTGATTTTTGTACTTTTTTGGATTTCTTGAGGGGCTGTGCCTTTGATTTAAGTCTGACAAACACATCTGGATGATCCAGCTGCAGACCAATTTACTCTTCCACAGCTGGCCCTAAAACTGGACCTGGTCTTCATTGCATCCCTTCAATTTCTGGGCTGAACTTTGACATGGATTTCAGCTACCATAAATGCCCAGTGTAGAAAAAGCCAAACAGCAATTTGTCTTCATATACCAGCAAATAACAACAAGGAACAAGGAGCAGTAATTTTCTGTTGAAAAAGCTCCTAGAATTCATTTCACTTTATTTGCTTGTCCCCAATGGACCGATGTGCTGTAATGCAGCAATAGGAGCATAACATAGACTATACATGAAACTTAACAAATTCATAAATTTACAAGTTAAGAAAAAGTTATGCAGGCAATAAATAAATCAGAATATTCAGTTAAAAGCATAAAAACTTCACCAAGAAAGATTAATTGTGGGAAATAGAGATAAAAATAGATCAGAAATACTAAGTTATGAAGCATAAGGATGTAAACAATTCACTATTCCTTAAATTACTCATGTTTGTATTTGTTTAAAAATTTTAACTGCACCCACAGAACCTAATTTCTATTTTTTTTGCCCAAGCTTCCACCTCATTTCTCCTTATGGATTTATTTTTCTTTCAAAATTTCTTGATAAAGCTGTTATGATGAGATGGCAGCTCAAACCCACAACCAGAGCCTTCAGGTGGATGTTACAGTGGTAAAGAAGTGAAAGCAAGAGTGCAGTCCTGATGCAGGGCAATGGATGCAGGCAGAGAGCAGAAATAGAATCTTGCACCTGAAATAAACCACTAATTAGTGAGATTTTGGTCAGGTAATTCAATAATGGCACACATTTGGGGAGAAATCAGCACACCTCAAGTTGTCTACCTAAAGTAGCTTGCTAGTGTTGGCCCATTTGCGGGGAAGGTCTACAGGAAAACAGACCACAGCAATTGTCGAACGCAATATGCCCCTTTTTCAGCCAGAGTAGGTGACCATGCCTCTGTCAATGAATGATTTCTAAACCAATGCATGTTTATTGGTTTGAGAGCATTTGTAGACTAAAAATTCCATATAGAGCTATAACTGTGGCTCTGCAAATTTAACAGACGAGGGACGAGCAGTACTGTACTTTCATCAATAGCTGTTACGCCGATGTTTCAAAACTCACCATAGCCAACATCGATATTGATATTTTTTGCCAAGAGCGCAAAGCCCTGACCAACTAAAATTAACTTGATCCTTTCATGGCAGCAAACAATTTGTGTTAGAAACAGATGGGTGAAGACAGAAATCAAAATTTGAGTCTTGAATGAACATTTTTGATTTTGAAAAGTATACTTTCAGCGATAATGGCGTAAACCACTATGGTGCATATCTACATTTTGGCAATATTGAAGACAAAATATGGGATATTAATGGCTACGGCTAAAGGCCTACTGATACAATCATCATCTTTAGGGCAATTATTTGCCGGTGTTGGCCTTCAACGACATGCATTCCTGAAACATCTTCATGTCAGCTCTGACATGTATGATGGACTTATTCATCCAAGAGTATGAAAAGGTGATAAATCCTCTAAGAATTACAGGAAAAATGAGCATTAAAACCCTTTAAACCAACAACTACAATCTCTTTATACAATTTCTCCTTCAACTACATGCTAAACATTCTTTCAAAACAGTTTAGGTAAGCTAAGGTGGTTTAAAGACCAACATGTTATACAAAGCCTTTTGATTTTTAACATCTACTGCATGAACAAAGTAGCCATGGACACATTATGTCAAGAAGATGACAAAGTGAAAAAGATGATTCATTTCCCTCACACTGTGACCTTAAATTAACCTCACACATCGCTGCTTTTTTCTGGGGTCTAAAAGTTCAAACCGTTATCAGGCTGTACAAATAGCAAACATGCATGCACATGAACTTGTCGCCACTACTTTCACTATAAACAATAAAATCCACAGAAAGGCTTGTTTTTTGTTTGTTTGTTTTCTTACAAAGACCTCTCGGCTTGATGAGTTCTGCTGCACAGACATGTCTTTACTAAGACCAGAGCCTCAGGTGGATGTTACAGTGGTAAAGAAGCGGCAAGAGTGCAGTCCTGATGCAGGCTCCTGCAATTTTTTTAAAAACTGTAAATAGAATCTTGCACCGCAGCATAAACCACTTCACATCAGTGAGTCCTGGTCAGGTAATTCAATAATGGCACACATGCTGAGGAGATAACTATCTTGCCCATAGTTGTCTACGCTATGGTAGCTTACATTTAATAAAATGGCCCATTTTTCCTCTCCGCTCTGAAAAACGCGGACCACAGCCTCTTGTGCAACACCGATAATATGCCCCTTTTTCAGCCAGAGTAGGTGACCATGCTCTCTGTCAGGCGGATTTCTAAACCACATGCAGTGTTTATTGGTTTGAGAGCATTTGTAGACGTAGCGGTGATTCCATATCAGAGCAGAGGCCACCTATAGTGGCTCTGCAAACACTCCCTGTAACAGAACGAGCAGTAACTTCTGAATCATTAATAGCTCTTTATTACCGATGTTAGTCAAAACTCACCATAGTCATACGATATTGATATTTTTGCCAAGAGCGCTACACTTCCTGTAACCAACTCAAAATTAACTTGATCCTTTCAGCGTTAACACTACAATTTGTGTTACTCTGAAACAGATGCTCACAGAAATACTTTGACACTCCCTGAAAAACAATTTTTGAGTAGAAAAGTATACTTCCTCAGCAATAAGTTCTTCCACTATGGTGCATATCTACATTTGCTGCTGCAATACTACAGCCAGAAATATGGGATATTAACGCTGGTTTCTGAGCAGCAGGACAAAATCATCACCTTTGGGCAATTATTTGCGGTGTTGGCCTTCAACGACATGCATTCCTGAAACATCTTCATGTCAGCCTGTCCTTCATTGAAATGACTGGATTTATTCTTCCAAGAGTGTGAAGGGGATGATAAAGACACACACACTACACATACAGAAAAATGAGCATTAAAACACCTCACACTCAACAACTACAATCTCTTTATACAATTTCTCCTTCAACTACAAAAACAATTTAAAACAGTTTAATGGATGAAGCTAAGGTGGTTTAAAGACCAACAATCTCTCCAAGCAAAGCCTTTTTAAGCCAATTGTAACATCTACTGCATGAAGCACAGCTAGCAGCAGTGTAGGAAACTTTCAGCATGTAGTTTCTCCTCATTGTCAGTCACTTGCTAAAGTAAAAAGATGATTCATCTTCTCTCCACACTGCTGAGCTTACATGGTTACATGAAATGTTACATTCTTCCTGTTTTTTCTAAATACTGTTTATACTTTATGCAGGCTGTATTTTAAATAGCTTTGAGACATGTTGTAGTTGTGTGCCCACTAGTGCTCACTATTTAAACAATTCAAAATCTAAATGCTCTTTTAATTTGATATTATGGAGCATTATTGACAAAGACCTCTCGAACCCCAAACCCGCCGCCCCAAGGCAATGAACCTAGAGGAAACATGTCTTTAGTAAGAGGTCAGTTTTCCACATGCTGCTCTGTGAAACTGTCCGTGATGCAGAGTGGGCACTTCAGCAGGAAGGTCACTAAAGGTTAATGTCTGCTACGTTCAAACCGGCCTCCTAAGCAGAAAAACCAATAACACTGTGGGCAAGACACACACACTGACATAAAGCAGGAAATATCATTACACTGATGACTTATGTTGATCAGAGAATATGCCAGTTTTTCAAATTTACAATACCTAAATGAGGATAAATGATAACGCAGCCAAAGAAGCTTATTTTGAGCTAGGGATGGACAATCTGTGCAAAATATCATACCGCGTTTCATATATTTTACATGAATGACCATAGCCACAGCTATAGACTGATGTGATTCTTTAGAAAATCAGCTAACTGTAGATATCACGGGGACAAAATAAAACAAACAAATGTATCAAGAACTGCTGAAAAACTTATCAGTATAGATTGTGCAAAAATGCTGGCAACACCTCTGTAAACTGTGGTTGTCAACAGGGTTGGTTATTACAAGCAACCTCACAATACAATACTGATACAGAGGACACAATATGACATGTATCATGATTTGCTTGAACGGTGGACTTGGCAACGCATTTGATAAAATTGTCAACAGTTTTGTTTTTGCAAAGACAACGTTTAAAGGATTGTACACTTCAATTTCAAGTCTTCAGAATTGTTTCAAAATCTGAGATTATTGTAAAATTGAGCCCCACTCCTCACAGACATCTCCCAATGTTATGAATGCAAACTGTTCATTCAAGTCTCTGCCAATTCTACCCACTTTCACAAATACAGCTGATGGGTTTGTGCAACTTAATTTTACTCCGGCCCAGATTGAGATGTTTTCCCAAATATTGCCAATGCTTTGGTGTAAATCCTAATTTTTTTCCAGTCCATCCATTTTTCATGGTGTTGCCAACCTATCAGTGCAATTTAGCCTCACTCCTCACCAGCTCCACACACACAACTCCACATGTTATCACTGCATTTATGCAATTTTCAGGCACATCTTTGACAAGCTCTGCGCTTTGCGCACTTTAACAATATTACCTTCACATTTTTGCAATTGAGCCTCACTCCTGGCCAAAGCTACCTGCTTTCACAAGTATTAAGCGGTACTCTTCACCAGTTTCACACACTTTTCCAACAGTTTCCAGTCAATTAGTGGTACAACATTGAGTACAGGAGATTGACGGGAGTTCCTGATTATCAAAAAAAAAAGGACCTCTGGTTATGTTGCTGCGATTTTTATGGTATCAATGTTGTTTGATTTTTAACCAAATTTAAAACGCTTCTAGATAAAAATCAGTAAATAAAATGATGATTTTCCATTTCGACTGAACATCTGAAATGGATTTTTGGTCAATGAATTTACTGTTACATTTTGTTCCTACTGTAGACAACAGTGTTACTGAGCATTAGGCATAGACTTCATTTTGGATCAATATAAACTATATAAAATAAAAAGGACACTGTTTTACCCTTTAACAATACACTAATCTATCCTAATACTTCAATTCAAAGCTCTATTCTAACTGGTGATCACATATTTCAACTCCTGCACCAGACTTGTGTTCACCTTGCTGAACCCATTTACAAATACCACACAGAGACAAACTGGCATGGTGACAACACACAGAGTAAATGATCTACTCAGACAAAAACAAAAAACAAGAAGTTCTAATCCAGGAATTACAGATTAACCACTTAAACACACACACACTTTCACAGATGTTGGCCCAAGTGTTTCATGATTAAATACAAAAAAACAGACGTGGTTGTAACTGCGCTCAGGTTCTCTGTGACCTGCAGTGCAACATCTTTCTGATGTTCCCGGACCGAACCGAACCGAACGGCCCTGCAAACTTTGCCCTTGGTTCTGCTTCGAGCCAACTCCAGGAAGTGCTAGTCACTGATCTCCCAAGGTCATTCAACAGAGGAGAGAGAGAAACCAGAGAGGGAGGGAGAGATGAAAGAGAGAAGGGGAGAGAGGGAGAGAGAGATAGAGGGGGGGGAAGGATAGAAAAAGGACAGGTTTTTCAACTTTCACTGCAGCACTTAAGTGACCCCAGTGCTTGTGGCAGCGTGCTATCTAAGAAGCTAAATAAAAACATCACATACTGTACATGTCCGCCATCCCCCTCTGAGTTTCGCTTCCTCTGTGTCCTCTCATCTCCCTCTACATGTTTCCTTCTCAGTTGCTGACGGAGAGACTGCAGGAGCCAATCTCACATTCCTGTGACCTTCATCCAGTGCTAGGCCCAGTCTCTGGCGTCAAAGTGGGCAGGGCTAAAGCTACCTGCATATTACACGCTGGAGCACAGCTGACTCCCCCCTGGCAGCCCACACTGTCTTTACTGACAGTGTACACATGTAAAGACACATGGAGGAGGGGGGGAGGCAGTGGACAAGGGCAAAGGAGTGAACGCTCAGCTGTAGTGGTCACCTTAGCCATAAGCTGAGCGGCCTGCTTGCGTTTAAGTGGTTGGTGTTCATTTTTCCTTCCTGTGTTGTCACCTTTGTCACATTACGAGGAACAAATGATATTCAAATCTCGCACAGACAGCAGCCAACCCTGGGATTTGGCAGCAAGGGCCTCAACTTAAGAGTTATTTTTAGTCTTCCTCTCTCTCTCTCAATCTCTCACACTCTCTCTCTCTCTCTCTTTCCCCCAACGGGACTTTGTTTTGTCAAAGGCACCAATGGAAACTTTCAATTAGTGAACAAGGGAGAGGAGAGAGGCAAGTGAGAGAAAAGGCGCCCTCCAAAGATTCCATCAAAAGAGATCAGATCAAACTATTAGCCTCCTCTGCCCCTGGAGCTGACAGGCTGACAGCACGTCCCATCTGGGCGTCTGGCACTGTTGGGGTGGGGGCCTGAGGGGGTCCTGAGGTCACCACGACCAGCTGCACCTCCACCCCTGGGGACCCTTGACACCAACAGAGATGGCAACATGGAGGGATATTCTAACAGAATCCTCCAAGTAGGACAACGTGGATGTCATCTTCGCCGCTTGGTTCTGCGTCACTGTCTGGCGCTGGCGTGTAAACAAGGACGTCCGCTGGAAAATGCTCAGACCCTGGGCGAAAGCATCGTAAAGCCCTGAAGATATTCCCGCCACAGAGACGGCTGAGCACATCTGAGCAAAGTGTGGCAGCACGAGGGTGCGAAAGTGTGTGCAAAGTCAAAACACAACAAGTGAAAACCTAAAGCAGGCGCACGTCACTCCGCATCGTTACACTGAGGACACTAAATTCTGACATTCACGCTCCTGTAAAACATCAGCGTTGTACTGAAGTGACAACTGAAGGACATGGATGAGGGACACACAAAACCCACAACTCCGATCTACAGAGGAGAGTACTACAGGACAGGAGAGGGAGGGGGGGTTGAGGACAGCAGCAGAGGACAGACAGCGTCTCATCACTGCAGAGCATGATGGAGAGACAGAGGTTAGAAAGTAATAAGATCGCACGGTTTTAACGCTGACCAACTTCAGGGGTCTTCTCCTTGTGTATCAGCGGTCCAACTTACCCCGTGCCCTTCATGGTAAGTGGTCTGCCAGGTCCGAGCGACGTGATACAGCAAGACCTGTCCAAGTCTCCTTGAGAGGAAGAAGAGGCACAGCGGTTGACAGGATAACTCTTCACTTCCTCCAGCTTCAGATCAGACAAAAGGTACTCTGCTCCATTTAAAAAATCGACTCTCAGCTTGGACATACAGAGAAGAGACCCCTCCCCCTTTCTCTCTTCCACTCTCTCTTTACACATTGCCCTGTCTCCTTCAGAAAGCCCCCCACCTCAAAACCTGCTGCCCTAATCTCTGACCAAGTCCTCCCAACTCACTGACCTTCACTCTTTCTCTTTCTTTTCTACTCTCTAACCCCCTCTCTCTCTCGCACTCTCTCCGGCCAGTGACCCATGCGTTTGTCTTTGAGCTGACCCCTGGCCCGGCTCGGAGAAGAGAGCGTGAAGAGGAGGAGGAGGAGGGGGTGGGATAGAAAGCCAGCACAGCAGCGGCAGGGCAACAGCAGGCAAACAGGACAGCGGCAACTCCCGACTCACAGACAAAAATCTCCAGCCTCCTTCCCCTTTAACATTCAGGAGTAATCAATCTAGCATGCTACATGATACTCCAGCCCCGCCTCTCAGCTGGCTCATGCCCCTCTCTCACACTTGTAGCCAATGACAGAACAGCTACCTCCTCAGCTATTGGCAGAAGCACACGTCAATCAGCCCTCAGCTCCTCCTCTTTCCTCAACCCGGCCCCCTTTCACCGACAGCCAACTTCCTGCTCTAAGTTACCTTGAGCTGCAGGATAGGGGTCAGGGGAAAGAAAAGAGGAAGAGACAGAAGCGGGGAGAAAAGGGAGAAAAAGAGCAGATAAAGTTGCAGAAAGCTCCTTGGGGGGAGCGTGTGAGGGTGTGCGAGCTGTGGCTTGCCTCGGCATGGTTCGTCCTCAGGCGGTCTTCTGCCTCTCCTGCTGCAGGGACGGATGAGGAAGGCTCCACGGGGGCTGCTCTCTGACAACTGCTCTCCGCTTATTTACAATGTCAAACTAAATGTCTCCCTCGGCCCCGCCTCCCCTCTGCAGCTACAGGCTGCACGGGGCTGTGATGCAAGCAGCCGGGCCGTCCCTCACTGGCTGAGACGGGTGCCAGAATAGATGCCGCATGTTGCATCCACATGATTTAAAGTACAAAAGCATACTGGGCAGACTCGCTGTCTCATACGTGCGCACAGGTAGGCATGCACATCCACACACACGTACACACACTTTGTCCTTGCCTTCTCATTCATCCTGAAAGGGACACGCAGCTAACATGCACCCTCTAAAATGCCCAGATGCATTGTGCTGTTACTTTTATTGATGCTTTTAAAGGTCCACACTCATTACGCACTTACAATGGGGATAAACTGACTCATGGGAACACTTAGTTATGCAACTAGCCGCAGCCACAACATTAATCCAATGAAACTCTCATTAAGGTATCAATCAAATTTACACAAAAACTAGTCGCTGCAGAGCTGATCGCTGCAGTCTTGCACAAAATCAGCTGACTGCTGCTAAGAGAGATTTAAAAAACAGTGCATTTTATTCCCGTCCTATTTGTGGGTAAACAAGACTCAAGGGATGTGGGTGAAAGTCTGTCAACAAGGACATTGTTGTCTTGACCCCAAAAACTATGCTCACAGCAACTTCCACAATCAAAGCGTCATCAAAAAACACACACGTCAGCAATGTCACACAATGCCCTTCTTGTTAACCCACTGCTGGTTCCATGGGCAGACTTTTGACATATTAACCTTCACTTTAAAACAGCGAGGAAGGACACAGCCTGGCACACGCACAGCTCTATATTCCTCTGATTTATAATATAAATCTCCAATGCACAGCCTTTAAAGACCATACAATACAGACTCTCAAATAGCCACAAAGATGTAACGCTGATTAATTAATACTGTGACCTTTTAGCTCCATTTCACTCCCCAGTAAGGAGGAAAATAACAAGCTAGAGAAAAAAAATAGATAATTTGTCCCATCAATGAAAAAACTAAAGGGGGAGGGGAACCGGAAGGATGGAGAAGGACAGAGAGGAGAGTTTTCACAGGGTGGGGGGAGGCAGGAATGAGGAGAGAGCAAGGCAGCAGAGAGAGGCTCAGGAGAAACCAAGTTAAATGTTCCCTTTTCTATTTTAGTGAGGAGCATTGGGACAAGAGCAGGAGCTACAGCATCCAGTTAATGATTAGAGCTGAGCTGCACAAAGATTAATCTCTACAGCATGGCTGCCATGCTAGAGCAGCTCTCTCTCTCTCTCTCTCTGTGTAGGTGCTCTCTGGCTACCCAAAATGCCTCAGTAATGACACCTGGCAAGGTTACCATACAAATGAGACCTTCCCATGACCCGTGCTGCCCGTAGCTGGGGTATGTTTGCTCTCAGGGACTCTATTTAGAGATAAACATACACTGGCCAGACTATGGGTTTCATAAACACATAGCAGCCTCAGGGTAGCAGGGTCGAGCCATGCATTCACCCACAAGAATGTTACTGCACATGCACACCTGCAGGACTCGACAGTGAGCTGACTTGCAAGCAGGTTACTCACATAAAGTTCCCAAAGGTACATCTGACCCTTATTCAGTCATCCCAAATTTGATCTGGATACAACATTCAAGGTTTGCAAACAAACATTAACCAAAATAAAATAACAAATAAACATGCTTAAAAATAGGGATGCATGATAATGGATTTTATATCCTTTTTAATCTTCCATCAAATATTCTATATGTCAATAGTTCAGAACTAGTTCTAATCAATACAGATATTGACGTACATGCTTTTTATCAAAGACACCAAGTCTCTCCCAAACAAGAAGAGGCCTGGATGGATGATGGTGTATTATTGTTTATGGGTGGACATTCGGTAAAAAAAATCAGAGAATTCATTTTTTTGACATGTTCATCAAATAAAACATGTCTTTCTAATGAGATGGGACACTGTGTGACATTTGAAAATCTTGCAGATATTTCAGCCAATATGCAGTACAGACTACATACAGCCAATTTGTAATACTACAATAACTTTCCAAATATCTCCTAATACATAATAGTCTGTTTTTTTCAAGGGTTTTCCCACCAAGACATCTATCGTACCAATCATCATCCTTGAAAGAAATGCCATCTCTGTTTAATCTAGAGTTAATATTTATGCTTTTAGATTAAAATTAATATTCCAGACTCTCCACATACTTAATGCAGATACATAAGGGTATAACACTGGCAGCGGGTTTTAGGGATCAAGCCCAAAGATCAAATCCTGGCTCAGTTTAGACCTGGTTCAGCATATTTAAAAAAACTGTAAATCTATAACTTTGGTGCTTTTTAACACTGCTATCCAGAGTCATGGTATCCAAACACATCGACACTGCACAAAAAACTAATCCAAAGCTGGTGGTTTCTAGACTGTACACTTGAAAATTCCATCGTAACAACAGGTAGGACGCACACATACATCAACAACTGCAACATGAAATATGCTCTTTTCACCATCTGAAGAGTGCTCTCAAACATTGGAGCAAATGGTCCAACTGTTTCAGAAATAAATTCATATTTTAAATCAATTTTAAATCAGCAGGAAAATTGTTCTTCAGATTATTTAAGGAGCAGACATATCATTTTCAGGGTTTGCTCTAAAATGGACAGCAATATGTGTTTAAATGTTACAACAAAAAAGGAAAATTCAGGTTTCTGACAAGAAACAAGTATAACATAGTTGCATGAGGTGCATATTCCCACAATGTTTGAATCTTTCAGTCTATAAGTGCATGTTTAACCCAGTTTACCCCTGCAGTTGTATCAAAGACTTCTGTCTATGGGAAGTTTTCAATCAGGTTTCAATAGAAATAAAAATAATTTATCCCAATTTCTAGCAGGATCTGAAGTTATCGCCTATCAAGCATAAAATGTAGGATAATATAGCACCTGAATGTCATAGTCAGCAACATGAAGGGTGCATGATGTCACACAAACTACACTGTATAAAAACTTTCTTAAAAAAACATTAATTTCCTTATTTAATAAAATTATGCAATTTGAGGTACATATCATTAATAAAGCTAAATTTAATGCTGTAAAGCATACATATGTGACACGGGTTAAGTAATAATTAAACTTGGCTGGTAATGTTTTTATCTGACATTCAGCTTGTCTGGTAAATAAAAAAGTGAATTTCAGACACAGGTATGCATTCATATCTGCAGAAAAATCAGGTGAAACAGGAAGTCAACATTTGTAGCAACTGTCTGTGGATGCTGATGTCACACTCACAAACTCGTACACCCCTTGATGAATCATTTCAAGAAGCATGGCATTAGATATCAAAGTATTGAATGAATGGAAGACCATCTGCATACATATCTAACACTTATTTTTGTCCTTCTTTAAACAAAAAAATCAACTAAAAAATGTAGGGACAACAGTTACTTTACACAGTTATTGTGTATGAGTATTTCAACCTTATTCTGACAATGTCAGGAGACTACAGTGCCACTGACCTTGGGATTTATCAATCTGAGACCAGAATGCCTCCTTACCTTTATTGATATAGGGAACAGACACTAAACATTTTCTGAGAAGACCAAGAACACAGAGCCACTAAACCAGGGATGAGTAACTTTGGTGATTACAAGGCTCACATTGCTAATGATCAAGTAACTGTAACAGTACATGACAACAGAATAAATACTATTGCTGTTGGTCTGAAGCCTCATATCTACTTTTTTGTTATTTTCACATTTAGATAAGTCAAGGCTCCTGGTCACCTTTAGATAAACCATTATGGTTCATCTGCACATTTTACCCATATAACAGCCTTTAGGCTAGTTATGGCCAACTTGTACCTGAACATACTAGCTGAACATATTTGCAAAAACTGTCATAAATTCTATTACCTATAATCCTCTTTTAAGCCAAATGTTTGAAGATAAACATATAGCTCTGATATTATTATGCATCAGGACTAAACAAGCAATTGCAGATTATTAAATGCATAAACTATTTATTTTTACAAACTCACTGCATTTTTGTATTACCAACAAAAAAAGTAATGCTGGAAATTGGAGGTCAGTGGCTGAAAGCAAAGCTTTACAGCTTTGTTAAAATCCATGATGCCACAATTACACTCAAAAGCAAAAACGAATTAAAGTAGCCAAACATGACATAAATGCAGATTACAGATATATTACTGCAATAAACTTCCAATCATGCATATTCATTTGACTGAGGACTTTCAAAAAATGTAACAATCCTTCATGAAAGACCCATACATAAAACATAAAGACGCATCATGTCCAATAATGTCTTGTATAAACAAGACGCCAAACAAGTATTAAAGATAACGACAGAAACTGTCCATGTTGTGATGCAGTGTGCCATTGTGCATGGGTTAATCACACTGAGAAATGTCATCTTCATGTTTACGGCTTTTGAACATTTAAAACTGACTGGCAGGTCACATTTAAGCGAGGAGGACGAAAGCATGTGGCCCCTGAGTCTCCAGCTGCAAACCCCTGTCCTAAGTCACTGAAAGCGTTGGCCTTTTATTACTAATCACATCAAGTTTGGGCGAACAAAGCAGCGGACCAGCCCTCATTCTTCTTCGTAATTCCTAAAACACGTCAATATTTTTACTCCAGAAGGACGTAAGATGATGCAGGGTACATCGGTGCAACGCAAACTTGAGCAGAAACTTGACAAATAACACAGCAGCCTGGCATTCAGCATTTGGGGCTAACATAAGAGCTGCCTGTAGCTTGATGCTAACATAGTGAAGTTTATGTTAGCTTGACGGAGGTTTACTCGGTGCTGCTGTACAAAGCATGTTACCATCAGCAGTAAGTGACTCGTTTAATTGCCACTTGACAAGGAGTCCTCCGGTTGAGTGAAAGTTTGCAAGGCTTTCAAGGCTATGAAGAGACAGTGTAACCAATAAAGACAACGTTTGGTTCTGTCCTTCAGACCAATCAAACCTCGGACTAGATTCCACCAATCAAGGTTTTTAGGGCTAAGTTCGTTCTGCTACTGTCGCCATTCGGGGCCCAAAGGAAATGGCCAGGACGGCTAGTGATCATTTGCATTTGAGCCAATATGGCGGACAAACAGCATCAGTTTCCTGACCGCCCGTGATCCCTTCAGCGGGCCACCAATAAGCGCCTCAGAGAGCGGGGAGGGAAATGGCGCCTATGTTCATCTTTCAAAACAATCGTCTATTGGTCAAGAACAGCAAATGGAGAGACGCGAGGTAATTGCCCAGACTTCCACCAAACATGGACTCTTTTCATATAAGCAGTATACACACAGATAGATTTGGGTTTCTTACTCACTTTCTTTAACGGGTTCGAAGTGTAGTCCGGCTCAGCGTATTATTTATTTTATTTAGCTAGCAAGGGAAACAAGATGGCTGCTACTCGAACCGGAAAGAGTTACACATACGAACGTGATGACATCACAAATGCGTCACCAAATGAAGACGTTTGAACATTATCAACAAGGTGAAAGTGGAGTTTTTTTTAGATATTTATCTTGTACAAACAGTATTTGGATGGCTGTTTTGTTTACCTCAAACCAAGAGGACGTAGTTGTAAATTACATTATTTCCCACTGTCTATATTCAGACTTGTGCCTTTTGACAGAAATGTGCAGATGATTGTAATTACTGCTTTGGTATATTTGATTTCAAATTTATTGTGTATGTAACACAATTTTACATCTAATAATTCTTGGAAAAATGTACATCGGTAAAACAAAATAATAATGAAAAATCTCGATAGATTGCTTCCAAAGTATTGTTGATGAACTCAAACAGTTTTTGCTGTTCAACTGAGAATAAAATGAGCCACTAAGCAGCATTTGACTGGAGTTAAGTTCTCTCAAAGAAATGGTTTCTAAGGGGCTGTTGTGTTCGCTTGCTTTATATCTTAAATTTTGAATGATTTTGTCTTTGTCAATGCATATGGCATGAATTTTGGCAAGATTTTATGTTTTATCGTATTTCCATCTAAGCTCCTCCATAAAGTCTAAAATACAGTTTCTGATCGCACTTCCATCAAAGCCAAAGCATAATACATGAATATTACTATATATAGATGCCAGCTGGGTTTTAGCCTTGTAATTGATGTTTATTTCTCTCCACAAGATGGTGTCATTTTAACTATATGTATTGACAGTATGAGTGTGAGTATTTGACCCTGCACAAAAAAATACACTGCATAAAATCAATGTTAGAGCTAATATCGTGTTCCAGGCTGTAATGATTCATCACAAAAAAATCTTTGCATGTTAATACACTGAAAATGATGCATTTTCGTTTTTTTCCATCCAAAAACACAGTGGCAACATAACAAAAGGCCTTGCATTAATGATTTTTAAAATTCATGAATATTTGATGTGTATGGTTGAAACTGATGTTGATTTAATATGAATTCTAATAAGTTGGCAATGATATCAACGTATGAAAGATGTATAGCCACCTCACGAAAGGCATTTTTTGTGCTTAGTGTATTTGACACTACAAAGATATTGACATAAAATCATTTTTGCAGCTAATCACAGACATACTGTATATCTCATGCTGAAAATATACAAAATAAAAAGTCTACTCTGCATGTAGTAGAGTAAAAGTAATTCAGTTTTTGTTTGTTTTTTGTAACATATTATCAATGTACAATATTTTACTGTATTGATATTTAGATTGGTATGAGTGTGCTCAATATTAGACCTGATCCTAAGGGTATAATCATTGTCATATGATCCCAGACTTATTCAGAGTTGGAATTATGAGTATTGAATAAATGTGTGGCTCTTAAACTTGTCAGTTGGGATCCAAAAGTATGCCAAGGGAAAAAAATGTGCCAAATATGGTGAACAGACACCAAAATCTGACACACATGCTTATTTATCTTTAAAGTTTTTTAATATCACGGATTTCTTTTTTGCATTGCGTATGTTTTTATTTAAAGCATTATTAAGTATATTTTTATAAACAGGTGCTTTGTTTTTTATGTTTGTTCTGACATGTATTTGTTCATGCAAGCCAAAAACAAATTGTGCCATTATATACAAAAGTAGACAATAACAGCTGTTCCATTTTACTGTATTCTACTCGATTTACGGTGACATGAATTTTTGTTTTCCTGAGGATCTTGTTAATCTATTTACCTAATTTTTCTCGCTATATTAGGGTAATAAATCAGGCTCTAGCATTTTGTGTAAATTTTAATAATCTATGGAAAATTATCAAAAATATACACGTTACTACAAGAAATACATTAAAATGGTGTGTCCATCTCCAAGTAGTGCATTCTGTATGTTTGTCTTGTGTCTGATTGATTGTTCTGTGGTCCAGACTACAAGATTCTCATTTAACAAACTTGACTGGATGAAACTTTTCAGAAACATGCCATGATTACACTTCGTGGTGGGTGTCGAGGCTGGACTAGTCATGAATCATGAATTAAAATGGCTAAAATAGCATTTGCATGTATTCACATTTCTGGTGAATACGATTTATAGATATGTGTATTAGATTTGTTTCAAAAACTGTTAGCTATTTAAGCATTATACTTCATTTTTTATTTCAAGGTTAAATCCGGTCATTCTTCTGAATCGACAGACTGGCTGCTGCTACATTCATTTCTGTGACTCATATTTTATTCATGCACACCTTGTCCCAACCTGACATGCTTTAGATGTGGTGTACCTTGGAGCTCTGAAGTTCAGCACTAGCTTTAAATACGTCCTCTTTGCTTGTTACGTTATTATGTTGGATGGTCCCTCTGCTTCTCGATATAACATCAAGAACATTTTAGGTCCATCTTACCCTTTAACCTTCATCAGTGAGAGTAGAACTTATGAACTTCAGTCCCAGGATTTCCTCTTGCCATCTGTTGCTATATGAAGAACTTTACATGGGAAAAAAACATTGAAGTTTCCTGCTCCCTTTGCCTGGAATAAAGCCTTAAAAAGTGTCAAACAAAACAAGCTCATTCAGAGGATGTTAAATGATTTAGCAGCAGGCATGGATGCTGAAGATGCTGATGTATTTTGATTAGTCAATCCTGACAAATGGTGTCTGCTGTAATTATTTTTAAACTTTCACTGTATTCACTGATATTTTGTATGTATGACTGCTTCTTTGTAAGCAGCTCTGATTGAATGTGCGGCCTGTCTTGGCTGGGACACAATATATATTAACTAAACCCGAATGTGCAACTACCAAAATAAGTGCAGAGTTGAAGAGGAACATGTTCCTTGTGTATTGTTGCAGTTGCACTAATTTATTTGCTTACTTTGACTGGACTGTCAAACACGGACAATACAACTGAAAACATCATGATTAAACTGAAACCGACCTCACAGGTCAGTTACCAGAATTTTTGTTTCCATTACACAAAACCACTGACCTGTTTTTCTGGATACATGAAAAAAAAAGCTAAATAAACTGCAGCGTAATCCCCTAAATGACAACAATCAATCATATTCCTTTTACATTTTTACTTGCAGGACCAGAAATTTCATGTTTCACAAACCAAGAAAGTTCCATCATTCAAATCTTTTATTACAAAGAAAGCTGATCAAAGTTACTGTGAGTCCCAGTAACTGAATTTTCTTAAGAAGTAAACAAAATCAAAAAAGTGTGAATGGAATTTGTTTTTTAAAAAAAAATCACATTTTCAAACTACGATAAGGGAAAAAAAAACATCCATGGAAAGTTGATTTATTTCCTTGAGACGAGCTCCAACAGGGTGGAGGTAATTTTGTCAATGCTCTTTGTGTACTGAGGGCCCCTGTTCATCCAGGGTGCCTGCTCAAAGCGGAGGTGAGGATCAGGATTGTAGGAGTCTGGGAACTCTGAGGGACCGCGGAAGTAGTCTCGAGAGGGTCTGGGTTCTTCAAACCTTTCAGAAAAAGATGACGGCTTATTGGGAAGGCTACTATGTGGTGTCCTCGAGTCCTTCTGCCAGCCAAAATTATCTGCAAAGAAACCAGTAAAACACATGAAATGATTAGATATATTTTACAGAACACATGAAGGCTAACCTGAGTGTATCAGTCATTAAAAATCATACCTGTAGGATTTAAAAATCAACTTTTAAAGTTTGTTTCACAAATTGACAAAAATGCATCCTACCAGTCATGATTTAACATGACCTTTTAGTACATGTGTAACTTCATCTGTGGATCTAAATAGACCTATAACCACAAGGGCTACATGATTATGGCAAAAATCATAATGGTAATTATTTAATAGCAGGGGTGTAACAAAATTTCACGCCACGAAATTTTGCGAAATAAAAAATGACGAAATAAAATTCAAAGACGCACAAAATAAAAAACGCGAATGGGCGCGCGCACCACAGAGACTTTTTACCCTCCTCGCCTACCGTAGCAAAACACTTGCTTCAAAAAGGAGGAAGACGAGGTCGGGGAATTAGCTGACGCTCCTTCGTCAAATAAATCGGTTGTGTGGACCTATTTTGGCTTCCTATGTAGAAGACGACAGAACGGTGACAAGATTGCGCACAAAACAACAACCATGTGCAAAATATGCTGCTACAGTCCACCGCACACTGCGGCGAGTACAACTACCAACTACTTTAAACTGGAGACAGACAGCAACTGTATGTTTCCAGTCTGCATAAAAAACAATATTTGATGATGCATCTACTGTTGAGTTGACAGAATTTGATCAAACTTGAAGATCAGAAGTATATGTGCTGTTATAAGCTAAATATTATAGTTCACAGTTCAGACATTTATAGGTCTAAACTGCAGCTCTGAGGACTGCTGTTTGTTTTCCTTTTCATTCAAGAATGTATTTATCCTGATTGTTACAACAACAAAGTACTTTTTATTGAGATTTTATGTTTGTATTTGCACTGTAGTCTAAATAAGGGGAACAAACTAGGGCTGGACGATTATGGTAAAAATAAGAATCCCGATTATTTTAAGTGATATTGAAATCACAATTAATATACACAATTATTCATTTATTTAAAAACTTCAGTATTGATTTAAACACAACTTTAAAGAACAAGCAAGTGGCACATACAATATTATTGATCCACGTCACACACACTCGCTGTGGCTGCACGTGGAACATAGAAGCGCTTTGAAGCGCAGGAACTTGCATACACAGTACTCCACACTGTGTGGCATATTAATCATTTTTCTTCGATTATGTTTTTATGATTGTCAGATCACAAAATTGAAATCACGATCAAAATCCGATTAATTGTCCAGCCCTAGGAAAAATTACAACTTTGTTTTTTTCAGAGCATTTATTTTGTACTGATGCAGCAATATTTTTGTAAAATAAAGAAAATGAAATTTTTGCACAACTTCATACTGTTGGGGATTTTCTATGATCTTTATTTTGTATTGTGAGTATTTCGTATCGAGAGCCATTTCGTTAGACCCCTATTTAATAGATATTGAGATCATGATTATGCAACACAATTTCACAGTGATTTTAAAAGACGCACCACCTTTTCATTAAACATATATGCTTTTGAAACTCATTCTAAACATTCAGGTACAGTCTATACAAAGAAATATACTTGTAAAAACAGAAATACCTCAAAATAATGCCAATGGAAAAAGAAAAAGTTCATGTTGTGGCAACAGTAATCTTTCACTCGTGATCACTCATTTTTGATCAATGTGGAGTGCAGTAATTGTAGTTGAGATTAAAACTGGATCAGTTTCTCAGCTCGAGAAACCATGCTGCTGGTGCAGCTTCTGGTGACTTTTTCCATATTATAAATATGAATTTTAACCTCAAATCTAACTTAAAGTCTAAAACTATAGTAAATGCAGACAAAAAGAAAGTAAATGTAAGTAAAAAACAGAATGAAATATGTTTTTTCAAACGGGGAATTTACTTTATTGAAATAAATCAGGTCTTTAAATATGGATGGGACGATACACTTAAACTCATGATACGCTGCACCTCGATATGCCCGGGTCACGATACGACATCACGATACAATATCAAAAAAGTAAAAAGAAAAAATAGCACTGTGTAATTACCTTATTTGTTTTTGTTTGAGTTGTACACAGGAAAACACAAGGCCTAACAGGCCAAACACAAACAATAACACTCTATCTAACCCTAGAGAGCTTGGAGAGTGTATGCTAACGAGCGGTAGGCTCATTTTCGCCGTCTTCGTCTTTATTAATGAGAAAGCCAAAATACTGCCAGACTGATGACTTGTATCCAGGCGGAGCATCCTCAATTTTGACCTCATTTGACTCTATCATTCGGCTTTTTGAGGAAAGGTAGTTGGTGCTAATATTTGTTGTCGTCACTTCTGGTCACATGCGCTATAAGTGGACACATGCAAATCCAAAAAGAAAAACATGACAACATTTATAAGGCTTAAAGGATGACTTAGTTTGAGGAAATCTTCAGACATGTCTCAAAATGTCATTTGAAATTTTGGGCCTCTAATCTTGAGATGAAACCTTTTAAGACACTTACTTTTTAAAACCAGACTGACAACTGTAAGACAGTCCAAGGGTTGATGAGGGCCTTATTTGTAACCATGTGTTTTAATCCACAGGCCTGCAGTATTTCATCCTTCAGTCACTTTCATGTCCACATCCCCTTGTTTTAGCATTTGTCTGCAGTCCTGCACACTTATCCTTTATACATGTCCACATATCCAGCCACAAAGAGGGATTCAAATTTACCTTCATAATGACTCCTGTTCGGCAGTCTGGACTCTTCTCTGTGAAATTCTTGGAGCCGCTTGTCTGGGATAAGCTTCTCCTGCTCCCTGCCTCTTCCTCTCTGATCCTCCTGAAAGTAGGGCCCTTGTGATCGCCTGTGATCTGAATCCTGTCTTGTTGCTGGCTCGTACTGATGTCTTGGGGCCGACTCTGGGTCTCTTGGTGTGAAGCTATCGAAGTCCCTTGACATGGCTGCTTGACCTTGGCTATTTTGCTGATACAAAGAGAAAACCAATGCTCCTTTAATTCATTTATTCTTCTTTGTAGAGAGACAGTGAAATGATGAATGAGGAGGAAAGCTCATGCAAAGGATAGTACATACTGTGGTGGTTTTCTCAGATTTCTTCCTCTTGAATTCTATCAGAAGGTCACAGAGTTTGTTCTTCAGGAAGTTAGCCTCTTCAACGTTCTCAATATCAATGTTTTTCTAGAATGGAGAAAGAAATAAGGACAGACAAGGTTTAGAGCTAGTTCTATTTTGATACAAATGAAAATTTACAATGATGCCTCTGCGTGGGCATTTAAAGGAGACTGGAGGGTTGTTTTAGTCTGCCAACTCTAAAAAAGATATTTAGAACTGATGCTACTGTCACTGTCACCAATGCTAACACAAAAAACTGGCATCACAGCAAACAGACACATAATTATTCATCAAAGTCATGATCTTACCAGCATATTGAAGACATTGCCTGAATCAGAGTCTCCTGTTTGGTCCATTTCAGTCTGACTTGTGCTCTGAAAAAACAATAGCACTTCTGGAGTAAGTTTAGGTCTGGATTAGTTAGATTAATGCTCCATTTGACCAAATATTTTACCTGTGATTGGAAGTACTGGTCAGGCAGTCGTGTACCATAATCTTCTGGTCTCTGTGGAACACCGATGTTTCCAGGAAAACTGCCAATCTTTGGATTAGGAGGACCAAACTCATCACTGAACCTGAAAGCACAAATCAGAAAAGTCGTAAAAACTGTCTCTACAAGAAATACTTTGTTGATACAACATGCTTTAGTCCAAAATATTGGACATTTTCATGTAAAAAAAAAGAACCAAAGGTTTATAGTGATACCAAAAAATAGCATGTCATATTTTTAACCAAAAGCTGCTGCAGGCTCTCTGTCACAGACATCACCACCCTCGGTTTTATTCACCAGAAAGCAAACGTAATGTTTTACTTCCCTTAAGCATTTCTTTTAAACGCATCAACAGATTCATAGAAAGCAGCCAACTGAGACAGAGAAGTCCAAGACCTATGAACTTGTGTGAGCTACACTTCACAATACAAAACTCACAAGTTTAAATTTTGCTACATTAAATTAACAAAGCAAAAGAGCAAAATCCCTGCAAACATTACTACTGGATTACTAGTGACAATTTAGATGACTTGTTTTAATTGGGATACACTTTATTTTAGATCTTTTAAAAATAAATTCTGCACCTTACTCAGGGTATGTGCTTTATTGTGGACGTGATATCTTTATATTGAAATAACTGGTTCAAACTGAATTAACACTATTGACAAAAAATAACATTTCTGTTCGTGATTACTGTGAATATTTTAGCCTTATGTTTCAGGCATTTAAAAAAGGCCAAAACTCTGTCAGCAGGTTGTCACATCACAGCCGGGGGCTTTTAGAGCGGGAGATGAAGTTTGTTTTTTCTGTTTCTTTTAAACCATACATGACATTTGTCAGTTAAGTGTTAACCAAAAAAAAAGTTCTGGTTATTTTCATATGTCCCTGGCTGCTGATTCCAATCCCATGTCAGTCAGGGCCTTTCTGTGTGGAGTTTGAATGTTCACCCTGCTCATGTGTGGGGTCTCTTCAGGCACTCCTGCCTCCCACAGACCGAAAAACACACTTGTGTGTAAATGGTTGTCTGTCTCTCTGTGTAGTTTGGCTGGCAACCAGTTCAGGTTGTACTGTACCTCTTGACCAATGTCAGCGGAGCTAGGCTTTGCTTTAATTAAATAAAAAAAGTTGCTGCTTAACTCAGATTTTTAAGTGGAAAAACACAAGAGGTAATGAGTTAAAAAAGATAACCTCATGCAAAGTAGGGAATACTGTGCATAACAGGACTGTCTTGCTTGAGGTTAGTATGAGCTAAACCAAAGCAAAGAGAATAGAACCGAAGAAACAAAGAAAAACAATGAACACCTACATGACGCAATGTGAAGTATTCTGATGGATACAGACATTGTAAAAAAATCTGTTAAATTAAGTATTTTATGATTTTTCATGTAACTTTTTTAGTTCAAACTCCTTATTATTTGCTTCATCACATCAGTTCTATGGAAATACATTTATTTTTCTTTTTGCTGAGCTGCAGCATGGAGTCGATCGTCTCTTAACACTTACAGCGTCTTTGTCGTTTTCACCTCCTCTGCCGAGGCATCAGAAAAACGACTTTTTCTCTTCCTCTTAATGGTTTGTTGCTCTTCACTCGAGGGGCCTTTGAGGAAGCGTCTGAATGGCTCTGGGATGTCAGACACTGTCCTGTTGACTTCCATTTGTCTCTGGGGTTGAAAGGGTCCTGGACTCATTACTGCCTCCTCCTGGAATGGTTTTCTCATTTCGCCCGGATACTCCCTGATTGATTTAAACACACTGTCCCCTCTCCCAACTTCTATCTGTGCAGGGAAGCCCCCTCTGCCGACCTCTGCTCCACTCGGACCCAGGCCACCTCCTCTGCCAGAGTCCTGCTCTAGAGACCAGTGGAGGTCCCCTGCCTCAAGGTTCCCAAAAGGCTGACGCTCAGCTGGACCAGACTGCCGTTCTCTCACCTCAGTTAAGAACTCCTTTAGCGCATCTCTTTCTGGGTAAGGTTTTCTGTAAGGCAGAGCCTCATCTGGGTAATAATCCTTTCTTTGAGCCGAGCCATAAGGCATCTCCTCCCTGGAATCAAACCTGGGACCACCACCTGGCTCGAGTGGAGCTCTTCTTTGTGGATCGTCATGCTTCCCTTCATACTCCCTCTGATAATCAAGGGCCATGTACTCTCTTCTGTAAGCATCACTTCCTCTGTAATCTGGTCTTTGCAGGTCCCCTTCCATGCGGTCTCGGCCAAGCATGTCCCCCTGCTGGTGCCTCAGCCCATCTTTCCTCACCATGTAAGAAGGCTCCTCTTGACGGAATGGGGGTATGTTAAGGCTGCCCGAGGGAAACCTCTCTTTGTGGGAGTACTTATCCTGATGGTCCACATGCCCCGTTTGGTTTGATGGCTTGTCCCATTGGGTTGGTCTCCGTGGAATATTTTGCCCCCTATTTTGGTTCTGCCTTGGGGGAGCTGTAACATGTGAACATAAGTGAACATAATTTTAGGGCACTGGCCAACCAAGGAAAAACTTTATTAAAATTAAACCACTTATAATTGACTACTGTTTAAACAAAAAACTTATCATTGTATTTATATCAACCTTGACTGACAGTGCAGTCAGTGCACCATAGCCAGCCACATATATATAATAAACAAGCTTTTTGCAGCATAATCATACGTAACATCGGTACATTATATTGAGCCAATTATCACAAAATAACTATTACGAATAAACAAAATAGTAACTTTAGATTGTCGACTTTATTAGAATGATTACATCCACTTGTTAAACTACAAAACTTGTTGCAAAGACATTTTTTAAATGGCACTTCAATTAAAGACTAAAAATGAGTGAAGCTTCTATTAAAGTAAGACATGCAATCATCCAATGAGCAATGAGGTCTGAAGTGGGTCAGCTCTCATCTACCAACCAGTCATAGTAACTGACCAGAGGAGACCGTGAACAAATACATCACATTGAAGCAGATACTATCAAGGCAGATATGAGTATTTTCCTGCTGTCAGCAGCACTTTGAAGGTAAACACTAAAGTCAAAAGGACAGCCCTATAATTGCACGTTTCAATTTAATGTAAGGATCACAGTGGCAAAACCTTATTTTAAACAACCTTGACTGATGTTACAGTTCATGCTTTTCTCCATATTTCCTACTCCTGGTTTTTGTGTATTTCCATGTGGCAGTCATCCAGAGTGTAAAGATAAAAGCAGAAGGGGGGTTTGATTAAAAAAAATCTAAATATGTCCTTGAGACCCCCCCGAAAAAGAAAAGATACAAAGTACTGATATATAAGTACATAAAATTTGAATGCATTTATCTTGTGGATTTTTCTTTGTTGAAAATATGCAATGTATGCGGCAAAAGCAAAAAAAAGTGCAATTTAAGTTTTTCCACCATATCATTAAACCCTTGTTTATTGTTTGTTAAGATCCCCATTAACTTTGGCACATGGCTGCAGCTCATCTTCATGGTGTCATCCAAACATAATTTTAGGTTAATAAAACAAGGTTTGTATATATATTTAGAAGTTTGCATAAACAAGTAATTTACAGCTTGTGATGGCTAAGTTATGTTCAACTGCAAGTGGAACTTAAGCCTCTTAGGCATTATTTGTTTACAGCAGAGACCAGCAAAGTTCCTGAAAGTTGATAAATGTCCCAGCTTTTAGAAGAAAAACATCAATCAATATCAGTCAAGCCAACCATGGTTTCTGGGTCTGTCACTGTTATATTTATGAATAGTTGTCAGTATATGATTATTGTCAATAATGGAGTACAAAAATACAGTTTTATTTCAGGATTCTCAAAAACATAAAACTCAAAACAAGTATTTTTCACACTACCCTTAAACATTTGACATGCTAAACAATACTAACTCAAGGTTTTTGGGTCTTTTTGTCTTTGGAATAAAACCTCTTGACATTGAGTATTTACAACTAAAAGTATTTAAATAGAAGTCCTTAATACGTGTACCATGCTGCACGAACACAACGACTGATGCTTAGACATCATTCTTAGCAGGGAAACTTTTTTTCCCCAGAATTAAACCAAAGATTATTGAAATTCAATGGTGCTAAATTTGAACCTTAAACCAAAATCACAGTGTGCTTTTACCTGGAAAGTTTGGTCTGCCCACAGTCCTCTTTATCATCAACCGCTGAAACACAAAGTTAGAAAATCAAAATAAGCATTTTGATTTTTGGAAAATGACTTGGCATGATATACAGTAAAACATTCAGACAATATGTTGGATAAAAAATTTTCACATCTTTATGTCTTACCTTTGGAGTCCCTCTTCCATCCTGTCTCTCTATTATTTGTGCTCTGGCTCGCATGATCTTCCCTCCTTGGCTCGTTAAGTTTTGTTTATCCCAGGTCACAAGATCTGGTCGTTTCATTTCCTACATTTAATACAAAATACATTCATGCTTCAATTCCCAAAAATTGTTTTAAGTCAAATCAGATATTGAGAGCACTCATTATGCATTACCACATATTTTTGCCGGTGTTTGCGTCCAATTACATGGCGAACAGTTTCATAGAGGTTTGCAGCCTGATGGCAGAGCGTACATGAGTACTGTGGACCAGGTAGTAGGTCACTACCTGCCACTTCCTCCAAATAATTTAGACCTTGAACAGAAAGGCATACAAAGTTTGAAAAAAGATCAAATTAATGTTATAAAGAGGATATTTTAATTTAGAGGTTTGTGTTCAGTCACTCACCAATGATAGGCTCATCAAGCTTCAGGTATTCCAGATACTGTATAATATCCACAAATACTGGTACAGTTTGCTGTTTGACAGCAAGACCTGAAAAATAAAAACAAACTATACGTGATTAGCAAAAAGAAAAAGTACAAAATCTTCAAAGATGTTTTTTTCATTATGACAGGGCTGTGTCTCTTCTGTCAATTACAACAGTGAATTGCCACTTATTTTATAATTTACAATTTGTGAAGTTAAATCAGCTGTTTTTCCTTACAAAACATACACTTTAGTGTGTTGGTTGTGTGTTATATTTTAACATTATCAGAAAAAAGAATTCAGACAGATTCATTCCAAAAGTTTCTCAATCTCTCCCACTAAGTGATTCTCTTTTACAGTTCACATACTGACCTCACCCCAAGAATTCTGAAAAGACTCTTTTACCGCTTTCCCACTGAATTAGGACATAAACAGATTTTTTAAATGTGGATAAACATGCTAACAATCGGCAAGTAACTCCTCCCATTGCCAGCAGACCTGGGTCTTATACCCAGCAGATGAACTGTGTGTCTGTTTGTCTTTCTCTGGTGCATCAAGCTGAAGTCAATAGACCCTAATTTCATAGACCGGGCTCAGCGCACCTGCCCTGCGCTGCGCCAATGGGGTGTGTCCAGCACACTTCGCAAATTTCCCGCATGGCGCATCAAGGTGCATCCAAGTCTCCGTCCCTGCCCCCCGCGCAAGTGCCAGACAGGGAGGAGAGAAGGCGTGATTGGGTTTAATACAGCCGACTGTTGTCTTCACCAATCAAAAGAACGCCTCTCCTTGCCTTTAAACGCGCTGCGGGCAGTGTCAATTTCAATCATCCCTCCATTGACTCTAGCCTCCGTAGACTGGCGGATTCAGCCGTCCTCCCCTGGTCTAAATTCCCGGACCAGGAGAAGAAAGGCTCTCCTCAGCCTCCCACCTTCCTTCTCCAACCAGCAGTCCAAGCGCTGATATAATAATAACTGCTTCCTCTTCCAAGGAAGAAGAGGAACGAGACATGCTGAAATACAATTAATCTTTCTCATGAATAATTTTGTGTATGTTTAATGTTACCGAATAATCTGTGACAAAAAACATGCATAAACTGCAGGCATATGAGCACATTTAAGGACAGAGCTGTGCAGCCAGCTGATCTCTCCTCTCCCCCATGCGCTCTGCTGCTCCCCCTGCAGATACAGCGCATACAGTTCGGCCTCTCTCCTTCATAAGTCCTGTAATTACTCCTTGGCGATGTCAAAGTGGCATCCATTGTGTAAGGCTGTCACGTGGCATGCAACTTGCGAAAAAGAATGCACTGCCTCTAAGGCTTTAGTGACATGTGTGCACATGAACGCCTGTCACCAAATTACAGCTGCGGAGGGTGCACTTCACTTGCACCAAGAATAGACCAGGTTGGAGCTGGCGAGCTTTTACCGCACTTTCCGCAGTTTTTTGGCACGAAATTGACACTGCTCCAACCCCAATGCTGTGCACCGGACGAAACTGCCACTGCGCGGGGTACGCCAGGCTCCGCCACCCCTGCGCTGCACCAGGAAATTAGGGCCAATAATGTTGATGACATCATAGGCACGCTGAAACATGGCCAGGTAAACAAGGAAAGGTGACCCGGTGCCCAATCTCCTTTTCTCCACAGACCAATAGAAGCTCTGTGAGTCCACAAAACAACAATGGTCTCCTGAGCTGCTGGCATCCTTTTTTGCCCCAAGTTACGGGTCCGATATTATGATGAAGGCACATTACGCCAACGCCATCCCGTAAATTAGCGCATTCATCCAGGTGTGATGCTCCCACTGGAGGTGAGCTAATAAGAACCTGTGTCCCTTGCAGGGTCAGTCAACCCAAAGCAGACAGGAGCCGATTGTTAGTGTTTAACGAGTTTTACAGCCAGTGGGAAAGGGGTATTTAAATTCCTCTGTAAGGTTTTCCCCTTTGTCCCATTTTTGCTCAACTTACACTGACAGGGTAATCCCTGCCAATTATCATGCTTACACCAACATGTGGTGAAAACTCCAATGCTTCATGATTTGCTGGTGGATTCCTTGACATCCTTGACACGACAAAACAGCTTAAGACCAATTTATATTCAGTTGTATTAGTCATGGATGAAAATTATACATCTACAACCCCAACTCGTGGCTTGCCCAAAATGACATGAAAAAGAAAAACAGAGTCATATGTACATGTCTCTGCAGGTTTATATGTCTACACAGACAGAACATGTCAGAAACAGAAATACTGTCTGTCTGTGCCTCTCAGAGTTAAAGCACAGTTGGCCCTTTCAGCTTTTTCCTGGTCAGTTGTTCAATGAATCGAGTCACGTTGAAGGAGATCAATTGTTTTTTTCCATAGCTTTCTGCAGAAGCTTTCTCTTGAGGTAACATTTATGGAGACAGAGCTGTGGCTGCAGGGAGAAGCAGCCAAAACAAAGCACAGACTCACAGCTCAAATCAAAGACAAGCTGTGAGCTTTGCAAGCTGGAGGTGGCGCGCATGTCAGCCACTCACATCCAGAGTGAAACTGCCAAAAGGTAACCCAAAACAACCTCTGCTGAGCTTACCCAAAGATAAGTCAATGGTTGACTTTTCTCCCAAAACTGCAAAAAACTGCAGTTCCATGAGCGAAGACTCTAGTTTAACATTGATGTTTCCGTGTCTAGTTTGACTGCATTTATTCAAACAATCCTATCAGCAGTGTTACGCACAAATTTGCATAATTAGGACTGTGGCCAAACTGACCATTGGGTAAGTAAAACAACATGAGACCTCGATGGTTAAACTAAAATCTTCTTTTCAGAAACAAATAGCTCAAGTTAGTAAGGCTAGAACATATTTAAGTAATCTTTGGTATGGTTTTGCAGAAGCTAGAGAGGAAAGACTGGCGATTCCTGTTGTGGGATTCACAAACACATTTGTGGCATTATTTCATTCTACTGGCTCTGCTTTCCTACCAAGCTTAAGTCTGCGGGTATCATCACCCAGCTGGTCACAAGTGAGATTTTCACTCAGAACTGAAACGGCCCCTGTCTTGTTGTGTGCAGGTGTCTCTGAAGAAAACCTTTTCTCTTGGCTGTGACAAAACGCCACAGTCTGAGAGTCAGTGACACGATTACTTTGATGTCTTCCACTGCTGTTGTCTCAGAAAACATGACAGTTTTCCTCAGCTGTGCTCTGACAACCCTGCCTTTATTGAGGAAGTACATTCAAAGTATGACTGTTGTGGAATACAAATTGCCTGGTCTAAACCAGGTAGCTTCAAGCAGAGTTGAACCACAGCCACTTATGCAGAAGCAGCAGTCTAACAAAAGGAACACAGATGTATGTTCCTGCTGCCAATGGTCATCCACCTATGATTCTCCATCTTCTCTGCATGTCAACAGTCAGATTTTAAAATTTTAAGCAAAAATATGGTGCTTTTTTGAGTTTCAAATGTTCTTTTATGTTATACCCATCTTATCCAAGAGATAGAGTACTTTTATGAACAAGACAAAAAGTATGTGGCATCTCCTTCTGCCCTTATTCACAGCACCAGTGTCTTCCTTAAACGACTTGTTTCTTTGACCCCACCTAAATGGACCAACAAGTTAGGCATCCGACCATCGTCTCTGAAGTTTAAGCCTACTGGCTTGGTCGGCAAGCCCAGTGCAGAATAACAGTAGACAATGGTAGAATGGATGCAGAGTTGCTGACAACATGGCAGTGTGTAGCGTTGAACTGACCAGTTCACTCCTCAGAGTGGACTGGGCTCAGCTGAGGAAGGGGCCTTGAAGGGGCAGGAGCTCTGATAGAGCTTTGCAGACTGAAAATGCATGCAAAACAAGAGCACTCTGTAAAAAGTAGAGTGCTGTTTTCAACACTGAAGATGAGCCAGGGTTTAGGCAAAATGTATGCTCTTTGACATGTGCAAAACCAAGAACTGTATGAAGAGTATTGGATGATTTATGAAAGCCTGTATGGATCTCATGGATTTTGTGCAAGCCTGCTCCAACATAGGGAAAACTTTCCCTATGACACCTCAGTGCAAGGCCCACCTTGGATTAGTACTACCTTGCCAGTTTGGATTTCCACAACCTAAATTAATTTTTTTCAAGAGCGGCGCAATCCAGAAATACCTTACCATAGTATTTTCAGCGAGGAGACTGGTCTGGCAATGCGAGAGCACTCCATCATTTAAAGCAATGAAATAAGACGATCCATAGCCCCTGTCACACAATAATCCAGAATTCCAACTGGATCTGTTCTCAAGCTCCACAAGCTCCATTGCAGATCATGCCATTTTAGTCACTGGTCAAGAGAGCATCAGCTTTTGGCATTCTGATACCAAGTCCTTAAAACTATGTGTGTACACATTAGAATGCACACTGAAACCAGTTTGATAACCAACCAATATACAGATGTGGTCTGTTATTGTCTAGACTGACGAGGTTGAGTAGATTCTACATGCAATGCCACATATTGAAGACTTCCACATCCAAAGACCCCAGGTGCACCAACCTGCCTTCTATTGTCCTCTATAAGCCAAAATCTTCTCTGAGATCCTCTGGCAATAACAGCTGCCAGAAAAGCCAAGAAAACCCTTGTGCTCCACCTGCTCAATTTTCCTCCTGTAATAATTTTTCTTCCAAATCCATGCAGTTGTCTTTGTTATAGTATCTTAACTCATAAGCAAGAGGCAACGTCTGAAATTTTTTGATCTTTTACTGCTTTTATTGAACTTTACTTGGGCGTGACATGTTCCTCTTTGTGTCTCTCCAGCTGAGGTGGTAGGGATACGATGTATGGGCTGTTATTTACATAGAAGGTGATTGCAGGTTATAACTGGATGCATACAACCAATGCATTCTGCACACACAGTCAGTTTAGTATATGAAAGCCAAAAACAAATGTCAGTCTGTTTGGATGAATTGTGTAGACAAGCACACTGTTCATGTTCCCACAGGATTTCATCACTCCACTCTGCTCTGCTCTGCTTCAGTAGATTTTCAAAAATCCACTTCCAGCTCACATCAAGCTGAGCAGAACACACTGACCTGTGGAGGAAATCAGATATGGGAATGCACAAGGCATCTGGCCACTTTCACAATAAAACCTGACCAAAAGACTGCTGGTCACGTGAACCCATGATCGAGCAGCTCTGGACTGTGCCACTTAAAAAATGGACACAGCTTGAGAAGGCATCAGACAGAGCACTGTGTACATAGATCCTCTGTGTTTCAGGCACGTTTTTGGACCACCCCAAGGTGCAGAATGTGGGAACAACAATAAAGTAGTAAATTAATGCTGAGGATAGATGGTAAATCATCCTCCAGCCTCTTGGAACCAACTTCATACCATATCAGAGCCCATGTGTGAACACTGAAGGTAGAAGGCCAGAGAAAATGTATCGTGAAATAAATCAGAGGCTGACCTGTTCACAGGGCATCAATCAAACTCTGCTCACAAGTTTCTTTGATTCTTTTGTTAATTTGCTGGAATAACCTGCAAATTGTTGTGGATATATCAGCACAAACACAAGTGCAAGCCCTTACCTGGAGGAAGCATTTAATTTAAAGTGGCTGAGAATGACTTACACACACACTCCAGCTGTGTGGCATTACGAAAGTAAAGAATAAAAGCAAAAAGATACGAGAATAAAGTCAAAAAGATACAACAATAAAGTTGAAAAGATACAACGATAATAATCTCATAATGTTTGCATAAAGTCACAAGAATTAAGTTATAAAGTTACGGGAAATAGTCTCAAGTATTGGCAAAGACAAAAAAAAAGTTGAAAACTGACATCAATATAAAACCTTAATCAAGAAGATACTTTTCTCTCATCCATTTTGCATAGGTGAATGGCTACTTTTCTGGTGCCTTTCAGAAAAAAAGTTTGTGGGGTGTTGGTTTGGCTGAGTGGTTAGCTACCAGGCACCCCATGTACTTGCTTCTGCCGGTCCAAGTTCGAAGCCCGCCTGTGACCAGTTTGCAGAGTGTCTTCCCCTACTCTATCACACCCTTTCACAAGCCTATCCACTGTCTCTCTCCTATCAATAAAGGCACAAAATGCCAAAAAAACTACATTTAAAAAAAAAAAAAGAAAAAAAGTTGGTTTTCTAGCACAATTGAAATAGATTTCTGACTTCATTTTTGTTAACTTTGAGATTATTCTTTAACTTTTCAACTTTATTCTTGTAACTTTATGACTTTATTCTTAAAACCTTGTGAGATTATTCTCGTAACTTTACTTTTTTAAAAAACAGACTTTTTTATGGCCCTAATCCTTCCTTGTAGTGGCATAGATCTGGTCTTTGATTTTTTTTGGGAGTAATTCAAAAAAGGCTCGAGTTTTTACCCCTTTGAATGTAAGCCACTGGTTGTTAAAAAAAAATCTAACAATGCAACCAAGAGACACTTGAAGTATTTCCGTTGTCTCTGTTTTTGGATGTAAATGATCACAATGACAAGGCTTAGGTATGTAGTTACTTACCCGCAGCGACACATTCTTCCTCTTTCTGTTAGGATGAAAAGAGAGCAATAAACATTCAGACAATTAGTGCTGGGTAAACATGCCACTGGTTAGAGGTCACTGCTGCTTCAAAGAAAGAGAATTGTCATGGAAACATGTTTTTTATAAAAAAGTTTCTACCCAAGACTAGAGCTCTCATGAGCTGCAGTAATGACAAAGTTTTTTTTCCTTTTCAACTGAGCACACAAACACAATAAAACAGTCTCTGTATGCCAGTATGTTAGGACTAGTGGCATAATTTTGCTGCTTGGAAAAGGGTTACATTACCTGCAGAAAAATGAACTTAACATTAAAAGTACTTTGTGAAAAGAGGAGTCCAGTTTTCTTCATATACATCAACCAAAACGCATGGACAAATACATCAGGAACTTTTCTCTGGAGCGTTGCTGTCATTGGGCTTTAATGCCTTAATATTGAATTAACAACAGCATTACACTGGAGTGCTGTCTGTCAGTCTGTGACATTTGCAGTGTTGCAAATGTGTTAGAGATCACTGCAAAGCAGGAGCACCACAAACTCACAGTTCTTCAGTCTCCCACTTGCTCTGTTGTTCCCCTTTGCCACTTCAACACTTTTGTTACTTCCTCTGAGGCCGGCACAGAGGAAGGATCACGGTGTACCCCAATTATGCCTCTGTGACATGTATCATGATGTCAAAAATGCCACAGGGGGGTAAATATCCAGTTGGATTTGCCCGTGGGCAATGAATGGAAACTTCTGACAAGTTGCACAACATCAGGTTGAAGGAGTTTCCATCTGTGATTTTGAATTGTTGAGTGTCGTCCTCATTTTATCAATGTGTGTCTTAGGTTTGGTTCTCCAGAAGTACAAAAGTGAAAGCATAATACGACCTTAGTCACTGTTATCACGCTCTCATGTATATCCTGCTGTCTTGTGTGGTTGGCTCTTTCAACCTTCAAAATGTAGTCCCAGACCATGATGACACCTAAGCTCCTTTCACACATGCAACCCTGATATTACCAGGATAATGTCCAGTCAGTCTGCCCCGGAAATTCCCTGACATGGTTGTTCACACTTGCTCTCTTAGTAGAGGGACAGTGGAAAAGTGGACAGGGGCAAGGGGGTCACAGATAGGCAGCACTAGATCTCAAACATATGCAGCAGAAGTCATTGTTCCTTATATAACAGCGCACATACAAGGTATACCATAATTTATATCCTAACTTCATTGACATGTGTGAAAAGTTTATCAACAGAATTGACAGAAGAGTTGAGAGGAGCACTGTAGCATGCAGAAGTGAATATGAAGCAGTGTCACAATGATCACACCAGAGAAAGAAAGCTGCAATGTTTTAGCTCCATATCCAACAGAAGCAAGGGATGGGTCTTCAGATGTAAGAGAGACACAATGGTGATAGACAGTTTTAAAGCAAATGTACAGCGATGTGCAGAACTATGATGATGTGCAGTGCAAACAACACCTCCAATGTCCAGATGGAGATCTGAGTATGGGTTACTCTCATGACAATAAAATAAACTTCTCCCACAGCAGTGGAAGGTTTTCTCTGTCCAATCAAGTCTTCTTTTTCCTTGTTTGCACTAGTCACACAGGCTGAGCATCATCATCCCTCCCCCTATGTTTCCCCTTAGATATTACACACATAAAATATCAGGGGGGTGTGAGGAAATCACCTGCATTAAGTCTGAAAAATTCAGCTGTTGGCACTCACACGTACAACTCACCAGCGTAAAGTCCAGATAATTTCAGGGATTTTTGGAGTGTGAACAGGGTATTACATTACTCAAAATGCAGGATGACACCAGAAGATGTATAAAAAAGTTCCTACAAAGCCAGGAGTTGGTTTACCTTCAGAGAGTTTAAAATCATGTTTTTGCATGACATAGTAGACTAAAAAATGTCCATCATTTTATGAAAGCACAAGAGATTGTGGGAAGAGAACATCTGCCAACAAGGGGCTTCTGTTCCACAACATGACTGCAGTCAGATGCCCTGAACTGACACGACAGATGAGCTTTACGTATCCATGAGACATATTTCACAAGTCCATTTAAAGAACCACTCGTAGACAGTGTTTGAAGAAGGCAGAAGGAGGAAAAAAAGAAAATATTGGACGAACTTTTAAAGATGTAGGCCAGTTGATGCTTCCCTGTTTGTACAGTTACAACATCATCTTCCTCTTTCTCCTCAAAGCAGAGAGGATTTGGTATTTGGCTTGGATCAAGAGGAATCCAAATCTAAAACAGGTTTCAGTTCGGCAGGTATCGGATGTGTTTGCACCAGGGCCACATCAGCTCCAGATTTTGATACAAATAACTCATGAAGATGATAACCAAGCCTGTTTCAAATCTTTTTTTCTTCCTTGTAAAGTCTTTGCTTGTCCAAATGTAAATCTCCAAGCAGTCCATGGTATGACAAAGAATCTTGTAAACAAGTGGCGGTATGATGCTTTGAATGTAAAAACTTTGCTTTGGAAGGCCAAGAGAGAATGATGGTCAAGCCAAAGATGATGGTCTGGAAAGCAAAATCAACCTCTGAAAATAAGAAAGTATTTTCCGAGGCAAAGCTGACACAAACGGTCTTTTGCCATATCCATTATCATCACTTTTCTATGATGACGTGGGATATGTGAGTTGTAGGAGTCAGTGTCCTTTGTTTCTCAACAAGATGTCTCCACCTGATTCCAGCAACTTACTTCAAGGTTCATTCTTCAAAGGCACAGTGCTCCTTCAAAATCTCTGTGGTTCAGGTACGATGTCTGCGAGTATTCCCTTTTTGTGCTTGGGTTGTTTTTGGTAACTTCACGATTCAGTAACAAGATGAAGAATTCATTATTCACACTTGCGTGGGAAATGGTGTTTCTCAATTTTGAGCCTCGAGCATGACCCTGCATGACAGATGGGCCAATGATGTCTGATGTGGTGCTTACAACACCACTAGTTTATTTGACGTTGGCAGAGAAATATGCATAGAGCACCACAAATATCAAGTGCTGGTTGAATCAAGAATTGGGGTGTGTCCAGCACATTGAAAAGAAAAGCAACATATCCAGTATGGATGCTTCTAGTTATTAGGTTTAACCCTTAACCTGTGCACAGCCTGAGACTGAATAAAAACAGGTTTGTTATTAAGACATTATTCACTGACAACAGCACTGAGGCAACAGACTTGATGTTTTCTCTTTTGCTGAAATCTTCAACCACCAGAGTAACAGGCTGCGTTGAGTTGTAACTTGATGATTGTGCACCATCAAGTTATGACGTTTACCTTTATATGTCCCGGTGTGGTCACGTGTATCTTGTAGAGGGTTTCACCTTTCATGGATTTATCACAGACCTGGATTAAAACACAGCACACACATCAGTCTGAATCAGGGAACAACTTTACTGAAAACACAAATTAACCTGAACAAGTTCATTTAGTTAAAAAAGTCAAACACTAATGTGGTTATCTTAGCACTGGAATTTCCCTTTCATTTTGTAGATGAGTATTATTTTTTTTCTCTGTAACTTTGGTAGAGTTCTTAAATACTTTTGTCAGTGAACTGTAAAATACACTCTAACCATTTAAGCCACAGCTTTTAGGTAAATATGGAGGACTGGTCACATTTAGCTCAAATAAATAGGGATCTTACTGATGTCATAAACATATTGTAAAGCACAAAGTCACAATTACCATGTTACATAACAGATTACCTTTCCATGTATGGAAACATTTTTCTGCACTTTTTTAACACAGCATCACAAAAATCAATATAGCATGAGCCCTATACATTTCAATTTGTTATGGTTTGCCATGTTTACCAGTGAGTGGGGATTCTATGGACATATTTCATTTTTAATCATTTACATTATTGCACTGGTCACAGAAGTCCACAGAATATATGTATTTATGAAGTTACTTCCCCAAAAATCCACACAGATATTGTACAGTTTCTGTAGAAATCGGCCCGCCAGATCTATTGTTTTTTAATGCCATTTTAATGCTATAGCCTACTGTAAAATGCTTCATGCCATGGTCATGAACTCAATAAAAACACAAGTTTGTTTTTTTTGTAGAAAAATATTTTTATTAAAAAAATGTGCCTTTTACATTCATCTTGTGGATAGTGTTGCAGAACTGATTGTACGATGGTAACAAACTAAAGTTAGTGGACAACAAAATATCTGCACCGTGCCTCTTCTCTACGCACCAAGCAAACAATTTCCAGTCAGACACAGGTGGCATTTATCAGGCAATCATTCAGCCCCAGTGACATACACACATCCACACACACAAACAACTTTGTCTACACACAGAAATATCCACGCACACACATTTCCCCATAATGAACGAATCCATGCCGCTACAGCGCCTATGCACCCCTCTGTTCAAGCCCTGGACAGAACAGGCTTTTTAATGTAAATCTTTCTGTGTAAATGAGGTAACTTCAGCTTCTGGGCTCTAATGTTTACTGAAGCAGCACAAACTTGTCCACATATGTTCATTACCCTGTAATTGTAACACCTGGCTCAGGGAATGTCTACCATTGGAGTGAATAACATTTCATTAGGCATCTGGGTTTTTTTATATATATACTTCGTAAATATTTAGTCCAAGTTGAAATGAGATACAGAAGATGAGAGTTTTTTCTTGAGTAGGGGGGCTGGAGGACAGGCCATGGTTCCCTATTTTAGTATAGAAACCATTAATCGTTGCATTTCAGTTATCATGCGATGTAAACAAATGATTTGATGAAATGCATTTACTTTGGCATACAAGGGCAGGTATTCCAATGACACAGAGCTGAATTTCCAGGCCTTCAGAAGGCAGCCAGCAATGCCATGACACTTTAGTTAAAAAGAAATGTGTTTGTCTCAGGGGGTCTGTAATGTGAGCTTTAACAACACTGAAGTACTATCTCTTCTATCTAAATCATATACTTTGTTCAATCGAGATCCCAATTCTAGTTTTAAACGGCCCTCACACAGGATCAGTAGAAAATTGTTTTTATCTTTTGAGGGCAGTTATCTACAAAGTCACTGGTTATTACAACCGTTAAACCGAGAGTGATTGTCTAAGGAGAAAAAATAACCCAAACTGAGACGTAAACGCACCCTTTGATTGAACTTTCAGTAAAATGTTAAACTCTGTAACACGGTCTTCATTGTGAGCTGCATCCATGCTACTCTGCTAATGTTGCTCGTTAGGCTTACCGTGCATTGAATGAAATCAGCCTCGTCTTCATACGGTGTTTCAAAGGCGTCCATTGTGAATGTTTAGCGACTTTTATATAATCAAATTAAAATCCAAGAGCCACCTGTGCCCGAGCCGGACAGGTTATGGCTGGTTCGTGCTAAATGATTAGCTAGCAACGGTAACGAGTCAGGCTAACGCTAGTTAGCTCCGCACGAGCCTCAGAAAGCTTAGCTCGCTGCACGCGTTAGCTTTACCTACTGTGTCCTCTAAATATACAAACAGGGTCTGTGCAGATATTACGGGGCCTTTGTCATATTATATTCATACGATTCGGTTAGAAAACTAAAAACAAGACGACGATGGTTTAACCCGGAAGTACTTCACCCACGTCAAGAGCGCTTCATTGAAAATATTGTAGAGAACGAACCGTCCTAATTACTGACTCTTATTTGAACGTATGTTTTTCCTGTCTCCACGATCGACTTAGATATATGTACATTACTAGACTGTCCCAATTTATTTCTATGGCAAAATCATCAGAGGAAATGTAAAATAATGGGCAAAATTTTGGCCAAGTGACATCTCATCGTGGCAAATCCGATCCCACATATAAAAAACCCATAACTTTTCACAGGAGAACATCAACCGGGAATTGTTTTAATGATGCATGTGCAATGGGCACGGTTTGACATTTGAAAATGGCTAAACTTGGGAAATCTGTTGACAACCAACATATCCAACAGGGACCTAAAAGACTAACCTCTCATCCTGCTCTGAGCCAAATGATCCGGATCTCTACAAGGAACAAAATTCACACGGCTGAAGGCACTCGAGGAGAGGGCACATGGACTGTCTCTGATTATATTACATTATGGCCCCCTGCTGCCCAGGGCCTCAACTACAATCAAATAATGAAGCACACAAGTTAGTTAGGTTTGCATTTTCTCTATTTATTTGGCTCTAAGAAGAAATGTCTGAATATGTACAAAAACAAACAGCCTTAAGTCCAACTTAAAAAAACAGAGGCATCGATCAAGCTGTTTGAAGGATCTGCAAAGCATTCAGTAGACTTCAAATAAAAGAATGAAGCTGTATGATACAGTAAGACATAATTTTGAAGACATTCATGTACGGAGACAATTCCGTAATTGTTTGAATGACCATTTGGTGAGCCATGTTAACACGGTAACAAATCATGAGCACTTAAAGGTAAAACTCTCATCCTATTTACATGCAAATTTAAATATGTACACTGAGCATTTATACCAGCCAAGAGTAGCAATTAGTTTGATTTGTAGAATTATGGCTAACAATAAGCTCCCGAATAGGTAGACTTTCCTTGATGCCTCTAACCACACAGCAAAAAAACAACAGAAAAACAACAACATAAAAAATCCCAAAATACTGCAGTGATCTATTACCAGGACTTTTGAGTCGAAGAACTTGTAAAACAGAGACACGAGAGCAGCCCAAACACAAAAAAAAGTGTTAGAAATGACCACACTGAGGGGATACATTCTGGTGCATTATCTTAAGTCACTTAAAATACAAAAATATCACACCAGCATTATCCATACAACCTTAAAGCTGTAAAAAGAGCTCAGGGGGCTCATGTCTGGAACCATTATTAATGACCAAACATACAAAGAGATGATATCGATGACAGAAAAATGAAAGCTCTGTTAATAAAAATCATGTAAATAAATAAGTTGACAACAGAACATAAATCACAAGTCACCTTAAAGAGGGGGACAAAGATATTTTTGAAAAATAGAGACGTGTCGATATCACTGATCAGGCTGAGATGTTTCAGTAACAGGAGTGTCAGGTCAGGACAGGTAACCTTTGTCACTTTGAGGAATTGTAGTGTCCTCCCGGTAGATTATTCAGACGTGAACGCAGCTCCTTTCGAACCTGGGTGACCCTGGCCAATTTGCGTTTGTATTCCTTGAAAAATAGAAAAGGCAAAGAGGAGGTCAGATGTAATATTTTTTTACAGACTTTCCAAACACTCAAAATCACTTATTAGACCAAAAGAGCAGAAGAACAAGAGTGCAATGGCAAAGACTTACAACAAACAGTTTACATCACAGAAGGGGCCATTTCTGAACATCAAGCTCACATTTCATATTTTAAAGTTCAACATTTGGTTGACATGTTTTTAAAATACCAATTTTGTTATTCCTCACAATTTCTTGAATTTATCCTCTCATTTGTGTGAAGATGTTACTGGGCAAAATTCATCGCCAGTTTGACTTTTTTTAATGTTCAAACAACTGCGCACATGGTTGGTTTTAAAATAAAGTTGCACCACACCTTTTACAAAACCAAGCTACTCTTGCAAAAATTGAAAAAGTACAATTGCAAATCTTAAAGAATATAAAATTATGGAGAGTTTCAGATTTTTCTTCAAAGTAAAATCTCAAAAATAATACTTAAATAAAACACATGAAAGTTGAGGGTGTTCTGGGAACACAGAGAAGTCTATTAGCAAAGAAAAAAAGACTTCAAACTGTGAAATACCAATTCATGAAGGTTTACAGCCTCATTCTCAACCCTTATACACATGCAACCTTGAAAGTTCCTGAAAAATATCAGGCTGCTATTATTTTACTGTTGCTATGTGTCTTTACACTTGTTTGTCATGCTCATGTCTTTTGCTTACTGGGCGGCAGAAGATAAATTTCAGTGCAAATTATGGTTTGAAAACCTTTTTATTTTTCACACTAGCAGCTCAGCCTGGATAACATGCTTGACTGTGGACTTTTTCTCAGCATAAATGTGGTTTCACATGCCCCAAAACACCTGTAAATTTCATAAATTTACATTAGTGAGGTACATGTGTAAATGCCTGCTGTCAAGTTTTCACCCTGAAATTTCCCTGCTCACCCCCTGGTATCACCCCACTACCATTCCACGGGCTAATGTCGTTTTCACACATGAAATTCTGAAATTTCCTTTAAAATATCAGGATATCATACCCAGAACATTCTGACTTGTTGGTTCAAACTGGCCCCTCACAGCAGGAGGATTTCAATCAGTCTGTCTGTTATTGGAGTGGTGAAGGAGAAGGTTAGTAGGTAAAATTAGGATAAAAAACCCTATGATTTCTCTTCTTTCCACATGCACCACATACAGGAGAACTCTATTCTTCTTTCTCTTTACAAAGGTGAGCTGCATGTAATAACTACTTCAGGGTTTTTCTCCTCTGGCGTTTTGGTATGTTCCTATCCTCCACACTTCAACTGATGAGCAAACTGCAGTAATCTTCCACTCGTGAGGAACAAGTGTGAAAAGGCATGTTAAGGAAACTTTTGTGATGCTTTCTGAGTAATAAAGAAAAAATCAGGTCTGCATATGTGAAAGGGGCTGCTTTTCTTAGACTTCTTTGACCAGAACATATGGAAGTCAAAAACCTGCTGTCAGGATTTAAAAACGCACCAGGAAACCATAAGTGTCTACCAGCAAAGTAAAAAACAGAATAAAATAAAAATTCAATCTTAACCACATGAAAAGAAGTCATTACACTTATCACATCTTCTCTGCGTTGGTTTCGATAACTGAACTACTTTAACTTCTCAGAAATGTGTTAAAAACACACTTTCTTCTGTCATGCACACTTTCACACTACAGTGTGAATCTCAAACAAGATCAATGAGTCAAATCTGTTTCTCATTTTACCATCTTGACAACACAGATTTTCTATTCTCTGCAAAAACAAACATTTACGATAGCCCAGTCTTATTTTAATTTAAGTAGAGGCTAGAGGTCAGTTTGGGACAATACAAAAAAAAGGCAGTACTTGAAGCTTTATTTTGAGCCATTATTTAACCTTCAATAGAGGGAAAGGACTGTGTTCACCCACTGAATACTGGGGAGAGAGTCAGTGGGAAATGACATAGGGAAGAGCAGCAACAAGGCCACCTTGACATCTGAATGTGGCATTTCACTTTCTGATTGGCTTGAGCATTTTATTCTGAACTATCACATCGTGATTGGTTGTGTGATATTGACTTTATGAATGAGGTTTTTGTTGTTTTTTAAGGTCTGACCAGATCATCTTTGCAAGATTTCACTTAAGATCTACATTAAAAAAAACAGTTGTTTTGGCAACATGAGCTATTTTTCTCTGCAGATTAAGACTTTTTGAATTTAAATGTGAATATTTGTGTTTTGTATCCATTAATGGTGAGTATAACAGTCCTGCTACATCTGCACATGAGCTTAACTTGATCAAAATGTAACATAAATGTTGTAATAATCAGGAAGCTATAATCAACATTTTAACTTTGTTTCTCAGGATCCAGAGACAATCTGGTGAAGATGTATGAAAACTACATCCAACCAATCACAATGTGCTACATTATTTCATAAAAAGTTCAGCCTATCACACTGTGTGACACCAGGAATAGGAACGGACCCAACACTAACACCCAGCCCACAGGACAAATAAAGAGGTCACAGTGATAATATTGAACTTGTTTAAAATGAAGATTCTGGAAATATTCCACCAGAAACTTCAAGATGTGGCAAATAAGAGAACTCACAGCATTGTTTTCACTTTTTATTTCACTTTTTTTTATTACAACAGAAGATACAGACATGAAAGCCTTTGTTGTCTTGACGTCCTGTGGATAAAGGCTGGACAGTTAATAATACAACAAAAAAGACAAGAATGAAAAAAAGAAAAACTGCTACTTTCATGGTGAACTGTAGTTGATACTTACCAAAAGGGAAAAAATATTTTGTTGAAATTGGGTTAAATGATAAAAAAAAGTTAGGTCAGGCATGCACAATGGAATCTGCAGTGTGACATCGTAATCATCTTGAAGATTGAAAATCGAGGCAACTGGACTGTGTTGAGTTTTGGGAAACTTAACACAGTCCAGTTGCCTCAATTTTGGATCTTCAAGATAACCATGACATGGATGAATGAGAATCTAAACAGACATACAGTAGTAATCATCGCCATGTAAGAGCGTGGGACTTTTTAACATGAGTGGTGTTGATTAAACAGAAAGTGCTCGTTGGTGTGGGACATCAACAAATCTAGTATGAAATCAAAGCCTTCATTATTCAAGCATGTTCTTCAAACAGAGCATACATACAGGTATATTAAAGGTATTATGAATCTTTTTTTTAAGAAAAAGAGCCTTTGCTTCTCTGATTTCTATGTAGAAATATGTGGCATGCTTGAATATATGAAAGGTGTTATAGTATAAGGTGGTTAGAAGTGTTAGTATACATCTACATACAGACCAGAAATCAATGAGACATGTACACGGGGAAGCAAAGCACAAAAATGAAATCAAATAAATGTAAGAGATTTACGCACTTCCAGTTTCTGCTCGTTCTGAACCAGGCCGTCCTTCTGGCTCTGCAGGAACAATGTCAGTGTGCGCGTGAGCTGCCTCCGATCGTCAATCTCTGCTGCCAGGCGCCCGCTGTAGTCCGCTAGCAGCATGCAGGCCTCCTCCACCAGGCGGGAGAGTCGTTCTCCTGACTCCTTATCTATGGGGCAGAGACCACACGGAGGGGGGTGGGGCTTAATAATTCAAACAAAACGGTTTTGACGGTACAAATGGAGAAAACTTTAGATTTTAAAATCCCAAAATAATGTTGGGAGTTGTTGAAAAACCTCGAACCATTCAAATATTGACTTAAAGCACAGGGATCAGTACTGTGCCAGATTCTACCATCCACAGTAATACCCATATACATTTTCTCTTGATATCTGTCCATATCTGTCTGTCCTCCTCCACATCACCACTCCAGCCCGCTCCCTCAGATCCTCCTCCTCCACCCACCTCACTGTGCCCACTGCCTGCCTCAGCACCATGGGGAGCAGGGCCTTCAGTTGCTCTGCTCCCCAGCTCTGGAACTCTCTCCCACCAGACCTCAGGAACTTGAACTCCTTGTCCCTTTTCAAATCCAGGCTCAAACCCGCCCTGTTCAGGACTGCTTACTCGATTCAACAATAATGGACCACCTCCTGCCCTTACCATGCCAGAGTCTGTTGTATTTTGATGATTTTATTGTTGATTTTATTGCTGATTATATAGTTGGTTTTTATCTCGTACAGCGTCCTTGAGTGTAATGAAAGGCACTTTTAAATAAAATGCATTATTATTATCATTATTAAAAAAGTGTCCTGGTGTGACTTGATGATATAAAAAAAAACACACAGTTATAAACTACACAATAGATTGATTATATGATTGTTTTTGCTTTTACCTTTAATAGGTACAAAGACATTAAATACTGGTACAAGTCTGATCTTACTACTGAGACATTATGGGTGAGTTTCTGCAATGACCTGTCACCCTCAACTTGAGACTTTTTTCAACAAAAGTAGGCAGGGCTGGTAAATGAAGCTAATTTTACTCGAGATTAGCATTACTGCCTTTCACAATTATGAAAACTGCTGAACAAGGGTTCATTTTCAGATTTATCCACTCTGGGACCTGTTTCCAAAAATGTGCATTTTCAGACACCCAAAGTGCTGTATCAGGGTGAACAAAACGTCTATATGACTAAAAACTAGTGCTGATATGCCCAATTTTGCCTCTGTGTGGATCGCCCTCAACTCTGGCTGCCCTTGTGTGTGTAAAGTAACTTATGAAATGATAACTGAGTGTTTAACAGGCATCACATCTTTAGTGTTTGGACATAATGCAGCACTGTAGAAGTCTGTCAGGATGTTTTCAGACAGCAGCAGGCTCCAACATCCAACATTCAGCTGTTACGCTGCTGATTATAAACACGACATGTTCACTGAGTAGAAAAGTCAACTTGATGCTTGAAAAGATCACGTACATTCCCAACCTCATAACTTGACCTGTAAGCATCACAGTTTGTCTGTGTTTCGTTACTATAGTGGCTTAGAATGACCCCTCTGTAAGCAGTGTGTCAGTATCAAACAGCAAATTTGACAGGCAGACAGCAGAGGAGTAGGAGAAGGAAGCTACAGTTACACCTGAGGAGCCCAAACCTCTGCAGGATTTGCCTTGAGAAACAAAATGTTACCGGCAACAGCAGGGTTTGCCAAACTCCATGTCTGTCATCAGGCCGATCAGCCTTGCAAAACTTAACCTGAAATGACTGGGCCTAGTTTAAAGGTGACTGAGCTTTGTGAGCGTCCTTTTAAAGACAAAGAGGCAGTAGTACCAAAGTTTAGCTCTATCAACTGTGAGAAGCACCTTAAGCCCCTGGCTTGATCAAAAAGAATGAAACAGGCAAAACATTCATGCAACTGCACTTGAAAAGCCCTGCCTCTTCCTGATCACTTTCTGTGGGATGTTTCCCAGATGGATGTGAAACAAATGCCATGGATAAAAAAACTGCTCCCATCCGGCAAGCGCCTCAGAGCTCTGCGGACTTGAACAAGCTGGCACAGGAGTAGTTTCTATCCGTCTGCAGTCACCATATTAAATAATAAAAACTGTTGTTAATACAGGCACCTTTTTAAACAGTTAATAGCTGCACTATGGACCGCACAGTTGCACTTTCCTCCCTTCAACTGTAAATATCCCAGTATGCTTGTAAATATTCCTGATGCACATTTTATCCCAGCCTCTCTTTTTACACTTACATTATTTTATTTTATTATATCTTGTTTGTGTCTACCTCCTTGTACTAGAGAAAACAACTGCCGGAGTAGAATTCCTTGTATGTGTTGCATACTTGGCAATAAAACCCGATTCTGATTCTGATTCTTAAAAACCATGTGGTGAGCCAGATTTACGAGGTATCCTGAAACATTAACTCCTAAAATTAAAAGTGTACTCAGAATTGGATGGACTGCAGAATGGACTATCATTGGCTGAGGACACTGGATCAACACAGTCTTAATGTTGTCGACCAATTCCTGTAACAATGGCGACTTGATGACCATGTCATGGTCACTCTGTCTCATTTGTTTTTTGTTTGTAAACACAAATAGATGAAAATTTTATTTGCATAGTACTGTCATGTTTGCACAAACTTATAAAATAAGTTTTATGAAAAGAAAAAAATACTCTATAAAAATCTACTCAGCAGTCTATATTCACATGTAATGAACTTCTATATACAAGAGTGTGAGTGTGCATGCATCCAGTCAGTAACTATCTCCTACCTGTGATCCTGTGAAGCAGTGACGTGTCTTGCACTTCAGCAGGAAGAGAGGAGATGCGCTGACGCAGCACCGAGTCGCTAGAGGCTGCATTTTCCAGCTCCTGCAGGGCTCGTATTAAGTCTGCTGTCTGTCGAGGACAGCAGTGGATGCAGGGCGGGGAGAGAGGATGAGAAGGGAGAGGAAATGACGATTTAACAAAAATGTCTACAAATAAATGAGAATCTCTGATATAAATATTTGAGTCAAGGCATGGTAGACATGCAGCTATATTTATCAGCTGAGTTAGTATGTAGTGTTTTTAATGATTGTAAAGTCTAAACTACAAATCCTTGAAGAACGCTGTCCATTTTAGGCTTAAGGGACATTTCATATTGGATGTGTTTTATCTGGCATGATGGCAGTAGTCTATGTTATTAGCCAGCATGTCATCAAGTCAGAGCTTTGGACTTTTGAGAAATGCTGGAAATTATTTTCAAAGTGTGCCATCTCCTGAATGCTTGTGCATTTTGTGTCCAAATAATGACTGATGTCCATTTTACTGATCCCATAGAGGATGCTTTTCCATTGGAAAGTTCAGCTGCATGAGTGAGGACAGAGGGCAACCTCAATGAACTTCAGATTGTTGTCATAAACAGAATACTGAAAAAGGGATGCTTAGCTGTAAGAAACAAACAGAGCCATGTTCAGTTTTAGCTGTGAAAGCAGCAATAAACACCCTAACTTCTTAAAATTTAAAGCTGGGGTTGGCGATTTTGGAGAACTAGTTGTCTGTCTCTAGCCTGAAGGGGGCGGTAATGCTCCAAAATGATGGATGCCAACCACCGAAGAAGAAGAAGTCTCGCGAGAACTGCCACCTGCAGTTGCATGGACGGCAGTTCTCGCAAGATTAGAGCCAACAGCGGAACAAACTTAGAAAAACAGAGTTTATTTTAGATTTCTTGTACATCTGTCTTAAATGTGAGGGATACTGGAGCTTGGTTGGTGTTGTGGGACTGCTCACAGCAGACTTCCCTTATTTTCAAAGACAAAACTTGAAAGGTAAGCATTCTCCAGCAGAGTCTGTTCCCTACACGCTACATGCTACATGCTACACGCACTGTCGGTGCACGCCCGGAAAATGCACACGCAGCAGGCACTCAGAATGGCGACGGGATTTGATTGGTGTAAAAGAAGGTATCCCGGCAAGATTATTGGTTGGGGTTTTCCCTGTTATACTCCTGCTGTAGATAGCGGATATTTTTCGCTCTGTTTTAAGAACACAGTATGAGTTGATTACCATCGGGTCATAAAGACCATTTTAAACAGTATTTCAAAAAGTGTATCTAAATCAGATCGCCAACCCAAGCTTTAAGTCTGGCTCTGTTTGCTGCTCACTGCTAAAGGGTTGACATGAAAATGTAGTTATTCAACTGGAAAAGCTTATAGCTTAAACTAGAGCTCTGAATATGGAGTGGCATTATGGCCACTGAAACAGATCTTTTTAAAGGTTGAACAATTTTTTTGAGAGTCTGAGAAAAAAAGTCAGAATACTTAGAAAGAGTTCTTCTTTTTACCCTAATATATCAGACAAACCAAACATTTTAAATTTAAAAAATGGCTTAAAGTGCGTCTTTCACAACAGGTAAACAGCATCATTTTATTTGCACGGTTATAATTTGCCTCTGTCTAGTCTAGCACCTGCGGGGGCTCAGTTGGAGAGCTGTGGGAACCAAAGTCATCGTCATCTGCTTGGATCGCCTCGTATGACCTCTTCTTTGCCTTCTTTTCTCCATCTGGGATTAAAGAGAGAGACAATTAAATATTATAGATAAAGTTCTGTTTTTTTATTTTACATAACAGAGAGAATAATAGTCTTCATAAATTGCATAAAAAACAAACAGACCGCCCTGTAGTTTGCTGCCCTGAGAAAATTCAGCTCTAAAGGGGCATCTACTAAAATTCATCCTGTCTTCTTGTTTCACAGTGGAGTCCATGGCATCCACAGTCTTTTACTACAGCTTTTCAAAGCCTTCATCACATATTTGAGGCCCCACACTACATCTTCAGTATCTAACTGGTTACATCAGTGATAAAGATAAACATTAGAGTTCTAATTTAAGGAGCATAAGAGTCTTTTCTCCATTGTGCAGATGTTTGGGTAGAATCAAAGCTGAAAAAATCAGCTGAGTAACTGACATGCTGCAAGGTTAATTTAGTGGGAAAAATAATAAATAACAGAATAAATACAATTAAAATAACACAATGGAAAAAATTAAAGATTAGGCTGTGGAAAAGGGGAAAACTTCAAACAAGCTTTGAAATTTAACATCTTGTGTTTTTCCATCTAAGACTTTTAGAGATGTAAATACTTCTACAGAAATGTTTTATGCAAAATTGATTTGGTGATTTAATAACTCTTGATAGAAAACAGTATATTGTCCTAGAAAGCAGCTTTACTACATGCCGGGCACCGTCTATGCGCCTGAGCTGGTTGAGGGACTCACCCAGGACTTGTGAAAGCTGATCCAGTAAGTTGTTTTCGTACACCGCCCTCTCCTGCCAGATGGACAAAACCCGACCCAACTGTTTCTTACAGCCGTCTTCACCTTCCCTGGATAGAAGAACGTATGGATGACAGAAAAATTATATTTTGGCTGATCAGGCAAGCAGGTTTATTGTAATAATCTGCATGTCTAAACATTCATCAGACCTTATTAGCTAAATAAAACATCTACACGTGTCTTGATATAAGGAACTGTGTTCACAAACTTCTCATGTTAAAAAAAATACTCTCTTTTATTAAGACCCCTTTCAAACATTTTAGACTCAATCACACCTTTTGTATCCAGCTGGTTGAGTTAGTGTCCAAGTTACAGTGTTACTATAAAGTGTTACTGTCAAGGATGATAAGTTCTGTCTAAATGTGACGACTCCAGCTTTTTTCCATAACAAAAGAAGATAAGAATAAGCAAACTGGACATCTTTGACCATAGAAACTTTATTTACATTTATGCTGACTTTATGTCAAGAGGAAAGGCCTGAGTAGAATGCCATAGGTGGACTCTTGGATACTAAAAATCCATGACATTTATGATCTGCATATTTATCCTATCAATCCATTTAACTATCAATAGTGCTGTGGTGTAGTGTTGTACAGCTACATTAATTTTAAAATTTACTTATTAGTTTGTTTTACTTAAAGAGCCATTTTACGTAAGAGTAATAACTTAAACCTGAAAGGTGCCATGCCCTGGTGTGTTTGACAGTTTTTATCATGTGTGTGAGCGTCTCTTAGGGATGGGATGAAATATCGTTTGGCAGAATATCGCGATACAGTACGTGTCGAAATGCATCGAGTTTGAAAAAAATGGATCGCGAAATAAAGACATCACGTCCAGTAATAGCGCATGTGACCAGAAGTGGAACAACAAACATTAGCACCAACTACCTTGCCTCCAAAAAGCCGAATGATGGAGTCGAATGAGGTCCAAACGGAGGACGCTCCGCCTGGATACAAGTCATTGGTCTGGCAGTATTTTGGCTTTCTCATTAAGAAAGACGTAGACAGCGAAAACAAGCCTACCGCTCGGCAGCATACATTCTCTCTAACCTCTCTAGGGTTAGAGAGAGTGTTTTTGTTTGTGTTTGGCCTGTTAGGCCTTGTGTTTTCCTGTGTGCAACTCAAACAAAAACAAATAAGTTGTAATTACACAGTAATATTTTTTCTGTTTTACTTTTTTGATATTGTATCGTGACATATCGTGAACTGGGCATATCGAGGTGCAGCGTATCGTGAGTTTAAGAGTATCGTCCCAGCCCTAGTGTCTCTTAAGCAAGGATTTGATTTGAGTTAAATAGAAAATACATTAAAAAAAGGTTGCTCTGTACTTTAACTTTCTTTTGAACTTCTATACTGAGAGCTAAGTCAAATGTGTCACGGTCCTCTGCCTCCAAAGTCATTTCTAACAGCATTAAAAACAAGGAAAAATTATTTTGTAGGACATGGAACCTACAACATTTTTTATTGAATACAACTGAACTGAATGCTTCGGTTTACAGTAACTAAAGGTGGACCAAAATTTAATATTTCAGAGCTTCTTAGATGACTTTTTGATCTCAACATGAGGAGATGAAATCTAAAATGGCTGGCAAAATAATTCGCAAAACTGAACAGCAGGAAAGTAGCTGATCAGAAGCTGACGCAGTACAAGACTTATAGAGCAAAAATCAGAAATCAATAATTGTGCAATAACTGGGAAAATTACAGAACAGGATTGGGCAACCATATAAATAAAAAGTGTGTTCTTCTGAGAGAAAAGTCAGAATTCAGAGTTTTAAGTCAGTGTTTCTGAGATTCTGACATTAAAGTTAAAACTCACTTTTTATTTTTACAGTGGCACTTACCCACTTCTGTAAAAACAATAAATTAAGTTTTAGTAGAGAAGAATATACTGTTTCATCTTCAATTTTTCATTCAAGACTATTTAGGTTTCCTTCACTCCTTTTCAAAACTTAAAATTAAGACCTTTAAAACCTTCTTAAATCTTAGAAAAACACCAAACCATTTTTTTCGACGCAAAACATAGAAATAGACACAGGTTTAAAATATTTTTTAAAAATTCAAGAAATAACAATAATAAAGAAATAAACTGTTTAGGGGCAGAAGTTTCTGATTCATGTATTGTTTAAGTTTGAAATGATTAAGAACAAAAATCCCTTGAGTTTGTTTAAACAGACGCTACACATTTTGTTTATTTCACCATTCAAGAAATTGTCTTATTATTCATTCCAAGTGCACTGCTGTGTAATTTGCGTAATGACAATAAAAGGAAGTCTAGTCTAGAAGCTTTCTTTATTCTTTTCTTTATAACGACTTCCTAAAGTATTAACCTCACTACAGAATACAACTCATGATTCCCACTTTTTTCTACATATCATTTTCCAGGTTTTCCAGGATGCATGGGAACTCTGCAACTGCTACAGCAGACTTGAATGGACTAAATGGAAAACCTCTATCAGGTAAAAACAATATCGAAAGACTTTTTATGGTAAAATAAACAGCATCTTGAGGGCTGGTGGCAACCCTGCTTTTAGAGCTATTGATGAGGAATTTTTGCTTGTTCATTTTTCTTTTTAAACATTTGGAGCCCACAGACACCCAGAACCTTCATTACTCAAGCAACATAATCTGACCTGTACACGTGCTTGAAGGCATCCACGATGACTGGTGCAAAGTCCTGGGTGAACTCGGGTCCTTTCTTCTTGCTGTTCTGAATGACATCATTGGCCAAGTAAAGGAAGGTCAGCTTCCGAGAAACCTGAGCTGCAAGTGTTGAAATGAACAAAGACAGCTTTTTTTTTTACATTACACACAGTGAGGCATCTGGGAATGACGACTACAAAGAGGACACAATTTTGGTTACAAGGGGAAAAATCTAACACCATGTTCCTAAACAACTCAGTTTACTAAGGAGACTTTGAAAGATTAATTAAAAATATCTTGAAACAAATAATAACTCACAGAAATCATACTATTAATAATGGTGCTTAAGTGCTGTTTTAGTATTTTTGTTTGTTTTGACGGGCCATCCTCACTGTCTTTAAAAGTGCACACTGCTCTGGGTCCTCAGACACACTCTAAAAATAAAGCAGCCACTCGAGGTTTCATTAGTTTGTTAAGCAGCACCCTGAGGAAACGGCGCCTGTAATATCCACAAACACAACGCTGTGTGATTCATGCTTCTGAATACAGGCGTAAATGATGAGTCGTTAGTATTCAGGTTGGTGTTTAGTTCAATCAACAAAGATTAAGTAATTAGAAAATGCTTTCATTTTGTCTTGCTAACTACTTGATGAGCTTGTTCTGTTTGCCCACTATTATCTTAGGTATCTGGATAATAATGTGGCTTCTGAGGTGATTTCAAGGGCTCAACTTGACTTTACAATTTGTGTGCAGTTCCACCTGCAGAGAGGTAGAGAGAAACATGCTTATTAATACTGGACTTAACTATTTATTAAATCATTTATTTCAAACCAGTTGTTGTAACCCGACTTCTCTGGGTTTTATGAAGGGCACAAGCATGAAAACAGCCTTATGTCCCAAGTGCATGGTCACAGCTACCATTGAGGTCACCAAGGACACGATCTCTGTATTTTTTCCAATCTAAAAAACCCAAATATTTTATTGTGAAATACATTAGAGGACTGAGGGAGGGGGATGGAGTGACTCCTCGCTCCTCCAAAAACAATGACAGACACCCAGGTTATGAAGGGCATTGGCTGCCAGAATGTGAGGTGGAGGTGCAGCAAAGATAATACTGGCATACGGAGCATTAAAATAACGTTTTTGGAAAGAAAAAAAAATAGCTCTGAAGCAGAGAAATTAAAGTGATTCAACATGAAAGGGTTTCCTCTCTGGAGGTTCTTCCAGTACTTGCTATGAAAAGGGAACTACAGAGCGGTTTACACAAGGCCGAATACGGTCAAATCTGGTAACTTTTCATTGCGTTTTGGCCTCAGGTTTACATGGGAACACTAAACGGGGTGCCTGAATCCGTAAACTCCTGAAGCCAGTGTCCAGAGTGGATAGTTTTCAGTAGGGCTGAACAATTAATTGCAAATTAGATTAAATCGCAATATGACTTGTTGCAATTTTCAAATTGCAGACAGTGCAATATTTTTAACCCAAAATGTGTTGAACATTTTGGCATTATGATGTAGTTTCTTGCAATTTCATGCCTATTTTAACCTTTTTTAATCCAGTTTTTACAACTTTATGCCTATCTTGCTCCAATTCATCTTTTTTTTCGGCCACTGTCAGACCATGTTTGGAATTTGTACCTGGTTTTTGAAATTTAATCCCAATTTTGCTGCCATAATCAATTTTAGTTAGTCACTTTTGATTTTTTTTGCCTTTTTTTTTGCAATTTCATAACTATTTTGCACCTATTAACTTTTTTCCACTTTCGTACTATTTTTTTTATCCAGTTTTTACAATTTCATACCTATTTTGCTTCTGTTCTTCACTTCTCCACTTTTTCTCAAATCTCTCATCCTTAGATTGATTTAATGTCATATTGGTTATACTATAAAAGGATCTACTGCTTATGTTTGTTTAAGAATACATAAGATGAGGAACATTAAAACAATCGCAGAGTAAATCGCAATTGCAATATTGGAGAAAAATATCGAAATTAGATTATTTTCTCAAATCGTTCAGCCCTAGTTTTCAGTCCGCTCCTCCATGCAGCTCCATGTAAACCAAAGTCAGAGCGTTTCAGGGTGAGACGCTGACATCACCGCAAGTGCAGTACTGTTTCACATGAAACAACACCAGGAACAACAATAGGTTTGGCCATCTACCGACTTGCCATTGTTGTCTGAAAGTTTATCTTCTTTGTATGTCTATTGTAGCAGTACCGTTTCTAAACCTACACTGCCATCTACTGGACAGGCAAGCATACTACAGCGGTTTCATTCGTTTCCAGCATCTCCATCTGAATGCCGAATCGATTTGAAAACACAAAAGAAAAATCTTTGCGTTTTAAGTCACAGAGTCTCCGTGTAAACATAGCCTAACAGTAATGTTGGATAATCTTGGAAACACTATGTTTTTAAGGGCATTCACTTTGGCTAATAAATATAATATCAGAGATTAGGAACATGATCGACCTGGCAGTGCTAGCCTGGCCAGGCCCAATCCCCCCGTCCTCACGCAGGATAAAATGACCTTGGTATTTTCTACATCCTGGCTACGGCCCTGTCCAAGTGCCTTGTCATCTATGATTCTGATGTTTGAAATCTGAACAATTTGCTGAGAATTAATATCTTGATCTTTCTTAGAAGTAGAAAACAAGAAAGAGAAAAGGCAGATTTGACATTCATCATTCTCTGAAAGTGGGTACGCTCAGTATTATACCAGTTACCGTACCATCACGGCTTTGGCTCCGTTACAAACCTGCTGTTAGGGCTCCATGTGTTTCATTAACATCAGGATCTACACTGCACTTGCTGAACATCATAAAATAATAACAATAGCAAGAGCGAGGTACTTCGTTTTGACTGCTAATTACAGCTGCCAGTCTGTGCATTTGCCACTCAGTGCCTGGCATCCCTCATCCATCACTCACTTGCACTGAATGTGGCATCATGTGCCGACACTCTGCAGGGAGGTAGACAGGCAGAGGCTTTGCGTTGCATACACTAGAGGCAGCAGTCGTGATTTCTTTGCCTGCTTGAAGGGCAATAAACCATAAATAAGGCACACCACAAACACATCACCACCCACAGTGCTACAGTGACCAGCTGCTTATGTTTGACTCAGCAAAAGTTTATTTAAATCTTAGGAAAACAAGCCACCTCACTGAAAGAAGCGGCATTCACACAGAGTCAGGTTCATGTTTTCCAATCAGATATGTGAGCTTATAGCCATAATTGTGGGTTGGTATTAAGCATTTTTCTGAAACAAGCTTTAAAAAACTTTGATGCAGTGAGTGACGCAGTGTTTTGAAACTTTAAAATATTACAAAAACTACAAAGACATTAATTTATTGCAGGGAAAATTACAAGTCACAGTAGGTTTCAGTACTTACTTAACCCTTTGACTTGCAAACTAAGAAAAACATCACAGGGAGCAAAATTTAGACAGCAGTTGAAACAGTCTTCTGAAGGAATCATAATAATTTTTTGTCAAATTTATTTCCTGAAACTAAATTAGGATTGATCTGGAAAGATCTGGAAATATGTGAAAATATTTTTTCTTACTCCAATGTATGCTCTTACTGTTAAGATTTCTGAGGAGCTATGCAGCAACGATTCACTTCTGACTTTCTAGTTTTCAAATACTTCAAGGAAAAGTTCGGTTTCTACAGCTTTCACATTGTTTATAGAATGAAGTAGAACAATATACTCACCCAGAAGGCTTTCCTGATCCAAACAGTGCTTTGGGAGATATTTAGATCCAAAATCGAGCGGCGGACATCCGTATAATGGTAGCACATAGGGCATGTATAGTGCTGCTCCTAAAACTGCATTAATCGTCCATAAACTCATTAGTTTCACCAATATTTCATCATGGTCCACTCACGCTACTCCTCCATTACAGTCTGTGTCACTCCAGACATGTCTGTGTGACTGTGCTGACCTCTGAACTGAAGAAGAAGAATGTTTGCCTCCGCGCATGTGCAGTACTCTCTGGAGCGCTGCCTCCGCGTCCTCCTTTCAATGAGCTCCTCATCTGTAAACTCTGGCTCGAAACTGTAATGACACTCATCATATTCAAAGTTCTCCTCCACAACATCTTCACTCGATAGATATTCATCCATTTTGCACAAAACTGGAAGAAGAAGGCTGTTCAGTAGCCAGCGGTCTTCCCCTGAAACAATGAGCCGTACTGTGCATGCGCGGAGACAAACCTTCTTCTTCAGTTCAGAGGTTGGCACAGTTACAAAAACATGTCTGGAGCGACACAGACTGTAATGGAGGAGTAGCGTGAGCGGACCATGATGAAATATTGGTGAAACTAATGAGTTTTTAGACGATTAATGCAGTTTTAGGAGCAGCGCTATACATGCCCTATGTGCTACCATTATACGGATGTCCGCCGCTCGATTTTGGATCTAAATATCTCCTGAAGCACTGTTTGGATCAGGAAAGCCTTCTGGGTGAGTATATTGTTCTACCTCATTCTATAAACAATGTGAAAGCTGTAGAAACCGAACTTATCCTTTAAATTAATCTATAGCAGCGCCACCCAGTGGATACACATAGGTGCAACAAACACTATAAAACGAGGTGAATCAGGAAAAACAGACAAAGTTGGGATTTCAGAGTTTTAAATACAGATGTGTGATGGCCAAAAGTCAACCACACGGTTACAATGCCAGTCAAAGGGTTAGTATGACGAACCTGGTAACCAACAGCTTCTTACTTCAAATCCAGCAGATAACAGGCTTTGTCCCCTGGTTATGCAAAGTCCATTATTGACTTTTTTTTAATTTATGTTAGGCCAAAAAATTCTAGGGGAATTGTCAGACCCTCTAAATGTTGCATTTGGGTCATAATCACTCACTGTGTCTTACTGCTGTCTGCAGCCAAACATTTAGTGCACATGAAGTCTTTAGAGCTTAACAACTAGTTTATAACTTGTTGTAGTTAACTCCAGTTTTATGGAAAACTCACTGTTGGGAAACAGCGCTGAGATGTGGACGACAATACAATCAATGCAAAGAAAATAAGACTAGAGGACAATTAGAATAACATTTTCCAAAACTTCTAGAGCAGCCTTTCCCAAAGTTTGGATACCAGCCTAAAATGGGTCACAAGCCTTTTTTACTGGGTCGCGGTCATGCTCATCCCCTGCTCCTCATGCCTCAATCTGCTAACTGACATCTGCATGCTCTTTTGAGAGTGAGGGAGAGAGAACAGCCCGGGTGCTCGAGTGACACAAAGGACTGCTGGGTCTAAGTTGACAAAGCAATACAATACTTTGGATTTACTTTGGCAGTCACGAGTGTAAAATCATACACACTGCAGCACATCGACTTGACATGATGATGATGACATAAGAGCAACTTTTAACTTCTACCAACTGCACTCAATGTTAAAAAACAGCAGGTAAAATATCACTTTATCATCAACAAATTAATCTGCAGCCTCTACTCAAGGAGAGATTTACTATGAGCCAAAGACACGAGCTGCACTGTTCACAGGGGAGATCAGGGACAGCTGTAACACTTATAAACATTCTTCCTCATTACATATGGGTCATTTGATCCACAGCTTTTGATTTTAGAAACAAATACATGAGCACACATAAAGCTATTGCTGAATTTTATCTCAGAAGGATGAGACTGATCAACCAAGTTAATAAGGTAAATAAAAGAAGAAAAGTGTAACAGCACTTTTGCATTCATAAACATATACAATATAACCTTATGCATTTAAAATAAATGAACTGCTTCTATTAGTGTGCCAATGTGCCTTTTCTTCTTTTATATGTTAGCCAAGATTTTCCCTCCCTTTGTTTCCCAAGATTTTGAATTCCAGGCATTTCCAGGCTTCTGATTCCAGCTGCACAACTTTTAATGACTCAAATGTATAATTCACACAAACATGATCCATCTAACTAATCCATTTTGGGTGTCAGTTTAGTGTATAACATATGGATTTGTTTTTTTTGTTTTGTTTTTAGTGTACCATTAGATTAACATTAACGTAAGACAAGTTACACACTTACTCTACGTATTCTACCATTAGTCAACTATTTTTCTACCAACAGATTTGTGTTTATAAACCAGTAGTGGGTATACCAGTAATTTACTATTGAACTACCACGAGCTTTGATACATTTACCTTACAACTAATTCATCATTAGTTACCACTTCTTTGTAATTGGTTTTCAACAGATGTACTACCATAAATTTACTTGTTAACAACTAGGGTAACATTAGTTTACCTAAAGATGGGAAATGATGAGATTTTATTCATATCTATGGGTTCTGCTCATTGTCCCATATTCAGCAATTCCCTTATTAATCCTTTTTTGCAAATATATGTATATATTTTTTTAATTATCATTATTAATCTGGGTTATATACAATAATTAATGCATTGTCTTGTGGGTAGAACAACAGATAAGAAGATATACAGGGGAAGGATCCAGTAACTTATAATTTCCTTGAAAAAAATAAACATTTGGGTAATAGAAATAAAAATGTTTTTTAAACTATTTCTATTTCCTTATTGATTCTTTTCAATTTTCTGTGCAGAAAAATTGGTAACACACATGCACTGTCAACAAGCACATGGCATCCCTGATTTTAAATGCTGTACTACATCAAATGTTGTGTTAGCACGTTGCTGGTATTTCTAGCCTTGTCTGAAAACAAACAGCCACAGATATTGTTCATTAACTTCATAACAGTAAATTGTACAGAATAAAGCCAGGCTGTAGGTCGCTTCGGTCTCTTTGACACCTCTAATGACTGTGCGCGTGACATTATTATTTTGAGGGGCACCTAAAATTTTGGCATTAATAAAGTCATCATTATGCACCAAGGCAAACTATACTGATGCCTATTAATCTCAATCTATCCATCTTTATTCGTATGGACTCGATTCATGACAGGTGTTATCTCAAGACACTTTACAACACAGCAGGCCGAAGACCACCTCTCATTTAAAAGAAACACATGCATGCATAAATATTTACATACATACAGAATAGACACATACATATAGTTCTCAACATAAATGAGTACATTCCTTCAGATTTGTCAGAAAACCTCTAGTTTCCTTTCAAAATCAACATTTTCTATGGCATACTACAGCAAACCCCCCCCCCATAATGCAAAAATGAGTACACACCAATCAAAGAGGTGGGAGCGAGCAAGCTAGAGATAAGTTATCATTCTACCTTTATTTTCATCTTATGGTATAAACTAGAAAAGAGCACAGACATCTGCCAGCGCCACAGCCCTCACCCATATTGTGATTTTCAGCGTGAATATCAGTTCTACTTTTATGTCATCTAAATATTTAGATTCCCAGACCATGAAAACATACCATTAGAAATTGGATTCACAATGATATTCATTGTAGTTTAGTAGTTACTCACAAAATCCCATTTTTCGTCATGGCATTTTCATGCTGATCCGGATCACTCCCAAAATCTAATTATTTGTTCCTTGCCCCATTACGGATATTTCCTAAAAGTTTCATTGAAATCCGTCCATAACTTTTCGAGTTGTGTTGCTAACAGAGAAACAAACAAACAGAGATCAACAATAACATGCCCTAATTGGCGGAGGTAAAAATGTTATGTTAAAACTTGACAAATTCTTCTTTTGTTCATTTAGATGGTGATTAATATATTATTTTTAACAGGGGGTGGTTCTGCAGGTGCCAGTCAAACTAAAGGGATGGAGCATCTGTGGTGGGGCACAAAGGACTGAACATAAGACGGTCTAAATCAGGAGTCTACTGCAGCCTAACTATGAGCTATGTGCTGGTCCAGACCTGAGCTGGTACTGACTGACTGCTGGCAGGTTTTTGAGTCGGTATGAGATAAGCTTCGAACAAGACTTTCAAAAGAAGTGTAATTAGCCTTCGGTTTTGGATGATTAGGATACAGGAATGATAATGTTAATGCTACACCTCCACGGCCCACGTCTCATGGTCCACAAGTATTAAAATGAATGGAGGGGTGGATTCATTCACACTGACGCATCTTGACGCAGCCACGTCTCAGTTAAGCACAATAAGTCAATTTGATTTTCTGATACAAGATCACTCACCAAGAAAGATTTTGATGTCAGTGATCTGACATTCAAGAAGCCAAATCTAATCAGCTGCAGTTGTGGAGTTGTACATTAGAGGTCCTAATTTTAGATCAGATTTTCTCAGCCATTTATTTGAGTTATGTTCTCCAGTTTGTCCTCTATCAGAGAGAATTGTGGGAATGTATGACATTATGGTTAGATAGGAGGTCCGAGTCCAGTAAAACATGTGGAACTGCTAAAAATGGAACCATGTCTATAGTGACAGGGACCGAGGGGACATCCATCAGTGGTGGGCAGACCGCAAGAGAGTTACTGTGAAAGTAACTAAAAGGCTAACATTTTCCCCCATACATAAGTTTAATATGCATTTGATTTTGCCAGAGATATTCATGACGGCCATTTTAAATCTGCTTCTTTTACTGTCTCTAGACACTTAGAGCCAGCACCCAAAGCTATGAATGTGTGTAATCACTAACCAATCAAATGACAGACCTGTCGACTCTCATTTACTCAAATTTCAAATATGTAAAGTGCAAATGAATTTGTTTGTGGTCATGAACCAGGTGCACTGACTTCACTGGCTATTATTCCAGGAAGAGCTACACACGTTTTCTGACAAGCGATCAGCTTCTTTCTACGCCTACTTCTTTCAGGATGAATTTGAGCTTTAAACAAAGAAATTCAGCTGCACATATATATGCAAGACACAAGATTAACAACAGTGGTGTGCAGGATAAAAAACTGATGTGATATAAGACACTACGCTTTATGCTGGACGAAAATTTAAAAAAAGTACTCTGCTATTTTTTTAAGTACAGGCTAAACCCATAAATACAAGGCCATGTGGTGTCCTCCAAGGCGCCATCCCAGGATCACTTCTTTTCTCTCTACTCTTTATTATCACTGTGGCTGATTCTTAAACAACAGCATCTTCTGGTGTATACATGAAGATAATATTCAGATCTGCTTCACTTAAAAAGGATGTCAATTCAGTTAACCTCAGATTAAAAAAAAAACAATAAATTAAATTTTTAAGGTAAGTATATTTTATAATCTTTTAATGGATTGGCACCTCAAAACATTTCTATTCTTATAAAAGTATACACCAACTCGGGACCTTTAAGGTCTGTGGAGCAGCTTCTATTTGTCCAGTGAACCAATGAGATTAATTCTTTTCTGTAGAGGCCCCTAAATTTCTGTTATTACCACCCAGAATCACCTCCCCCACCCGTACATCCTCTTGAAGCCCCAGGGAATACAAATCATCAAACTTTCTGTGCAAGATATTTATGATTATATCCATCCATCTTCTATACTGCTTATCCCTTGCATGGTCATAGGGGTCTGGAGTCTATCCCAGCTGACATTGGGCGAGAGATAGGTACAATCACCCTGAACTGGCCTCCAGCTCATCACAGAGCCACATAGAGGGACAATCATTCACTCTCACACACGAACAATTTAGTCACCAATTGACCTGATGAGCATGTTTAGGGACTGTGGGAGAGCACCCACGCATGCACAGGGAGAACATGCTAACTAAACCTTCTAGCTGTGAAGCACATGCACCACCTGTTGCACCACTGTACTGCCCACATACTGCCAAAACTATCTAAACATCTCAGGGTTAATCTTTGCACAGTTTGTATTAAATCAGTAGTTTAGTTTTTGAGGGTGCTCAGAAACTGGATTTGAAATGTGTGAGCTTTAGAAGATCATTAATCATGTAATAAATAACTCAATAACCTAATAAAACATAAACAACATTTTGTCTTTAACTTAAAGCAGCTATACATAGTTGTCTTCATTTGGCTGTGCTAAATAAATGAATAAATATCGACTTAAACCGTAACGGAGTCCTGGGAAACACAGCGTGGCCTTGCGTCAGAGCTGCCCAGTAAGACTCAACTGTTTTCAAAAGCTAACTTTAGCATTTTGAAAACACGAGAAAGCATGATTAATGTATCAAGTTTTCGTCAGCAACATTAACTATGAAAGCGTTAAAACACGATTAAAGTGTGTTTAATGTCATTGGTGGCTAACGTTTTGGAGTGAAAGCTTTTCAAACTGACACCACACAAAAGTTGGTTAGCGTTAGCAGTTTTTGTGCAGCGGCGGTGCAGCGGTTTGACAAGTACCCGTGTTAAGTGGTGCCTTTCAGTCGCATGCGACTGAAACTGTCGTAACAGTAACTGGAACTGAGTCCAACAACGCCTCTTGTTTAGTTTTTCACAAGTGCAACACCGCAAGCGCAATGTAACATTCGTTAGCACACTTTCTCTCCTCAATATCTGCTGTAGTTACGACAGCCCTGGACGTCAGGCGGCTGGAAGTCATCAGTTAGCACGGCTCCTTTAAAAATCAGAACACCGGCAACATCAGTCAACTTTCTCTCAAGAGTAAAACAATAATAGCAAGAAAATACCATGTTTGCACGTCATAACTGCTACTCTACTTGTTTCCTTGAACAAATGGATGATTGCTTCACGTAGCTTGTTCTGGTTTGGGGGGATATCAGCCCCCTTTAACTGAGGTAAACTAGCTGGCTGATGTCGACCTTACCTTTTTTCAGTTCGTTGAACCAAACATTGACAATGGTCTTCGAGTGTTTTCTGTGGTGGATGAGCCACAGTGACAGCGTCTGCACACTCTGCTGAGAGTTGCTGAGCTCGGATAGTTTCTTTTCTAAAGCTGCCTCTGAAAAAACTGACATCTTGCTCTTAGAGGTGGCTCAGAGGCAGCTTTGAGACAATGTTCCTCCCAGATGGGTCCTCTGCAGCTACCCCACAGCTCGTTAGCCGGCCAGTGCGAGGGTTGTATCCATCCAAACTGAAGGAAACACGTCTTTTGTAGAAGGAGACGTACCCCAGGGGCTAAACTCCTTCTGGTGCCCTCGTCTTGGTGCTGTGGGGCGGCTGCCTGCTTTAGCCTGGTGCAGCCACAGCAACACAGCAGCCTGAGAGAGAGAGAGCAGGCTTCCGTACAACTGCTGTGAGGCGTTCACGTCTGTGGGAATTTCCCCTTTCAAAAAGATCGCCGAGCACATAAAGCAGGGCAAAATTTTTAGATTTGCCTTTAATCTTGTATTTGTATATTTCTGGCCGAAATATTAGGTAATGCAAGGCTATTTATATCTTAATAGTCAGTAATGATTATTACAAAAGCAGCCATGTGAAAACAAAGGTGACAGTAAGAACTCAAAATGATATGTTTAATGACCATAAGATATCTCATTTTAAGTCTTCAATCACACGTCTTCACCCGATATCCCCCCCCCCAAATGCTTAGTTTTAGTATAATTTTCATGAAGGTAGTGAGGTTTCACAGACTGCCATCGTCAAACCCTTAGGGCCAGGTCTTAATAGTCACTCAAAGCAAAATGTGCTTCTTAAAAGCAAGCTATAGAAAGTAAGATTTAATATTGCATTCTTTCAAATATCTAAATATTCCACCTACATCTGACCTTGTCATTGAGAGCAAGTTTTAATCCCTTTTTATCCTTTTCATGCCAAGTTTCCTCATAAGGCCACCATGTTTTTAGATTTAAAAAAAAGGGGGGGAATGAATTATTTAACACACTAATGCAAAATAGATTATTTTGTTTTGGATTAATAAAGTCTTGCATATGTCAAGAATTAGCAGCAAATTAATATCGATGCATCATTATTTTCTGTGCAGTTTCAAATACTCACACTGATACCACTAAGAACAAAAATAAGCTCTCTTCAACCCTTTCATGCACGGTGGTTACTACAGTAGACAAATATTTGGAATAAATAAACCCTTTATGTTGTAGTACCATGTCCAACTACTTGGTGGAAAATTCCAAAACCTGTCTAAAATTTCATAAAAATATAATATTTGAATATTTTGTCCATATCAGGATAGTACATCATGAATCAGACAACAAAGGACACACTTTTCTGTATTCAGATTTCACATAATTTTGTATTTTTTATTTTAAATTTTGGTGTAAGTCAAAGGTTAATAATTTGATTACTGCAAACATATATATACTTCAGATTTTTTTTTTACTCTTCATAAATGTTTTTTGAAGTCGTGTTCGTGGATCCTCATCAAGTTCGACTAAATTACTTCTGTGATGGACAGATGCATAACTCCCACAAAAAACATAAAAAATTACCTTGACTTTGAACTTGTTGAAGGTAAAAAATAAAATAAAAAAATCAAAGTCTTTGAGATTTAATAATTCATGCATGAAAGGGTTAAGGCATCTAGAGAAAATGCAATACAATGTATTTCCAACTTTTTGGGCTCCATTTTTTTTACTCACATCAATCCTTGTCATACACACTAAATATTCATTGCATTTTCATTTTTTAACCCTTTCAACACAGGTTTTTGCCATAATGCCATCAAGTCTTTAGATGAAAAAAGAAGAAGAAACATTTTCAGTATACTGCAATCAAAGTTCATTTTATACTAAACCACTACAGCCTGGGATATGTCACCAGCAGCAACACTGATTTTTCTGCACTATTTTTGGGGAAATGTCAAACACTCACACTCATATGGTTAAATGATGCAACATGCTGGAAAGAAGTAAAAATTACTTCCAGGGCAGAGCCCAGATTGACACCCAGATATAATAAAATGCTTGCAATGTTTCAGTGAAAGTGAGATCAAAACTGTAGTTAGAATGGATTTAAATGGCACATTTTTTGTTTTTAACAGTGTTAATGTAAACGTTGTTTGTACTCAGCATATTTAAGACTGACAGTAAGAGCAGAGCTAGAAATAACAAGATTTAAAAAATACACAATCTTGAGAAAGTTCATGCTATATACATGAACAGCCAACATCATAAAAATAAAGAATGAAAAGTGCACAACAGTCCAAAGTTCCTGCACATAACAGGTAACTAGGACAAACTAACAGAGTAGTGGCTAATTTTTTTCTATGTTTCACCTCTAAATTGTCAAGTGAAATGCTGAAAATATAAATATAAATAAATAATTTGAAAAACTGTAAAGGTGCTATTCGGTAATAACAAACAGTGAGAACCCACCTAAATCCTTACACTTGATGTAAAAGTGAGTGATTATTGGCACATCTCTATCTGACTGTGTTACATAATGTTCTGTATACCTACAAAAGATTGTTTTTGCTGCACAGAGCATCACCATGACTTCAAATGAGGTCAAAAGGTTTTGGAGTTGAACTTTATAAACACTTTATTCAAAAAAAATCATGAGGTTAACAAATCATTCATTGTTTGGTGGTTCAATCATGAATGCTGCGTGGTTCTGCGTAACACACTCTTTAAAGCTAAAGTTTGAATTTTTTTAATGGATTCTACACACAGAAATCCAGTGGCCACACAATAATACTTTCAGTTTCATTGTGCAAAAAATAAGAAAAAAAAGGAAATGTGTTTTATATTGTGTTTAAAATGAGTTAAAACAAAACATGAAATAATAGAACTGACCTGAGCCATGCTTGTACTGTTATGTAACACACTGACATCCAAGGTTGAGACATCACATTTTAACATTTTCACATTTATCTTTCTTGCATAGTTTGAACACCAAAGTAACAATAGAACAAATGAACTTCAAATTAAGGCCACTGCATTTAGCAAACATTTAAAACACATAAGAACAACCTCAGCATTGTGTGAAACAATAACTATCTTTGTTGTTGCTCAGAATAAATACAATTAACGAAACACTGACAAAAACAGCAGCTCGAAAACTTATACACTCCGTATTACCAAGTACATTTTTTTCTCTCCGTTGCTGAAAAAAATGTAAGGCATGGAGACAAATCTTACAATTTTCCCTTTTAAGTAGGAGGGGGCTTTTACAGCTTTGGTGACATATCTCCAAGAGAACATAAAAATAATGATAACAAAAGACTGGGTCCATTTTGAACAATAATCACAGCAAAGATAATAAACCACAGCATCAGTCTTTTTTCATGCAAAAAGATTCTTTCATTAACAATACTTCAATCCCACAGTCCAGGCACATTTCAGTTGAGCTGTCAAAAGTCTCTTTGGCTGAGATTTGATCACATCAAAATACAAAAGCATATCAATATCAGGCAACAGAGCCATGACCTCATGTGCTCAGACAGTGCTGAAACGGTATCAAATAATTCACAGATTGTGCCTGAAGAGGTTTTGTTAAATCAAGGGAAGAATAACAGAATCATTATGGTACTGCAATTTGCAGTTATTAGATACAAAAAAGGGAAATATCAGCATCTTCAGATAATAACATTTCTTTCAATATTTACAGTCAATAAGCCGACATATTGCCTTTACATACTGACCATGTATTTCGGCTTCAACTTATTAAATCACTGAAAGTCAACATTCAAAAAATCGGCAGTATTATTTACTGATATGAAATGATTAGATTATTGTTCTTATTTCACATCTGTTTTCAACAAAAATGTACTTTCAGTGTCGGGGACTGTTCAGTTTTGGACCAAAAAATAATGAGGTCAGAAATATCCATTTCAGACATCAAAAAATGAAATATTGTCCATCTCTAATCAAAGCTGATGTTTCATCCCTTCACGGAGATTCCCATGTCAGACAGAAACCGGACATCATGATGGACTGTACAGTGTAAAGAAACATTAATTCAATGTGACAGCAGCTCTAAATAAGGATTGTAATGTTAAGAATTCAACTTCAGGTCCTGCAAGCATTCCAGTCCTTACACCAGACTGATCATGAGCTTTGAAACGGAGCTCAGAGTGGGTTTAAGAAAGGGTCAGCTGCTCGTTTTGTTTGTCAACGTGTTCTTTCTGTATGTTCATTTTAGTCATATGATCTTCACTCCTCTTCAGAATGATGTAATGTTAACAGTCGGCTTCCTTTGCTCATCCTCATATGGTAAACCTCAGTAAACAGCAGAATTGCTCTGGTTTTGTTTATACCCATGCAATTACGGACATGCTGGAAACAGATAAACGGTGTTGTGACTATGGCGCTGATATCTGGTATTGATACTATAGCATTTTTGGTACAAACTTTGTATGTTGTATGTCTTAAGTTTATGATGTTAAGTTCACAATCAACCTTTTGCTCTTCAAGTACACAACCTTCATCCAAACTCACACCATGCAATATTCCAACAAAACAAAATACAGCTGTGGTTTGTTAAAGTGCTGGCCTCAAGTAGAATAGTCTCTGAATAGGCAGAACAGTATATCAGAGTGACAGGACATCTGTTGATGGACATTAATCCTTAAACAGCTGATGTGTGCAAAAACTCAAACATGTTAACGAGGTATTAACTAAAGCCTCCGTTCATGTATACCCTATGTGAGAACAATGAAAACACTAATATACAGTAAGTTAACATCGTCGTAGAGAACAAACTGCCAGCACTACACAGCCAGAGAGATCTGTGCTCCTCATTATCTTCTCCCACCATTCAAACTACAGCACAAACCTCCAACAAAGCATTTCTGACAGTGCTCATCAAGTTATAATAAAAACTGTGTAAAACTGCCCTCTCCTGCAAAGCTTACAAGTCCTCCCTGACCAACATTCCCTAAAAATCCTTTGTAAACTGTTTGTTAGTGAAAATGGTGAGAAACTGCCCCAAACTGCCCCATCACTTACTAGTACCATATCACCGCCACAATCCAATCACGTCTACCTTGTGCCATGATCAACATTCCCTGAAAGTTTAACCAATCTCAGTTAATAACTTAAGTTAGCTTTCTTACAATTAGAAAAACACAAAATGCCACCAAAAACATAATTTGCATGGTGGAGGTTGCAATACCATAGAAGCCATAATTTAACACGACCATCAGATTCCAGGAGTATTTTTGTGAAAAAGGGTTTTAACTGCATTTGTGCAAGAGGATTTACTGTGTGTTTAGAAAGTCCACAATTTAGTTTCTATGCAACTCATCTCAGCTCTCACCATGTTAGCTTGCACTTCTGCGATTTCATTCTGGTAGTTTAGCTCTCAGCTTGCACGGACAAATGCAGAATATGTAAGCCACAGGAGTCATCAAATTAGCCTCATCTGTTTTTACACTGCACAGTATCTCAGCCCCTTGCATGAACGCAGGGTTATGACTTCACGAAATGTAAGTGTGGTTACAAATTGTGAATACCACTTCCTGTTCTATCTGTATCACTGCACATTCTGCCAGTTGCATTAAGGTTTAATTAAAGAACAAAACTTTTAATAGCATCTGGTTGGGTTCATGTGTTTTGAGGTAGCCGTCCTTGCTGTCATAAATGTGCATTCCTCTGCATTTGACAATGACACTACAGATGCATCAGTAGACAAGACAGAGAGAACTCTTTGGATGAAAAAGTAGATCTCATAAGGAATGCTAGCACACCAGATTACACTGTGCATAAAAGCTGCCTATGCTGAAATTATCTTTACTGGTGCAGCGCCTTAAAGGGGTCCTGGTGTCTGCTACATCTTCCAAACCACAATATATAGCATTAACCGATCCATCTTTTGTGTTTGGTCAACCTCTATCTGATACAGGAATTTAATGGTCTAATTCAGAATTTGGTCAGTCCAATACCATCCCCTAACCCAAAGATCTCGATCCACAGCCATGAAGGTGTATAGCTGCATTTCTGTTCACAACACCCCCTCAGGAAAAGAGGGATTGGCTGAGACGGGGCTCATTTGCATTTAAAGAGAGACATGCCAAAAGCGAACATTTTGAAAAAGGTTGTTTAGAGCTGATGAGCATAGTCAGAAAGAATCCTCTGGTTCATGATCCATGTTATGTTTTGGCTAAAGCACAGCACCAACATTTTTTAGGGCACAAGGGAGAGTGTTCAAAGGTAGAGAAGAGGAATGATATGTCACCTCTAATGTTGCAAAAACCAATGCAGAGGAATCTGCAATTAAATGAGGCAACAATTTCATTTGCACTCAACTGAGGGCTTTCATACTGGCATAGATCTGGAACAGGTCCCACGCTGGATTCTAAGAACCTTGGTGCTTTCTAGCAAACCAGCCCACGTTCATACCAGTGTAAGCAGAACAAAAGTGGGAGGGCATTATTCTGTGTTACTCAAGCAGAAGTAAACAACACACTGGCAAAATGGCGGATCACATCAGATTCTAAAAGCATTGCTTGCTTCACATAAGGCAGGAGTGTCCAAACCATGGCCCGGGGACCAAATGAGGCCCCCTGCCCATTTTGAGTTGGCCCCGTAAACAGTAGAACCAATAAGGACTTCTTAAGTACAGCAGCAAATACCATCAATCATGCACATTTTCAGCTGTACTTACTTGTCACAAGGTCTCATTTACAAAGTATATTGCAATATTTATCTTCAAGCGGCAACACTCTTGCAGTTTACTCTTGTTTTGTGTCTGACCGTGAAAATAAGCCAGCAGTGTCCCCATCTCCGCTGCTCAGAAAGTCATTCTCACCCTGACTTGGTGTGAATCCAGTGATAGCCCTTGATAGGTGATAACCCACCCCTAAACCCTAAAGCTTTTACTTAAATACACCATTAAAGTGAGGTGCAGCATGTGGCTCAGCGGTCCATGTATCCCTCTTAATGTGGCCCTTGATGTAAAAAGTTTGGACACCCCTGACCAAAGGTTTTGTTTTCATCAAACAATCAATCATATGATTAAAGCCGTGTGAGGAAGGCATCTGGTATTTGAAAAGTGTTTGTGTTTCCTTTAGTTCCTTGACTTTCTGCTCATTTTATCAACACAGAAAACGACATGCCAACTGATGGCGTCACGGTCTGCCAGCTGGTACCAGGTTCTGAACGACTGCCGGTTCAAAATTAGGATTGGAAACTGGAACCTGCACTGCACTGCAACATGCCAGTGTGAAAGCCCTCATAAATGCAGCCTTTGGTTGGTCTGGAATTACTTTGTGAGCAGACCCATGGAGCCCTGGAGTTAGCGATGTGATATTTTTCTATCCTAATCACCTGTGAAAGTCTCTAACCATCTTCTTCTATGTTCTGTCTACAGGATTGTTGTTAATACTGAGGTGGGTGTGAGCTCCACTCTCTCTGTGTATCGTCTCTTGGCCATGTGACTCCTTCACCAGCTTCACTTTGTGAGTTTGACTGGTACCCCTCCCACTGTCCATAGGAAGCATAATAAGAAGCCCAGGCTTGATTGTGACACCCAGGGGGCACTTGCCACTGGTTATGTGCTGCTGCAACATAATTTTGCCATCCTTGGTAAGCGGAAAGGGGCACAGATTTAGTCTGTGAGTTTGACTGATTCCACTTCCCCCATCCACTGGAAGCATAGTAAGAAGCCCAGTCCTCAGCGTAGCACCCAGGAGGCTGCGGCCACACATTCTGTGTTGGTGGGGCTTCATTTCTCAGTTCTTGGTTAAATGTCTCATTTGATCTTTCTTGATAAGTTTGCTGAATACTGTAAGTATCATCCCCATGCTGATTGTCCTCTGCTCTCCTGTTGATGTGTCCGAACTGATTACTTGACGCATAGTCACTGTGATCACTGCTCTCTTGATTAAGACAAAGGTTTTCCTCTGGTGCAAAGGGGGCGCTGGACTCTGATGCTGACTCAGGTGAGGGGGTGAAGTCTAGGTCTGACGGAGGCGAGTATGGTGGTGACACAGAGAGAGCGTCCGTGCTGAAAGACATCCTCTCCAGCAGCAGTGGTCCCTCAGTGAGTGGCAGGCTTACCTGAAACACTGTGCTTTTCTGTTTCTTCTGCTTCATTTTACTCCGTTTTTGGTATTCTGATTGGACTGTGTCATCTCTCTCTGCAGTCTCCATGTCCACACTGGGCCCTTCTACAAAAAAATATGCAAATAAAACAGATTTAGTTTTAAAACAGGCCAAAGTTAACTAAAATAGGAAAGGAATTGCTAAGAAAGGAGATTAAGTCATAGCTACCTTGCAAAAGAGACACACCTTTGACTGTTTGTTTTCTCTTTAGGTAGTCAGTCTGTGCCTGTCCATCACTCAGCATCTTTATGCCTTAAAGCATAGAAGTCATGGGATATACAGAGAAAAAAGGCAATATATATATATATACATACAGTCATGGAAAAAATTATTAGACCACCCTTGTTTTCTTCAATTTCTTGTTAATTTTAATGCCTGGCTCAACTAAAGGTACATTTGTTTGGACAATTATAATGATAACAACAAAAATAGCTCATGAGAGTTTAATTTAAGAACTAAGAACTATTCATTTTCCATGGTTTTCTTGATAATAACCAAAATTACTTAAATTCTTACATCAATAGCTATGGCATTGTACCGCCAAAAACACTACTTTTAAGCATTCCATGTTTTCTTTTCTGTTTGCTTTAAACACATGATACACACAAGAGTTAATACTTGATTGCATAACCATTGTTTTTGATGACTGCAGCCATGCGTCTTGGCATGCTCTCCACCAGCTTCTGACATTGTTCTGCTGTCACAGCAGCCCATTCCTGTTGGACAAATTCAAACAAATTTTTTTGGAGGAAAGTTTTTGGGCTTGTGGTTCTCCATTTTGAGTTTGATGATTTTCCACAGGTTTTCAATTGGATTAAGATCTGGTGATTGAGCAGGCCAAGGCATGGTGCGTAATGTTGTGGTTCTCCATCCAGGTTTTAACTGACCTTGCCGTGGTGGCAAGGGGCATTGTCTTGTTGGAAAATCCAGTCATTCGAGGCAGGAAAGAGTTTTCCAGCTGATGGAAGAAGACTGTTTTCAAGGGTAGTCCTGTACATGACCTGGTTCATTCGCCTTCACACAATTGCATTTGCCCTGTTCCACTCAGACTGAAACAACCCCAGATCATGACTGATCCTCCCCCATGTTTTACTGTAGGGGCAAGACAATCTGGGTTGTAAGCTTCTCCAGGCTTCCTCCTAACCACTAAGTTGGCTGGAGGGCATCAATTCAAAATTGATTCATCACTGAAGAGAACCTTAGCCCAATCATCAACAGTCCAATCCTTGTGGTCTCGAGCAAAGAGTAACCGAGCCTTCCTCTGCCTTTCATTGATGAAGGGCTTCTTGCGTGCTCTGTGTGACTTCAAACCAGCTTCAACAAGTCGGTTTCGAACTGTCCTTGCTGAACAAGTCACATTTCTCAACAGTGCCCACCATTTTAAGGTCCCTGGAGGTCTGACCGATTCCTGACACAGGAACGGATGAGTGCACGGTCATCTCGTAGAAAGACGCTTCTGCCACGGCCAGGTAGCAATTTGGTAGTGCCATGTCCAGCTTGTTTTTTTTTGTTGTAATGAACGGCTGTCTTGGAGATCTTCAGTTTTTTCGCTACCTGTCTCTCACTCATGCCAATTTCCAGCAGTGCCAAGATGGCTGCCTTTGTGGCTTCACATAATTCTTTTGTTTTAGGCATTATGTGAGAGCTGACAACTTCTGAGTTGTACTACAGCTTGAATGTAAGCAGGAAACCACTCTAGGCCTTTGCATGTGCAGTGCTGCTTGTGACATGAAATGGCCTCTTATATACCCTGGGAATCAATTAAGCTTAAGAATGTCAAATGGGACATAAAGTATTATGTGACCAACTGCATTTTTTGTTGTGTTCATTGTATTATACGTTTAGTGGTACCAGATATTAGAATGAACAAGAAATTGAAGAAAACAAGGGTGGTCTAATAATTTTTTCCATGACTGTATATATTATATACACATGCTTTTACTTCATCAACAGAGGAGGTGAAATAAGTGTCCACGAATGCTGCAAAAAAGGTTGGTAGTATTAAACCCTACACACCAGGATCCCCAGGAAAGAAAGACAGAGCTGGAGACAAACAGGCTAACAAATCACAAACTCCATTTCTCAGAGACTTGGAATGTTATGTAAAATTTAGGTTCAACAATAAATGGTAGTTAGCAGATCACTGAATCTAAATTAACTAAAATACATCCAACGGACTAGATACTTTAAGTTTGAATCTTAAACATTCAACTGATATCAATGTGGAGTGTCCCCTTCTTCTTCTTAGTTCTTCTTGAGAACTCAACAGCCATTACAATTCCACTTAAGATCAGGCCATCAGGCCCATCAAGGAAAGTCAACAAATCACCTGGATGATGCCGATACATGGCTTTGTCTTTTGCTTTTCTTAAGAGAGTCAAACCTTGTTTTTGTTGATGCAACAGTACACTGTGTGCAGTGACATTGGCTGTCCCAAGTGCTTTTGAGCCCACAACAAAGGGAATCAACTCTTCACAGAATGATACCAAACATCAATGCAGTGTCCTCTAAAGGGCTGAAGGTCACATATACTCTTTTTTTTTTTCTGATATTTCCCTTTGCAAGCAGGGATATCAAATTTTCTAAAACCATAAAGTAGGGCTGGACAATTATTTGAAAAATAATCAAAACCGACATTTGGACCTTCTAATTGAAGTAATTTTACTCCTGTCAATTTTTTTTTTATATTACCTGTCTAAGTCACGTAACCGCGCCCTCTCCATACAGTCTGTGTTCACTTTCGCTAAGAGCAAAGGACGCGCTGCCAACATGAAGGGGACAAATGCCCATCTATCAGAGAAGCTTGTAGCCAAGAAAATGCCGTCTTTTTGTTGTTTGGGCACATTTTGGATTCTGTGCAGAGGACATCAAGCAGAAAGAAATTAAGTATAATTACTGCAGGAAGAATGCTTCAACCATTGTCGGTACTACCACCAATTTGATCCAACACATCATAAAATAATCGTTCATTAATCGTAATCGTGATTCTGAGATTAGGTAATATCGCCCAGCCCTACCATAAAGGCATATACAGTCTTGATCAAAATCTTAAGACCAGTTGAAAAATTGCTAGAATATGCATTTTGCACATTTGGACCTTAATGAGCTTTTAAATAGAGCTACAATATGCAAAAGCAAGAAGGGTGAGTGTGACAAAAAGCACTTTGAAAAAGTAATTTACTGAAAACAACAAGTAAACTGAAATAGGCTGTTTATCAGCTGATCAAAAGTTTAAGACCACAGGCCATTAAAGCCAAAATCTACTCAAATGTCCATTTTCTGTCAGGCATTCACACAGTCATGCCCTCCTGATGGCTAAAGCTAAGAAGCTTTCTCTTCTTGAACGTGGTTGGATCGTTGAGCTGCATAAGTAAGGCCTCTCGCAGCGTGCCATTGCTGCTGAGGCTGAGACAGTCATTCTAAATTTTTGAAAGATCCTGAGCATTATGGAACCAAAAAGTCAAGTGGTAGACCCAAAAAAATTACACCTGCGCTGAGCCGGAGGATCCGATTGGCTGTCCGTCAAGACACAGAGACTAATCATATTTATCAATACACAAACTTAAGAGTAGAATATGTTATTACCTCTGCCGGGGAGATTATGTTTTTTGCTGGCGATTGACAGTATTTTGGGAATTTTGTGAACAGATAATTCAAAATATATGGGTGGAGTTTGGTCAACTTTCCAGGGAATGTTGATCATGGCACAAGGTAGAAGCATTTCATTTTGGGTCATGATCCAATTCCAGATGATAACGCAGGTTTATTTTGCAATTGTTTGTTAACATTGTGAGACACGGCAGTCTTAACACATCTTCACTAATAGCTCAATTCCTTCTCCATAAACTTTGATGACATATTGAGTGAATGTTGGCCATAATAAGAGGAAGGAGTGTTTAGAATTTGGTGGTACAAATCTAAATGTTTAAAATTATTTTTTAATGATTTGTTGACTTCTGAAGACAGTAAAAATGTGGAAAACTGCCCAATAACTCAGAACGTTCGCAGAGAATTTTGATGACATTTTCAGGGGATGTTAGTCATTAGTAAAAGAGAGGTGATGGGGTTTTGTTGATGATCCAAATCCAGATCCTGATCCTATAAATTTTATGGAATAATTTGTTTCCATTGTCAGGTAGTGCAGTATTCCATATCTTTGGCAATACATCCCCACCCCCAAAAGAGGGTCCACCAGTTTTAAACCTAACATCTGGTCTCTGTGCTGTATTCGTGTTAATATGGGTTGAGGTTTTACAAATCTCTGTCTTCACTCACATTTTAAATAATATACCATTGCTGTCGAATGTCAAAAACAGTGGATGTTGGAATATGTACTTACACCAGTGGTAACTTTTGCCTGCCAAGTGGACACAGATGGATTCTGGTGCACTTACCACCTGTAAAAGCATGAAGCATGCACATTTTGAACAGTTAAACTTCAGACTGTTTTGCATGCAGGTCATCAGAGTTAGTATAAGCATACCAAGATGACTTTTAAAAACAATAAAAATGATACCTCAAGTTCCCCTCCTCCTTCCTGCTGCTCCACTGTCATGGCCAGAGACTGAAGAAGCTGACAGTCGCTGTTAGCATCTAACATCATAACCTCTGCCTGCTCAGGACAAGTCTCCATCTACACACAGACTTTTAATGAATTTCAACCAAGCATGTTTTCTGTTGTTCTTTTAATTGCTCCACAATAAACTGACCAAGTAGTTCACGAGATGGGATGAGCTTGTGAGGTGATCAATGAAGTCCTGGCTGTTGGATCTGATGCGGCAGCAGTGACATAAAAAACAGTATGTTTGGCCATCTTCACCTCTACACTCAATCGCTCGGGAAAGACCTGTGAAAAACACCAATGAGATGCTTCTTTTACAGCATTAGCTTAAAAACATGATGTGATATATGAGATCAATCCATTAGACAAATGTACCCCTAGAGCCAACAGCCAATTACCTCAGCTCACGGAGATAAAGAGAAAAGAGAACATGTGTCCATAGTCCTCACTTTCAATACAAAACCAGAATAGTCCAGCAGCCTAAGAGCCCAGGGTCCTGATATTACGTCCTCCATCACGAGTTCACTCATGCCATCATGCTTTTTAACCCGTCGCTGAAAAGTCTTTGCAGTGTCATCAACTCTTTCAACACATCAGCCTCAGTGGATATCTTCTGCCATCATCCTGTCAACCACAGTATTGGCCATTTTGCAAAGTTCTGTATCTTTTAAGTCTTTGATGCAAAACATGCCAGTTCTGAATCAATAGGAATTAAGAAAAAAATGGGCTCAAAAGATAAATTAAGACCTCCAAGAGTTTATTCAGGATTATAGACAGGAGAAGTACAGAACAGTACCAGTAACCTGAATCAACTTATGAGACCAATCTGAAATCTTCTACCTTCTCACACCTCTTATAGCATGCTTGTGCATCATGAGACTTCCTGTTAAGGCCATGAGTCACCAAACTCTCCTATCTCCACCCTGAACACAAACTCGTCTTCATGCTAAAACTCCTTTCCTGGAATAGTAATTTTAGATGTTTATCTGAACCTCCCTGTAACTCCAGGCCCACCCTGCCTTTACTTGCCAGGTCAAGTTGACCAGAAGAAGGACGTCCTCACCATCAGGCCAGTACGACAGTTAGGGTCAGATCCACAAAGAGTAGATTGCTCCTGCTAATAGCGCCATCATTTGCGCAGAATTAGCTCACCTAATCTGCCCTGTTTCAGCGCCTTATACTCAAAAGCATTTGCTCTAATCATATGCCCGTGCTAACATGCACATGCAGTTTGGCAGCAAGCCCACTTTACGCCTTTGATTAGGGCTGGGCGATATGACCTAACATCATCTCACCATCTCAATATCACAATTAATTGAAGCTCTTACCTCGATTACGATTAATGAACAATTATTTTATGCTTTGCTGGAACAAATGAGTGGTGATACAGATGGTTGTCAACACAGTTTTTAACAGTTTACAGTTTTTAAACTTGACTTCTTTCTGCTCAATGTCCTCTGCACAAAATCCAAAATGTGCCCAAACAACAGAGACAACATTTTTCTTGGCTACCAGGTCCTCTGATAGATTGCCGCTTGTCTGCTCCGTGTTTGAGAGTCACGGTCACATGATTCACACAGTGAAAATAATCAATATAATCGACATGAGAAAAATTACTTCGATAAGACGGTCTAAATGCTGATTTCGATTATTTTTCAATTAATTTCCCAGCCCCACCTCTGATTGCAAAATAAAAGCAGAAAATCTACTCATTTAACCCAAATGACCAAAAAGTGGTCAAGGGGGTCATAGGGTTTTTTTTAACAGACTGTATTTAGACAAATTATTCATATTTACTTAAAAATGGGGGAATGGTCGCAGAGACGAACACAGTAGGGTATATTACTGTCATCCTTCATGTCATCCAGTGGCGCAAGGATCATGTTGCCTGGCAACCACTTTCTGCAAATAATTTCATTGTCACTTGAATCAAAAAGTGATACTCTCCTCCGATAAATCCTTTCTTGTGCGCACCTGCCATGTTGCCTGCCACGGTGCCTTGCCTGGCTACAATCACTGCTGCCGTGATTACCTGTCCTGGCATGACAGCCCTTATATAGGCTCTGCTCCACAGTTACCACCAACTCAGTGCAATCTGCAATCATTTTGAGCAGGTATACACTGGGTCTCACTGGCGTTAAATAGCACCACTTTATTGCCTGTGGCAATTAGAGTTGGTCTTTGTGGACTAGGTGGTATTTGCAATGAGGCTCATTTGCATAGGAAGGGAATCATTTTGTCAAGTCAAGTTTATTTATATAGCACTTATCCAACAACATATGTAACTCAAAGTGCACAAATGTAACTCAAAGTGCTCAAATTTTGCACTGAATATATGAATATTCCCTAATTCACATGCATGCAAATTGGACCGGCACAGCTTGAAGTGGCAGTGCAGTCTGTGTTCAGTTTGCCTGCATTTCACCCTATGTGTATGCTTTGTGGATTGCACACTATTTTTTCTGTCATTTGCACAGGTTTAGTGGTCGCAAAAGCAGAGGAGTCTTTTTGAGGATCTGGCCCTCTGTCTCCTAAGAACTATTAGGACAAACAACTCTAAACATAGATGAATAACAATTGCTTTCTACATAATAGAGTATAGCAAAATAAGACAGATGTTTCCTGATATTTTGGTCCCTCCAGCCCCCAAAGATGCAATCCCTTTTTCTTTATGGAAAGTACAATATTTATACAGGCTAACCGACTTTTCTGCAAACAAGCTAAGGGTTATCATAAAAACCTTAGTCCTGTGAGCCACTACCACTTGGCATGTTAAATGAAGGTGTGCAAGAGTCACCACAGCAGCCTAATTATTATAAAAGCAAAGTATAAACACTGAGCTGTGGTAGCTAACAAAAATAAAACACAAAGATGGAAAATACCCAACTATCTGACAACAAAAGGTGAGAAGCTAACTTGAGACATTTTTTTTCTAAGCTTGACTGGCTGCTACAGCTGTAAATAGCACAAACTTTGGCATTTAAATTATAGAAATGAGTTTCAACCTCCCATCTGGAGCTCTTCATAGGGATGAAACCCAAAACAAACATCACTGATTACAGCTAAGAGAAGCAAAGGTCAATTCTTGTAACCTAGCGACGTACGTGAGAGGAGAGGTGCCACCAGACTGAGGTCTTGAGCTCAGCCGGACAAAGCATCATCTCGGGTCACTTAAAGGTCACAGACTCTGCAGAAAGATACTTTGATTTTTTTTAAAGGGGCTGTGAGGAGTTTCTAAGTAATTACAAAAAAGTCTCACTTTTAGATATATGCCTGATCAAATACACACTTTAAGATGAGTTTTATAGTGTCAAAGTAGGTTATCTATAAATGCTATTCCTTAGCTTCACGGTCGGGTCGGGCAGAGCTGGACTGGCCTGGATACTCAACTTCGGGAACAAGACAATTAAAACTAGAGCAAATTTATATTATTCGGACACGTCTTAGAGCACCGGGCTGTAAGTAGCCATATACAGCCAGCTACAAAACTATGATACTAAGTTTTTTAAAAATTGCTTTTTGTCACACATCAAAAACTACCACTATGTAACTAGAAAGAGATACATTACCTCGTCGCTTTGCATCCTGTAAGTTGTTGAAAAAAGAGGTGTAAAGGAATGCAGAGTTCTAAAGAAGGTCCGGGCTACATTCATTAGCTTTACAACAACAAACACACGCTTCGGCTTCGGCTTCGGCTGTTGTGGTGCGTTCCAGTTGTATTCAGAAGTAGGAATTTCCAAGTTCCGAGTAGGAAACTGCAGCTGGAACGTCCCCCGAAGTCTGAATTTCCTACTGAGAACTCGGTGAAACCTCGCCACCCCCGAGTTGACAATCGAAGATGAATGCCTCCAGTGTGAACAGTTATTTAGCTCCTGTAATAATCAATTTATTTGCACTTCTGACTGGGGTGTGTCGCTCTAGATCAGCTGTATACATCGTATTGTTAGACTTATATTTACAAAAATGCTACCATAGTGATAATCACATTCTTCATGTGATATTTGTGAACAACAACGCAGGGCGTGCTAACAACAGCTAACAATAGCCTGGTAGATTGGCATGTTTATTTCCGACTTCAACTGGAACGCCGATAAGTCGGAGATGATGTCACTCCCATTTCCAAGGTTACTGGAACACAGCATTACGACAGTCGCCGCGTGTGCTCATGGGTAGCAGAGTCTTAATGTCGCCGGTAATAGATTCTCCTCACAGTCCCTTTAAACAAAAGCATGTGTCCACTGTACATGAATAAAATCCCTCCTTATCCTTTGCCCCTTGCTCATCTTTTCAGAAAATGAGTTTTCAATCTATCTGAAAAAAGTTACCTTAATGATGCCATTAGGGGATATGCCACCTCCAGATAGGAGACACTGCCTAACTCAGGTGTTTGTTTGACCCACAGCCAGCTTCAGTGAAATTAACATGTCCTAGCAGGTGTGTGCAGCCACAGTTAACATTAAAGGACAGCACAGGAAAGCCACTTCTTAAGAGGGACAGCTCGTGGGATCTAAACAAAAACAGAAGCTTGTTCTGAGGACATCCAGAACCAGCTTTAACTTGTGGACAAGAGTCAAAAATGAGACCGTGAACAGAGTCCTCTTGTATCTCTTTACCGCAAACACAAAACCTAATCTTAAATAACCTGTGATTTTTGTATGAAAACCAAACAGACACATCAAACTGTAAACCTGTGTTCAGAACCACACTCTGTTGTGAAATTACACACACCTTTCCAAAGTTAATACTCCGGAGCAGAAACAACACATCACCAACCGGAGAACAAAGTTGTCAGCAACCACTCAAAAAAATCTTTTTGGAGCAGAAAACTAGAAACTTCTAAACCAGCTTGAACTTGCGTAAAAGAAGAAAATATGTGACCTTCAAACTACTGCTCCCAGCATCCTGCCAGCTAACTCAATCAGAATCACAAAGATGTACAGAGTGAGAAACAAAGAAAAGGAGATAGTAGGAACAATAATAAGTGTTGAATCTTATATCTGTCAACCCTGTGCTGGACATGGAGAATGGTTTGTTCTTCCCAAAGTAAAGACAAATCACACCCAAGTTAACCTTGACCATGTTGTTACAGAAACTTTTTGTCAGACTGTGTGTGGAATTCTGAGCAGATTGCAACATCTCTCTCCAACGACCTTGGTTTCCCTGAAGACATAGATAAGCACAAACTAACCAGGACAGCTGCACTCTGAGTTGTTCCACTACTCCACAGCTTGAAAGTGGCTCCAAAGTAACCCACAGAATCTTAAATTGAAAAAAAAAAAACCTCATACAGACACATATAGAGGTTCAATCTAATATATAAAAATGAACCAGCAATTCCCAAACAATCTCACTCAAACATAGTTTCATTTTGTTTTCTTATAAGATTATCTGTCTGTACATTACATCTCAATCACCCACTGTCAGCTCACCAATGAGAGGCTCACGTCCTGTGTAGTTACTGAGAAAGCTGCACCTGCTCTCTGATGGCCTAAAAGGTTCAGGGCACATGTGGCTGTTGTCCACGGCTGAAGAGGGAGAGTCGTCCAAGCGGCCATCTGAGTGAGTGGATGCCCCTGGCAGCAGTACAGTCCTACATGGTTGGTTGGACTCTGGGTTACCTGATGAGGTCTCTGATTGGTTCCCACTTGTAGCTTTAGCATAGCCTTTTCTTAAAATTTGAATCAGAGCTGCTGCTGTGGTGTTAGAGAGAGAGAGAGATTTACAAACATATGAAAATAACAGATTATAAACATCACACTGGGCATCAGACACAGATGACCTTTATAAGAATTGTCGATGTAGTGTCTTGTCTTCTTTGTAAATACACTGCAATTATAAATGGGAAATAAATTTGCAAATAGACACTTTACATACTGGATGTAAACAGTTACAATTTGAGGCAAAACAATCCTCCACACATAAGCTGGTACTAACTAGCATGTTGACTTTGGATCGTTCTTGTCAAGTAAAGACTATCTCGGTCTCTGTGCATTTATGATAATGTTTAGTATGTAAGTCCAATAACATGAACGGTAACAGCGCTTTAAACAGCTCTCCACCTTAAACTCATCCCAGAACATGACTAACTTAACAGTAAGATGTGATTTACAAAGTAAAACTTGTTGGGTTGCCAGACTAAAACTCACCTCGTAACGCAAAGACAGACGCAAAGACATTGGAATTACATGTAATTCCAATGCTGTCTGTTAGCCAGTGGGGTGATTTAGGTTTGTCTTTAGCTTTGTTGCATTTTGCCTTAAGATGCATTCACACCTGATGCCATTGACGCAACCTGGGTGATTCTGGCAAAGTCAATGTGCAGAGGCGCGAACAGCCTTCATGTGATTTAACGGACATGATCTGGATGACTTGGACATGCTACCAGGTTGCTTTGGACACATTACTCAGGTGCCAAAGTAGAAAAATTTGAACTTTACAGGCAACATTGCATGTAGCTGTGCCATGACAGCTAATCAGCGTTGTAGTTATGACTAACCCTGCGCTCACATTGGCTCCAGAATGGTTGCAGTCCAGATTCGGTGCGGATTTTCCACAAGCTGACACTCACATCAGCTCCAGATAGAGGCTGCGGCTGGCTCCGGTGCCGGGTGCGAAAATGGCACTCGCGAGAGTAGAAGCTGACGTGGGTTCACGTTCTTGTCTGGACTTTGTTGGAGAACAAGCCCCATATACAGGAACTACATGTAAGGAGGTGCTGTGCTGCTCACTTTTGCGACCTCGTGTCATCAGATGTGATGTAATGTTTATATTAACTACTAGCGCGAGTGTGCGGTCAAAGAAGAGTCAAGTTACATCTGTTTGTACACTGATTTTATTTTGAAAAACGTTTCTTCATGCCACCTGGCATTTCACTTCCTGTATAGCTCGTAATATTTTATTCAGCTTGACGCAGACCCTCTCTGGCATCCAGAAAAAATAGACTTCTTGCGGATTGTTTCCGTTGTGCCGTGCGGATTGTTTCCGTTGTGCCGTACGGCTCCCGCAACCGGACTCGCACCGCGTGGGGCTAATGTGAGCCTACAACAGTGATTTTAATGATACGGATTACATGCGGAAGCCGCACTGGACCCACACAGGATTCAGTGTGAGCCTGGGGTAAAGCTGAGCCCCGTTTGCTCGTCTAGCTGTCACAGATAATATGTGTGTGTTTGTCTATGTGTCTATTTTGGAGTGGATGCAAGCCTGTAAAGACGAAAGGGTTTGCAGTGTGTATATATGTGGGGGAAAATAAGGGAGGTCATTGGAGGTGCCAGTGAAACAGTGGTGGTTCTCTGCTTAACCAGTCTTTCCTCACTCCATTTATCTGTCCATGCCAGATGAGCAGCAACATGGCTAGGTGGGGTAGAGGAGGACGGGACTGCAGAGAAGACCCTACTCGAGGTGCAGCTAACAGGTAATGCTGAGGCAGTAACAGTCATCAGTTGCAGTATTTTATGGTTCGTAGATGATGGAAAATAATACAGTTAAAATAATGTCAGCTAAACCTCTACATGCATATATAATAAAAGTAACGTCACTGAGCAATGCTACAGAGACAAAATGAGCTATTTATGGACATGCCACCAGACTGACGTGAGAGACACAATACTGAGCGTGAAGTAGTGTCCGGCGTGAACGCACTTTTAAGGTAGGTCATGCTGAAATGTCACAGAAAAGTATGTCATAAAAGGGACTATTTGCCATTCGTTGAAAATTACTGATGTGTCCGTAACATGTCCTTTCTGAAGTTAAAGTGCTTTTAGTCTGAGGATAGCTGAAAGATGACCTTCAACTGCATGAGTCAAAAATTGTGCAAAAGCATGACCATTATACCCCACTGTCCATCTAAAGGGTAAAATGGACACATACTGGGTGAGAAATGATAAATACCAACAATAATGCTTCTTTTAATATAACTGCTTTCCTCAGTTTCAGTGTACTTATTATGAATGTCTAATGATACTGTGATTTATTGTGCAAGCTGATGAAGGAAAGTTGAAGTGAATAACTTAAAGAGTTAAGAGTTACTTACCATCATTCTCAGTGAATGCTGCCAGTGTCTTGTACACAGAATCTTCAACCTGTGATACCTTAACATTGAAGGTAGAAAGCAATGAGAGCATATCTTTAAAGCACTTCACTACAAAATAACCCCTCAAGACAAACCAAAACAAACTCAACTTACCCGAATATGTCCAGGTCCTTCTTTTTCCTCCACTGCCTTTGAGATCTCCATCAGCGGCCGGGCTAGCTCTGCGTTTTCCTTCCAGTGAGACACCAGGCCAGGGTGCCAGACTCTCTGTGACACAAAGAACCACATCTATGAACCATAACCTGCAGCTGATTAGAGACAATTACATCTTTTCACGACACTACTTACAATGTAGTTGTATCTGTGCTGGCTTCCCATTATGTGGTTTCGAATGTCAGTTTTACTCAGTCGGCACAGACACACATCACACAGATACAGCACCTCTCTGGTTTGTGTTCCTGCCCTCACACACTCTACGATACTGTTTAGACCTGAAAGATTTAAAATTCATGAATGATTTCAGCCAATATCACATAAAAAACATGAAAACATACCGCTAACACAGCCTTTTTGGCTTCATTTGTACAGACCAATAATGGGTTGAAGTCTTTTCTTGTTGTTTAGATACACCCTCAGGGAATCCAGCAGCTGGCTTTGGACAGGAGGTTCTAAAAAACAGAAAAAGCATTAGACAAAAATGATCACAGAAAAACAAATGCGTGGCATACGAAGAAGAGAGGTAAAGACATGCCTTTTATTGTCTCAGTCGGCTGCATATTGAAGACGTAGATTCACCACCTGCAGCTACCTGCACACAAGAACAATATTAGCACAGGTGTGGAAAAAGAAAACTGAAGTTTTTTTAAGATATGAGATTTTAATATGCCGGAATATCCAAAAGGAATTTTGGCAACACCAGTAACTGCAGCTTTAATTGAACTGTACAGGGTAGAGCCCTGCGAGGGACTGTCTTCTTCATCCCGCCCCTGCCTGCTCCCCCTCAATTTCTGACCATTACCTCCTGCACCTGCAACATGTGTGGTACCCCCCGCCCCCACCCGCAATGCTTATCTACACTCCGGCCCACACCCGCAAAACCCTGAACATTCATGCCAGCACAGCGATATAGATGATTGATTTGTTTCTTTTCCCGTCCTGCAGGAGAAAGCAAATAATTTTATAGGCTATTAATAAAGAGATTCATGGGGTTGTTTCCTGCATGTCTTCTGACATACTGGTCAGGAATAGCGCTCCTTTTTCATTGTTTGATTTAGTTTACAATGAAATAAAGGGTGTTTTATGTTCTTTTCTCCTGCTCTGATATTCATTGATATTCATTCATTTCATATTTTCAGCCTTGATATAATCCAAACAACATGACAAACAGCAGTTTAAACATTATTAGCCAGATGTCCAACCTTGTTTGAGCTTTTTTTCCACATCATTTCTCAACTCCATCATCCTATTGCAAGGCTACATACCAATCCCACGGCGTTTTTTTAAGATGCCCGTACCCAACCACAGCAGAGTCCAAACCGCCCACTCCCACAAGGTTTGGGTTTGGATCCAATCCTAATGCAGCCCTCTAGCACAGGTTATACACTTCTTCCGAGGTCCAAAACATACACCTTTCAAGCATTTTGAAGTTTAACTTTCTAGCTTTTCCAATCTCTTAAAAGGCTAGTTGATTAAAGTATTTACTAAAATATGTTTACATTTTGGAAAAAAAATATTTTGGGACATATACTTGTCCTGTCAAGAGCCACTGCAATAAAGAATACTAACTCTTTGTTCGCAAAACAGACATTGTGGTGTCACCTTAATGTCCAGATAAATGGATCAGGCGGGCCGACTCTGTGGTTGGCATGAAGGTGGACTCTCTGGTGACAGTGCCAGAGAAGAGGATAGTAGAAAAACTATTGAACAATGCTGGTCACCCTCTGCACACTGTCATCAGGAGCCAGAGAAGCCTGTTCAGTCCAAGACTGCTCCTTCTTAGAGCAGGACCAACAGACTGAGAAACTCTTTAGTCCCTCTGCCATCAGACTGTACAACTCCTCACTTGGGGGGAGGAGGAGAAACAGGAAGACTTGGACTGGAAAGGAGCAGTAGCCAGCCAGCCAGTAGCCATATTTCTATTTATTTTTATTTTTATTAATATCTAACTTATTTCTATATCTTTTTTATCTGCGATATAACACTGCTGGAATCTTAATTTTCCTGAGGGAGCCTTCCCAAGAGATCAAGTTATTTCTAATTTAAGAAAATATATAAGTGTTTACAGATACGCATTTCATGAGTATTTAGCTTGTTAGTCAAATTGGATTCAATGCATAATCCTGAGAACATGATCAGAGTTCGACCAAAAGAAGGAATAGAAAAATGTCAGAATTCTGATCTTTTTTTTTCCTCTCAGAACTTTGACTTTAAGTTTATGGTGTTTACCTTTATTAGAAATCATCATTTAATCTCGGAATTATTCGGGGTTTTTTTCAAGATTCAAAGAACAAATGTTCACACTACCAATTAATAAATACTCAAATAATCTCAATGTCCCTGTTCCTCTTCTGTGTAGATGCATTTACAGGCGGAGTGCCTCCTGTAACGTGTAGAGGACATAGGATCATGTACATGGTATGTCTGGAACAGAAATAGTCTGAAAATCACTGGGGCAGGGGTCTCTTCACTGAGCACTTGTCCTTTCAGTATGGCACAAGTACGTCGTGTTTCTATCAAAGGCAGGGGCTGAATTAAAATCTTAGAGTAACATCTTATGTTTTCTTTTCGCCTCTTCCATGTCTGTGCATGCACACAGTGACCAGCAGATGGCTCTTCGACACCATTGTCTTATTAAGAAGCCTAAATGAATTTATGACGCAGTACAAAAGGCATACACAAGTTAAAATAAAGTTTTTCTCGAAACACAATTTGTACAAAAATTAGCAGCAATGGCCACATGTCGAGCCACACTATGGTTCTGAGTGGAAAGACTGAACTGTTACAGCTACATTAGAAAAGTCCCTCATTTATTTCCACATATACCGTCGAAATTCAATTTAACGGTATTTTTCTGACTTTATTCAGGCTGAACTCACGGCAGACATCGTCAGTAGGTCTGCCTACTCATGGTGTTCATTTCTAACGTGATACTGTGTCACCTGGTGACTTTCAGTGAACTTTGTAGTAGCTGTGACTTTTTCGCTAGTTTCGTATTTATTAAGTACAATGTAATACGTTTATTTATCACTGTGCTAAAAAAGAGACATTGGTTTAAACTGCTACATCTACTCTGCATTCATTTGAAAGTCAAAAAACCTAACACTGGTGAGACTATCATCCATTAAACACATCTTAAAGATACACTCCTCGTGTTTTTCCTCAGCACCGTCAACACAGTTCAATAAAACGATGTCACTGTGGTTAACGAGTATCAACTCACTGTCACACCTTATCACCTTAAAGAACTACAAAATGAAAGCAGCAAGCTTGTGTGCGGCGTGACATCAAACAGATAACTTTGTGAACAACCTAAAAACATGTGTTTCATTCGAAGAATCGACTTACCCTGTAAACGTCGGTTGGTGTGTGACCTTATGTGGGTTAAGAGACACTCCAGCAGCGTGAAGAAACTTTCAGACCCTCCTGCTCGGCGCCTCTGCTGCTTGCCTGCTGCACGCTGTTCACGCACGTCACGTCGTGATTTTATGGGCGGGCGGGACCACGGCGTCCTTTGGTCAATCAAACCAAAGCGAGCGAGCGTGGCCCTCGGATTTGTTGTTTTATTGTTGTCAAGTGTGTCCCAAACTGACACGTGTTTACAAGAACTCAAGCATAGTATCCTTCTGTCTTTGGTTTCTGCAACAGTTTATGTCAACTAATGGGGAGGCCCAAGTGTTGAACCAGGAGTTGTTTTAGAACCAGAATCAGAGCTGGCGTTTGTTGCAGTGGCGAACCTAGGCGTTTTCAAGGTAAGGGGCCATCAAGGGGCCAAATGTTTTTCTAGCATGCGTGCTTGTCTAGCATGCATGCATTTACATTTATGACAGCCACACCTTTGTCACACATTCAATTAAAAGTGTAGACAGTTAAACTTATTTTCACACATTTGAGGATGTGACCAACGTCAAAGAAATAAAATAGCTAGTATTCAAAACCATGTTTCACTATTTTATGCACCTTTTTCTTAAGATTTTTTCTTCATACAAATGATTTGCTTGTTTTCAGTCAGCTTTATTGGCCATGGTCCTGCCTATTTGGCGCACTACTGCAACCAGCGTTAAGTTGAACAGTCTGAAAGTTATTTTTCATCAAAATGACAGATGACTGACAGGACAGGGCCAATCAGATTTCAGAAGTACATTTGCACATTTAAGACATTTGACTTGGTAAATGGTGCAAGAACTATGACGAAGGATTAGGGCCATGTTAAAAAAAAGTTAAGCTACGAGAATAAAGTTGCGAGAAGTTGCGAGAATAATCTCATCAAGTTTTGAGAGTAAAATAATAAAGTTACGAGAGTATAATTAGTAAATCTGTTGAAAATAAACTAGAAAACAAACTTTATTCTGAAAGGTTGTACCAGAAAGTAGGTAGGTAGAAAGTAGTGCACAGATGTTAGTTATTATAGTTTAAAGATGACCTGGGGGAGGGAAAAGAGTTAAGTATTTATGATGTATTGAAATCCTTATTCAACATACATCCCATTTTACTCTCCTAAACTATGACAGTAAACTGTGATTAATGGCAGCTCCTTGACCACAAGTGGAGGATGCCAGATCATTTAGAAATGTGCAGTTTGTGCTTAATTTAAAGTGAAAGCAGCGCTGAGAAATTTACAACAAACTAAAAGACAACAAATTAAATAGCCAACCTTGGATTTTACTGAGCTCAATGCATGCCAGAGGACAAAATATGTGCTAACATTGTTTTGTTCATTCTCTACATGCTTGGAGGCTTTCCCTTGTGCTTATCGAAAAGCGGACACTGTCAGAAAATGGCTGTTGAAAGAGATTATCCCTCAGTGGGATATATCAGTGAAATTATCATCTGATACCGACCCCAGTTTGCTGGAGATATTCTAAAGCAACTATCTGATACACTGAATCTGCACTGTTCTCCATAGAGTTCAGGTTGTTAAGGAATTTTATTGTCTCCAGTGGTGAGAGTGAATCTTCTTGAGCTTTAATTTGAAGCTTCAAAGGCACAGGTCAAACAGAGTGCAGAGCAGTGTGAACGAGAGTGCAGGGTGTTAAGAGGAAAGCAAAATAGGAACCAAAACTGGGTTGTTCCTGTGCTGTGGGTGATGTGAGGGTCAGCACATGTACAAGATCAGGATGTTGCATTGTCTCCAAAAGGTAACTTTGTGGTTACTTAGTTCCTGAAACCACATGTGCAGATGAGATATTCTGATATATGTCTTCTGTAGTGGATAAATTAATCCTTTAATATTCCCTGGCAAATCTTTTATTTTAATTTATTTTAATCAGAGTAAGTCAGCTTATTCATTATGTCTTATTCTAGATTATCTTATTTAACCTAATGATTAGCTAGTTGTGTGATCTTATGGTTTTGTGATTCACTGGGGGCAGACCTGATTTGTGTGTCCACAGAGAGGGAAAAGGCCCAAGGTCGACGTTCATGCAGATCACACTCTGTCCCCTGAGAATCAGCGCCTCTGTTTCTGTGTCCGGTTTAATTGGTGTAAGAAAGGCGTCATCAGGCCTGCTATTTTCCCCAGAAGGAAACAAAGTTTAAGTTGAGGACGATGGGGCACAGAGACTGGAGGCGCAGCTGGTTGAGATGTAACAGATATCCATGCCATCCTCCCTTATGGGCTCCTGTGAGGTATAAAGGCCAAGGTCCTGAGGGGGAGAAAGGGGGGACAAAACCAGAAAGGTGGACGTGTTCTGAGGTTTTGTGTGTCACAGGAGTCAGAGGGAGGTGTGCCTGTCAGAATAGAATTATTACACTCCATTCTGTGTGATGTTTTTTGCAAATGCATAAAGCGTTTGATTCCTTATCTCTAGCTGAACTCTCTCTGCAGACTTTGTGTGCTGTATGATTGACTTCTCTCTTGCAAGAAAAATAAATATTCACAAAGACATCTTTCGACTCATGATTCTTTATTGATCCTCTACTTTGGTAACTTTCTACGACACTTATCAGAAAAGCAAGAAACACCTGGCTGCAGTAAACATAACCTGTCCAGCACAACATTCATATCATATAACCATGAGTTGACAAGGCACAAGGAAAAATACAGAAATGATCATTAAAACTAATATAATAAGAGTACGATATAATTTTGGCATAACAAGGTCATATTGAAAACCAGAAGAAACTCCTGATAAAAGAGAGAAGAGCAATGCAGAGAAGAGCTTCGCATGAACACTACAAAACCAAAGAGGATAAGAAAAAGTACCGGCTGTCACATCCGTATGATGGCTGCACTGTGTGTAAGTGAGTGTGTCTGTTTGTGTCTGTGTCCATCGTAGCATCAAGTCTGGGAGTAACAGACACACACATTAACTGGTTTGCACGGATAGACTGCTGTCAGGATTTTCCTTTCACAGTCCTAAGATTGCTCAGTAGCACCTTTAATGGTTCTTACAACACCTGACATAATTCAGAATCAAGATTAAGAGAACAGCTAAAACACTCAAAGTTTTACTTGCAGCAAGGAGAGCAACAAGACAGAGTGTCGAGCAGTCTGAGATTTTGGTCTGAAGCTAATACAAAGTCTTCTCTCTTTTATAAGAATGTGTGTATTTAAAGAGACTGCAGGGAGTTTCTAAGTATTTACAAAAAAGTCTCACTTTTAGATATATGCCTGATCGAAATACACACTTTAAGATGAGTTTTATAGCATCAAAATAGGTTATCTATAAATGCTATTCCTTAGCTTCGCGGTCGGGTTGGGCAGAGCTGGACTGACCTGGATACTCAACTTCGGGAACAAGACAATTAAAACTTGAGCAAATTTATATTATTCTGACACGTCTTTGAGCACCGGGCTGTAAGTAACGATATATAGCCAGCTACAAAACTGCGATACTAAGTTTTCCAAAAATTGCTTGTTGTCACACATCATAAACTACCGCTACATAACAAGAAAGAGATACAGTACCTCGTCGCTTTGCATCCTGTAAGTTGTTGAAAAAGAAGTTGTAAAGGAATGCAAAGTTCTGAGGAAGGTCAGAGCTGCATCACAACAACAAACAAACACACGCTTTGGCTTGGGTCACGTCTTTTGGTGCATTCCAGTTGTAGTCAGAAGTAGGAATTTCTGAGTTCCGAGTAGGAAACTGCAACAGAAACGTTCCCCCGAGTCGGAATTTCCTACTGGGAACTCGGTGAAACCTCACCACCCCCGAGTTGTCAATTGAAGATGGATGCCCCAAGTGTGAACAGTTATTTAGCTCCTGTAATAATCAATTTATTTGCACTTCTGACTGAGGTGTGTCGCTCTAGATCAGCTGTATGCATAGTATTGTTAGACTTATATTTACAAAAATGCTGCCATAGTGATAATCACATTCTTCATGACATATTTGCAAACAACAACGCAGGGTGTGCTAACAACAGCTAACAATAGCCTGGTAGATCGGCTTTTTTTTTTTTCAACTTCAACTGGAACGCCGATAAATTGGAGATTATGTCACTCCCAGTTCCGAGGTTACTAGAGCACAGCATTACGACAGTAATGGGTAGCAGAGTCTTAATGTCGCCAGTAATAGATTCTCCTCATAGCACCTTTAACATGTGGGGGGTGTGTGAGGTGGAGTGACCTTCACACAGGCTCCTCTTCTTGTGCTGGTTTGAGCTGGTCTTGAAGATGCACCGAGTTATGCACACAGGTGATAAGAAGGAACAAGGAGTGGGCTGCGCAAGGTCATGTAGTGTGTGTGTGTGATAGAAAAATGCAGTTGCTCAGCACGAATTATACAAGCATCAGGATAGAGATGTTAGAACTCATGAAAATAATACATAGAATATGTACAAAGATCAAATCATTCTTAACAACTACCAAATGCTGTCATCAACGGGTCAGGACTGGGTGAAGCCCTAATCAGAAAATCAGCTCTAGGAGGCCAAGACAGAGTGAGACTTCACCAGCATAACTTTATTGGTGACCTCATTTTTTAACAAATTGAAAAACCTGTGATGAGGTTCAACTTTAACTGACGAGATTTGGTCTTTGAGTTTCAAATACAGCCATTAATCTTATTAGACATTAAAAAAATACCACCACAATAGACAGACTTTAACAAGTCTTGAGGAGGTTTCCATTTGTGGAGAGGCACTATCTTAAACTTTTGAGCATGATTAGTTTGTAAAAGGCATAGCAGGGGTCGATCTAAAATAAGAAAATGAGTACATATTTAAACCACAGAGGCCAAATATTTCTTACCTCTACTCCTGGGTATTGGTAGTATGAATAATTATGATAATGATTAAAACTGTAGCATCTTTATTACAGTTTTTCACCTTGTAGATGTTATCCATTATTTAACTTGGAGTGGGAGTATGGCAAGGATCAACTCCATGCAACAACATCCTTTAAACCGATGTATGGGAGATATTACCTTAGGGGAAAGCTTGCTAAATAACTTACAGAGCAGCAAATGCATGATTTGAAGCTTGGTGTCTACTTTTAATTACTGGCAGTGATTTTTGTCTCCTCCTAGACTTACCAGACTTTGCATGACTACAATCCTGGAGACTAGGTGTGGATATAAAAATTCACAAAAGGTCTAAGTGGAAGCAGCACAGGTTAGACAGAATCAAACAAGTTCAATTGGGGGATTGAGCTTTGCAAACTGCAAAGTAGGAGAAATGATGTCTTTGATCCACCGTCATCACTGTAAATTATCACTACCATTATCAACTGCACAACTCTGGAAACAAAAATTAAGGACCATAATGTTGTATTTGCTAACATTTTTGTGATATATTATTGTGGGAAATAAATATAACAAAGTGTGTGCTGGCATTTCCTGTCTAGGCTCCTGTAATGACACATCTGTGAACTGTTTTGTGTTTTGCTTTCTTTCTCAATCTTGTGGTCCACTTGAGGTCCAGACTGCATAATTATTCATTCAACAGGTGAAAAATGCAAAAACGTTTTGTAAATCTGGGGCATAATTTTTCATGGAGAAGTGGTGAGTTGAAAATATGTCAAAGGTTAGGTGTTCAAACAAAGTCAGTATTAAAGGAATTCTAAAATACACATTTGTAAAGGGAAAATACCAATCATATGACCATGCTTAATTGGTATATTGCAGCTATTTTTATGATTTGAGTTGGTGTGATTTCCATTTCACACATTACAGAACATTAGCATCTGTTAATCTCAGTTCTTGTTTTGGGTACCTTATATTTTATAGACTGGTCACTGGGTTAATCCCTGTAATACAGTATATTTAGGGTTGAATTGACTGACTTCAGTCTTTGGTTCCATCCAAGTACCAGTTGTCTTTTCTTTTCCTTCTCTAGGGTCATAAACTGGAGTATAAAATCTACACTTTTATTGTTGTGAAATGTCTGTGTGGAGTTCGTATACAAAGATTATGTTACGAATCATTATGATACTTTATACCAGACACTTTAATGTGGATAAGTAGCTGTTCATATCAAAATGAAACACGTCTCAAATGTAATTTGATTGTCCAGTTATATGTTTTGATTGCCTCTGAATAGATATTCAGAGTATGAAACACAGGTGTGTGGAGAGGATGGACTTTCTCTCTTGTGTCCATGTCACTGTTCTCATATCATCTCTTTGACAAACATATCAAAATGAGCTTCCAGACGTTTTACAGCTGAAGGAGCTTCATCATAGATTTTGAAGTGCGATAGTGTTGCAGAGGAATGGATTTTAGAGACAGAGAATTATTGATGATCCAGATTGTCAATTTTCCTACAATGAGGAGGACTCAGAGGATGGGTCTGCTGTTGTTCCTCCATCAGATGGAAACCAAGGAATGAAGCAATTATCATCCACAGATGAGACAAGGACATCTAAAGAAGATAATATAAAATGATCAACATCACAACATCACAGCCGAGACAGACCGTCATCTTCCAATGTCATCATGATGCCTCCCGGTCTTGCCCTGGCAGCCGTATGTTGCTGTGACTTTGTCCAGTTCTTTTGTGGAGTTTTGGTCTAGGATTATTTGTGGCTTCATGTCTTCTCTCAAGCTCAAAGATGCATCTGTGCAATGTGCTTATTACAAGAAAAATCTTGTTTCTTTTTGTCATTGTTTCTGCAACATTGTTGACATATCTGCTGACATAGCCTGAAATCAACCAGCAGTGGAATGCCAGAAAATTGTACAGACGTTGTTATGAGAATTGCATTTTCATAGTGATCAGTGTTTTATTTACCTTAATGTTTTATTACCTTAATATTCTTCACATGATGTTCTTGCTTTTGTAGTGCATGACTTGTTAAAACAGGTTTCTTCCAGTTATGTAAAGTAAAAGCATATCTCCCCAAGAAAGACCTTGAGAGGGCTATTCACTGCTTTGTTATGTCACGCCTGAACTATTGTAACTCTTTATTTGTAGGTCTTAGCCAGTCAGCTTTACGGCCTCTGCAGGTCGTCCAAAATTCAGCTGCCTGCCTGCTGACTGGGATGACCACGTTATACATATCCTTGCTTCTTTGCACTGGCTGCTCGTTGATTTTAGAGTTCATTTTAAAGTTTTATTGTTTTTAAGTGCTTGAACGGTCTGGCTCCACCTTATTTATCTGACCTGTTAAAGCCTCATGTGACTACCAGGGCGCTAAGGTCATCAAACCAGTCGCTCCTGGCAGTGCCTCGGACAAGGCTCTCCACTCGTGGGGACAAAGCCTTCACAGGGGCGGGACCAAAGCTGTGGAACAGCCTACCTATCCAGGTTAGAGCTGCACAGTCAACTGAGCACTTTAAAACACTACTACTAAAAACCCATCTTTATTCTTTGGCGTTCAATCCCAGCCAAACGAGTAATCTTGGTTTTTATCTCTTTTATCCCTTATATTTTATTCTCTATCCTCTCTTTTACTCTACTTTTATTTTTATTCTTATTTTATTTCTGTTTTTATGCATATTTAATGTTTGGCTTTTTTTAATTCTGTTTACGTTTTTTATTATCAAGGTTGTTTTATTATCATTACTGGGTTTTTAATATAAAGTGTATGAGATTATTTTGTACCCCTGTGCAGCACTTTGGTCAACTGAGGTTGTTTTTAAACGTGCTCTACAAATAAACTTTGACTTGACTTGTTGTAACCCATGTGTTGTTTGCGACGTTTGCTCCAGACATGATATAGGAAAGTCTCATTTACTCCTTAAATACTTTAAGTACGTTATGCAAATATAGATAATGACATTTTATTATGTCTGAATATCCTCTACATGACCCCATGAAGGAATTCAACATGACCACTTACAGGAAGTCGTGTGAGGGGGCCCAAGCAATAAAATGGACAATCACTGTAGACAACTCCGTTACAAAGTCAGTTCTCTCTATGGCTGCAGTCGAATAGTCACCTCCTAAGTCCTTTCCTATCTACTTCTCCTTAACCCTGATGGAAAACGTCATGAGGTTAAGGAAAGGAGAAAGGAGAATTCAGAAGGACTTTGGAAAACTGCCGTGCAGAAAGAATCCGGCTACACTTTCACTACGCTACGTCATCATGTGACGGCGGATAGTACTGCTGCGTTGAAACGCCAATTTTCCGAAGGTGGACTACTAAAGACACATCATGTATCATGACAATGTTGTTCCTTTCAGACAACATTGAACTTAACAACCTGGTAAAAACTGCGTCTGCATAACTGATGTTGGAAGTGAGGATTTAAATAAATCTGTCCTCTCATTATCAACATGAACACCAATCAGTGCATGAAAATAAACGGGAACTCAAAAAAGCAGAAACTGGTAAGACCACAATCTAATAGAGTAAAAATTATTAATATGAACCAACTTTAAAACATACATCAACATCAAATGTCTCCTATCCTGCTCTCTCCAAAATTTCAGACTGCTGGAAAGTTAAGGCAGGTTTTGGTAAACTTTAGAAAGGATGAACAGCAGTGGTAACTCTGATTGTCTGCGTGCTTTGTTCGTCATTATTCGGTTGAATTCAGAAGCAGTCGGAATACGCGCCATTTTTAAAAGCTGATGCTGGGGAGAATTGTGGGACAGAATATTCTCCTCTCATTGCGTAAAGGATGGTCCGGTGTATCCTATGCTAAAGGAGATAATAAAGGAAGCACTGAGCCACCTTTCCTATGCATTTAAACTATTCAAACAGCTCTAATCACGAACTACTTCCGGTTCATTTCACTCCGTTAGGAACCTTCCTAAGCAAAAATGACTTTTCGACCGCAGCCCAGGTGTTGCCACCGCGACAAGCACTGACCACATTACACCCACAGCTCCGATCAGCCGCCTCAACAATCGAGGCTTGGAATAGGGCCCACTCGGACTCAATGTCACTTGCCTCCCCCGCCACATGGTCGAACTTCGCCCGGAGGTGGGAGTTGAAAGTCTTTCTAATGGGAGACTGCCAGACGTTCCCAGCAGACCCGCACTTGTTGGGCCTGCCAGGTCTGGCGAGCATCCTTCCACACCATCGGAGCTGACTCACCACTAGGTAGTGATCAATGGACATCTCCACCCCTCTCTTCACCCTAGTGTCCAAATCATGCGGCCGCAAGTCCGATTATAGGACTACAAAGACAATCATCGAACTGTGGCCTAGGGTGTCCTGGTACCATGCACATATGGACAGCCTTATGCCTGAACATGGTGTTCGCTATGGACAATCTGTGACAAGCACACAAGTCCTGTAACAAAGCACCGCTTGGGTTCAGATGGGGGGGGCTTACCTCCCAATCACTCCCCTCCAGGTCTCACTGTCATTGCCAATGTGAGCGTTGAAGTCCCCCAGCATCCACTGGGGTAAACCAAGCATGCAGGTGCAAAGCCAAGGCCAAACAAGTACTGCCACCCCAGCCTGATGCATCTTGCCATCGGCAACTCCAGAGTCGCAGAGAGTACAGCCCCTCTCAAGAGGACTGGTTGCACAGGCCAAGCCACGTTTCAAGGTGGGTCTGACTGTATCTAGCCGGAACCGCTCAATCTCGCACATCAACTCAGGCTCCTTCCCCACCACAAGAATGGCGTTCCACATCCCTACTGTAGAGCTAGTTGTTGCAGCCAGAAATCGCACCGCCAAGGTCCCCCATATTCGGCTGTCACCTAGCTCACAATGCATCCGACCCAAAATATAGCAAAGATGCTGATATATTTAGCAATGAATGAAAGAGATTTTTGTAAATTTAACTTTATTAAAATGAACAAAGAACACGTTTAAAAAGGTACAAAAGTCACTGCACATAACAGCCAAAAAGGCACATCATGTTACAACAGAAAACAGCAGCATCAAATTTAATACTGTGGTTTTCAACAGGATGATAAACCCCTTCCTCACTTACAAGGAGGTCCGACACATTTAAAGTAAAAACACAAAAAAAACATCAGAAATCAGCTTAGCTGCACTTAAAACATTCATTTTCAAAGGTGTTTAACCTCAGACACTGACTACACAGGGGACAAAACAAAAATAATCTAAAAAGAGAGATCAAACAGTGCTTTGGATTTCTCTGAAGAAAAGACGTGAAACAAAAACTGTCCACAAAACAGAATTTTAACAGGAAAACATGCCTTCATCGTAAAATTATCTTCAGAGGTAAAAGTTTATGTGCAGAAAGTAAACCCTAATACTCTTCGAACAGAGCCTTTTCAAGACCCTTTCCGAACGTTCAAAGACCCTTGAGAAAAGCGTCTGATAGATACAATCGTCATCAAGGGGAATAAAGAAAATAACAGTCAGCTATGCTCCGAGGGGACAACGAACGGGTAAAGACGACGCTGAGAGGCTGCGTTTCCTTTTCTAAAGTACAAAAAAATTAAAATAAGCTACAAAAAACAATTATATATCCATTTTTAGTGAACTTCAAGTGAACTGAAAACAGAACAAAGCAGGTCATCATTTTGTCGTCAATACAATCGTACAATTGAACATGTGTGATTGTGTGTCAGAACCAAAATCGAAACATTACATTACAGAACACTGACATCAATGTTTGGTGAGTAATGCTGATGTTTCATGTGTCTTCATGTCTTTTAATGCTTGAAGTGCTGTAAATATTTTACTTTTCAACTCTGTAAAGGATTGTTTCACAGATAATTAGTGGTTTGTATTTAATGCACACAAACACACACATAAGCTGATTTTATATGTATGTATATCTATCTATCTATCTATCTATATATATCTATACATCTATATATATATATATATGTATATATATATACATACATATACATATGTATATATATGTATATATATATATACATATACACACATATATACACACACACACACACACACACACACACACACACACACACACACACACACACACATATATATATATATATACATATGTTTATGATGTGCAGAGTTATAAAGCATATTGTAGCATTAGGACCTCAAAAGGCACCTCAGTGAACAAAACCAAACATCTAACCCTGTAGTCCTTAATTGTGGACCACAACCTTGTGTCCATATAGAAAGGGGGTCTAGACAAATTGGTGGACCCCTTAAATCTGATTGGCCATCCCTGGCGCCAATCCAAAATCCCAACCCTGATTTGTTTTCTTTTCAGTGTTCCTGTTTAAACCAAAGACTTTCGGACTATTAACACTTTTTTGCCTGTAGAGCAATTTGACCCGTTATTTATATGAAAAATGGTTCATACAAAAGGTACATTTATCTATAGACCAACATTTAAATGTAAAAACATTTATGGCATTGAGATAAATGAAAGGAATTAAAAAAATAAGATCAAGTATGACAATCTAGATTTACAATGCCATGTTACTGTCTGTAAAGGTGACGTAATGTCATGCTCACCAGCTTAATCTGAATTTTCAGGGTCAGATGGATAAACTGATCTGAAGCTCTTCTCATCGCAGCTAAAATATGAAAATAATAACCAGGCAGTTCAGCCAGGTGGCAGAAAATATCTGTGAATGGCCCTTCAGCTATAAAGTTTGACAGAAAATGTACACTGAATATGAAAAACCCCTGCTGAATCAATCCAACTGTACATCTTTACTTAAATAAACAATAAAGCACACCTCACGGCTGTACACAGAAAACATTTAAAATTTAACTGCCAAGCCTGCAGCATTTGTTGGATTTTTTAATTTCCCAGTATGCATTGAGGCATATTGCTTGCCATGTTAAGAGTGACTGAAAAACCAGGAGCTCCTGGCAGCCGGGTTTGCAGTCTGGGTGTTCGTTTGTGGGTAGTGAGCAGGCACGGTGGCATTGGTCCATGAGTACTGCTGCTGTATTAGCTGCTGGTGCAGGAGCTGCTGCTGGTGCAGGACCTGTTGCTGGTGCATAACTTGTTGCTGGTGCAGGATATGCTGCTGATGCATTTGCAAAGCCCCCCATCCATCTGGTGTTTGAGCTGCCGCGCTGTGTCCATAAGCCTGCAGAGAGGGGTCGCTTGCTCCCTGCTGACAGTGGTAGACCCCCATATTTGCACCTTGGTAAGACCCCTGAGCGTATGCAGCAGGATAAGTGGGTGCTGTGAAGCCCTCAGCAGCACCAGAGGGGAGATAAAAAGTATATCCATTTGTGGCAGAAGCCATTTGGCTGGGGTAAGCGTACCCCACTGAAGCTGCCTCAGCGTCACTTTGCACCGGTGCCTGAGCTGTTGCAGCAGGTGAGGAGCTGAGAGTGACCTGACTGTTGACCTCAGTGTAGACCCTTGTGTTATGTTGGGTCGCTGACTGTGGTTTAGAGAGGTTCGGCCTTTGAGTTATGATGGGGCTAATTGGCAACTGAGAAACCATGTCGCTGTCTGGCTCTGGGGTTGCTGGTGACTCTGGTTTGGGGTTGGTGGCAGATGCAGACGGGATCAGAACTCCCGAAAAGCTTTGAGCAAAACTCTCCTGATTTTGTGGGTCACCAGTGCCAGCAGATGAGTGAGCTGGTGACCATGTGTCCTCTGTCCTTTTCATCTTTTTTTCTGGCACTGGGGATGGATTCTCTCTTAACTTGTGTTCTCGTTTGACCTTCAAAGCCCCTTTGGATGCGTTACTGGCGCAGTGTGTCACAGCCTCAGACTTGACCACAAGAGGGAACTTCTTCTCTGACCTCGTCTCATTTACCAGGGTGATGAGGTCATCCAAGGTTATGCCCTTTTTGGGTACATTTAGTTCTTTGGATTCAGGTCTAGACTTTTGATCCTTAGCAGGGACAATTGAGGGGCTAGGAGCAAAGAGAGAAGGAGTGGTCTCTAAGGCTGAGGTTTTTGCTGGTGAATGGTCCTCAAGTTTGGGGTTAACAGTGCAAGGCGTGGCCATTGTTTCTGCAGGTGTATCAGCTGGTCTCTTCCTGCTTTTAACTCCAGTGCATGGTGGCAGACCTGGACCGAGGTTTGGACTAACAACAGAGGAAGATGAGGAGTCTGAGCATGCCTCTGTCTGCATCACTGGCATCTCTGTACAAGCCTGATAGTGTTTTTCAACAAGCTGTGGTGTGGGCTCCTGTTTCACCTCTGAGTTCTCATCAGGACTCGAACAAGTACCAGAGTCAGAAACCGGAGTATCGACTGGATCAACTCCTGGGCAAACACTGGTCTCCTCCTGCAGACTGGGCTCTTGTTTAATCTCTAAATTCTCTTCAGGGCTTGGACGTGTGCCAGTGTCAGGGGATGGAGCAACAACAGAATCAACTGCAGGGCAGAAACTGGTCTCCTCTGGAGGACTTGACATGTCTGTTTGAGTCGGACCATCCAAAAGCTCTTTTTCTGTTCCTGGTAAGAGTACATGGAAAAGGGAGAAGTAAAAACTTTAACATGGTTACAGCTCAGATTAAGAGAGGGTCAGTACAACATATTAAATGTAGGCTCAAACTATCTTCAACATCAATGGGGACCAAATTTGAAGGTTTACAACTGGAATACGTTTCAATAATGTGAAATGACCTGTTGAGTTTTTATCAACTTGCTCAAACACTGCCAATTTATTTTTGCATTTTGTTTTGTAAAGAAATGATTATTTATCTTGACACACATTATTTTGCTTCAATTAAAGGACCTCATATTATAAAAAAATACCCTTTTACTGGTTTTGGTGCAAAAATATGAGTCCATGGCCTGTCTACATCCCTCACTAACATTTCCCCTGCTGCTGCTTCTTATGCTACCACTATGTCATAAGCTAACTCCACACTCTGTTTGAGCTGGTTGTCAACTGAAATTTCTCAACAAACTTATTCAGGGGTTAACTAGACGCAAACTGAGACCCATTCATGTGGATCTCAGACCCATTCATGAATGTGGGTCAGAGCTATTACCAAACAATCTCTGTTTCAAAATCTCAGAGTGACGTAAATTAAATCAGACTTTGATTTGCTGAGTATGAATATAAATCTGACCAAGTGATTTGAATCTGGACAAATCTGCCAAAGAAAGTTTAACAGCCCCTCTTCACTTTCAACATGTGTCACCAGACTAAATTCCGGCATGTGGGAGAAGCTTCAGTGATTTAAATCAAATGAAACGATCACATACCGTTTTTATTCCTCTCATCTGTCTCTGGTGTCTGTGTTGACTGCACCTCTGTGGGTACAGATTCTGCTGGATCCTGCTGGTTCTCAGATATCTGGTCTGCACATCAGAATTTCAAACATGTCATTCATATTCACTCTGTCATAATCAGCCTCTTTAAGAAAGCCACGCATATAGGCCTGTCACGATAATCAATAAATCAATCAACTGATCTGTAAAAACGTCCATGGTAAGTTTGCCGGCCTTGATAAATTGACGTGCATGCGTTTTTGTTTCACTCCTCTCTACCAAACAGGCTGGATGAGAAGATGGTTCACTCTGTCCATTGTTCTCAACGCCTGGTTCGACAGAGGAATGGGCAGGGTTAGGATTAGTGATCCATCTGTCATTCATTCAATCTTTGTAAGGGGAGGCAGGGGCACTCGTGCCTACACGCACATAGAGCTGAAGTGAGCGTTGTGTGGAGTAACAAAGAAACAAACACTAACATGAATGATGGCATGAAAGCGGCGGTTCCTCAGCCAGCTGCCACAGCCCCAGTGTGGGATATATTTTGGTTTTAATCAGAATGAAGATGGTGTGAGCCCATAAACACCGATGAGCTGATATGTCATAATTGTTTAAAAGTAGAAGAAGAGGAGGTGCAGCGGAGCCTTCGTCTCGACGGTCAGCGCTTACTGAGGCATTTGGTCGGCAGAGTGATCATAAACTAAACAGGGCAAAATGGTGCACGCTCAGACAGTATCGTTAGCTACTTTGCAAAAGAAATGCAGCCCTTTAATACGGTTGAAAAGCCAGCATTTCTTGACAGACAGTACGAATTGACCAGGAGAAAGTACATGTCACAAACGTTTCAGGAACTATATGAACTACATTCAATTTATTGTTTTCATTGTTTTGTGTGTTTTTATTGGAGTTTTGTTTTTTTTCTTTACAGAAACAGGGTCTATTTTTTATTGGTTTAGATCATCATAACGATTTTTTGTACATGCAGTTTTTCCCAAAAGAGAGTCCATTTCATTTTCATTGGGTTTTTTTCCTCTTTTTATTTAATTTACTATATTATTTAATTTATTTTATTTAAAAGCTCTTGACCTTACAGTTAAATACTCGTTAAGAAATTTAAGTTAATTACTTTTGATATGGTGTACTCACTTTATTATGACATATAATTACATTAATGATAAATGATGTTTCAAAATAGTATTGACAATAATATTGTTTATTGGCAATAATTTATTGGACAATTATTGTCCAGCAAAATTTGTTATTGTGACAGGCCTACACGCATAAGAGTGAAATAAAAGGTTGGTTGATGGGACTCACCCTTTTCCTGTGAAGTGCTGGTAAGGCAAAAGTTACATTCTTGTTCATTCTCGTAGTCTTGAAGAAACCTTAAAGCTTCAAAAACCAAGGAGAACATTTCAACACATGAATCATATATTCTCTTTTTGACTTGCAGTCAGTGCATTTTAAGTTCATACTACCTTCACTGAATGGAGCTGTTTTGACGTATTCAAACTCTCTTTGTGGAAGTAGAGAACACTGTGGAAGATGAAACGAAGAGGCAAGTTTTAAACATTCTGTGCAGCTGTATTTAGTTCTTGCCTATTTTATAAACAGTCATCAAATTTTTTTGTCATACTTCAAAGCTACTGGACATTTGAATTAAAACACATGATCAGTTACTTCAGAGCTACCTTGGCATCCATTTTGAGAGACCTCTCCCTGTTCGAAAGCCTCGTCACCGTCTCTCTTAAAAGGTACGATTTAAACTCAAGTTCCAGGTCCTTCTGTTGCCAAATGTTTGTAAAGTATGCGATTTTCTTTCGCTGAAAGACAAAGAAAACAATTAAAAACATGTGACAGATTGCTTTTTTGTTGAGAGAATATTTCAAAGTGCTTCACTCACCAAATGGTTCAGCTGGTGCTTGTCACTGACCACGTGTTGACAGATATCGTTGATGAATATCCTCTCACTGCAGCTCTCGCACAAGAAGAACGGGTTCTGTAAAATCCCTCGACACTCCCATATGGAGCCCAGACCTGAAGAAAACATCACATTTCATGAAAAAAACAGCAGATTAGCAAAAACAGTTTAAAATTAGAACAGGCCGAAATTTGCTGAGATCATGTGAACTAATCAGAGCGCAACATGAATGAGATAACGACAGGAGCCCAATTCAGAGCTGTTTCACGTAATATTCACCTATAGAAGTACTGTTAAAATACTTTATCTTGTGTCATGAGGCATCTAGGTCCAGTGTCCTCTTACACTAAATAGAACTGCAAGTAAAGGAAGTCAAAAGGATGTGGATAGAAATTAAAGAGAGAGTACGACTTAGAAAACAGATCTGTATATGTATCTACTGGTCAGAGATAACTATAATAAAGAAATACAGCCAGATCTCCCAGGTGAACTGAACTCTATAACCACAACTCTGTGTAAAGCATATAATGGCACAGTCAAAAGACTGATCTCGACATTGTACCAATGTATGGTGAAAAACCGAACAACATCAACTTTGTACACAAGAGACAAGTGGGTAAAGGAACTTGACATGGAAATATCTCAGGAAGAGTGGTACAACATGTGTAAGAACCAGTGTAGAACTACAAATTCTAGAATGTGGAAGGAGTTCTAGTGGAAAAATCTTGTTAGATTTTATATTACACCGAAACTTAAAAGAAGACTTTCACCTGTCCCACAGCCCTGTTGGAGACTGTGTGGAGAATATGATGTTGACCATGTACATGTCTTGTGGAAATGTGGGAAGATGACCGAGTTTTGGAACGATGTGTGGGAAGGAATTAAAAGTATATTACAGTATGATCTTCCCAAGACTTTCGAGGTATTATATCTTGGAAACTTCACACCTGGAAACATACACAGCAGACAGATACCTGACTGGAATACTTCAGGCAGCCTCTAAGAAAGCTATCACGAGAAAGTGGCTTAAGGAGGATCCTCCCACTCAAAGAAGTTGATTGGACATTGCTGATGAAATTCATGATATGGAGAAATTTACATATTCTCTAAGACTGCAACAGCTTTCATGTTTTGAAAAATGGGAAAAATGGACTGACTTTAAACCCACCACGAGGTCTGAAGAGAGTACTATTTAGAAGAGAGTAATTATCTATTGCTATCTGACACCAATTGTTCTGATTTCAAATTGTTGCTTTACTGTAATGTTGTGGAAAAAATGAATAAAAAATAAGTATTAAAAAAAAAAGGATGTGGATAGCAAACACACTCACCTGTGACTGCTTCAGGGTCCATGTTCTTCACAGTTAAATACCTCGACAGATGAGATGGTCCCCCTGTAACAGACACGTAAAATACACAATTAAAGATTTAGATGAATTAAAAACCAGAGAAATCATTCCATTTCCTAAAGTGACGCATACATCTGGAGGTCCTTGGAAGTGGCTGTGATGAATTGTGGAGCTCTGGTCTGGAATCGCTCTCTGACTGCTCTTGTACTTGTTCTGGTCTCTGACTGGATCTTGGTTGGTCCTGCTGGTCTGTTTCAGCTTCAGACGAGGAGAGCTGTTCTGGGTGTGCGGACTTTACAGATGTTTCCTCTGAGGGTTCCAGAACTACTACTCCTTCTGTTTCTGGAACACTTCTCTCCTGTTGGGTTGCCTTCTCCTGGGTCTCTTGGGATGGAGAGGCTTCAGCGTATAGACTTGGTGAATCAGACACGGGGCTAAATGCGTAGTCCAAAATTTTCTCCTCTTTTGAAACGGCTTCATGATCTGAAACTACAGAAGAAGAACCAGAATAGATGACACAAAATGGAGAGAGAACCTTGCATAATTCTTTTCGGGTAGCATTTTGGTTTTTACCTGGAGTCTTTTCAAGAGGAGTTTGAAGTTCAAGTTTGTTCTTTTGCTCAGAGTGAGTTTCAAATGAAGGTCCAGCTGTTCCATGTTGCCACATGAAAACCTCTGAAAGACAAAGATCCTTCAGCTGAAACATGCTGTAACTGTGTTCTTCTGATGTAGCTTAGGTGGAGAAAAACATTTTATTGATGACTTTATGCTTAGAAAAGATACTTATATTTACCGTCATCTGGGCTGTAAGAGTCAAATGGACTTGACAAGTTAGTATCTGGCGTCCACACTTCCCCAGCATCTGGTGAGGAGGATGAAACCCTCAAGTCACTCTGTCCTGCCATGTCTGTCACTTTCCTTAAGGCTAAAAGTTAAGAAAAAAGCATAAAAGAATGATAAGATTTTTTGTCTTGTGTTTCTCAGTCAGTCTGATAATCATAACAGCTGCATCAAGAATTCAATCAAGGCCAAGGACAGTTTCCTTCAGATTTGCTTCTTTCTCAAATGCTTACCAAAGCGATGCATACCACTACCCACTCCTGCTTCTGATGTCCTCTAGATTTAACCTCTTAAATAGAAAGCCCTGTTTAGCTGAAGTTTGCTGCTACCTCCCTTCTAATGTTCCCCTATTTTACTCATGTACAAACACCCGTTTCCATCGAATTGGGACACTGTGTAAAACTTAAATGAAAACAGAACACAATGATTTGCAAATCCTTTTTGACCCATATTACAGTGAATACACTACAAAGTCAAGACACTTACTGTACAAACAAATGAGCTTTTTGTTTTTGCAAATATTCACTTCTATATACACTTCACAAAAGCTCTGTAAAACTTCAGTTGCTCAACAGTCGGGGGTCTCTGTCGTCATATTTTGCACATCATAATGCACCACACATTTGCAGTGGGCGACAGGTTTAGGTTGCAGGCAGGCCAGTCTAGTACCTGCACTCTTACTGCGAAGCCTGCCTGTTATACCATGTGCAGAATGTGACTTGACATCGGTCTTCACACTTGGATGGAGGTTTATAATAACTTTGATTTGTTTAAGTTGCTTCAAAACTGACATGTACTTTTCATCATCAATGGTGTCTTCACAGATATGCAAGTTACCCATGCCATGGGCACAAACACACCCCCATACCCAAACGCAATCTGAAATCTGGACTCAGCAGACCACAGCACTTTTAAGTTAACCTGTAGATGTAGCAATGAACTGTGTTGACCAACAATGGTTTGAAGAAGTGTTCCCGAGCCCATGTAGTAATATCCTCTGAAGAATGACGTTTCTAATGCAGCTCTGCCTGAGTGATCAAATCTTATGGGCTTCAACACTGGGTTCAGCCTTACCACAATTTCTCCAGATTTTCTGAATCTTCTGACGATATCATGGACTGCAGGGGATGAAATTCCTAAGCTCCTTGCCTTTGTACGCTGAGAACATTCTGAACTTTTGGGACTATTTGCTTGTGCAGTTGTTCAGAAAGAGATAAGCCTCTCACTGTCCTTGCTTATGAATGACGGCGCTCTGCCACGTGATGAGGGAGATAGCACTACCACCCTCTGATATGTGAAAGTATGGAGCCTGGGTCTGTTGAAGGTGGCGCTACTGTTTTGGCTGTGACAAAATCAAATAAAGTAAAGTAGGTCTTTGTGTAGGTGTGGCCTGTGGGTTCTTGCATGGGGGGCTCTGAGATGGAAGAGCTTACTGTTCCTAATTCCTAAGGAGTCATGGGACTAACTAAAGTAAACACAGAAGATGGGCGGACCCCACTTGACAACTCTGGTGATTTTCTGTTTGTTGCTGATGTTTGATCCACACAATTCAGATGTGAAGGCAAATAAAAAGGAGCCTAATGGTTTTGTTCACTTAGCATTGATCCTTTCTTCTGAGAACAAGAGTTTTGTCATTATCAATTCAAATATGAATAAATTAGCTGAATATGCTGTTAAACACTTCAGTTAGATAATAGGAGAGCTGAATTCAATGCAGAAAATAAACTACTAATTGGCTGTGGAAAATCAGTTATAGAAAACTGTAACTGATTTAAAAAACACACATGATATGGTTAAATTAAAAACTGTGCTTACTTATCCATATCCAGACCAGGAATTTAAAAGAAAATAATAGATTTTGTTTATTATCCCAGTGTTCAAGACTTAGAGCATCATAATGGCTTACTTCTAACTTTAAGTCTTTTATGAGAATGGTCTTATTATTATTATTTTTTTTGTAGATGCTGCCAGTTTTTAGCTCAGATAGCTGTCCATGTGCCCACTAACACCACCACTTGTGGTGCTTAAGGTAAACCAAAAGTCAAGGACCTGTTTTGGATTACAGTATTAATTTTAGGAAGCAGAAATTGGGTTAAACCCTAATAGGTACCTATGTTTTCCGGAAGTCCTTTCAGCTCCTCGTACACGTCCATCTTCACATCCACTCTCTGAGAAAAAGAGACATATTTATTCAAAAAGCTTCAAGTAACCTAAAAGTGCTTAGTTTTTTTTTCAGAAGTGGTTACCATTTTCAAAACAAAAACAACCAGTTCTTAGTATTAGATAGCAGATCCCAGTTCATCAGTGTGAACAGATCCCCACCCCCCACCACACAAACACCCAGAGATGACAAAAATACCTTTGAATTAATCTACAGGGCCTCATATGTTAAATAAAAGAAAATATTTTCATTCCCAGATTTAACAACAGTGCATTTGAGTAGTGGAAGAGATTACTGAATGACTTTTTTTCTATTTTTGAATAGATAAAAAAATAAAAATAACATTATGCCACAATAATGTAGCAAAAAGTGTAGTGATCTCACAACTCCTTCAGTATTACAAATGATCAATTCATTCATTATTTGTTACCTGCATGAAGCTGACCCCCCACCCTAAGCAAAGTTTCGGGAAAACAGTTTTTTTGTTTGTGCTGGTTTGGACTTTAAAAGCGTTTGTTTGTGCTGCTACAGCTTTTCAGATATTACACTTTCATTTCAGGTGATGACATCACCACGGAAATGCTCTGGTGCTGGTGTTACCCTCTCCATTTGTCTTTATTGCGGTTTGTCTCGTGGTACCATGTTCATTATTGTAATATCTCAGTGTTCATACATTTTTCTTATATTGGCCAGAAGCTTTACTTTGCAGAGGAGTCATGGAGTCCATGCTCTCAAAGTGCCTTTTTATTTATCCCACAGTTAAACTCACCTATATCAGTGCACCTTTGTGGTAAAAAAAGGTGCAGGACGTTATCCTTCTTTCAAATGAAGAACAAAGCACTGGCTGTGAAATGTCATCTTTTTGGTGGTATTTTAGACGTGTTTTTGGTTGACAGGACTGTTGAAGCAGGTAATCAAGGAAGATGCATCAAGACATGATGACCAGGTAAAATGGCAGGGGCTTAATGAAGCTGCATGAAAATTAAACAATATTAGTAAACCATGATAGCACAAAGTGTTTTCCTTTCCCATGAAGGAGGGGTTTGACGCCATCACCAGAAATTAAGTGTGTTATATCTATAAAACTACAGCAGCACAAACCAGAACAAACAAAACACAACGTATGGTAACATTTTGAGTCCACTGGAGCAGATGGGGGGGGGATAGACAAAACAGACTATTTTCCTGTGAATTTGAGTGGGGTGGGGGGGCCAGCTTTACACAGATCTATTAGTTGTCTAGTTTAGTCTCTGGAGAAAATACTCTGCTTATGATATAAACGTTGTCTGTGGTTTTGTTTGATCTACTTTAAAGACGTGATACAACATATACACACACAGTTTACTCTTCACAGACTGACACAGATAACTGCATGTATCAAAGACGACTGAGGGTCACCTGAATTTGTCGGGTTCCAACATTTCTTTCAATCTCTGCCAAGTGGACCACGATGTAGTCCAGTTTGCTCTTCAGCTCAGACGACTCAGCAGTAAACCCTGGGTACTTCAATTTCTGTTACAAGCAGACGGCAAACAGTTTGTGGATCACACTTTATGAGCTCCCAAAACCTGAAGCTAGAGCACTGATCAGACACTCACCACGTAGTTGAGCTTGTGTCTGTGGCTGCTGGGATGACCAGACCGCGTCAGTCTGGCTGCACACAACCGACAGTAAAGCTGCCTTCTTTTCCCACAGACCACTTCAATCAAATAATCCACTCCTGATAAGACAGCAAAACCAGCATTCAGTTATAAACAATGAAGAGGAGCAAAGAAATTCTCTCATTTAAATGTTTCTATAAAAAAACAAACCGCTCACCCAGTTTGATTGTGCTTTTATTCTTAGCAGCACTCTGAGTATTTGGTGCAACGTCAGCCGCTGATCCAACAGAATTCTTCACCCCTAATGTATTTCCAGAGGGTTCAGTATTCCCACATTTGACTTCAGTGGCCTCAGAAGACTTAAACGTTGGAGACAATATTTCTCCTGTGGATGTATTATCTGGTTTTGTGTTTAACTTATGCACTGCTGGTTGGGACACTTTAGATGTGGTGGTTGACGTTGTGCTGGAGATTGCCGAAGTTGACGTGTTGGTTGTTCCACGCATGGAAGAGTCCACTGTAGGTGGGGGTGTGGATGCTGTACTTTCTCTACTGCATGGAGTGGTAGAGCATGTAAAGGGACTGAACGTTTTTGCTGGTCTATAGACACTTTTAATGAGAGCTGTAGATGTGGCAGCTACACTGGTGTTGTGACTGACTGTAGCCACGTTACTAGTTACCACAGTGGCACTGGTTGTTGATGCCTTACACCTGACATCTGCTTTTTTCCTGCTGGTGCCAAGAGCCGTAGATGTGGCGGCTACACTGGTGCTGTGACTGACTGCAGCAGTGGCACTGGTTGTTGATAGCTTACACCTGACATCTGCTTTTTTCCTGCCGGTGCCGAGAGCTGTAGATGTGGCGGCTACACTGGTGCTGTGACTGACTGCAGCCATGTTACTTGTTACAGCACTGGCACTGGTTGTTGATACCTTACACCTGATATCTGCTTTTTTCCTGCTGGTGCCAGGGGTAGTACCACTGCTGGTTGGAGGTGCCACAGTGATGGCTGCAGGTACTTTCTTTTTTGCTGCACTGGCAGTAGTTGTAGATGCCGTATATGCTACATGTGCTTCCTTCCTGTTGGTTGCAGTTGTAATGCCTGTGTTACACTGAGTTGAACTGACAACTGCGGCTGCTTTGACTGTTCCTGCTTTGGTACTTGCTGAAGACGCTGCACATTCTCCATCCTTCGCAGTGACTGAGGTAGATGATGATGAAGATGCTACACATGTGGAGGATTTTTTTGTACTGCTAGTAGTAATGTTGGTTTGAGCTTGTGGTTTTGTTGTTGAAGTTTTTTCGGAGTTGTTCCTGGTGGATTCACTGGTGTTAGCACTGGCAGTAGCTGTGGCGTTCACAGTGTGGCTGCTGGTTTGAGCTACCGTTGAACTTTTTTTCAAATTACTGGTGGTTGAACTAGCACAGGCTGGAGATTTGTCACATTCGTCACCCACCTCTGTCTTGCTGATGCTTGCTTTTTTACAACTGCTTTTTTTAGCTGTACCACAAATGGTTGGGGTTGCAGGCGCAGAGGTGGCAAAGGATGTTGAACATTTGGAGGCCTCTGCTTTTGACTGATTTTCTGTGGAACCAGGAGAGGCACAGCTTTTATTTATTCCACTTGAAGACAGAGCAGCAGCTGATGGTTCCTCACTACTTCTGCTAACAGTCTCAGAGAGGAAAGCCTTGGAGACTGAAACTGATTTTCTGACGGGGGTTACTTTGGTGTCTTCACTTAAGTCAGGAGTCTTTTCAGCTGCTTGGGAGCAGGTTTCTGGCGGCATCTCTGCTTCAGAGTCTTGTGAATCATCATCAATCTGCATCTCCACCACCTTGAACATAAACAAAGGTATTTAGTCTGCTGATCGTATTTTCTCTCTTTTTTTATTAAAGATTTATTGTTGAGCTTTAATGTCTTTATTCAATAGGACACTGGATAGAGTTGGAAAAGGGAAAAGAGCAACATGCAGTAAATGAGCTACAAGTCAGACCTGAATTAGCTATACATGAAAACCTTCACGGCACACACACAGAGCTGGGTGATATGATATCTTTTTTATATCTAGATATGTTTAGGCCATATCACAATAGCTTAGCCCTTAGGGCCACTTTGATGCATACAATCAAACCAGAATGGCGATGCTCGATAAATACTGATATTTTCTCTTGAGGCGCAATTGAGGCTTTCCCCAAAGCATTATAGCACACCATCCCTGCTAGTTTCTTTTTTCAGAGGCAAACTATTAAAATAAAACAGTCAGTTACAAGTTTAAATCACATGCCAAATGTCACACAGGCACCTTTATAAGCAAAGGTCACTCTATGCAATATGTGTGAAACAAATTGAACAAATTAACTGAGTGCATTTAAGAAATAACATTCTCCTTGAATAAAACAAAACAAATAATGCCCCACACACAGTAATCAATTTAAAAATACACTGTTAAAATTTGAGCAGTAACAGTAGTCACAACAGTAGTTTGCTTATTTGTAAATAAGCAAACATAATATTCAGTGCCATACCCAGTCAAATGTGGTCTATTGTCACACTGTACTGTAATGTTTATAATCATATTGTACATGCTGGTAATGTTAATATTTGTGAAAACACTCTGGTCTTGTTCATAGTGAAGCTGAAGTATAGCTTAAAGATTCTGCATCTTACAAACTGCTTTCTTATTTTTTCAATTAATTTTTATGCTCTTATCTACTCCAATGTCTCCTGTGTATTTCAAAATCTTTCTGATATTCCTACTGCTGTACTGTGTAGAATACAGACTGTGGCGTTCACAGTGTGTTAGCAAGGGTTTAATCTGCATTTCAACCCAAGTTAACGAAACCCTGCAAGCGACGTGGGTTTTATCAGTCCGCCCCCGATCTGCTTCAGTGGGAAAATCACACCTGGGTCGACCTGCTAATTTAAGTCATGACGTTGGCGTTACGTACCCACGAAAGTGTGAAAGCGGTATAAGAGCAACTGAAACAATGGAATTTGCCCTTGGGGATAAATAAATAATTCCTGATTCTGATTTCTGATACTGAACAGTAAACAGACTTTTCCACTGAGGATGACAGTTCTACAAAGAATTAAATATGTAAACAGAAACTTAAGTGCATCTTCTTGTGCAAATTTCAACAATCCTGTAAACAAACAGCATGTGAATGTGGAGTGGAGGCTCTCCTCTCTGCTCTGACAGCAGCTGTCGGCCTGCTGAGACTGACCACCTGAGAGGGCTCTGAGATGGGGGAGGGGCTTTCAGCTACTTGAAAAACAATGCCTAAAAGCTAGTGGACAATGTGATTACGCTATAGCAGCTTTTCTGCCTATTACAAAAGACAGTGTTGATACTTCCCTTGTTTAAGACCCCTGTCGGCCCCACAACCAATAGAACTATTCCTAGTTTCAGAGTCAAACATGAAAACAGCCGCAAAGAAACTTAAAGTCTGAAGCTGGAGCTCAGGAAGAGGTCAAGTGAGCCACAGCCTGGCTGAAGTGCTCAAATTGGGACTCAAGCCAACTACAAGTCCTGCTGTAGCTCTACCTCGCTCTGATACTGCTCAGATATAGCATTACTTTGCCACATGCAAACTCCAATGACTAAATTTAAACTTCTTTGTCCAACAACTGCTCTTCATCCTTTAGATTGTCGAAGATTGTCGAGCTCTTTCAGAAATGAGACTGCTGATCTTTTTACAAATCTAAATACCACTTACTTCCCATCCTTGCTGTGCAGCTTCTACCCAAATTTCTGCATATTAAGCCTAATCTGTTCATATGTCCTAGTCCTCACAATGAAGATCATTACCTGTATGATTAAAAAGTTGGCCAAACAGAATGTTTGTACATATGATTTTAGATTTTAGAAAGTGCACAATAAATAGAAAATAAGAAAACTTAAGCTGTTTTCATTCTTGAACAGAAAAAACTGTTTAATTGATTGAACGTTGTGCTTGACTGATATTGGACTCCTTGGAGAAGCCCAGTGCCTCAATTTTGGTATAAAAAGAAATATTCAGTTTAACTTCCCCAATCCCGTTCAAAACGTTTCATTTCAAAACATTCATTTTTCTTATTTCTGTAACAGGTGTTCTAATAAATTTGTTCAGCTCTGCATAAGTGTGTACTGAACTCCGTCAGCCCTCACTGGTCTTTTTCTTTGGCTTGAGGCAACAAGCTGCAGGAGGATGAGCAAAAACCAAACATGCTAGGCTGGCGTGGAGTCGTTAGGCATCAACAGCTTGCTGTTGTCTTTCACTATAAAACAACCAATTTCATGTCTGTCAGGTCCTGAAAACCCTTTAACTGTTGGGCTGGGCCACAATCACAAATAGTGTAATCTGAACTCAGCACAAGTTTGTTTTTTTTGTCAAATTTTGCTATAAGGAGAAAAAACCCAACAAAACTATGGAAACAATTTAAGTGAGTGAAAGAATCTTCTAAAAGGCTGTCAGTGGGTTTCGGCATGTGCCTTTCAGTTTGAACCTTTAAAATAATTAAATTTGGAGGGAAACATTAAAATACAGCTCTTGTGTTTAATTTCTACTTTAGTTCTGAAACAGTCATTAGCACATCATTCAGTCCAACTAATTCGCAAAGGAAAAGATAAAAATAACTCGTCAAATTAATCATGCCACTCTGACTGACCTGATCGTCGTCCTGGGAGGAAGCTTCGGGTTGAGTTACAGGGGGTGCATGGGTGTCCACAGGTTGAGCAGTAGACTGAGTGGAAGTTGAGGAGGGTTTACACACACTTCCCTGCTGAGTCTGAAGTGTCTTAGCCATCTCTTGGGCTATGAAGATGTAACAGAACATACAGAATATTACCTCCATTTAAAAAAATACTTAATCTATCTAATGAGCTTGAACAGACATGTAAGAGGAGAAATTTACTCTTACCTGGTTTAAACTTCAGTCTTACAACATTATTGTACGTCTCTTCATCCAGATCTATGACCTATATTCAAAACAGAAATGTCTATAAAATTACAGTTTCTGTTCTTTATACACAAGTGATTGAAGTAGAGGAAAGACAAAAACCTACCTGTGCCTCTCCATATCCATGTTCTTTCTCAAACAAAGCAGCAAACTGACTCAATGTCATTCCCTCCTCCAACCCTTGAGGTCGAGGAAGCTTCTTAAAGGTCTAATTTCAAAAGATACAACAAACCAAGAAATTAAGGTTGCATAACAATCCATGTGCTTGACAGAGTATTCATCATTTACTATAGTTTTTATTGTGTGTGTGTTCTTTATACAAGCTGTTGTACACCTGGAAATGAAGTCTTAGACAGAATTTAAGAGGTTTTACTTTAATCCATTATTCAACAACTTTATGAAAAAAAAAAGTAAGGTGCATAACTGATCTTCAAAGACTGAACTAAAAATAATTGTGAAAGTTGTTGAGCGATACACAGGACAGTGGAGATATAGCCGAGATCTAGACGTCTAAAATCAGACTAGACCTTTAATAGACGTCTGATCAAAGTCTAAGTCTTTACCTGGGTTTGTGTTTGGTATAAGCATGAACGTCAGATGAACGTCTAAAATATAGACCTCTCATTTAGACATCTATTGTACATGATTTAAACTTCTAAGATGTCTATATATACGTTGTTTAGACGTCAAATATACGTCTAGTCTACATTTAGATGTTGAAAAAATTTTAATTTCTATATCCCTAGTAGACCAATTTTAGACTAGATGTCTAAGGAACATTTAGACGTATATTAGAAGTATAATGGACCTGAAAATGCTCGGCGGTTATGCATCAAGTGCACTAATGCAAGGCAAGAAAACCCAGATGCAACGAGGGTCTTGAGAGAGACTTTGGGCTTCAGTTTCAGAGACCCTCCTCTGCTGGACTTGAGTGTTTTATCCAGAGGAAGCCTGCATTTAAAACACGACAGAGAAGGGGCCACAGACCACCTGCTGGAGCAGATCCAGAAGCTGTCATGGACTGTTAAAGGACACGAGGACAGGCACAGGGCTGTAAACGACCTTCAACATGCAAAGACAAGGTCCAACACTTCAGCTGGGACCCTCCACAGAAAGATCAAGACCAGGCTCAGCTATGCTAATAGGGTTGGATGGAGAGAAGGCTTTCGATTCAGTTTGGTGATCCTTCTAGCATAATGTTTAAGATAAGTTTGGGTTTAAAAAAAAAACAACTTGAATCCAGACCTTCAAGACGTATACAAAATCAAATTGAAAGATTTCAGATCAATGGCAGCCTCTCTAAGTCCCTTTTTAGTCTGCAATTTCCCCCTGTGGGACTAATAAAGGTATATCTTATCTTCACATTAGAACATCCATGCTCACCTCTTTGGTTCTCTTTCTTTATACAACCTCTTGACGATGTATTACAACTCAAACATTGGGGTGTAAACGGCTGCGTGTGCACTGGAGTGTGGTCCACACCCACCCCAGAACAAAAGTGAACCATTTTCCTCCAGACCAGCCCTGGAGTTCTGACATAATGGGCCTCTTTGATATACAACAACCTCCAAGTAGGAGTGTGTTGTTCCCTTAAGGACCATAAAACGGCACTTATGAGCCATCTCCAGGACCACCACTCTGACCATATCTCGATGAACTTTGAACCCTGGGGCCTGCACCTCTTCATGCATGAAACAGTGATGTCAGATGTGCTGTGATGTGTAAGTGGATGTTTACCGTCTGTAAATGTTTTGAGGATTTGCCTTGTGTCTTAGTTTAGTAGTTAGACTTATAGATATAATCATAGTATTAGTACACGCTGCTTTATCTGGATCATACACTGGATTAAAAATTGGTATCGCGTGTTTGACTGGATCAAAAGTGACCAGACTCGATATCAAAATTCATCAGACTTAAGTTTTTGGATTAAGAATATGTTTTTATCTTAATTGATGTTTTAATCAGGCATCATTTAAACAGGTTTATATCCTATGCAGTTTTCTGTTCCACCTTTGTCTGTTTCAAATTTCATTTTAAGACTCCGATAGTCTCTATAAGAATGTTTGAGTTTGTTTTAATGAGGCAACCAATGTTATAACATGTTAGTTTATATTAACAAAAAACAGTTTGATGGACTGAGCATTTTTTTTATGTTTGCAAACTGATTATAAGCTGCATTCAAAATATAATGTAACACGAAAGACAAAGACCAGTTAGTTATAGCTGAACAAGACAACAGGTCAGTCAGTTTACTGAATGATCAGACCACAAATGAAGTTACTCAGCTGACATCTGTCTCCCTCTGGGCCTTCAACAGGCGGGTCTTCTGATTTATGACCTCATTAGATTTGACCCCCGGATGACTGCATTTCATATCTGCCAGTCATGACCCTTATAGACGAACTTTAGGCTCAGACGGAGTGAACCAGAGCATGTGTGCATGGGGTTTTCCCACACTGCCATCTCTCTCCCTTGATGCACACACACACACACACACAGGATTCTGCCATCACAGGGGTGTATGAGCCAGTGTTTTAACCTTTGCTCCTCATAGGACTCCTCTGTAGTCAAAGAGGTGGCTGTCAGACACTTCGACTCCCCTCTGCAGAAAACTCTTAGAAGAGTGATCGCCTGGTTCTTTATGGCCTAATAAGGCTGGTATGTGCCATCCGTGGACATGAGAAAACTTTCTTTATCAGTCCTCAAAGAGATATGGTGCATTAAGTAAAACTACCTCTATACACCTTCATGAAAAATACATTAGCAATGTTAACATTAGCTTTTGAAATATTTATGCCATCTTCAGATAAAGACACAACATTTCCCTATGGTTAAATATCACCTCCATTTTAACTGAGATATAAAGTATATCCCATTTCATTCTATGTTTAAATCCCCTTGTACTTCATAAGATTGTCCATTTTCCCCTTCTCAAGTGAGCTAATGAGGGCAGAGGTGCAGCTGAAAAAACACCCTGAGACCACACAACCATGTTATTTATTACCCACTGCTCTAACGTACAGCTGTGGAGTTTGTGTCTGTGGCCAAAGGATCGTTTCATCTCACAAACATGACAATTAAATATTTCTCAACTTTGTTAAAAAGGAATGAGCGGATGAGGAGAAGGGGCACCTGAAAGAAACCTGGCTCTTGTGTCAGTGGCTCGTGGATATCTGAACCTCCCCAAGGATTTATTGCTGATTTAGATATAGTCAAATTAAATGAGAAAAGAGCATCACAATACGACCAGGCTAAATCACAACTGCATCATTTGAATTATCATTATCTCCAGTCGTCTTCCAGTGTCTTGCCTCACTCCCTGGTCCATGACAAGCAGATAGACACCACTTCTTTGACTCTGCATGCAGTAACAAGACAGAGATGGGCAAAGCTTGCCCACTGTAATTTTTTAATATCCACAGGCAAACCTCTTGTTTAAATCATAGTAAGTTGGCATATTCATTTGTATTATCCTATATTGCCTTAAATAACCCAAAGGTTAGTTAACAGATGTGTCTGAGGTAGATCAGGGTTCACACGGGACAGAATTGATTTGTGTGTTTGTGTGAGAAGGCCAAGGTCACCATTAACAATGGGCCTCAGAAACTGAAGATGCAGCTTACAAGATATAGCAGATGCGTGTGCCATCCTCCCTTCTCCTCATGTGAAACATCAAAGTCTGGGAAAGTTGAGGTGTTCTGAGGTATTTGTGTCTTGCATGAGTAGAAGGGGAGGTCTAAGAATTATGTGTATGATGACTTTTCCTGTGATGCCTTTATGTTCACAGAGTTTGTGCTTCCTTACATCTGGCAGAACTCTCTCTGCAGTCTTTGTGATTTTGCTGTAAGGCATCATTTGACTCAAGATCCGTTATTGATCCTCAGCTTTGGCCAAATTTCCACGACACCACCGCTTGGCTTAGCTCCAACACTGGGAGTCGACGACGCCCTCTGCCTACAGTGATCAGATGAACTTTTCAGCAACTCTAAACGGTCCTGCGTGCTTGTTGTTAGGAGTGGGAGAAAAAAAATCGATTCACGTAAGTATCGGGATTTTTTGTCTGTCGATTTTTAAATCAATTTTTTTGTTCAAAAATCGATTCCCCCCAAAACTCTTTTGGCGCTAAAGTTGCAAAATTGCGGCAAGCAACATTGCTGAATAAAAGAGGCCATAGCTGTTAAAATAGTGCTGAATAGTGGTACTACTTTTCACCAGCAGATAGTGAACAGGTGACAGGTTTCTATTCAAAGCTTTGGCGTATATTTATTTTGAAACCCACACACTGGACCGAGGGATGCGAGTGTGGCTGTGGTGGCTGTAGAGCGGAGCAGAGAGAGACAGGAAAAGAGAGACATGCACAGAGTTAGAGTGAGTAAGAGTACTCACGATGCTGAGAGTATTTTGTCAAGTACTGTCTGACTCTGAATCTCAGGAATATTTACTCTCTGAGGATGACGGTCAGTTGTCCAGTGAGGACAAAACTGGTGGCGCGTGTGCGCGCAGCGGGAGCGGGTCCGTGCGCCATTACAGTCCCCAAGCAGCACACACAGAGGCAGATGCTTTGCCTCTCCCTGGCCGGGGTGGCAGTAATGAGGGGACGTGGTCTGGGAAGCAGGGAAGCTCAAAACACGGCGAAAAGTCACAGTGTTAGCGGGAATGAGAAAGACCGCGGAGCTCTGGTCAGACGAGGGAGAATCTGGGGGTAAAAAGCACAGTGAAGGCAGCAGAGGCGTTCATGCTCGGCCCGTAAATTACAGTGATGATGATGGGTGAGAAAACTAACCACTTTGAAACTACAGCCTTTTTAAAACTTGATAGCACAATTGAATATTTTCTTGAAAAACTCTGGTGCCAAAAGGGCTAATAAGCCACTTTTATATGCAATCCAGGCTTTTGAAAAGAGAGTAAACAGCTGGTTAAAATATATTGCTGAGTAAGTCCTAAAAACTGACTCACATGTGATGTGTATTTTTCCTGATATAGTCTGGAGGCATCATCATTGTTCATCTTTTTTGCTGGTGTTAAAAAAGCTAAGTAAAGATTGCAAAAATCCGCAATATCGTAGAATCGTAATTTAAATCGAATCGGCACCTAAAAATATCACAATAAATCGAATTGGGAGAAAAGTGAATCGTCCCAGCCCTACTTGTTGTAACTCAATTTTACGTCTATATGTTATGTTTTTGTTTACTATCAACATGTAATCTTCTTCTTGTAAACAGACTAGTTTTGTTGACCTGTGTTGCTGTTACGTTTGTAAGTCCAGTCTTTTGAAAAGCTCTTTAAAGTGAACGACAAGACTGACTCCTCACTGTGAGAGAGCCATTTGTTTGTGAGCCATACTTAAATGCAAATTGCCTCGTAAACGTATGGCTATATGGCTCATGTAATTTGACTATATCTAAAACAGTGACATAGTTTGAATGATTGTAACGGAAACAATCTGTTGAAAAAGCCAAATATGTAATGCTTCTATTTCAAATCCTACAAATGCACATAGAGGCCCTTCAACAAACTGTAATCAGCAAATAATAAAGAGAAGTGAGAAGAAATGATCACTTTGTGAATATTACCAAAGATGACCTAAGCCTTCATTTAACATTTACCCACCTGCAAATACTGCTTCTGATGCTGAGCTCCAGTGACATGGCTGATTATGTCCACCTCCAAAACCTTGACAGAACAGCACTCACAGAGGTAAACAGGGTCACGCTGATCACAAAAGCACTCAATAAGTGCACTCAGGCCTGGAAGAAATAACAGTGACCATTATAATACTGCGTCATCAATCTGTCTTCAAAGCTAATTTTAGCAGGAAATCTGCACTTCTGGAAAATGTCAGACAGACGGTGAGGAATGACTTCTGTTTCCTGCCTAACACTTTTACTCATTTGAATGTTTTAAATGAGTGAAAAGGTAAAGGAAACAATCAAACAATTAAGCAGTAAATACAAACACAGGTTAAAATCAGAGTTTCATAGTATGTATTAATGTGAGGCTCTGTTCACAAGGATATCAGGGCTGTATTAAAACTACTGTCCACATCTTTATATCCAGATATCTTGTGGTGCGATATTGTGTCAATATTGTATAGGGCAATATCAAAATCGGTATTGATATTAGGATCCTATTTGTGAATGAGTTAGAAACATTCAGGACATTTGTATGTATTGCCATTCAGCTTCTTTCCACTGATAAGAAGCAGGAATTAAATCACAAGAGGCTCAGTCCCTCTGTTACTCCCTGTGTGAAGGAGGTTGTGTTTTTTCTGACGTTTATCAGTTAGTTAATTAGTTTGTTGATGGGATAACTCAAGAAGGTAGAACACATTTTTATTAGACTTTCAGTAATGCTGATAGATGGATTTTTTGGTGATCTGAATCAGGTGGATCCAAGAATTGCAGAAAGGATTTGCTAACATAACAAGATCGGGTATTTCCCCCATTTTCAATAAGAAGTTCTTTGCAAATTTGGATGATATTTTCAGGGAATCTTGGTCATGGCACTAAGGAGAAAGGATTCAATTTTGAGGGTGATCTGATTCCGGACCACAATCCAGGGAATTCTCCAGAAAATTGTTAGCAGTATGAGATGGGAGCGGTTTTCTCAACTCAACTCTATTTATAGAGCAATTTAAAGACAGAGTTTGAGTCAAAGTGCTGAGCAGCAGGACAATTCAGAACAGAAATAACAGGAATTTTAACATACAACGGATACCCGCATTGTTGACATGACTTGCCTGACAGCGTTACGAATGCAAGGGCAGAGGTCTGTGCCTGATGTGACGCTTTGTCACTTGGACAAAAATATCTGTGGTTGGGACTAGGGCTAAATTTGAGAAAATAAAGTAATTGCGATTTTTTTCTCCCAATACTGCGATTTACTCTGCATTTTTTTTTATAGTTCCTCATATGTATTCTTAAACAAACATAAGCAGTAGATGTTTTTATAGTTAAACCAACATGACATTAAATTAACCTTAGGATTAAAGATTTGAGAAAAAGTGGAGAAGTGAAGAACAGAAGCATAATAGGTATGAAATTGTAAAAACTGGGTAAAAATGGTATGAAAGCGGAAAACATTTAATAAATAGGCGCAAAATAGGTATGAAATTGCAAAAAAAAAAAGGAAAGTTGATTATGGCGGCAAAATTGGGAACTAAATTTGAAATTAAATTTTAAAAAACATGTAAAAAATCCAAATATGATTCGGACAGTGGTCAAAAAAGATGAATGGGGGCAAAATAGGCTTAAAGTTGCAAAAGCGAGGTAAAAAAAAAAGGTAAAAATGGGAAAAAAGTGTATGAATAGAGGTAAAAAAAAAATAGGCATGAAATTGCAAAAAGCTACATCACAATGCCAAAATGTTCAACATATTTTGGGCTAAAAATATTGAACCTTCTGCGATTTGAAAATTTTAACAAGCCATATTGCGATTTAATCTAATTTGCAATTAATTGTTCAGCCCTAGTTGGGATCATGCTTAACATTGATAGACTGATTCTAAAATATAATTTTATCCAAATAACACTGTGGGTCCTTCATATTAGACGTATTCCTCTGAGCAGACTTGTCATTGTGACTCCTCTGTAATGATATTTTATTCCCCAGGTTTTTGCCAAAGAACATTCATGCAGGATATGGTATAAAAAATGAAGGTTAGAAAAATGATTCAAAGAAACAAGCAAACAAAAACAGACCAATCACGGGCCTCCTGCTTGTCCTCTGGAGATATTGCCACAGTTGGTCTGGCTGTTGGTGCGGCAGTGCTGTAAAAAAAAAGATGAAAAAGACAAAACATTTTTTTTCTTTAGAAACAGAGTCACTCCTGCCCATATAAGACCAACACAGTGAAGTGAGCTAATATGCACACAACAGACACAAAAACATAAAGCAACATTTTATCATCCATTTAGAGCAGGCTTTTGATCAAACAAGACTGTAAAAGTGTGTTTGTGTGCACTGGAGTTTCACCGTTTTGTTTTAGTAAATATTCCATTCAGTGTTCGACACAGGAAACTGTGCTGTGTATTTCCCTGACGTTGTGTTTCTGACAGTCAAAGCCTCAGGCAAGTCAAGCATTACCAAAACAAACACAAGGTTGGTATTGCATAACTCCATGTGCTTGTCGTGTGCCTTCAGTAAAAGTTTTATCAACAGCAACAGGTAAAAACATAACAGAGGAAGACTTCAGAAGTGGCTGCCAATCGTTTTATTTGATCTGTATATGAATAATGTTTGTGGAAATGGCTTTAACAATAGACAAATAAGTATAGCATTACCTTTCACACTCTGCTGACATTGTCTGGGTGATCTGGTTTCTCTTCCTTTCACTTCTGAAGACGTTTCCTCCCGTTGTCCTCGGGTTTCTTTAGAAAACGTGTTAGGATTAGAGGCAGGCTGCTCTCCTTCCCAGCTCTTTTTCTCCTCTTCTTCACCATCCTGAGAGTTTTTGCACATGCTAATAAGTCCATTCGCATCTTCTCTACATTTCTGTGAGTGCATCAAAACACTTTGGCTGCTTTGTTCAGCACTCACACTTTTCAAATCCAGGCTTGCATGGCTGCATGGCTGCATGTCTTCCTCATTTGGTGAGCTCATCATCGGCTCTTCTTTGATTTCCTCCTTTATTGTCTGGTATGTCCCTGCGGGAGTGGCCTTCACGCCCTCTGTGCAATCTTTAACTGAAATGATTCCACTCTGTGGGGGACCTTCAGTCTTAATTTTCTGTTCTGTATTCTCTCCCCTCTCTGCACACTGAGAGTCTGTGATTTCAGCCTCATCTTCCTTCTTTTCACAACAGTCTGCTGATTTCTGACTGCTCTCACACTCAGAGCCCTGCAAGCTGCGGTCTTCAGGTTCCTCCTTCAAACCAGGCTTTTCCGTGTCCTTTGCAGTTTTTCTGGGGACTGAGAAACATGCGTGATGGATAAGAGCATGATTATCAGCACTTTTTTAAAGGAACAAGTGTGTATCCAATACATTTGAAGTTAAAATTTGAAGTTAGAATTAAATAATCTTTCATGGCAGAAACACATCTATAAAAAACTGGTGAAATTTAGAGAGAAAAGAGAAATCAGTACTCATGAGTGGCTGTTGGACTCAAATGACTGTATTAATCAAAGTATTTCCATGCAGATGACATGTTATTCATCCCCAAATAAGCTATGAAATGTTCACATTAGCCCAAATCCAGTACTTGTGCTGATTCTAAGACAGTTTTGGGACAACCCTACGAAAGAGGAAACGTATTTATTGAACATCTCCTAACATCAATTTTTTTAGTTCTACTTATGTTGTATTCATTATGTTTTTGTTGTAAAATACCCCCACCCCCCACCCCAGGCAGGAAGATGGAGAAAGAAAACCATATAAAATTGATATACATGAGCAATACTGTAACTTGAGCACTGAGAAAAAACAATAAAAACAACACTAAAAAATAATGATTAAATAAAACAGTAAAGAGAGATGACAAAACAATTATAAAATAATAAGCAGGCCTTTGCAGTGTACAGCCATTGCACAAAATACAAAATAAATAAGAAAAAATACTAAAAATTAGAGGAAAAAAAGATTAAATTAATAAGTAATAATAATAATAAAAATTAAATTCTTGTCATGCAAGGCAATGGTTTTCCAAGAAGACCACAAACGGGCCCCATAAACAGACAAATTTCTTGTCCTTTTAAAAAAATATATGTAAGCTGTTCCAAGGCAAGATTAGCAGCTAGTTCTTCACAACCCAGCAGAGGGTGAGTCCACACTTTTCCACAAAAGAGCAATTATCTATCTGGCTTGTAAATATATATCTTTATTTATCATCTTCCTATCTACTTTTTAAAATGCTACTGGAACCATAATTTCCCTGCAACAGTTCCCAAAGGAATGAATTCTTCAAGTTTAATCTAATCTCATATTTTGGCAAATATGACTAAAATAAAATCATAAAATCTAAGGGCCTTTTATGGTCTAAAATTGGACTTATTTTTTTGGCTTTTTATAAACTTAAATTCAGTGGGCAAATATGCTAAATACCATCATATATCTAAAGACTAATTAGAAATCCAAGTAGCTGCCAAAATAAGCATCATAAAATAAACAGCACATGAAAAGACAACATTATGCTTCAATACTTGGTTTAACATACCCAGCTTCTGTTTAGTAGCAATGAGAGGAAAGAGCTTTCCTTTTCCTTGTGTCTTCTTTACCTTTGTAAGGAAATTAAATGCTGGAACATAAAAATGAGGATGTCACAAATCAAGTATCAGTGCCACATTATGTCAACAAATACAAACACTCACCTTGTTTGTATGAGCACGGCTCCCAGATGGACCTGTCTAACTCTATTTCCTTGAACAGAAACACAAGTATGTACACATAAGCACAATTTCTTAATCAAGATGATGACCTTTTTTTTGAAGCATTTCATACCTGCACATTCTGGGTGGTGTGATAAGAATCTGCCTGTTTTGCAAAGTCCACGAGGGTCTCAATATCGGTGTCTGCATTCAGTGAGCCTGGGTGGAAACGCTTCTGCACACAAAAACAGACACACAGATTTAGTTCTGTAAACATTACATTTTATGTGCTCAATAAACTATACTCTAAAAACAACTTAACAAAACCAACAGCTGCGTAAGTCTTAAAAATGGGATGATGAAAATGAAGCCAGCTGATGTGCAGCAGGACGTCTGACCTCCTGTGGACTGACCCTATTTTGAAGATATTTTCTTTTTCTGTTCCACACACACGCTGGAGTGTAAATAAAGCTGACAGGCAGTGCTGCACTTCATCTGTGCATCAGAAGGTGGGAGTTCATCAAGCATCTGAGTGTTTTTCTAACAGTCAAGAGGGAAGAGCAACTCCAACTCCTCCAACATGAGGAAATGAACCCTGATGAAGGGCAGGCCTCCCGTGTTGTAAAAACACGTACATGAGTAATGGGGCTTCTGAATGAAAACGTCAATTCCACTTCAAGTCTGTTCATTCTGCTCAGGTAATTGATCATCTTTCAATCAATCTATAAAGGGAGTCAGACGTTGTTTATAATGATTGAATAATTGCAAAATTATCCATCTCAACATGGAAAGTTTCTGGTAATTTTCCACTCCTTTGCAACCCTATTCACAACTCCCCTAGCGGCGCTGTACACAGCCGCCTTGTTGAGGTGATCGTCCATTACCAGGAGGATCGTACTGTCCAAAACTGTGACATTATGTTAACTCATGAGCCGTCTGTTCCCGTAAGAATGTGGGTTTGCTCTTTGTTCTTAGCATTGAGGATTGTTTTTGCCATTTCAATAAATCAAAAATATTTTTAAAGAATAAAATCAAAATTGTCTGTTTCTAACGCTTAGAAACTGCAACCAAGAGGCTTGTTACAGTTCTAGACAGAAAATGTCAGTATTGGCATGGGAATCATCAACACTGTATTTTGGATATCACCAAAAATCCAATATAGTGTTGCTCCACAGAAAACACCAGAGACTTGATTGATGATATCTAAATCCTACTTGTTCATTCTTTTTATTGGAGGTATGTTGTTAAGGTCGTTGGAATTCAAAGTACAATGATACTAGTTTTTTTCATGGTCATTTGTTTATCTCTAAAGTGATACAGTATCACAGAAAAATTAAGTTATTATCACAGGAAAGGAAGAACTGATACAGTAAAATGACTTGATCAACAGGGTGCTGTCAGGAAACCAACCAAATTGATCCTCCTTGTTCTTCATTAACAGAAGAAAATAATTGGGATTTTAAAAATGTATGGAAGAACTTCCACGGTATTGAGTAAGAAAACATTATTGAGTACAGTACAGGTCAAAAGTTTGGACACACCTTCTCATTCAATGTGTTTTCTTTATTTTCATCACTAATTACATTGTAGATTCTCACTGAAGTAATGATGGCCACTTGTTTCTCTTAACTTAGCTGATTGGTTCTTGCCATAATATTAATTCTAATAGTTGTCAATGGCTGTCGGCTGTGCATCAGCCTGACTTCTGAACAACACAGCTGATGGTCCCAACCCCATTAAAAAGGTAAGAAAATCCATTAATCAACCCTGGAAAGGCACGCCTGAGAAGTGAAAACCATTTCAGGTGACTATCACTTGAAGCTCATATAGTGATGAAAATAAAGAAAACACATTGAATGAAAGGTGTGTCCAAACTTTTGGCCTGTACTGTACATTAGGCCTGTGCTCAAAATATCGATACGGTAAAATATCGTCACGCACTCCTTCAGGATACGTGTATTGACACAGATTCTACAGAATCGATACAGCCTACATATTTTGACAGTTGTTGTAAATACATTTTGGCTAATGTTAACAGTGGCACAGTTCAAGGTAGAAGAGGAGCTACATGAAGCACATGTTCTATATTTGAAATTAGGTGAACCATCTTTGAGGATCTGAATTTATGTCTCTCAAGTTGTAGAACCACTTAAAACTCATCCTTGATCTTTTTTTGTCTTATAAGAAAAAACTAAACTTGCCAAGAATTTTGTTAAGAGTGTAGTCAATGTTAACAATTTATGTGTATCGGGATACGTATTGTATCGTGGCCTTAGTATCGGGATGCACGTCATATCCCAGTTGCTGGAAATACCCACCCCTACTGTACATGTTCATTAAATTTTCAGCCAATATGTGGTAGTGGTGTAAACATTTGAATTTAATGTGTCCTACTTAAAAATCGCATAAGCTCCAGTGAAGTGATACATGTAAACATCATATTTAAAAGCTATAGAAACAGTCGCCACAATCCTCACCCATATTGTGATTTTCACCATAAATATCATTCCTACGTTTATTTCAAATATTCAGATTCCTTGACTCTAAAAACATGCCATGAACAGTTGGATAAATCATGATATCCATTTTAGTTCAGCAGTTATTCACGAAAATCACATTTTTCGTCATGGCGGATTAGGGATGGGAATTGATAAGATTTTATCAATACCAATGCTTTTAACGATCTTGCTAATCGATCCAATCCCTTGTCGATTCCTGCAGATTCTGCGAGTGGGCAAATGTTGGTCTGATTATCAGTGGCGACAATGTCAAACATGTCACAGCATAGATATCTGCTTCTGCAAGTTGCTTGTGTTTCCACTCACTTAAGGTTGTGTAGTAGGTGCAATGATAATTAAGCTACAATTCTGATGCTTCTGAACCCTGTCAGTGGAAGGAATTGATAAGCAAAAAGATTAATGATATCGATTCTTTGATGGAGTTGTTAACGATTTTCAAGTGGAATTGGTTTTCGATTCCCATCCCTATGGCGGATCCAGACGGTGATTTGGATCAGTTCCAAAATCTGATCATTTGTTCCTTGTCCCAATCCGGACATTTTCTGAAAATTTCATGGAAATCCGTCTATAACTTTTTGAGTTATCTTGTGAACAGAGAATCAAACTAACTTAAAACACACAAGCAAACTAACAAAAACAGTGTCCCACCTTTCAACAGTACCTGTTTTAAAGGTGTTTTGGAGGAGGAGATTCCTCTTTACGTTATATTTCCTCCACCGAGGAGGTGTTTTCCTGTCATTTGTATGTTTGTAACAGGAAAACTCAATAAATTCTTCACTCGGTTATAAAATTGATGACATTTTCAGGCTCGATCACGAATAGGCCAAGGACCAATCCATGTGATATTAGTGGCGATACAGTATTTAAGGGCTTTGTTAACATTGCAAGATAAGACAGTAGTCCGTATTACCCATGGGTACAATACATATTCTGAATATTCAGGCTGATAATTCAAAAAGGTCTCTGTGAGTTTTATGACGATGTTGATTGTGACAAAACAGACTTGACAAGTTTTTGATGCGGATCCAAATTTGAATCAAATCAGGAATGTTTTAAAGGATTTGTTGACATTGTAAGATGGCGCAGATTTCAGCATGTTCGCTTTTGGACTGCGACCACTTTGTTTTTTTTACGATAGACAATATAACTTCTACAGAAAGTCAGTGTGGGTTTGAGAACAAGACTGTGGTTCGCTTACTAAACTTAAAATAGGCTGTTTTACAGTCTGTAAAATGAAAACCATCTTTACTACTCGTACGTAGAAACTTCTCGATTTTGCGAATATCGTACTGGGGTAAAGTTAGAAAGATATTTACCCAAGTGAATATCGTAGCCTTCACAGCTAGAAAAGCTGGGATACGACTTTAATGTTATCGTGACTGGCTACATGTTCGCAAAACACGAATGGACATTAAAATCAGTGGCAGCTTTATTTTTGCCAAAAAGTAGCAAAGGCTCTGTCGACGTCGTCCAGCCGTTACGACAATAAATGTTAGACTTACCTGAAGGACTATGGGGATGTCGACTTTATAGAAACCAGGTCTAGTTTTGTATTAAGCCTCTGTAGCAGACCCCACCGTCGAAGTTGTTCCCTTACTGTGGCCAAGGCAACCGTGCTCAGGTTAATTTGAAGTGCCCGCCTGGTCTGCTCAGCGTGGTCTACAGATGGGCATTCGGGCGCTTTTTAGTGATGCGAGTTTTTTTGGTGCAATGCGGTGAGAGCCGGCTCTTTCGACTCCTAAACGAGTCTTCGTACGGCTTTGACTCTTGTGAAATAAGCCACACATATTTTTCCCCACACAATTCTAATGATTATTTTACTTATATCTTCATGTACCAAACGTGAATAGTGACAATGGGAGGAAAAGTACAGGATATTTTATGGGCCGCACTATGCTTAAACTTCACATGAGGCAGCATTACAGTTTCACCTTTGAATCTGAACTCCAAAAAGGTTTGTTTGTACTAGAATAGATACAATTTTATCACATTTTTTCAAAAACGGCAAATTCCACTGGCCCCTGCACCATCATTAAATCATTGAGGTACAGAACTGAGTAAAACTTTGGAGCCAATATTTATGAAAAGAACTGACATAATATCATATTATTAAAAACTCATTCTCACCAACTGAAATTGGAAAATTACTCCAACACTCAAACAGCAAATACTACTATTTCCTTCTCTTTCTAGGGCTTAAAACAGCCCACTGCAAGAATAAAGTCGATGCTATGATTCATGGTGATCAGTTATTTTTGCAAACTGGGGATGTGGGACATCAAGTTGGGGAAAGACAAAAATACTGTCTCTTAGAGGGGAACTGGCTGTTGTTGGAGGGACAGAGTTAAATCTTTGTGAAGCTTCAAGAAAGGTTTGGTCTGCCCTCTAGGGACCTATTTCGGTACCCGCAGTCAGGTACAATACAACAAACCACACTGCCTGGGAATACATTAAAAAAGAACCAAGCAACACCGACATGTATTTTAGAACTTTCTTTGCATATGGCAAAGTAGAAATGAAAAAAGCACATACCACATATGTACAAAAGATTCATGTCAGACTGGTCAGATAATACACTTCATGTGTAAGGAATCGGAGCTGAATGAGATCATTGAGGAAAACAAATGGGAAATGGACTGACATTTTTTAGTGTTTAATAATGTTAGAAGGTGAGCTGTACTAAAATATAATGGGACAAGAAGAAGTACTACAATTTAGACAAAGCTGAACAAAACCACATATCTTTCCGTTTACAAAATATGATCACAAATAAAGTTCCTCTGCTGAGGTCTCTGTGGTTATTCATGACGGCAAGTTTACTGCTTAGATCTGCAGAGTGTGTGTTTTACTGACAGCACCAACAGACAGAGCAATATGTGTGAGTCTAAGAGCTGCTGATAAGTGCATTCACACAGAGGAGGTGTTAGCAGGAAAGTTTAATGCAATGTCTTGTTCAACTTTGTCTAAAATTTTCTTCTTCTTCTTCTTCTTGTCCCATTATAAATCTTACCTTCTAACATTATTAAACATTAAAGACAAAAATGTCACTACAGAAACCGCACTCATATTATGGGACTGCCCAAAAAAGTCAAACTTTTTGGAGAAGTTTTAAGGAGACAAAGAAAATATTGGAAACAGATGTTCCCCCAGAACCACTCCTCCTTTATTATAAGAAATCCCTGATCAATTATTCACAGCAGAGTAGCATTAATATATGGATACAAAAAAATGTGGCATATGTACCCACTGGAACATAGGACGGCTCGACTTCAAATGAAACTGCTTATTTAAAAAAAAAACAAAAAAAAAACATGGTCTTCAGTTTCTGGATCTAAGTGTTTAGCCTGAATATATGCATCTTTATTTTTCAATAGTTAGGCGTCATTGTCAAAAAGTGTACATGTATATTATGTAGATGTGTATGTATAACTACATCTGTATTGCACATGTGTGGATTATATGCTTTCCTAAAGTAAGCCTGAAAACTATTTGATGCTGGTGTGTATCTGTTGAGCACTTACTCTCTGCTCATAAAGGGCTTCTTCTCTTATATTAACATGTATATATGTCAAATAAAATCAAATATGGGGTGCTGGTTTGGCGTAGTGGTTAGCACCCCATGTACATGCTTCTGCTGGTCCAGGTTCGAATCTCGCCTGTGACCAGTTTGCAGAGTGTCTTCCCCTGCTCTCTCTCCCCCTTTCACAAGCCTATCCACTGTCTCTCTCCTATCAATAAAGGCACAAAATGCCCAAAAATATACATTTAAAAAATAAATAAATAAATAAAATCAAAGATTAAAGTGATGCAGCTGCTGATAAAAGCCTGCTACTTGAAAAAAGGCATTAAAAAACAAAAAAGTTTAAGCAAAGTTGAACATATGAAAAATACTCACTAAAAACTCTGTAATGTGTTCCGAGCTGAACACATGAATGTAACATTCTTCATGTGAAAGCCTCCTCTGGCACAGCATACACAGAGAGGCCACTTCTGTGGGCTGCCGCAGCCTGTCGCACACATAGTGCATGACCAGGAACTGTCTCCCTGCATGTATGAATAAATAAGGTTTCAGAGATTATTCACAGGAGAATTAATATTCTTGGAAAGACTTTCCCACTCTGGTACGTACCCAGCAGGGGAAACTTGCCATCGCCTTTGGTTTTGCTGAATGTTTCACGCTTTGGAACTGCAGGAGTGTAAAACAACAGACAAGCGTGTGTATGAGACAACATTTAGCAAAGGCATGATTCTTCTTTCATATTGAGGACATATTTTGCTTACCTCTATACTTCAAATCTACAAGGTGGTTTTTAAGTGTATGTTTCACTGCAGACAAACCCAAGCACAAGACATTGATCCATTAGTATTGATGTGTGTCCAATAAAACAATTTTCTTTACAACATGGTAAAAGAAAGAAATGTACAAGATATGAGATGGAAACATCTGGCAAAGAACATGACATTTAAAAGAGGGAAAAATAAGGCTGTACACTGACTAAATACGCAAACTGTTACCACATCTGCAGCATCAGATCAGAATAAAAGCACAACTAGAACCATGTTGGACTGTTTTGTACCGTTTTTGTAGCATGGCGGGAAGAGTCGTTGAAACACCCAGTATGGCAGATCCAGCATCTGTGAGACAGATGAAAGCAATTTAGTGATTCATAAACACATTTAAGTCTACAGAATTATTAAAGCTGACAAGTCATTGGAACTGGCATCTTACTTTCACCATCATTTCATCTGCCTCTCTTTCTCGGTCTTCTCTCCATGCCTGTAACCACAAGTTTCCCAAATCCTCAATCCTCTCCCAAGCAAGAGAGAGCCGCCAAGGATTCAGGTAGAGCTAAACGGTCCAGAGCAAAGTCAAGATAAACTTGAGTTAATTAAGAAAGTATAGAATAACCTGAAAGTCTGAATCATATCAAATGAAACTCTCACTTTAAAAACTGTTTGAACAGAAGCAGTTGCACAGGCTCTTCAAGTGAAGAAAGTGCTTGGATTAAAATTTAGCATTTTCAAGGTTTGTTCAGTGCTTGGATTTAAAATCAGGTGCTATAAAGGGCAAGAAATTTGACTAATCAGTCTCTTTTCTAATAACAGAAGTGAATAGGGAAGGGAGCCATTTTTATAATCTATCATTGGTTGAATAAATACAGCTGCTATTGACATTATTCAATGCCTGCATGTTTTATTCAGGAGAATATCACAAAACAACCTGAAGTGTCCAATGTTGACCCAGGAGAAGACTGAAGTTGGTCTCGTGTCACTTAAGATGTTATGACCAAAATGCTCAGTGAAGAACATTCTTCATTTGTTTTTCCTTAACAAAAACCAGACTCCTGTGCTAAAGGTAAACAGCTGAAAACTTAAACCCGATGAACCCTGTGCCAGAGGTTAAAGGCCGTCACTTCAGGCTCCCACATGTCAACACTGGTAGTTTATGTCAGATGTTCTGGTCTGCTGAGAGTCCATTTTTCTGTATACTTCAAAGGATGTGTCAAGGTATAAATACATGTCCGTTTTCACTGCTCAGAAGGTTTTTTCCATTCAGAGGTGAACCTCCAGGCAGTCCGGAGTGCCTGATTCAGACACTTGCTTGATTTTGTAATAAACTTCTTTTATATACAAACAAGTATGTGTCAGCGAAGCTTCTTCATCAACTGCATCTACACATCAACACTTCAACCAGCGAGAAACTACAAACCAAATCATTTCTAGTGTCTGACACTATTATTCACGTTGTAGGCTTGATTTCTTTGGGCAGTTGCTATATACTAATTTTGTTGTGGATTTCTTAACATGACTCTGTGCTCCAATTCAGACTAACCTTATATAATCTGTTTCAGTTTAATTAGGAAACAAAAGTTTTGACATATTGATGTTCTGCATATTCACTTAAAGTATAAAGTCTGAGAGGTAAAATTGAAAATGTGTATTGATGGGCCTGAGTTTGACCTGGGAAAAGATGATTTGACTCAGGAGTATTTACCATGAAACTTTTAATGTACTGACTGAAACTCTGAAAATATTAAGTGAACACTTTTGCCATCAATTCACTGGTGCCATTTTGTGTTTAACGCGTAATATTCTGAAAGCCTGTAGGTGAATTAGGGCGCAGTAACGACAGGGTTCCTACAGCTCAAGGCAAGTTAAATTCAAGACTTTTTCAGACTTTTTTAAGGCCGTTTGAAATAAAATGTAAGACCAAGTCGACAACGAACCACAATTGAAACAAACAAAACAAACAAACAAAAACACCACATGAATTATCTGGGTTAGAGGCAATTTTAACCCAATGTTAAATTTAAATAAAACATTACTTTAATCTTTTTTTAACCCCGTTTTTAAAACTTTATGCCTATTTTGCCCCCATTCATCTTTTTTGGCCACTGTTAGAACCACTTTTGGAATTTTTACATTGAAATTTAATTTCAAATTTAATTTCCAATTTTGCTGCCATAATTAATTTTCCAAAGCCACTTAGGGATGTTTTTGCCAATTTTCCCCCATTTTTTCTCTCTCTCCAGGCACTGTAGGTAGAACCAAGACATGCGTCTGCTCTAAAAGATCCTGGTGCAACCACATCACCATTTTGTTTGTTCTGCTATTGTGATTACACGATGTTGCCACAAGAGTAAATTAGCTAATTATTTTTGAAAAATAGATAAATGTTACTAAATATTTTTTTAGTTCATACTAACATGAATTTTACCAATGTGTTCAAATTTTTAAGACTTTTGAAAATTGGATTTAAGACATTTTAATGCCAATTAAGGCCTTATTTTAGAATAATAATAATTAATAATAATAATAATTCAATGCCTTTTAAGACTTTTCAAGGATCCGCGGGAACCCTGAACAAATCTGACTTGGTCATGTCAACTAACCTTGCTGTGCAGATGGATCTGCCTGATGTGATGTTTATAATCAGGCAGATCCATCTTACCAAAGTTAAACCTATGACTGAGCAGCTCAAAACGGGATGGCCCAACCAGAGAGGGAGCTACAAGCGAGATGATAGCAGGAAGTGACTGCCCATGGGGAGGTTAGCATATATGCTAACAGCTTTAGTAAAAGTTTTATCAGGTATGGACCACATTGCTTTTTAAACAGAACGAATACAACATACAAACTCTGCTATAGAGCAGATATTTTTGCTCTGCCATGTTTTGGTGTAAGTCTGTATTTGAAAGTGGCTCCCATTCCGTCCTGCATCCCGTGGCAGTAGCACCTACCTACTACATCATCTGATTGTCCTGTAGTGAATGTGATTGATAGAATGATTGTCCAATCAATTGCAAGATACTTTTTAAAAGTTTCTGCACATACCATCCAGATGGACTGCTGAAATATATTGAACTGTCCATCTGGTGAGTCAGTGTCAGGGCTACATAAGGCATGATTTGAGTTCACTTATTTTTTGCTTTTTTTGTTTTTTTTTGTCAAATCATGAGACAGCAAACTGAAGAGAAGCATTATTTGCTAAAGCTGAGTGAATAAGGGATGAATTTGAGGTGATCTTCAAGAAAACCAACTTGGAGGTCAGTATTGCATTAGCTACCTTGACAAAATGCCTATGGGATTTTATAAAGCTTTTTAAAGCCAAGGCCAGTTCTCACCTCCCTTATCAAGAAAAATATAATATACTCAAGGCCTTAGTTTTATTTTCCAAACAAAAAAGATATCCTCAGAAAAAATATGCCCAATGGGAAGGTCCTTGATGCTCTTCATGTCTCCTATCATGATAAGCTCCCGTGATCCTCCAGAATGATTTATTTATTCAATATTTCTCAATGAGAGAACATGCTTTAAATCCATTTGCTTCCCAAAAGTATAAATACAGTTAACCCTGTAAGACCCACCGTTGTAAAATTACAACATCAGGTATATGTACCTCGAAAAACAGCAGCATTTTTTTTTCTTCAAAAGACCACATTTACATGATCAATGAGTCCTATTGTTTAACCCTGTATCAAATCAAACCAAACTTTATCTATATAGAACTTTTCATATTAAAAATGGAGGACAAAGTTCTTTACAAACAGACAGATAATTAAAATGATATACAAGGAATTGTGACCCGAATCCACCAACCCCACAATCCTTACACAGTGTTGGTAAAATGCATCATAAATAAAAGACAATAATAATAAAGAAGGAACATTGTTGTACCCAGTACATACTGAGGAATTGAATCTTAAAGGCTTAAAATGAGTAAACACTGGAGGTTAGGTTAAAGTGTAAAATTAATATATCGCGAAATAAAGTAAAAAATAAAATTAAAATGAAGTAAAAGATCAAATAAAGCAACATAAAAAAAATAAAATAATGAAAAAATGTGAAGCTGTAATAAAATCACTAAAAAGGTTATTCAGGTAACAGCCAGACTAAAAAGATAGGTCTTGAGTTTGTTTTTAAAGACATTAACATTAAGTGCAGCCCTCAGGCCTTCAGGTAGGCTGTTCCATAAGCGGGGGCTTTAATGATGAAAAGCTGCTTCATTGAATGTTTTTGTTGTTTACTGTTGTTAACAGAAGAACCTGAGGGCGCTACAGGGCTTATACAGTAAAAGCAAATCAGATAAATAAGGACTAAATTAGCTTTAAAAACAAGTAAAAGAATCTTGAAATCTAAAAAGAAACTGGTAGCCAATGCAGAGACCTTAAAATTGGTGTAATATGGGCTCTCGTTCTGGTCCCTGTCAGCATCTGTGCAGCTGAGTTCTGCAGGAGCTGAAGATGGGAGATTTTCTTTTGTGGAAGACCAGAAGGAAGAGCATCACAGTAATCTATTCTACATGTGATTAAAGCATGAATTAATATCTCTGCATTGGCTTGAGTCGCACTCAGGCAATGTCCTTTAAATGATAAAAAGCTTTTTTTGTGATGTGTAACTAATAAATGTGTTTTCTGTTCAATTCTTTAGAGTTTAGACCATAGTTGAATTAATTATTTCTGATTGCAGTATTTGAAATTCTCCGTGTTAGTATTTGAAACTGTATCCATGTCTCATCAGTTATAGTAATAAACAGTGAATGAAATATTGAACCGAGTCTGTTTTTTGGGTTTTGCCCAAATACTAGCTTGTTGTACTGCTATGGGTTAAAACTCAGGTCTGATTGTTTTTCTGGGGAGGCTTGTTGCATCGTTCAGTGGTCAGGAATGTGGGGGGATGAAGTGTTCCCTTTTAAGACAATAATTAGTGAACATAATGGGCTGTCTAAACAGCATGTTTTTGCATTTCTATGGGTAAAAACTGGTTCTGAATGTTTTTTCTAAATATTATTGCTGCATCGTTCAGGGACAGACAAACCAGGAATGAGGGAGTGTGAAGTGTTCCCTTTAATGATGATAAGTAGAAAAGCTAGGTAGGCTATCCAGACAGTATAGTGTGAATTTGGTTGAAGTTTAAGATTAGGATATATTTCAATTGAAACTATTTAGCCTGGAGAATATTGCTGATATATCTTACTTCCATATCATTTTTTTTTTTTCTGTTCCAGAATGCCACCAGCAAAGCTAGGTGTTCTATACACTGTGCAGGATATGAAAGATGTCATCACAAACGGACACAGTGACTTTAAAATCAACTCAGACACACTATGGAGCAAGTGTAACCTCAGTCTTTGCTTTTCCGAGGAAAAGAACTGTTTCTGGGACAATCATTGAAAATGAGCATGGCTAAACACTGGACACTATGACTGAATGCTTGGGGAGGATTCTTTAAATTATGATTTTTGTAAATACACTTTATCTTTCTTTCTGATTAATAAATGGCATAGAAAAAAATGAAGGTTGTGTGATTATTGTTCATGACATAGACTGTTATTCAACAACATAAGTGCTCAACCCTGCAAATGACCCCTTACTTGTATATTTGTTTCAACTGTGGGAGTATTAACACTGAAATTCTGTTTCCAGCGAGGCCCAACGTTGCAATATTACATGTTCCTAAAAACTTCAACATATTTTTAAACCCTTTAATTTCTGCTTCAGAGACCCCAACAACAACATCTGAGAGGTGAAAAAAAACTTTTTTACACATTTTTTTTGATATTTGGGTTTTACAGGGCTAAAGCTAAAACAGGTTCTGAATAGAAAAGAATAGTTCACTATATAAAAACACTTGATAGACAACAGAATTTGTACAGAGAAATGCAGTTTGGCATCCTCTGTGGCAGCATCAAAGAAAAAAAGTCAACATATTAAAAACAGACAAGTTATAAACAGTATTGAGATTTATAGTATACAAATAGATAAAAGGAAATTAAATGTTTTTGCACATTAGGGCGTTTAGCAGAGCTGAAAGTGGCTTGTGTGTATTTTTAGAAACCTTCCCACAAAAGTGTACACACATGTATTGTAATAAAAGTGATATTAGAGTATTTAAAGTGACAGTATTTAACGTGACAGTGTCCAATGGTTTGGGGACGTAAAAGAAAAATTATCATCAGACACGGCAGTTCTAAGTTTCTTAATAAAAAAATCTTCTACATGATCCATCTAAAAACTAAATAATGCCTGCTAAAATCATTGTGTATATAAATAAACATGCTCCCACGCTACAGTAATGTTAAGACCCAATAACAGATGCACAACTTCAAAATGCTGTGTGTAAAGTTTTAACAGTTGACAGAGAAAATAAAAACTTTCTTCCTTGAATGCTCACCAGTGTGTTGATGATGTGCTTTTGAGAGTTTAAATGCTGTATGATGGTTGACTCAAGGAAGCAGTCGGAACAGGCAAAGCACACACAGATTGGTTCAACCTGAACCTCGGAGCTGACACACAAGACAACCAGGGAAACACCTGAAAGAAAACACACACATAAATAAGACCGTGCTTTGTATGTTCATTAAATTACATTTAAAAAATACAACAAGTGGTTCAGCTCACCAACAGCTGGCTGCGCTTGCTTCCAGTAGTCAATGAGGTGGGGGTATAACTGCAGCAGAGGAATTCTTCCTGAGGTTCAGAAGAAAAGTGGTTCAGAGGAGCTCAAAATGAAGTATAACAAGTTAGAGGTAGTTTTGATAGACAGTAGAATCTTTATTTTCACCTCCTTCCCCATAAGTGGCCATGGCCTGTTTTTAAATTCTAACCCCCTTGTTAAAAAGGGGTGACTGGAAGACAACATTTATGGATTGTTATTTGAAACGATAAATAATTAAATCAGTGTATGAGTTAAGGGGTAGCCTGTGGGCCACACACTGTCTTGCTCTTCTTTCAGTGCAGCCCATTGGTTTAATTAAAATCATGAATTGCAAATATGCTTTAAAGAAAACAGCTAATTAAACACAGAAAATGAAATCATTTCTATTACATTTCATTATTTGCATATGTTCTGTTCCTTGAGAAATGTATTTACTGATAAATGCATATCTAAAAAAATGTACAGTAAAATATAATTTAATAATCAGTAGATTTAATAATCACATTTTTCCAGCTGACAAAGTTACAGTTTATTTAAATAGAGGACAGTCCACATGAACATTGATATGAAAATGTGACAGATTCTAGCCACAGGCTGATTCACATTTGTAGTCTCCGACAGGTTGATGTAATTCATTTTTAAAGGTGTGTACTGTCTTAAAATCAGTACACAATTATTACACACAATTATGTGGATTGCCCTGGTTCAGTGATTTATCCAATACCTTAAAAATCATGTTATATTTATAGGAAAACAGGCCAAATGCTAAACAAAACTAATTCAGATCCCTAAGGTTCAAATGTTCTTAAACAGAAAGGTGAACACATACCCAAGGCTTCATAACCATCACAGCCCCCAGCTGCAAAGACATAAAAAGTCCTCTTATTTAAATGTACTACTTTGCAATTTTGTTGTACTTGTTGCAATGACAAAGAAAATTCTATTCTATTCAACAGAAGATCTTTATACACTTAATGAAGGGGAAATAATCATTACCAGTTCCAAATGTATTCTTCACTGTCTGGAGAGAGAAAAATAAGACACATTTGAGTTAGACAACCTTTTCTGATATACAATCATGTAAATGAAAATATATTCACCTTGTAGAAAATGTCGACTTACCTCTCGGTGTTTCCAGGCTTTCAAATGTCTCGAATATAGACCTATTCTGCTGTAGAGTTCGCCACAGTTCTGCCAAAGAGGAATGCAAGCAAAGATTATATCTATCCATCTATATATCTATCTATATCTATCTATATATATAGATATATCTATATATCTATATATGTAGGAAAGACCTGTTTAAGTGTTTACCTGACAGCTCACTTGGACGGTAATCTTCATGGACACATCAGACTCTGTGAAGAATAAAAACAAAAACATAAAAACATGACCTGCTGACCTGACTGCTTCTGATCCAGGGTAACATCGGGTCATTTGGCTGTTGCTTTGCTAATTGTGACAAAACACAGAACACAGAACATGCTTGGGTGTCCTCTGATGTTCTCCCCATATATCAGTATTTCAGATCATAAATAATTAAAAAACATTTCATTTATCTGATTTCAAGTCTGCTCTGACTCTTCTGGGATGAATGCGAAAGTTAACAATCTGTCTTAACGGCACACCACAGGATATTCAGGGGGGATAATCCTTACAATAACCAGATTATTGGGCTGCTGTTGGTTTTGCTCAGAAAATCAGGTATATTATCTCGTAGTGTGGGCCTTGCTTCTGACAACCAAATACTAACCCAGCTTCTTCTCTGGTGTGGGGATGGTTGTTAAGCTGCTCTCCTCCTTTTCCTCTCTGATGGACTCCAGTTTATCCAGAGCTGAAAGCCACAAAATGAACTACAGGTTAAAGTTCTGCTAAAAACATTTACGAGTTAATGCTACCATTTATCCAAAGATATCATTTTATTTTCACAGTTATTCAAGCATATCATGTTGAGGCTGATCAGTTCAACAGGTCAAATGTTTCATAAATCAGTAAAACTGTGGTTTCAGTTGAAGAGGGCTGGGGGCCACTGTCTCTGTTTCACATCCTGTGGTCCTGTGGTTTTACTGAACTGCGAAAACCTTTTGTTGAACTCTCGTTTGAACTTCTGCCTTAAATCTGACCTTTACCTAGCCATTACAGCTATCTTTCCAGGCAGACATAGCATATGAAA